>CM052700.1:36277272-36333805 GCA_028551405.1 Uromys caudimaculatus
TGTGTGTGTGTGTGTGTGTATGTGTGTGTGTGTGTGTGTGTGTGTGTGTAAGTGTGTGTGTGTGAGTGTGTGTGTAAGTGTGTGTGTGTGTAAGTGTGTGTGTGTAAGTGTGTGTGTGTGTGTGTGTGTGTGTGTGTGTGTGTGTGTGTGTGTGTGTTTCCCCTCTTTTGATTTGATGATTTTCTGGTCTGAGATTATTTTTTTCTTGTGTTTTCTTGGGTGTGGTAACCTTTTTAGGTTGGAATTTTCCTTTGAATGGCTTCTGTAGGGCTGGATTTATAGATAGATATTGCTTAAATTTTAGTTTATCATGGAATGTCTTATTTTCTCCATCTGTTGTGATTGAAAAGATTTTCTGGGTATAGAATTCTGGGATAATACCTGTGGTCTCCTAAGGTTTGTAGAACACCTGCACAGTCCTTTCTGGTTTAGTCATCATTGAGAAGTCAGGTGTTATTCTAATATGTCTGCCTTTATATGTTACTTGGTCTTTTTCCCTTGTAGCTTTTAACATTCTTTTTTGTGTGCATGCTGTATGTTTAGTGTTTTGATTATTATGTGTGTCTTAGTTAGGGTTTTACTGATATGAACAGACACTATGAGCATGGCAAGTCTTATAAAGGACAGCATTTAATTGGGGCTGCTTACAGGTTCAGAGGTTCAGTCCATTATCATCAAGGCAAGAGCATGGCAGCATCCAGGCAGGCATGGTGCACGCAGAGCTAAGAGTTCAACATCATCTGAAGAAGGCTGGTGGAAGACTCACTTCCAGGCAGCTAGGGTGAGGGTCTTAAGCCACATCCACAGTAACACACCTACTCCAACAAGGCCACACCTCCTAATAGAGCCACTCCCTGGGCCAAGCATATACGAACCATCACATTGTGGGAAGGGGAGTTTTTTCAGGTTCAGTTTATTTGGTGTTCAGTATGCATCTTGTGCCTTGATAGGCATCTCCTTCCTTAGGTTAGGGAGATTTTCTTCTATGAGTTTATTAAAGATATTTTTGGTGCCTTTGACTTCTTCTATTCCTATTCATCTTAGATTTGGTCTTTTCATAGTGTTCCAGACTTCCTGGATGTTTTCTGCAAGATTTTTTTTTTTGGTTTAGATTCAACCTTTTCTTTGACCAAGGTATCCATTTGTTCTACCGTGTTTTCAGCATCCCAGATCCTTTCTTCCACCTCTTGTATTCTGTTGGGGAGACTGGCCTCTGAGGTGCCCGTTCGAGTTTCTTACTTTATCATTTCCAGATTTCCCTCAGTTTGGGTTTTCTTTACCAACTCTATTTCCCCTTTCAAGTCTTGAATTGTTTTATTCATTTCCTTCCACTGTTTATTTTGCGTCTTCATAGATTTCTTTAAGGTTTTTATTCATTTCCTCTCTAAGGATTTCTATTATATTAATAAAGGCTACTGTAAGGTCTTTGTCTCGTGCTTCAAGTGTGTTACAGTTCTCAGGGATAACTGTGGTAGGGTTGCTGGGCTCCAGTGGAGACATAGTGTCCTGACTATAGTCAACTGTGTTTTTACTTGGTGTCTATGCATCTGAGACTGGGAAGATAACAATTGTAGATGCTGATGTCTGGTCTTGTTTGATGGGTGTTTTGTTCCTTGGTTTCTATTGACCTCTCTGGTTCTTAGGAGGATGTGGTAGCTGTGTGTTGCCTGGTAGGGAATTCTTCTGGGATCCTGACAGTGCATCCCCTGGGCGTTCCAGATAAAATGCATTTCTAGGTGTTGGAAATTGACACTAGGAGTGGGGGATGGGCTGAGTGGTAGTAGTGCTGGAAGGGTCCACCGGTGGGAGAAAGCAGAGTGTTCCACAGGGATCTGCTTAGTCTCCTGGGAATGGGGGCAGAGAGTGAGGAAGGACCACAATAGATAATCTGCTACAGAACTGGGTCAGAGACTGGGGGGGCTGGATTTGGATGAGGGTGGGGGCAGGGGCAGGGGGATGAAGATCTGAAGCTTGCTATCTGATTAGCTGGCTTACTTGCTTTTCTGGCAGGCTTGACTGGTAGGTTCCCAGGGGCTCCCCAGCTGAGGACTGGGATAAAGCAATGAATGGGGAAAGGAAGGTTGGAGAGGAAAATCTTGTGTGGTCCACTGCAAATGGAAGTAGAGAGAGAGGCAAGGCAGCAGCAGGTCGGCTGCTACAGAGCTGGGGTGAGACTGGGGAATTGGATTTGGGGAAGAGAATGGAGGTGTAAAGATCTGTGGCTGCCCTACCTGCCTTTCTGGCTGGAGTTGTAAATATTTTCCAGGAAGTTCCAACAGCGCTCCTTCTCATTGTGCCTCCTAAGGTCAGCTGTGTCAGGGTGAAGCTGACTATCTCCTTCCCTGCCATGGGCTGTCAGAAACTCATTGATATGGATGAATACAGACTCCATGCATTCTATGAGAAGTGCCTGGTTGCAGAAGTAGCTGCTGATGTTCTGGAAGGGCTGGTGGGAAATGGAAGAGCGCGTGGTTCATATCAGTGATGGCAATGCCTAAAAGAGCTAGCAGAATCAGAAAGCTTTTTAATCTCTCTAAAGAAGATGGTGCCAGCCAAATATGTTATCAGAGGGCCCTTAAACAAAGAAGGTAAAAAGCCCAGGATCTAAGCACCCAGGATTCCATGTCTTGTTACTCCTTGTGTCCTGGAACACAGACACCAAAGTATTTCTCCAAAGAAATAATGCACTAAGAAAAACAAGGAGGGGGCTGCAGAATATGCTAAGCTTTTGGCCAAGAGGATGAATGAAGAGCCAAAACAAAGCCCCAGGAACAGACTGCCAAGGGGCGGGGCTGACAGTGTGGAGAGCTTCTACTTTTAAGTCCAGGCAAAAATAAGTCTCATAAGAGTAACAAATAAATAATCATATCTCGGGGGTAGGAGAAATTCCAAAAAGATAATATTTATTAAAGCTCATTTAATTTTGTTATTTTCCTTTACAAACTATGCCTAAGGGGGCTAGAGAGATGGCTCAGCAGTTAAGAACATTGGCTGCTCTTTGAGAAGACCCAGGTTTAATTCCCCACATGGCAGCTCGAAACTGTCTAGTTCCAGGAGATCTGACACCCTTATATAGACATATATGCGGGCAAAATACCAATGCACATGAAAAAAAGAGACACCATCACATGGTGATAAATAAATAAATAAATTATGCCTAACTCTGTCGTGGTAGCACACACTTTTAATGCCAGCATTCAGGAGGCAAAGGGAGGCTGATCTCTATGAGTTTGAGGCCAGCCTGGCCTACAAATCGAGTTCCAGGACAGCCAGGACTGTTACACAGAGAAATGGTCTCAAAAAAAATCATGGCTATAAACAAGCAATCTATTTTTAAATAGAATGAATTAAGAAATACGATTACTTAGTGCAAGCTAGCAGAAGGAACAAAGAGTTGGCTTTAGCCTTCTTCATTAATTTGGTGTATGTTACATGTAAATTATTTATTACAAATTGGATGTGACTGTTTTCATCTTTCATCTGTTAGTCAAGTGTACAGAATGAAAATATAGAGAATTTCTAAAAAAGGTCTGTTAACAGGGTTATTTTGAGACAAACATTCTGGTTGTTCAGTTTACACTTTGTAAAATGGATCATTTACTCTTAATGTGGTAGTCATTGATTCAGGTAGTAACGTAGGGTCTTCTGGAGTGTTCTAGAGAAGTCCCTGTTGAAAAGAAACTAAATCAGCCATTGTTTCTAGGAGTCTACCTTTTAAGATGGAAATTAAAATTCATTTCTTTTGGGCAATACATGTATTGCCATGGTTTCAAATACTAAACATGGTCACTAAGAAAATAATCCCAATTTTTAACATTCCACCTTGTCAAGTTGTTTCTAACTAAAAATCCTGTTTTGTTTGAAATATTGTTTGCTTTTTTCAGTACATAATAGCTGGTATTGTTAATATTTGAAAAAAATATATACAAAGGTCCTCATGTGGACAAGCTTGACATTAAACTGAGTTCGTTTACAAAGCTTCTAGGTGTTGGTCTGCTGGAAACAAACAGCTAATTACAGTTACCTTATGCTTCTACAGAACTCCGGTACATGGTCCGCCAGTCGTACAATTTAACTACGTTAACTTTACATGTAACCTTATGCTATGTTGGCTGGTGTTAATCTTGATATAAAAGTTTTCCTCATATAACTGTCCTTTAATGTTCCCTGCAAAGTTGTACAGTTCTTACCTCCCGACTTACGTTCCAGGTCTATGCCAGCCATTAACATGTATCATGGCCCCGGCATGACCCCTGTTCTGAAGCACTCTGTTGCCCCCTCCTCAACCACATGTCAGCCTTGAAGCAGTTACCAAGTTATTGGAACCCCCAAACCCGTAAAAGAGGTCAGGAGACCGCTGAAAGGGGACTAATGGACCATGGTCATCCAACTCCTTGCCACTCCGGATATTGTTTTGGGCTGTGCTGTTGTTCACTACAAACTAAACAGAACGAAAAGCAGCTGAACTGAAGCCTTCTTTGCATTAATTACTCTCTCTATCTCAGCAGCTCAGATCAACTTACCATCCTTCAGGACTGCTGAAGTACTCCCAGACTAGATCTGACTGCTGCTAAGGGAGGGATCCATACCAACAAATCCTACCTGGGTTGAGATGGAGCCTAGAGACAGGGACCAGAAAAAAGACTCAGTCACAAGCCTTCTCCTACCTATGATTCCCTCCCACTCTGGCTTCTCCCCTGGATCACTCTCACCTCCTATTCTCCTCATACCTAAGTTCATATGTCTTTTAAATGCTTTAGTCACTGAGCAAACAAAATGCTCCACACAAGCTCTCCAGTAGCTCTCACCCTTCAACAGCTCCATTTGCTTCTGATACATCTGCAAAAAGATCTTTTAGATACTGTAGAGAAACTGACTAAAAGGGACCTCCACTCCTTTCACCCCGGCCGGATTCTTTACGTTTGTCTTCTATTTTCTCCTGTTCCCTTCGGGGCTCTTTGGCTTCCTGCTACTTCTGCTAGCTCTGCTAGCAATGGCAGTAGTCACTGTCACCCTGAATCAACTCTATGCCCACTTCTCACTGGCCCACTCAGTCTCTCCTGCCTCTGTTCCTTCCTATCCCTCAACCTTTCCAGAAAATCTCTCAACTTTACTTCATAACCAAAATGCCAGATCCCGATGAAATGCAGGGCAAATGGCTGTGATGCTTATTTAACTTATCAAAGTGAACACTGGCCACCAGGTTCTCTTAGCATTGCAAGTACCATTGCAAGTACCCGTTACAGGCGGCATTTCTCAACCTGTGGGGTGCAACCACCTTTCACAGGGTTCACCTAAGACCAATCCAAAAACAGATGTTTGTATTATGATTCATAACAATAGCAAAATTACAGTATAAAGTAACAATGAAAATAGTTTTATGGTGGGGTCACCCCAACATGAGTAAATGCACTAAAGAATCTCATAAGTAGGAAAACTGAGAACCACTGTGTTGCAGAGTCCTGGTTCCTCTCAGCACTTCTCAACCCCACCCGTTAACCTAAACCTCTTCAGTTCCTGAGCTTCACTTCCTTGCCCCAGCTTCTGGTTCCTGGATTACCCAGCCATTTTGACCACACACTCTTGGTTCCTCTCCATCCCTTGGTCTCCTCTCTTTGCTCCCTCTCTTTTCTTCTACTTTCCCCATCTATCCTCTCATGACTGGCGTCAGTCTACTGGTCATGTCTGTTCTACTACTTTCTCTCCTGGCTCTGGACACTTCCAGATGTCTCTGTTGCCCTCATATATACAATAAAAACATTCTCAACCATATCTTGGAGAGATCATGTCCTCGTTCTCATTAACAAGTTGTCTATTTTCAGCCCATTAATAATTATTTTTCAAGTCTCGTCAGGAACCCGTGATGATAATCCCATGATCCATTGCTGCAGATCAAGTTAGGACTCTCTCCATGCTACATGACCAAAGGACTCTCTTCAATGCACCCAGAACTATCCCCTCCAACAAAGACCTTCCTCAGGAAAAAAAAATAGCTATAACACTCCTGCTCTGCATTTTTATATACTTTTAGAGTTAGAAATGATACTGATAAAAGACTACATTTCCCACCTTCCTTTGCATCCAGGCCAAGCAGTTTCAGAAAAGACAGACAACTGTGTGGTAATCATTTCTACAGTTATAAGGGGACACTTTCCTCTTCTTCTGTAAGCATTTTTGCTATCCACTCACATGTGTGACAAAGTGGCCCCCTTGCTCTGAATAAACATGGCCCCACCTAAGGTCAGATGAAGCCCCCCATTCTGCTTTCTGTCTCTCTACAGCTGCCTAAAATAACCTAACATAGAAAACAAAAATAAACAAATCTTTAAAAAACTTTATCCAATCCAGCATAAAGAAGGTTAATTAAAGCAATTATTATTGGTTCTAGTGTATGGGTTAAAAATGTTAGTAATTAACTTCAAGTCAACAACAGTGCATTCATGTCAAATTAAGAAAAGAAAGAAAAGCACTGCCCTCTGTAGTCATTTAACCAAGAGCGAATCCAGGTTTGAATTCCCTCCTTTTGTCCTCTGTCTCTCTGTAGCATCCATCTTTATCTGTGCCTGCCCCGAGATTGTCTTCTGAATCTGTCCCTGTGTCTGTGTTTGTCCTTACATGTCTGTGTCTTTGTGTGTGTCCCTGACAAAGGGCTTTGCTCTGTCTTCACTGAACAGCACAGAAAACATCCCCTGGGAAAGGAATGGGACACTTTACAGAAACCTTTAACAGAGCTTTACAAGAGATCACATCACTGACTCCTACTGACCCAGATAGCAAACAGTATTACAAACATCACTGTTTATCACCCAATATGCAAATGTTGTCTTGAGCATTTATGGTGGGTACTAATTTTGTAAGATAGCTTTCAACCTCTACTTTTACTGATTTGAGCAAATGATACACACACAAGGTTCTACGTCAGGAGCATGGACGAGCACATAATTTTAGATTATAGCAGTGTATTAAAATGTAAAAACTGATTACATGGGAAATCCAAGGGAAGTGAGGTTGACTGTTACATTGTTCTCCTAAAAGCAGGTTAAACAAACAGACTGAGTACACACACAGTTGGATAGCCTTCTTGGGTCTTAAGTGACTCATGGTATATTATTACCTCTGGCTGTGAGATCCTACAGAAGTTTCAGTCTCTTCGAATGTGAGAGATATTTTTATCCCACAGTCTCAGTAAACAGAAAAGCAGTCCCACAACATGAGCCAGCCCTTATTTCAGTTCCTTCCCCAATGTTATCAGACATAAATGCTCACAGCTGACACCAATATGCATTATTTTTCAATTCAATTTATTTTCTATGAACATTTGGGTTTTCTGGGACAAGTCTCCACTCTGTAGCCAGAGTGGCTCAGCCTACCCTCAGGTAGTGCTAACAGATCTCTACAACTAAAAGATTTTATAGGTGCTAGGGAGATGTCTCAGTGGTTAAGAATACTTGCTGCTCTTTCAGAGGTCCCAGATTCGGTAACCAGCACCCATAGCAGGCAGCTCACTACTGCCTGTAACTCCTCTCCAGCATACCTGACACTGTCTTCTGGCCTCCTCAGGCACCAGCAGGACATGTACAGACAGATCCACATAAATAAAATAATAAAATGAATTGTTAAGAAAAATATCTTATGACATCTTGTAAAATATTAGATCTAAATTATGCATAAAAATATACATATAAGTTTGGGAAACAATACATATGCTCCCCTCATAGCTATGACCACATGATCTATTACAGAAACCAGGATCTTCCAAGTTCTGAGTACTTTCTCTTTATTTTGACATAAAAATGTATATGCTTGCATATAAATGAGTTTTCTTCTTTTTTATTTCTTTCCTTCTCTTTTTCTATATTGTTTGAGATAGAGTCTAATGTAGTCCACGCTATCCCCAGACTCACTATATAGCTAGCCAAAGTCATCCTTGAATCCTTGATCTTCCGCCACCACCTCCCTTGTACCAGGATTATAGAGTGTGCCACCAAGCCCTGCTTATGCAATGGCTAGAACTCAGGTTCTCATAGCTGTTAACATTATCTCTCAGTGTTTAAGCCACGGGACATCACCTTGGCAGTGTAAATAAACTACAATAGGAGTGAGCATCCAAAAAAAGAACAGAGAGACTTTTGATCCTTTACTGGGGTGAATTAGCATGTTTTCAGATGGAAGAGAGAGGATCGCAACAATCAATAATATTTCAGATTGGTCAAGTCACAACTGTCAAAAAATTACTGAGTATGAGGGCTGGCAAGATGGCCCAGTGGTTAAGACTTGAGAGCCAAACGACAGAATGAGAGAACTGACTCCAGCAACTCTGAACTACACACAAATTCACAACAAATAAACAAATGAGCAAACAAATAAACAAACACATAAATAAGAACAGACGCATGCGTGCAAGATATGATTTCTGAGGATGAGATGAGAAAGATACCCAAAGGAGTCAGATGCGGCCAGTACACATACATTCAGAGTTAAGATCCCATTTGTCCTTCATGCACCCTAAAACATCTTTAAAGTGCAAGGGTAGTGGTGAGGTTCCAGGAAACCTATGCTTCATAGTAGAGAATGAATAACCACACACCGCTTGGGGAAACCCTCGTTCTCCCGGACTTCTCAGAATTTACAAGCTAGCAGAGCTGTTTTGTTAGTGCTAAGATATGGGTTGCGGAGGGGTGGGGAGGAGTCTGTGCATAAATGTTTTCTGGTGCCAGGTGACTCATTTTTAGACAACTTTCCACATTCTGAGGATGGTGCTAATGCCAGCATTCAAGCATGGGCTGAGTAAACCAGGACGGCGTGTTTCCACACTTCTCAGATGCTTCTTTCTAAACATTGTGTAAAAAACCCCGAGTTTCTCTCTCCGCACTGAGTAATACACCCAAGCGAAGCTACTGCCTCTGGTGTCCATTTTGTCCTTCGTGGCAGAAAGGTGCAACGGATCATACCGACTAGAACATGAAAAAGAATTCAAACATTGTCATTTCTCAGGTCCTCAGGTCCTAAAACCATTAAAAAACAGAGAGTACCTACCTGCAAGATATTTTCTTCCCAACTAATTTTCTTTCTTCTTTCTTTGTTCCTTCCTTCCTTTCTTCCTCTCACTCATCCAGGTTAGCCTGAAGCTCACTGTGCAGCGGAGAAAGACCTTAAACACCTGCTCCTCTTGCCACAACCTCCCCAGGGCTGGGCACTTAGGTATACATCCCCAGGCCGGGTTTGTGTGGTGCACTGTGCACACCCAGCAAGCAGTCTACCAGCTGAGCCAAACCCTGGCCCACCACGGATGGTTTTTCTTCATTCCTTGCAAAAATGTGGCCATATTGAAAGAACCTTTGACTCTTCAACAGATTCCTCTGTATTCCAAACGTTAAATGACAAAACCTAGGGCAGACAAAAATAAAGTTTCACCAAACCTTTTCTCAGTAATTGTATTAAATAGTAAGTTTCCTCTTTTGTTGTTATTTTTAAAACATAATGGATTTCTTTTTTTAAAAAATTCAAGAGAAAGAGAATATGCCATGGTATACATGTAGAAGTCAGAGATTGGTTATCTCCTTCCACTAACCATATTGGTTCTTGGATTTGATCCCAGGCCATCATACATGGGGCAGCCACCATTACTCACTGAGCTATCGCTCCAGTTCAATTTAAGACATTTTTGTGTATGTATGTCATCAAGTTTCCTAGTTTTGACTCTCTCATCACTCCCCATCACAGAACTCACTATGGTCCATAACCAATGCTGAGCAATGGCCACTCAGGGACAGAAGACCTCTCACTACACCATCACATGTGTGTAAGGCCATGTGGTAGTGCTGCCCAATGGACTGTGAGAAGAGAGGCAGGCAGGCATCACTTCTGAGCTGAGGCAGTTAAAAGAAGATGGACAATTTCTTTTCTCTCAGATGCAGGAAACACCATGGACCCTAAGTTGTGGTAGAGCCATGAGATGAGACAAACTTGGGAGTCTGAACCAACACGTGCTGAAAACCCACTAATACCAGCTTCATGCAATTGCGTTGTAATACAATCCTTGCAAGGTAGTCATGGTTTCCACATCTAAGGAGGCAACCGACTATGGGTTGAAGATATTGGGAAAATATTAGCATGATCTTGAACATGTGTGGGTTTTGTTCTTGTCATTACTCCATATGTGATACAGTAAAACAGCCCTTTAGATAACATTGTATTGGAAGGAATCGTGAGATGACCTAAAGTAAAGTAAGAAGAATGAGTGTGGATTGTCAGCAAATACTACAGCATTTTATGTCAGATTTTGGTTCCCTAAGAGCGATTCTAGATCAGTACTATGTTGGTAACTATAGATACTTGCAATTATTTGAATAATCCAGGGTTCTCAAGAGGAACTGAGTTAATAGAATGAACATATATCCGTTATATTGGCTTACTGTATTAGTCAAGGTTATCAGAGGAACAGAACTGATTGAATATATATATACATACATACATATATACTACATATATTCATATATTATACATTCCATATATATTCATGTATATGTAGAACGTACATATTATATGGAATAGAAATGAATATAATATATATATGGGACTTATTAGAGAGGTTTACAAGCTATGTTCAGTTCAGCAATGACTGTCTCCTGATAGAAAGGCCAAGAATCCAATAATTGTTCAGTCCACAAGGGCTTCAGTTTGTGTTGGAATTCAGAAGTGGTAGGTTCCAGTCCTAGGGAAGATATGCCTGCCTTAGCAGCAGCATAGGTGAACTTGACAATGAGACAGAGGGCAAGCAGGCAAAAGAAAAAGCTTCTTTCTTCTGTGTTCTTTTATGTGGGCTGACACCATAAGTTGTGACCCAGGTTTAGAGGGGATCTTTCCCACCTCAAAGACAACCCCTCAAGTCATGCCCACTACTTGGGTTTCAGATGTAGTCAAGTTCACAACCAGGATTAGCCATCATACTTCCCTTGTAGGGGTTGGTGGTCCAGGTGCTGCCGGCCTGCTGGAGAGGCTGAGAACTCAATAGCCACTCAGTTCCAAGAGGCTGAATAGCTCAGTATTCCCAATCTGGCACCAAAGGCTGGAAGATTCCTGGAGATCCAGGGTCTTTAATGCAAAGAATCTGCATCTGATGTCAGTGACAACAGCAACAGTAGAGATGCCCACGGCGCAAGAAGAGAAGGGAGGCAGGCAAACAGCAAAGCTTTCACCTTCATCTGCTTATCTCTGGGATGCTATCTGAAGGTACTGCCCACCCTGGGGATAGTCTTTTCACTCAGTTCATCTTTTCTGGAAATGCCCTCTAAGGCCCACTCAGAGTAGTGCTTCATATTGGTTACAAATCTAACCAACTGACAGTCAAGATTAACCATCACTGGGGCTGAGAGGTTAAGAGCTCTTGCTGCTCTTCCAGAATGTAGTAGTTTGACTAGGTGCTACCCAAATAGACTCGTGTATTTGGATGCTTGGCTCAGAGGAAGCAGCACTATTGGGAGGTGTGGCCTTGTTGGAGTAAGTGTGGTCTTGTCGGAGGAAGTGTGTCACTGTGGCGGTAGGCTTTGAAGTCTTCTATACTCAAGCTATACCCAATGTGGAACACAGTCTTCTGCTGTCTGGAGATCAAAATGTAGAACTCCTCCAACACCATGTCTGCTGCATGCTGCCATGTATTCCACCATGATGATAATGGATTAAACATCTGAAACTGTAAGCCAGCCCCAATTAAATGTCTTCCTTGTAAGAGTTGCCATGGTCATGGTCTCTTCACAGCAATGAAACCACAATCACATGTAGCTCCAGCTTCAAGGAATCTGATGCCCTCTTCTGTTCTCCACTGGCATAGCACATACATAGCATTCACTCACACAGACACAAAATACACAAATAAATAAAAGTAAGTCTTTTTAAAAAATATTAGCCATCACATTATTGGTGTATAAAGCCACTGAAATAAGGGGTTTAGTCATTATATTATCCAGAATTTCCTAATTAGTATAAGGGCCAATTTTCACCTCTCTACAGCCATCAAATGTTTCAATTCTTTTTAAAAATTCCTCACAGGGGACTGGTAAGATGTCTCAATGGGTAAAGAGATTTGCCATTAAGCCCAATGACCTGAATGTAATCCCCAAGATCCACAAGCTAAAAAGAGAAAAACAACTCCCACAAGTTGTTCTGTGACCTCCACTGGTGTGCCACCCCTTCCATATATAAATAAATACATGCAATAAAAAAATGAAAATCCTTCATAAGGACTTTAGTAGAAATAACCAGAGGCAGCGTGTGATGGTCAAGACCATGGACATGGTTGTCAGGTAAATTATCGCTTGAATTCCACTTGCAATAAAAAAAAACTATGTCCTCTCAGGCGAGTCAGCTCATGTCTTTGGACCATGATTTTCTCATATGAAAAGTGAGCCTGCTAATAGTGCTCATCACAGAGAAGACTGGAGAGATGCAAAAGGCTCATCCATACCACACAAAACATCCAAGCTTCTGTTCTCGCTAGAATCATTTCATCTGTACTGGTGGTAATATTAAAGAGACTGGGCCTTGTGTTTTAATAGAATTCAGTCACATTCTATAGAGCCATAGAATCTTAAGAATACATGTGACTTTGCCTAGTTAAGTACTGGGATCTTGAGAAAACATTCAGGATTGTGAAATTAAGAATGTGGGTTCTTGCAGAGTACTGAGAGATCAACATCTAAGTCCCTGGGCACTAATGCATGTTAGCAAGGCCCAGGGTCATTCAGGGGAGCTGTGGGTTCCAGGACACACGGGTAAGGCCAGGTGGGATGAGAACATACTGGAATGTTCTCTGACATTCTCTTCCTTTGCCCAGATGCTGTGAGTGAAAAAGCAGCACAGACAGATGCTCAACCTAAGTTACTCAAAAATGAAATCGGCCTCATCGCTCCCTGCCCTGAGGACATCACTTGAGAGGGGAACTCAGCCACATTCCTAGGCCCAATCCTCACCATTCTTGAAGGCAAGCCATGACAGCAGTCTTTGGGAAACTGTACCCAACAACCACCTAAGGATTCTCACCCAAGAAACAACGAAAGAAAAGAAGACCGGACAGGTGTCTAGGCCCTCAGAGTGACTCTGCTGACACCCCTGGCTCTGACTGCTGTCTTACCTGGAGTTCTTTTCTCCCTGTGTTTATTTTGCTACTTTCATTTTAAGCACAAGCACACACAGCAAAACAAAGGAGAAACCTTTAAATACTATGTCGTTAAATTATTTCATTGCTACATGCACTTGCACGGGCTTAGATGGTAGAGATCACTCACTCAGCATGGTCTCGGGACCCAATCAATGGACACTATAAATTAGATATTTGAGGTTACTGGTGTGACGTGGCTACAGTTGTACAGTTCAAGTGTGTTTTTATTGTTGTGTAGCTGAGGATGAGCTTGAATTTGTGGTCCCCCTGCCTCTACTTCCTAAACACTGAGATTACAGGTATGCACCACCACACGCTCTTTATGTGCCAAACCCTCTGTGTGCTCAGCAAAGGCTTTGCCAACGCAGGTAAATCCCCAACCCTGTTGTAGTTTCATTGTTGTTGTTGTTTTGAGGCAGGACCCTCACTCTATAGCTCTGGCTGGCTTGGTTTTCACTATGCAATCCCGGCTGGCTTTGAACTCATAGCAATCCTCCTGCCTCAGCCTCCTAAGTACTAGGATTTAGTGCCATGAGCCACCATTCGTAACTCAATATATTTTATAAGTAAAGCAAGTACACTTTAAAATAGCCACTGGACTGGGAAGTATACAGTGGCAGAGCTCTTGCTTAGGAAGGTGGAGGCCCTGG
The DNA here is from genome assembly GCA_028551405.1 of Uromys caudimaculatus. Taxonomy (NCBI): domain Eukaryota; kingdom Metazoa; phylum Chordata; class Mammalia; order Rodentia; family Muridae; genus Uromys; species Uromys caudimaculatus. The sequence continues at coordinate 36,291,079 of CM052700.1, forward strand.
GTTCAAGTCCCAACACCACAAAAAAATAAATAAATAAAACATAAGCTTAAATAACTATTCAAAGGATAGTAAGATACCAAGAATATAGTCTTTTATTAACATTGTTAAATTTTCTGTACTGTGTATAATTATAAGTGCTATAATTTAAAATAACTCTCTTCACATCAATATCACCAAAAACAATTAAGCAATACTCTGTGAAGTTGCATTGGCTACAATATCATAATCATTTGAGACTACATCTTTTTTCCTTCATGCTAGAGATTGAACCCAGGCCTCCAACATGCTAGCAAGTGTTCTATCCCTGAATTATACTACCAGCCCATCCTGAGACCACTGTCTCAAATAAGGTCCATTGCTAACAAAAAATATTGCTATGGTTACATCCTTTGTCTATCTGAAGTTCCTATTTTTCTTCTCATTTTCCTCTGGTCAGCCACTCCACATGGTTTGCAAGGACTTCACACAACTCCCTATCCCAGAATGAACAGAAGACAGACCTGCCAGATGGTCTCCTAGGGACTGGCTTAGGGATGGAAATGTGACAGGAGCCAGGCTAGTGACAGTCTGCCCCAGAACACTGGAAGAGATACACCGGGCTTGCTAAGCTAATAGTACACAGCCTGGATCTGCTGATGTTCATCCACGCCCTGCCTGACAGAAAGCCAACACTGGGGGCAGGATGCCTGAGAAATAAAAAGAACGGCCTGGCTCACAGATGCCGGAGTTTGTCTCTCGAACCCAAAATAATTCAACTATTTTTTACCCCAGTATCTCAAACTTTTTTGGTCTCAGGACTTTTCCTCTTTGCTTTTAAAGTTTATTTATGATCTCTCAAAAAATGTTTTCTATATATAGTTGGGATGTTTTTGAGACAAGGGCTATGAAGCTCAGTAGCCATCAAATGTGGGACCTTCTTTCTCTGTTGTTTTCCCAAGGAAAACTCTGGTTTGACTCGCTGACATCACGTAGAAGACCTTTACAAGCACAAGCCAAACCAAATCTCAGCATAGAGGGGGCAATAAGCACATATTTCCATCCCTAGCCAAAGAGCTATGGGCAGTTAATCGCTGCTAGGAGATGGGCAGCCATTTTCTTTTCAAGTGTAGCATTTGTTGCTTAAAATCCAGCAGAAGGAACCGGGCAGTGGTGGCGCACGCCTTTAATCCCAGCACTTGGGAGGCAGAGACAGGTGGATTTCTGAGTTCGAGGCCAGCCTGGTCTACAGAGTGAGTTCCAGGACAGCCAGGACTACACAGAGAAACCCTGTCTCAGAAAAAAAAAGAAAAAGAACAAAACAAACAAACAAACAAAAAAATCCAGCAGAAGGAAACGCATCCAAGAATATATGGGCAACACTAATTAGATTTGTGTTTGTTTTTAAAGAGGATACAAAGTTGAGTGGGCGGGGAAGAGGAAAATGGGTCTGGGAAAGAGTTGAGGGAGGGGTGAATATGACCAATATACATTGTATGAAATTCTCAAAGAACTAATAAAAATTAAAAAAAAAAAAAAAAAAGTTCTGATTTGGCTCATTCAGCCACCATTCAATAAAAAAAAAAAAAAAATCTGGTACTTGTTTTAAAAATAATATTGAGTGTCCACCTTCCTGGCATCATGGTAGGAGCTGGAAACATAACAGTGGCCAACATAGAACCAGATCGGAGTTTCAAGTTTCTTACAGCTTAGTGGGTCACACAGAAGCTATGACAGACACAAGTAAAGGCTGACAAAATTGGGGTACATTCTGTGGAAGACAACCACAAAAAGTAGCAAATCAAAAGAATGCCTAAGACTGCTCCATTATTGAGGTGACTTGTGGATAAAAACAAAAAGAAACTGTATTAGTTACTGTCCTAGTTTGCTTTCTGTTGCTGTCATAAAACACGATCAAAAGACATTTGGGGAGGAGAGGGTTTATTTGCCTTATATTTTCAAATCACGGTCTACCATTGAGGGAAGTTGGAGCAGGAACTGAAGCAGAATTCACAGAGGACCATTGCTTACTAATTTGCTTCCTCTGACTCATTCTCAGCCTGTTTTCTTACACATCCTAGGACCACCTGCCCAGGGGTGGCACTGCCCACAGTGGGCTGGGTCTTCCCACATCCGTTAGCAAGAAAACACTTCCACAGACATGTCCACAGGCCAATCTGATGGAGTTGAGAATGTTCCCAGTTGAGAATGCCTCAAATAGCTCTTAGCTGTGTCAAGTTGATAGCTAATGCTAACTAGGAGAGTTATTTTCCTGGCTGCTACTCTCAAATACTTAACAGAAGCATCTTTAAGGAGTAAGGAATTATTCTGAATCACAGTTCAAGAGAAATCCATCGTGGTGGGGAAGACATACTGGCAAGAACAGGAGCCAGTTGCTCACATTTCATCCATAGTCTTGAAATACAGACAGAGGACGCCTATGCTCAGCCCCTCACTCCTCTGCCCTGGACCCCAGCTCACGGAATAAAACCACTCAAATTCATAAAGAGTCTTCCTACCTCAATGAATAAAATCTATATGAGCCTCACAAACATGCCCAGGGATTTATTTTCATGGTGATTTTTAAATCACATCAGGTTGACAATCAAAATTAGCCCTTACAGTGGCTGGAGAGATGGCTCAGTGGTTAAGAGCACTTGGCTGCTCTTCCAGAGGACCTGAGTTCAATCCCCAGCACTCACATGGTAACACACAGCCATTCACAAATCCAGTTCCAGGCTATCTGATGGTCTCTTCTGGCATCCAGGGTCACTGCAGACATATACTACACAGACACACAGGTAAAACACCTATACATACAAAATAACTTTTTTTAAATCAACCTTCAGATATATGTAGTTATTTAATAGGCAAAGATGAGTGTAGGGAAACGGAGGATAGAGAATATTCTAGACCAAAGCAACACATTGGGTGTGTTTAGGGAAAGAAACATTGCCAGAGGCAGTATAGCTATGTTAAATGTCACTTGGTTCTTGGGCTCTTTGAGGAATTCAACAAGATACAAAGGAAAGAGTAGCATGTCAGTAAAGGGCAAAAGGTCTGTTGGCCCATAGAATTGGCCCATAGGGTCTGGGGTCCAGCTGTATCTCCACTGCTCTCTCTCTGTCCTCTCTTCCTCCCAGCTTGTGGGTCAGAAGTGTTTCCCTCTTCCCTGCTTACGTTCAGTTTGGACTAGAGGTTGTTTACTTCTCTCTAAGACTGCTCAGGATCTTATGACTGATGTCACAGTGGATCTCATGACTGCCAGTCTCGTGTCTGTCTTCTTCCTAACAGCTAGAAAGCAAAGGTGGCAAGGAATACAACCTGGCAGAACGTAGCTAAGTCATCAGAGCTGTGAGACAGAGCATCTACAGGAGGCCACCTCATAGCCTGCTGACTGCCCTAGAGAGGAGATCCTCTGAGTCAGGTGCCCATCCCTGGTTCAGTCAGCTGAGCCGTGACTGTAGTGTCATGTGCTTGGCCTGTGTGAAAGGGACTGCTCCAAAGCAATTACTGCTGTTTCAAGCACTGCTAGAGAATTCATGAACTCTGGAAAGTCCTTGCTGCATAGTTGCCTAGCTCACAGCCATTCCCTTCCTTCGGGGACAACGCAAGGATCTTTTGCCTTTGCTCATTCATTTCAACAGGGGATGAGGTGGTCTGAATGAAAATGGCCCCAGGGGTGGGTAGGTTTCAGAAGCTCAAGCCATGTGTAGTGGCTCACTCTCTTCCTGCTGCCTGTGGATCTAGATGCAGAACTCTTAGCTACCTCTCCAGCACCATGTCTGCCTGGGTGCCACCATGCTTCCTGCCATGATGATAGTGGACTAAACCTCTGAACTGTAAGACAACCCCAATTAAATGTTTTCCTTTAGCCAGGCAGTGGCGGCGCACACCTTTAATCCCAGCACTTGGGAGGCAGAGGCAGGTGGATTTCTGAGTTCGAGGCCAGCCTGATCTACAGAGTGAGTTCCAGGACAGCCAGGGCTACACAGAGAAACCCTGTCTTGAAAAACCAAACCGAAACAAAAACAAAAAACAAACAAAAAAAGTGTTTTCTTTTATAAGAGTTGCCATGGTCATGGCATCTCTTCACTGCAACAGAAACCATAACTAAGACAGGGGACATTGGGCTAGTGGGGATCTTGAGAAGCAGGTGCTCTGAAGGTTGTTAATGTGGTAGTGCTCTCAGGGTACTTGTAGAATAGAACAGACATGATCGGGAAGATGACTTTCAAGACCTTAATAAAAAAGGTGCCAACCAGTGCCTTAGCTCTGGCCATTCTAATTTATCCAAAGCTAGAGCAAAAGCATCAGTCTTTAAGTAGACACGTTATTTTCTAGACACTAGATATGGACCGCAGGATGGAATCTGGACCAATGGTTGGGCAGTTTTCTTCAGTTAATTGCAGTCCTCAACATCAGCAACATCAGGTGGCTGCTGTCTTCCAGCGTAATTCCTAACACCTGGAGAATAATGCTTTCTCCTCTTCCCACTCCTCTCCCCTGTGCTTTCTCTCCCCCCTGAGCCCCCTCCTCTTCCTCCTGTCATGTTTTCTTCTTTCCTTCCTTCCTTCCTTCCTTCCTTCTTTCTTTCTCTCTTTTTTCTTTGTTTCTTTCTTTCTCTTCCTCTCTCTTTCTTTCCTTTCCTTCCTTTTTTTCTTTTTTCTTCTTCCTCTTCCTCCTTGCCCCCTTCCTCCTCCTCCTCCTCTTCTTCCTCCTCCTCCTCCTCCTCCTCCTCCTCCTCCTCCTCCTCCTCCTCTTGAGACATGTAGCTCCATCTACCCTAGAATGTACAGTCCTCCTGCTTCTGCGGTGTGTCCTGGAGTTCCAGTTGCTCTGAGATGTCATACCCAGCCCTGAACATCCCAATCTTTAAGTCATGGCCTCCAAAGAAGAGAAAGATAATGATTTATGGGGAAGGGCCCAGCACATAGTGGGCGATGCCATCCCTGGGTGGTGCTCCTGGGTTCTATAAGAAGGCCAGCTGAGCAAGCCATGAGAAACAAGCCAATAAACAGCAGCCCTCCATGGCCCTGCATCAGTCCCTGCCTGCAGGTTCCAGCCCGGCTTGACTTCCTGCCCTTGCTGCTTTGGGTCAAGAACTGTTACATGGAATTGTGAGCAAATTAAACCCTTTTTCTTCCCCACTCCAAACAAACAAACAAAAATAATCTAATAAAGGAAATTCAGTAGTTTAATTATGTTGGACCGAGGCCATCCTGCTGGCCTTATTTTAAATTGTAACTCCTTAAAGACCCTAATTCTAAACAGCCACATTCTGAGCTCCTGGAAGTGAGAACTTTGACATGAATTTGGGGACACAAAAAACAGCAAAATTTAACCCATACTCAAGGAGACCACAAAGGTGTTATGTAGAGGCCCCCACCCCAGGAGAACAACATACACAGAAAGGGTATCATGAATCTAACCATGCCTTTGGGGTCTTTATGACATGCAGACACTGTGTGTCATCTCTTAAGAGTCTTTCTGTCTTTATTTTCCCAGTATCTGCTGAGAAGGGCAGCAGTACATCCATTTTACTGGCAGGAAGACAGAAGTGCAGAGAGGTCAAGATCTTGCCCAAGGTCACTCAGAAGACAGTTGATGAAACTAGCATCCAAACCCATATCTTCTGATTCCACATGGTTTACAGCTTCTGGAGTCTGCCTCTTGTTGTTGTTCATAGCTTCTGAGCTGCATGGTTTGAAACACTCCCAACCTACACCACAGAGCCATAATTACTGTAATTGCCCGGCACTTTGTGATGTTCCCTCCAGTTACCTGTAGCCCTCTCCCAGGAGAAAGAAACCATCTGGGAAAATTATAGAAGCCCAGATGCTGCCAGGACCCAGAATGGAGAAACATGAACAAACATTATTTTTCTTCCCAGCATTGTCAGAACTAATGCTTCGAGGTCCCTCCCTGAAACTTAAAGCTGAAATCAGAAACTTACTTCACTCTCTGTTTTATTAGCTTGGAATAGGCCCAGGACAAAGTTAGCCATCAAAGAATTAGAGAGAACTGCAACCAATTACCCTGAAAAATATGCTAAGCCTGAACAGATTTACTCTGCTCTGCTTAGTGGGTGGCTTCATGGGAGGGAGGCCAAGATTTATCATCTGCTTGGCTTTGCCTTTGATTATTCATTGACTGGGAGGACTTTCTCACCACAAGCTGATACAGTCTCCCATCTCAGAAAGAAGGGATAAACACAGAACACCACACTGATTCATTCCAACAGAGTGTTTTTAAGAGGAGCAGACTTGTGGGGCTCATGCATATTCCTTGTTTTTCCTTTTGAAGTCACAGCAGAAGATTAATGAAAACTTTTAGTGCTGGGCTGAGGGGAATGGGTGGGAAAGTTTACTCTGGTTCCATCAGGTGTATCAGCCCAAGGTGTATTAGTTCTTGGCTGCCTGCTACAACGATTGCACAGTGGTAGAAACGCCTTCAAATGGTCCCAAATCAGCTGTCACTAAACCTCACAGGGAGAGATGTACAGATGAGGAAACCAGTCCTTCAGAATTATGTTGCCCAGTATCAAATCTGTTAGCTATAGGTAACAACTTAGTGTGTGTGTGTGTGTGTGTGTGTGTGTGTGTGTGTGTGTGTGTGTGTGTGGTATGCTGCACGCTCGCTCAAAGGTACATGTTTGCACAATTTTGAAGTTCAAAAGTCAATCTTGGATGACATTCCTCAGGAGCTATCCACTAGCTTTTGAGATGAGGGTCTCTCATTGGTACCTGAACCTGCCTAGTTAGGTTAGGCTGGCTGGCCAGCAGGTTCCAAGGCTCCCCCTGTCTCTGCCTCTCCAGCACTGGGATCACAAGTGTGTGACACCACACTCAGACTTTTAATGTTGGTACTGGGGATTAAACCCAGATCCTGCAGCTTTCAAGGCAAGCACTTTACTGACAGAGTTGTCTCCTCACCCCCTTCACTCTAAACAAATAAATGAAAAGCAGCCATAGCAGCCACAGGTCAGGTGTTATCAGCCACACACGACTAGGGCTGTTGTATAGTAGACCTTGAAGACATGGACCACTTCTGTCATCCCGAAAGTTTGCCAGACGGCTCCAGAATCTACAACAGTGCTTCTCAGCCTGTGGGTTATGCATGACCTCTTTGGTGTCAAACAACCCTTTCACAGGGGTTACCTAAAACCGTTGGAAAACACAGATATTTACATTACGAGTCATAACAGTAGCAAAATTACAGTTATGAATGAGCAGCAACTCTATAGTTGGGGGTCACCACCACATAAGGAACTGTATTAAAGGGCCGAAGCAATTGGAAGATTGAGAACCACCGCTCTAGGACCCAGGAGACTCGCCATTTGCTGAAGCAAAAATGGAATTGAAATCCAAATCTCAATGTGAGTTCCAAATCCTAATTATTCCTGTGATCCCACCACACCCACTTCATCTCTGATCTTCCTACTGAGAGACTGTAAGCTACTGGGGGAAGCAGCATTGATCTATGTTTCATGGGAGCTTATACAGCGGCCCTTCAACAGGGTTCTGTCCCAAGGGACCCATTTATATCACAAACATACAGTTGAACATGCAGTAACATACATGACCTAATGAACATCCCAGCTCAGCAACACAGGACACTGGAGAGTCTCAGTTGTTGTTTGTCATTGCCATGGAAGCTGGGCTGCCAGTGCTGTGCCACCAGAGAGTATCTTACCACATATGGCTAGCCTGGGAAAGATCAAAACTCAAAGAACAGTTTCCACACTATAGCCAGTTTTTTGTTTGTTTTTTGTTTTGGGTTTTTTTAAAACCCTTAATCAGACCATTGTAAGTTTGTGGGTATATTTTTTAAATTATTTTTATTTTTTATTTAGGGTTTTTTTCTTTTATGTGCATGAATTTTATCTGCATATACATATGCGTGCACCACATATGTGCCTGGTGCCCTAGGAGGTCAGAATTGAGGGGTCAGACCCCTTGGAACTAGAAATTTGGATAGCTGTAAGCCACTGTGTTGGTGCTGGAAACAGAACCTAGGACTTCTGTAAGATTCTTTTATTTTTAATTGTGTATATGTATGTGAGTGTGTGTGAGTGTGTGTGTCCACAGATGCTAGAAGTGTCTGATCTCCTTAGAGCTGGAGTTACAGGAAGTACCTGACAAGGGTGATGGGAACCAAACTCAAGTTCTAACCACAGAACCATCTGCCCCTCCCCACAACCCACTTCTGTGTTCTTGATGACTAAAACTTGCTTTGTATCCTAAAAAGCATGCTGTAAAAATGCTTAGAGCTGACCACCAGGTGGCATCCACAGCCCATGTCTCAGGGACATGGCCGTGTACTTGTAAGAGGTACTCAACAAAGACCCAAATCCCTCAAGTCCTTTCTTCTCACTACCCAGAAACTGCAAAATGGGGAAACTGCTACCTTCCACTGTCAGCTCCTATACCTTTACTCTATCTATCTTTAAATAAATCTGTCTATGGGCTGAGGATGTAGCTCAGTTGCTAGAGTGCTTACCTAGCATGTCAGAATCAGGCTGAACCCCTAGCACCACATAAAGAGCAGCTGGGTGGCTCGTGTCTATAACACCTATACTGGCAGACAGATGCAGGAAATTAGAAGTTCAAGATCATGAGTGAGTTAGAGGCCTGCCTGGGCTACATAAATTCCTCTATTAAAAAAAAATATATATGGGTGTGTGTGCATGCATATGTATGTTCAGTCTGTGTACACATATAATAATAATAATAATAATAATAATAATAATAATAATAATAATAATACACATTTGTGTTTGCAGATACATATTCTATCTTATTATTTTTGCAATACTGTCAATAGAACCCAGCACCTCATTCATGCCAGTCAAATGTTCTACCACTGAACTAAAGAATTCATCCAAAAAGGGACTGTCATTTCCCCGACCTCTCTGCCAATGTAACTTGTCTTTTGTTTGCTTTTCTTATCTCTATAAATAGAATAGCCATCCATAGCCATTCAAATCCTAGACACTATGATTTACTGACTTCTTCCTTGCCTAGAACAAGCACACACACACACATGCATACACACAAACATGCACTTGCATGCACATACCTCAGACCTCAAAAATCTGATGGGCCTACCTCCATTTACTCCATCCACGCTGCTATCCCCTCGTGCCAAGACACTGGCAGTAGCTCCTAGCTGATCCCCGGACTTCATTCTTCTCCAGTTCGTTCTCCTCAGTGGCCAGAGAAATCCACTAAATCAGAACAAGTCACTTTCATGGCATGGACCCCCATTGTATATGGTGGGTTTGTTCATTTGTTTGCTTGCTTGCTTTTCCTTTTTAAGATCTATCTATCAGCTGGGCAGTGGTGGTGCATGCCTTTAATCCCAGCACTTGGGAGGCAGAGGCAGGTGGATTTCTGAGTTTGAGGCCAGCCTGGTCTACAGAGTGAGTTCCAGGACAGCCAAGGCTACACAGAGAAACCCTGTCTCGGGGAAAAAAAAAAAAAAAAGATCTATCTATCTATCTATTTATTTAATGTATGTGAGTACAATGTCACTGTCTTCAGGCACACCAGAAGAGGGCATCGGATCCCATTACAGGTGGTTGTGAGCACCATGTGGTTGCTGGGTATTGAATTCAGGACACCTGGAAGAGCAATCAGTGCTCTTAACTGCTGAACCATCTCTCCAGACATGCTTGCTTGCTTTTCTCCTGTTCACTTGCTCAATGTTGATCTCCTGCATAAGAATACAATCTCTAGACTTTCACTTCTATTTGGCTAGAGAGCTAGCAAGCCCAAAGTTCCAGTATAGTTAAAAAAAAAGGAAGAAAAATACATTCATAAGATCTCCTATCTGCAAACATATTTTTCACCAAGACAATGGTCCCACTGGTTGTATATTCCTTACTTCAAAATGAATTTGTCAATTCTTGCTTTGGAATTTCCTGCAGATCCAAAACACTCAAGACTAATCACAAAAGCTGCCCTGTAAGAAGTGACAGTGAGCACACTGGAGAGCAGTACGGTGATAGAATATCATTGCGATAAACTTTAGAAATACTTTAAATGGCCTCTAGCTCTCCACCAACACACCCTTCCTCCTCTCCCCAATGGTCATGCCTCTCCAGAAGACACTTACCAAATTGCTGATGGCCCTTCTTATAGGGAGAGACGAACTTTGAAAACCCACCATGATTCCTGATACTTGTAGGACATGTGATTTCTCAGAAGATGAATGGGGACATTCAATAGAAACTGGGTGGCATATGCTTCTAATCTCAGCTACTCAGACAACTGAGACAGGAGGATCTCAGAGGCCTGCCCTAGCTACACTGAATGCTTATATGTAGGCTTTCCAACTGCTATGGTCCAGCATCCACTCCATTTGGATGGATTATCCTTTTTTTTTTTTTTTTCAGGTGGTGTCTCGCTCAGTATGTATATCCAGCTGTCCTGTCCCTATGCAGACCAGTCTCAACTTAGACACATGATCTATCTGCTTCAGCTTCCTGAGTGCTGAGATTGCAGATGTGAAACATCACACCCAACTTATGTTATCTTTTAAATATATGTTTGCTGAAGGATATGATGACATAAACACCAAAACATTATTCAACGAATAAAACCCCAGAAAATTCTCAAGCAACGAGTGGCAAAAAGATCCAAATAAAATCTTGTCTTGACTCTGAAGGTGCTTACTTGAACAAAGTACCAAGACCTTTGGCACTGTCACCATCAGTACGGTAAACTCTTGATTGTATTAGAGTCTTTGATGAATGACTATGTATTTTGGTGTGTATATCCTGGTGCGCGCACGCGCGCGTGCTCGCGCACACACACACACACACACACACACACACACACACACACAAATGTCATGTTTGGGGCTAGAGCTATGGCTCAGTAGTTAAGAGTACTGGCTGCTCTTGAAGAGGGCCTGGGTTCAATTCCTAGCACCCACATGGTGGCTTACAATCACCTGTAACTCCAATCTCAAGGGATCTGATTCCCTCTTCTGGCCTCTGTGGGCAACACACACACACACACACACACACACACACACACACACACACATACAAATGTCATGTTTGAGGCTAGAGCTATGGCTCAGTAGTTAAGAGTACTGGCTGCTCTTGAAGAGGGCCTGGGTTCAATTCCTAGCACCCACATGGCGGCTTACAATCACCTGTAACTCCAGTCTCAAGGGATCTGATTCCCTCTTCTGGCCTCTGTGGGCAACACACACACACACACACACACACACACACACACAGACACACACACACTCGGTAAATAGACATATATATATAGGCAAAACATACATACACATGATTTTTTTTTTTTTAATGAGAAAAGTTTTCCACCTGAGCAAATGTCTGATAGGACATTTCAAACCTTGGAGGGCATGAAACAGTTCTCTGTCCCACAAACATGTCCCACACTGACACTCCTAAAACCAGCAGGAAGCCAGACACTTCCCCATCTCCACACCCTTACCATCCTTGTGACAATCAAAAGCACCCACAAAGCAAACTTCCCATCAGAATGATGCCATCCGGTTTGATAAATACTTCCCAAAGTCACAAGTCTAAGGGGACTTTGGTTCTTCTAATAGCTCTCTGTGTGACCACAATGCTCTATCTACACTCTGACACTTAGCTTAGACTCAAGGAGTTAGCCTCAGACAATTGGAGTAGGTTGAGAAAGACTGATAGCTCTAAAAGAGAAACCAACCTGCCCTTTTGAGCAATGAACTGAGGCTTGGCTAGTAAGCAAGTAAGAAAAACTCTTACTTAAAGAACTACTAGGAGTATCTGTGACAGGAAGAAACTAGGCCAAGCAATGGCTGGGGCATAGATGTGACTGGGCCTGTGAGGACTGGAAGGAGAATGGGGGAGATACAAAAGGATTCTACCAGCAAGATAAGAAAGACTTCCAGCTATAGAAGCATCGTGGTCTCTAAACACTTGCAGAAACTTGGAGAGAAAGGCAGGCGAAGGGAGCAGAGAACATGGATTGAGAACTTGGCTTTGGCACCAGAGAGGTTTCAATTCCAGCTCTGTCACCAGTCAGAAGGGGGACTTTGAGAGCTGGTGAGATGGTCCAGTGGTTAAGCCACTTTCACTGCAAGCATGAGAACCAGAGGTCAGATCCATAGAAGCCTTGTAAATGACAGGTGGGCATGGCAGCCTGCCTGCAATTCCAGTGCTCACAAGATGGAGAAAGGGGATCCCTGAAGCAAGCTGGCTTGCCCACCTGGCCATATGGGCAAGTCCTGGATTCAGTTGAGAAACCTTGTATCAATGAATAAAACTGGAGAGCAGCAGAAAGAGACTCACATCAACCTTGGAACTCTTTATACCTGTGCAAACATAAGCACCTGCACACACATGCACACGCACACATACACATGAATACATGTAGACATAGGCATGCGTACCACACACACAAACAGACACACACACACACACACACACACACATTTTTAAAAAGAAGCAAGACTTTGGGCCCATTGCTTAATTCTCTCTCTCTCTCTCTCTCTCTCTCTCTCTCTCTCTCTCTCTCTCTCAAGACAGAGTTTTTCTGCATAGTCTATGCTGTCTTGGAACTCACTGTGTAGACCATGCTGTTCTCAAACCCAGAGATCCACCTGCCTCTGCCTCCCAAGTGCTGCAATTAAAGGCGTGCGCCACCCCTGCCCAGCTCTGTTTAAACTTTAACTCAGGTCCTCATCTATAAAATGGGTACTAGTAATGGTCCCTACCATGTGGGAAGGTGAGGATCCAGTGAGAGCAGAGAGAAGGTGCTTAGCCCAGGTAATCTGAACGCTGCTCAGGAGAAGCATCTCCCATGGGGTTACTTCACTTTTTACCCCTGAGCCCTGTTTACTAAGCAGATTCGGATTCAATTCTAGTGGAATAAACTGACTGAAGGCCAGTGGAAGAGCGCCATTCTCACCACAGTACTTGACAGTAAGAAAGAGAACCAGTCCTGAATCTGGAGTGGAAGTAAAGACTTGCTTTCTTTACTGAGATACAAGGATGGGTGGGACTGGATGAGAGACACAAGGAAAACCCACAGTGGGTGTGGTGGCAAACAGCTGTAAGCCCAGAACTTCAGAGATGGGAGATCAGGAGTTTGAGGCCAGCCATGGTTACATGAGACTCTGTCAGAAACAAAGAACAAGGGCTGGATGTGTAACACAGCTGGCAGGGAGCCTACAAAGAACGCACAGAGTCCTGGGTTCACTTCTCAGCACTGAGTAAATTGGATGTAATGACACACACCTATAATCCCCAAACTCATGGGTGGAGGCAGGAGGATCAGAAGTTCAAAGTCATCCTTGACTACATAGTTAACTCCAGGCAGTCTGGGTTACATAAAATTCTGTCTCAAAAGGAGAAGAGAAGGACAACTAGATTGTTTAGGTGCCTAAGCAAGGCTCCTGGAATGTCTAAGCAAGGTCAATGTTAGTTTTGATCTGTGGAAGCAACTGATTGCCAAAGAGAATGCTGTGATAAGATATCCAAGGAGCTAGAGAATCACTGGGTACCACAAAACTCTGCCAGAGGTCTCTGCTGGGTCCTAAATTACTCTAATGATCCTATCACCCCTTTCTTCCCTCCACTATTTGTGCACACAGGAACTGACCAGGGTCCCTACAGTGAGAGGGAGGCTAGCCAGGCCATTTTCCCACCTTACCCGTTCCTCATCAGCTCTCTTTCTCTCTCTCTCTCTCTCCATTGCATTTTGAACATCAGCTACATTGGCTTCCTTGTTTCTTGAAAAAATCCAGCTCTACCACCCACAGACCCACACCCACACACTCTGCTAATATCCGCTACCTGCTGGCAATAGTTCAAATATCACTTCATCAGAGAGATTGTCCCTGAACCACTAAACTAGGCCTTGATGCTGTCCAATGTTTCAGCCTGCTTGCCCTCTGCCACTGTGACTGATGGTGAAATCATCTGTTCAGAGCCTTTGTTGAGGGCAGATACCAAGTCAGATCCACAGTCCTGTGTCTTCTGGTATGTCCACCAGGAACTGGTTCAGAGATAACTGGAGACAGCCAAGTGGGTGGGAAGGGAGGAGTCTCAATTTCGAGAGAAGGGGCAAGGTTTGTCCTAAAATATAATCAGATGGTGGGCTGGGGCTGCGGGTAGAGGTAGTGGGAGAGTTCTTGCCTAGCACATGAAAGTCTTTGGTAATTCATCCCCTGCCCCAAAATGTAATAAAAAATGAGGACAAAAAATGGGGAATGGGGTCATATCCATTCAGACAAGCTCAAACACCTTACTTTTTATGTATTGACCAATGTCCCCTCCGAACAAATACCACCCTTAGGACAACTCAGCCACCACCAACACTCATGACTGAATACCTACATTTGCAGCCATCACTCACTGCCTGTCAAGGCCTAGCTCAAAGGAAACAGTTGCCCTGGCTGTCTTCCTCTCTGGCATGAGGGCTGTAATGTCAAATGCTTTGATTTACTCCCCCTCGTCTGTGCCACCATGCAGATTGTCACAAACACAAACTGGGTCAGCCAGAGGTTTGATGTGTGCCGCCTACCCTAAAGACGCCATCCTTTCCACCCTCCCCAAAGAAGTGCCACTAACTGGGGAGCAGGTGTTCTAACACGTGAGCCTTGGGGTGGGAAGGGCATTTTACACCGGCATTATAAGACATCATCATTAGTGACAAGTCAGATAGTTTGCTGAATACCAACTGGTTTGAGTAATTTGAAGACATTTTGAATATAGCATACATATATAAATAAATAATATGCAAGAAGAATACATCTGGAAATGAAACTCACCTTGAAAAGTGGCATTTCACAGGATGGCAGGAGGACTCACTGTTTTCTTAGTAGATACTTGCATCTTCAAGAGAAGTATGGTGGCTTTGCGAAATGCTAGCATGGAAGGGCAGGAAGCCGGCCTATTCTTTCTTTTAAAATATAATCAACACAGCCGGGCAGTGGTGGCGCATGCCTTTAATCCCAGCACTTGGGAGGCAGAGGCAGGTGGATTTCTGAGTTGAGGCCAGCCTGGTCTACAGAGTGAGTTCCAGGACAGCCAGGGCTACACAGAGAAACCCTGTCTCGAAAAAAAAATTAAAATATATATATATATATATATATATATTATATAAAATATATATATATATATATATATATAATCAACACTACAGAAATGAGTTTTCTCGATATTCCACATTCATTTCAAATGATTGAGTCTGAATAATATATTGGTTTTGTACTCACAGACCTTGGTACTCACAAACTCTTCAATAGAGAAAATTATTAAACATATTTCCAATGTCATCCTGGGAGTGTCTCAGGATAGTGGAGAAACAATGCCCTGCTAGGAAAGGCAGTTCCCAGGTTCCTATGGCCAGGAGTTAATCTTTCTTTTGTCTCCAATATGAGGCAGCAGAGACCTCATCACGTGTAGGATCTGTTGTTCTCTGGGCACCAATTTCATAGAAAGAACTTGCATTATCTTTAGAAACTGCTGCTGCAGAAGGTAATTTTAGTGATTTCTGTTAGCATTTGGGTTAAGAACAGCAAAGGAGAACATTATTATTCAGCAGAGCTCTCACCACCATCATAAATGTTTTCTGAGTATTATTTTTCCTTAAGCTATGCTTTGGGGCAAATAATAATGACCAGTACATAACTTTTCACCCTGAGTTAAATCTTTTTGGTAAACATTTATATTCCAGGTTTTTCTCTTATCTTCAATCATTCCCCCAATTACTTTATAACTGAAGCATCAGTAACTTCAGGTATGTAAACACATATAGATCAAAGTTAATACAAACACAGCTAGTGACATGTGTTGTGCTGTATTTGTCATGAATAGTCCTTCATCCTGTTAGTAATGCATTCTGTTTCTCAAATAAAATTGACCTTTTTTGTTTTAGTTTTTTTTTTTTTTTAAGAATGTATAATCATTAAGGTTAAACACTATTAGTCTGGGTTCTCTAGAGTCACAGAACTTATGGAATGTCTCTCTATATTAAGGGAATTTACTGGAGTGACTTACAGTCTGCAGTCCAACTAACCCAACAATGGGCAGCTGTGAGTGGGAAGACCAATCTGAGCTGATTCTTTTTCTTTTTTTTTCTTTTTTTTTTGGTTTTTCGAGACAGGGTTTCTCTGTGTAGCCCTGGCTGTCCTGGAACTCACTCTGTAGACCAGGCTGGCCTCGAACTCAGAAATCCGCCTGCCTCTGCCTCCCAAGTGCTGGAATTAAAGGCGTGTGCCACCACTGCCTGGCACTGAGCTGATTCTTATTCCTCTTCCTCTTCCTCTTCCTCTTCCTCCCCCTCCCCCTCCCCTCCCCCTCCCTCTCCCCTTCCTCCTCCCTGTCCTCCTGCTGCTGCTGCTGCTGCTTCTTCCTTAGTTGACAGTGGGGTGGAGGCTAACAGCTCTGTAGAAACTTCCAGAGCTTGGATATCCGTGACCTGTGAACAGGCATCCAGCCTGAAGGACTGAGCAATTTACCAGGTTCGCAGCATCTCACGGGGGATTAGCCATTGTTACTATTTTGAGCTCACTTAAACTCTGTTATCTATTCATTCCCTTGGTTCTGTTGCTCTAGAGAACTCCAAGTAAACCATAAGTGTAATGTGGGCACTCAAGGAGGCAAGCATGAGTGGACACTGGTTCTCTTCCTTCATCTCCCACACTCATCCTTCCTTTCCTTGGGCAGCAGACACAGTGGAAGCTCAGTTACAGTTCCATGTGCCATCTGTGGTGTTTTCAGCACTGAGGATACAACCCAGAGCCTTGCAATCTGCTGGGCAAGTTCTCCATCACTGGGATATCTTCCCACCCAACCCACCCACTTTTAATGCTCTGTAACCTGAGCTGTAGAGAAACATGCGAGTGGTGGGGAGTGAGGAAGAGAGAGAACATATTGCCAAGCTGACAGGCTCTAGAATCACCTAGGAGCCAAGCTTCTGGCCTTGCCTGTGAGGGACTAGGTAGATTATGTAAGGGTCAACTGAAGTGGAAAGATCCACCCTGAATGAGGCAGCAAGACTCCCTAGGCTGGGTCCTGGACAGCATAGAAAGGAACAGGCTAGCTGACGTATCATTCATCATGCTCTGCTTCCTGACTGGGGACACATTTGACCAGCTGCCTCCAGTTCCTGCTGCCATGATGTCTCTGCCACGAGAGACTGCAACCTCAAACTGAAAAGCAAATAAAGCTTTCTCCCTTAAGTTGCTTTGCTAGGGGTATTTTACCATAATGGCAGGAAAAGCTACCAGTCCAGGAAGGAAGGAAGGAAGGAAGGAAGGAAGGAAGGAAGGAAGGAAGGAAGGAAGGAAGGAAGGAAAAGAGGGAGGGAGGGAACAGAGAGAGGGGGAAAGAAAGGGGGAATTGGAGAAGAGGAAAGGAGAGAAAAGGGAGGAAGAAAGGATATTAAAGATTAGAGATGGAGCTGGGCAGTGGTGGCGCACGCCTTTAATCCCAGCACTTGGGAGGCAGAGACAGGTGGATTTCTGAGTTCGAAGCCAGCCTGGTCTACAGAGTGAGTTCCAGGAAGCCAGGGCTACACAGAGAAACCCTATCTCGGAAAAGAAAAAAAAAAAAAAAAAGAAGAAGAAAAAAGAAAAGATTAGGGATGGAGAAGTCTAAATCTTTATTTGTATCACTAGGATAAAATCATGGTGTGTTCAGAGTGTGCTTCTCCTGAATTCCAAAGTTTTGGGACTTTAAGGGTATGATGTGATGGTTTGGGGTGTGGGGTTTCCTCCAACACTCCTCTGGTGTCTTAGAAGCAGAGCCTAGTGGAAGGAAGTTATGTTTTAAGGGTGTATCTTAGTTAGGGTTTCTATTGCTCTGAAGAGACACAATGCACAGCAGCTCTTATAAAGGAAACCATTTAATCAAGGCTGGCTTACAGTTCAGATGTTTAGACCATTATCATCATAGAAGAAAATATGGCAATGTGCAGGCAGACATGGTGCTGGAGAAGGTGCTGAGACTTCTACTTCAGATGGGCCGGCAGCAGAAAGGGAATTATAATATACTTCCTCCAACAAAGTCACACCCCCTCCAGCAAGGCCACACCCACTAATAGTGCCACTTCCTGTAAGCTTGTGGCCATTTTCTTTTTTCTTTTTTTTTTTTCCTCCTTTTTTATTTTTGATACTTTATATACATTTCCAATGTTTCCCCTTTTCTGAGTCTCCTCTTTGGGTACCCCCCATCCCCTCCCCAACCCGCCTCTAGGAGGGAATTCCACCTCCCACCCCCCTCCCGACCACCCATCCCCATATTCCCACCTTGACATTCCTCTTTATTGAGGCCTCTAACATCCTCAGGCCCAAGGGCCTTTCCTCTCCCCCTGATGGCCATCGAGGTCATCCTCTGCCACATATGTGGTCCAAATCATAAGTCCATCAATGTGTATTCTTTGGTTGGTGGTCCAAACTCCAGGAGGACGGGGGGGGGGGGTGTCAGGTCCATTGACTCTCTTGCTCCCTCCATGGGGCTGCAAATTCCCTCAGCTCCTTCAGACCTTCCTCCAACTCCTCCATCTGGGACCTCACTCTCAGTCCAGCGGTTACTGTTAAGTGAAACTTGGGCGTTCTGAGCTTTTGGGCTAGGCCATTTTCTTTCAAACTACCACAAGGTTTATCCTTGAAATGGGTTACTAACCTGACCTTTTCTCTATTTGCTTCTTGACTGCCATGAGGCGAGCAACCATATGCTCCCACCTGGATATGCTGTATATTGCCACAAGCCCAAAGTAATAGGGTCAAGCCAGAAGAATCTGAAAATCTGAAGCAAACCTCCCCTTAGTTGTTCAGTTGCATGTTCTGTCAAGGTAACAGAAAAGTAAGAAATACAACTAACAGATTCACAGGTTCCAGGGATAGTACACGACATCTCCGGGATAACTGGGAAGATGGCGTCCTTGTTTTGCTTTCTGCACTATCCCTCAGAACTGTTGGGAAAGGCTAAAAGAAATAAGCAAGCATTGAGGGGACAGCTCAGTGTGTGTGTGTGTTTATATATACATAGATACATACACACACACACACACACACACACACACACACACACACACACATACACACTTAAAAAGAGTTGGGTATGTAACTCAGGCATAGAACTCCCACCTACCATACTCAAGGGGTTATGTCCTATCCCCAATACCACACACACACACACACACACACACACACACACACACACACACACACGCCTGCCAAACTGGGCTGGGCTGGGCTGGTATGTGGGGATGTAGCTTGGGTGACAGGGCCTTTGCTTAGTATTCACAAAGCCCTGAGTTCAGTCCCCAGGCATAAAGCGAGGCACAGCTGTACATGCTGTAGTTTCAGGACTCTGGAGGTAGACACAAGAGGATCAAGGGCATTCTCTGCTTTATAATGAGTTTGGGGGCAACTGGGTCTTCCTAAGACTCCATCTCCCAAAAGGGGGTAAGACAGGTTGGGTACAGGCGCTAAGATCACAGAGTTAAATAACTAACTAAGAGTTCATTCCATGACATTGCTCCTTGAAGGTCACTATCATTGGGAAAATTACAGGTTTGTGCAAATTCAGACCATTTTATTCTGCAGATATAGTCTGTTTTGGGGTAGTCAAGTCCAGAATCACAGCACAGGGAGATGCTATAAATCACCTAACCAAGCTTCTCATTTTATCAGTTGACAGAAGCCTGAAGCATCTGTTAGTCACCGCACAGGCACTAGAAGCCATTTTCTCTGTGTGACCCCAAAAAAGTGTAATCCAAAAAGGCTAGAACATGTTAGATGGTCCAGATCTATGAGCAAGATTATAGGGTTGGATTTTTTTACTTTGCTTTCTTTCTTTTCTGTCTTCCTTCCTTCCTTCTTTTATTTTAATTTTTTAATTTCTTTCTTCCTCCCCGTTCTCCTTTTTTTGAGACAGAATCTCATGCTGCCCAGAGTAGCCTTGAGTTTACCTCATAGCTTTCATGTTGGAACTCTGAGGCATTGGTAGACATGATTTATTATACAGAGAGACGCACGACAAAATCACAGGGACCAGTCACGGTTGTTTAACTAACACTGAAAAGAAGAGGAGGGAGAAAAGGCAGGACACGGTGGCAGGTAGCTATTATCCAGCTGCTTCAGAGGCTTGGGCGAGAATACTGAGGTCCTGTCTCAGGGAGAGAGAGAGAGAGAGAGAGAGAGAGAAAGAGAGAGAGAGAGAGAGAGAGAGAGGAAGGGAGGGGAGGGGAGGGGAGGGGAGTGTCTTCTTACCTGAAACCATCTGGTCCTCTTCAAAGGCCAGAAACTTACAGATCCTTAGAAATGCCAGAATTCATCATTTAAAAAAAAATGTTAAATCTGCTCACCCAAGTTTCATTCAAATAGCTGCAACTTGCATCTGAGACTCAATATTGCAATTGATAGCAATATAAAAGTTTACTTTAAAAAAAAAAAAAAAAGCCAGGCATGCTAGCTAGCATGTGCCTACAACTCTAGCACTTCAATATGGAGGTAGGTGCATAGGAGCTTAACTGAGGAGTGTAGAGTTATGTAGCAAAATCAAAGCTAGCCTGGGCTACATAAGACTGTCTCAAAACATTAAACTCTATCATCATCAATCAATAAACAAAATAATAGCTTCTACATTGAAGTTATCTGTTCTCCGTGACTAGTTTATAAAAAGAAAACGCTGAAGAAATTTTATTGTTGAAGTAGATACTTAACAAATGCCAAGGGCACATTAGAAAGATTAATGTGTCAATGTGATTGGGCAGGAAGCCATTTAGTTTTAAAACTTCAAGTGGTCAATAAAATAAGTGGTCAATTAGAAACGCTATTTGGGGTCAGCTGTGGAGGTGCACATCTTTAATTCCAGCACAGGGGAGACAGAGGCAAGTGGATCTCAAGACCAGCCTTGCTACTCTGGCATTAATAAAATCTCTTAAATTCTATTTGGAGGGAGACAGGGTGCTTCCTGCAAGCTCACAGGCCAGATAGCCTGGCATATACTAAGGCAAACAAGAGATGCCTCAAAACAAGGGGGCTAGTGAGAGTGGATGCTGGGATTCCAGCTGTGTGCAGCAGCAACTGGCTTTCTGTGAGTCTCGCTTCACTTCCCAGCTCTCTGTAGATATCCTGAAGTTACAGATGTGTGGTGTCACAGCTGGCTTTGGGGGGGGGGGCAAACTCCAAGTCTCATATTTGTAAGCCAAGTGTTTTATCTCCTGTGCTACCTCCCTAGCCCTGAAGATTTATTTTTAGTTTTTCTGTACCACCACGATTTTCCATGTTAAGGAAGCAAAGCCCAAAGAATTTTTGTAATGTTCCCAAGACTGCATAGATTCTAAGAGACACAGACAAGATCTGAACTCAGTTCAGCTCCAGACTAAGTCAGGCAGGTAAGAAAAGACAGATGTCTACACAGAGCAGACCCAGTGGGCTCTTTATTTGAGCCATGGTCTCAGAAAGCCCTGTCCCCCGACAACACCGCCACAGCCTTTGTCTTACCCTGAACCTCTGCTGTTCTGATTTGAGTCTGTGAGCAGGGATGTGCAATCAAAGGCTCCTGGCCTAAGAGCAACACAGCCATCTTCCTCCTGCCAATTGCCAAGCAGAGAGGCTGTTCTCAGTTCTCATGGCAGCAAGCTCAGAATACCAGCCACACTTATGAACAAGGAACCGAAGCATATGTCAGAGCCTGAGAGAGAAACCAAGTGACAGCCTTCTTCAGGAAGGAGTGTGAGGATTCTTTTTTTTTTTTTTTTTTTTTTTTTTTTCCAGCAAGGATGCTTTTGAAATGAAATTCTCCTTTTTGTTTTTGAGTCCACCTGTCAGCAAACCAGATGGGCCCAGCTAGCCTTTTCTTTCCCAGGCTTTAGAAAAATGGAATGTTCTCTGTGACTTAACAGTCCCCTCTTTACTGATGTGCTTCATGTCAGAGTGCCACTGTGCCTGGCCTAGCCATGAGATCTGATATCTACATGCCTGGACATGGATGACTGGGAGTGTCACAGTCCAGGGTGAGCCTTTCAGTACTTGTTAACCTGTCACTACATACCAAGTACTAGTCAGAAATGGTCTCTAACCATCCAAAGCTCTTGTGGTGGTTTGAGTAAAAATGTGCCCCATATATTTGACTCTTTGGCCCTTGGGAAGTGGCACTACTTGAGAGGGATTAGGAGGTGTGGCCTTGTTGAAGTAAGAGTGGCCTTGTGGGAGGAAGTGTGTCACTGAGAGTGGGCTTTGTGTTTCAGAAGCCCAAGCCAGGACCAGTGTCTCTCTCTCTCTCTCTCTCTCTCTCTCTCTCTCTCTCTCTCTCTCTCTCTTTCTGCTGTCTTCAGATCTAGATGTAGAACTCTAAGCTACCAGGTCTACCTGCATGCCACCATGCTCCACACCATGATGATAATGGACTGAACTTCTGAAACCGTAAGCAAACCCCAATTAAATACTTTTCTAAGAGTTTCCATGGTCACGGTGTCTCTTCACAGCAATAGAACACTGACTAAGACAGCACTATCCATCATTTTCATAAGGAGATGTTCTTTGAAGGAGTTAGTGAGTGGATGGTACTTGTTATATAAATCAGGGAAGGCTTCCTAGAAGTAGAATGAGAACTGGCAAGAGAAAGCAAGCACTTCACACCACTGGAGAAGGGGATGAGCCTGACAAAGAGAATCACAAATATTAGGAGCCCAAATCCTACAAGAAGCTGGCAGGATCCTGAGGAGAACAGATGTGTTAGCCGCTCAGTGGAGAGACAGGAAGAGGTCAGGGACAAATAATCTCATTTAAGAGTGTACCCAGACACCTATTTCTAACTTAATGCCTCATGTCCATTGACTAAGTTAGTGCTTTTGTGGTTTTAACTTCCCTCAATAGTGACACCTTCTGAGGTCTGACCTAGACCTTTGTCTTATTCAGGGTTGCTATTCCTGCACAAACATCATGACCAAGATGCAAGTTGGGGAGGAAAGGTTTATTGAGCTTACACTTACATGCTGCTGTTCATCACCAAAGGAAGTCAGGACTGGAACTCAAGCAGGTCAGGAAGCAGGAGCTGATGCAGAGACCATGGAGGGATGTAACTTACTGGCTTGCTTGCTTCTCCTGGCTTGCTCAGCTGGCTTTCTTATAGAGCCCAAGACTACCAGCCCACAGATGGTACCACTCACAAGGGGCCCTCCCCCCTTGATCACTAATTGAAAAAATGCCTTATAGCTGGATCTCATGGAGGCATTTTCTCAACTGCAACTCCTTTCTCTGTGATAACTCTAGCTTGTGTCAAGTTGATACAACACCAGCCAGTACAACCTTCAACATATGAGCCTTTGAGGCCATGTGTTTGGTTGTTTCTCCTTACAAGGAAGTGATTTATTTGGCTCATTGTTCCAGGTCATACCCATCATTGCAGAAAAGCCCAGGCCAAGAATTTGAAACAGCTAGTCATATCATATCCATAGTGAAGAGCATAGAGCAACAAGTTGACGTATGCATTGCTTACCAGGGTTCAGCTCATGTTTTCTCTCTCTCTCTCTCTCTCTCTCTCTCTCTCTCTCTCTCTCTCTCCTCTCTCAATTTAATTTTCTCTTTCTTTTTTATTTTTTTCTTTTCTGGTCGTTGCTTTGATTTTTCAAGACAGGGTTTCTCTGTGTAGCTCTGGCTCTCCTGGAACTTACTCTACAGACCAGGCTGGCTTCAAAGTCACAGAGATTCACTTCCCTTTGCCTCCTGAGCGCTGGGATTAAAGGCATGGGCTACCAACACCAGGCTTCTTCTCTTTTTTTATTAGAGTATCTTTTATGTTTTCTTTGGCAATGTCATCTATATAAATAATGTATACTGATCTTGTCAACTCCCGGCTCCCCAAGGCCCCACTGCTCTCCCAACATTCCCCCTTCCTTCCCACCTTCATGTCCTTTCTGTGTTTTCGTTTGTTTGTTTAGCCCAGTGACTGCTGCCTACTGGGGTTTTAAGTGATTTCTTGGCCTGCCTTTGTACAGGTCTTATGGATGTAGCTACAGCTGCAGAGAGTCTGTAAGTGCCACAGCTTCATCCAGTCCCGGAAGACAGCCTTCTACAGACCTCCTGCCCATGCTCCAAGTCTTTGCTTCTGCCCCCTTTTCTGGAATGTTTCCTGAGCCTTGGGAAGGAGGAAGTTGGCAGGGCTTGGGGTCTACTTCATAGCCAAAGGGAAGGAAATCATAGCCAGAGAGCCTGTTGGGATTGTCACAGTTGAATATCTTCTGAGAATACAGAACCTCCCCAAGTTGTATCTACATCTGTAGGAGCCTCCTGACTGACACCTGTTGGGTGGCAAAGGTGAGCTGAGGCTCCTTATCTTTCTAACCAGCATTCTTTGTCACCAGCCTCAGAACTGTTCTGAGCCTTGTGCCTTGATCTTACCCTTGATGTGTAAGGAGCCTAGTTTCACTCTGTCTAAACCTTCACCAACTTCTCCATTTTTTTATGCTAATTGTCAGAGATGGGAAGGAACTCAAAGGGTAGGTCCAGATGGACAGCCTACCCCAGATCTTTTGTCTGACAGTACCACTGTGGGAAAGCGAATTAACATTTCTGGGCCTCTATTGCTCATTTGTCCAGTGGTAACACAGACCTTCTTCTCATTATTCTTACCACAGTTTGCAAAGATAATACACGCAGTATGTCTGAACTAAAACCAACATTCAGTAATAGGGATTCTTCATTGGGACCCTCTTCTCTGAGCCAATTACTGTACTGTAGCCCCCATCTAGCATAAGTGGACATTTAGCCAGCCAGGTGGCATCCTCACCTGGAATGAATAGACAGATGCTGAGAGCCATACACTCTCTTTCCAGTGGCTGGGGATGTTGGCTGTCAAGTTCCAGAAGGCAATATACAGGAACCCATGGCAAAGCCAAGCTGAGAGTCAGAAGTCCAGACAGGCTGGACTGCAGAGGAACTGACTCCTGGCTTGCTTAGAGGTGGGGTGACACTTCTAACCAAAGAGTTCTAACCAAAGAATTGAGCAAGGTCACAGATAATTCTGAATCACCTGCTTAGAGAGCAGAGGTCTGGAAAAAGATCTTCAAAGATGATCTAGAAACTAGGAGTGTCACTCAAAGATGGAGCTCTACCCAGAGTGCACACAGGCTGGGTTGGCTTCCATCTCCAGTACTGCAGAAAAAGTCATGTAATCCAGTAGCCTAATAAACATTCCCCAATACACACACTTAAAAAATACTCTTTTTGGATCTCCAGGAACCCAAAAAGGAAGGAAGAAGGCAGGGAGGAAAGAAGGAGAGAGGGAGGGAGGGAGGGAAGGGAGGGAGGGAAGGGAAGAGAAAGACAGAAGGAAGGGAGGGGAAGGGAGGGGAGGGAAGGGAAGAGGAGGGGAGGGAAGGGAAGAAGAGGGGAGGGAGAGGGAAGAGGAGGGGAGGGAGAGGGAAGAGGAGGGAGGGGAGGGGAGGGAAGATAAGAGGAGGCGAGGGAGAGGGAAGAGGAGGGAGGGGAGGGAAGGGAAAGGGAAGAAAAGGTCATTGAATCTATAACTGCACAGACCCTGAACCCTGTCTCCTCCCCAGCCTCCATCTGAAACCTGAAGTTTACTTTGTGCATCAGAAGTCACCTTAACCACACCTTTGACACATGATCTTTTCTCCTTAGCTTGAACCACAGCCACCTGATAAAGCCCAGAGGCTGTCCACTTCCCCTAGCTCTGAGATACTTCCTTAGGTGTTCCGGTAACACTCCCCGGGGAGGCCCTGGCCTCTGGGGGCTCTTTCCTCTGTCAGGCCCACTGCGAATGGTTTTCAAATGCTGCTCAGCTACCCAGTAAACCTCCTCAGTCCCTGCTGACTGTTTCTCATGGGACCTCATGTCCAGCTGGTGTTATGCCTAGAATAGTTAGCCTGCTGGTGCAATTTAAGGAGAGACAGAAAGACAGGAAGTCTCAAGTTAAAAAGTGTTTCTTAAAACACTCACAGCAGGGGCTCATGACAACCTCTTTCCCTCCAAGGTAGCATTTCCTCTGCCAAAGGCACTGTTCATATGTACTTCCCTATAGACTCCTATAGCCATGGAGTCTGAGAGGGTGTTTATTGTCAGCTGAAGGATAACAAGGAGCAGGACGGGCACCTTGCACTTCGAACTGTTGTACCTGAGAGAATGAAACAGGGAGATTGCCATGAGTTCAAAGTAAGCCTGGGCTACAGAGTGAAAACCTATCACAAAAGCCAAAAGCATGACCCCATTCTTGAAAATAACCTTATTAAACTATTGATCCTCCTGGCTTCCTCACCAGAGTGTCGGTCCCTAATACTGCCATGCCAATCCCCGTTGAAAAAAGTCTGTTTTAGCATGTTTTTAAAAACATACAGGAGCCAGGCAGTGTCGATGCACTCCTTTAATCCCAGGACTCAGGAGGCAGAGGCAGGTGGATCTCTGAGTTTAAGGCCAGCCTGATCTACAGAGTGAGTTCCGGGACTGTCGGGGATATACAGAGAAACCTTGTGGAGAGAGAGAGAGAGAGAGAGAGAGAGAGAGAGAGAGAGAGAGAGAGAGAGAGAGAGAGAGAGAGAACAACAACAAAAGAGCCGTATAGGACTGGTGATGTAGCTCTGTTGACAGAGTACCTACCCAGCATGCACTTATGCACATTTTGGGTTTCATCCCCATCCCCTCATAAACTGACAGTGGTGGTGTATGCTTGTAATTCCAATACTCCGGATAGGAAGCCAGGTGGATCAATAGTTTAAGGTTATCCTAAGCTATATATGGAGTTCAAAGCCAGCCTGGACTACATGAGATCCTATCTTCAAAAATAGTAAGTCATGGGGCTGGAGAGATGGCTCAGTGGTTAAGAATACCTGCTGCTCTTGAAAGGAACCCAGGTTCGGTCCCTTTCAAGAGCACCCACAAGGCAGCTCAATCACCAATAAATTCAGATCTAGGGAATCTAATGCCTTCTGACCTCCATGGCCACAAGGCATGCCCATGGCACATATACATAAATGCAGGCAAAACACTCATACACAGTTAAAAATTAAATTATATATATGCCACATAGTTCCAGGTCAGTCTATCCTACATAGTAAGACACACACACACACACACACACACACACACACACACACACACACACACACACCTGCCTTTTTAGCCAGGAGTGGTGATACATGCCTGGAATCTTACTCCTTGCTTGGGAGGCTAAGGCTGGAGGACAGAAGCTCCAGATCAGCCTGGGCTACAACAGCAAGACCATACTACATGCCATAGCAACATATTAAAATGACACATCTCAAGAGATGCTACTAGAGCTGATCTGCACCAGGGCTTGGATCTGCATCCAAGTCTTACCTGATGCCAAGGCTGGGGCAGAGTTTCTGTGTATTTCTGAAAGGAAACATGGCTGTCTTTGCTCCTGGCCTTCTGAGCTCTGCAAGGACAGCATTAATGCAGATAACCCTTATAGATTAATGCAGATAACCCTTATAGATGGTTAGCATCGCACTCAAGACACAGGGCCACCTCCTCCTTTGTATGAAAGCCTCAGAGAGGACCCGGTTTAAAAATAGCACAGATGTTGCAGGTTAGAGGTGATATCATCTGGTATCTGAGCCAGCAATGAAGGAAGACACAGGTCTCTGGGGCTGCCAGTGGCTGAACAAACTATAGTTATCTGCTTCCCATTTCTCTCCACCAGAGAGACTCTCACAGCTCTTTCTCAACCCAGGCACTGCTGTTGGGTGCCATTGTACTGAAAAGGGAGACTCTGGGAAGCAAAGAACTTCTGCCTTGGAGCCTGAGCTCCAGAAGGGAAAGTGGCTTGGCCTCTGCCTTGTGCTTTCAGAAGTACATGTCTAATGTTCTTATAAAATGCCTCAGATGTAAGTAGCAATAATATTCTTTCCCCCTCTGGTGCCAGACGTAAAACCCGGACCTCACATATGCTGAGCGAGCAGTCTACTACTAAGCAACACACAAGAATGACCTTGAATTCATGATCCTATCTAAACCTTTAAAAAACCAACTAGTTAAAGTATACAGGTGGATTCAATGTTTCTCTTCTCATGTTTGAGATAATGTCCTGTTCTATAGCCAGGGTTGCCCTTGAACTCATTATTAGGACAGGCTGTCTCCATTACTATACTCCTGTCTCAGGCTACCATGTAATGAAATTACAAACGTGCTATCATTCATGACTAAAGATCATTTGATGTATGTCAGTAATATCTCGACAAAGCTTAAGAAACAGGCGAGGTAGATGGCTCAGCAGTTAAGATCTTGTACTGTTCTTGCCGAGGACTCAAGTTCTTTTTCCCAAAACTCATGTCAGGTAGCTCATAGTCACCTATGAGTCCAGCTCCATGGGATCTGATGTCATTCTGCCTCCCTGGGCGAGTGTACTCACATACCCAGAGCCACACATAGACAAACACACACATTTTTTTCTTAAGTATTAGACATGATTCTGATTTAGATCTTAAGAAAAAACAATATTATATGGTGCTGAAGGGATGGCTCATCAGTTAAGCATGCTGGCCACTCTGCGGAGGACGTGAGTTCAGTTCCCAGAATCTACAAGGCAAACTGCAACCATTTGTAACTCCAGTCCCAGGACATCAGATGCCCTCTTCTGGCCTCTGAGGGCACCGCATACACACTGTGCACAGGCATACAAGATTTAAAAAACAACAACAACCCATACTACAATGTGGTTAGCAATATAATATTCAGGGTTGGGCTGGAGAGATGGCTCAGTGGTTAAGAGCACTGACTGCTCTTCCAAAGGTCCTGAGTTAATTCCCAGCAACCACATGGTAGCCCACAACCATCTGTAATGGAATCTGATGCCCTCTTCTGGTGTGTCTGAAGACAGCAACAGTATACTCACATATATAAAATACATAAATCCTTAAAAAAAAATATTCAGGGTCACTCACACCTGGCTCTGCCAGTGGACAGCAGTGTTCCATTCTGGAAGATCCGCAGATATGTTCACAGATTCCTTCCCGCTATGGTTTAAATGTTCATTTTTAATTGTCTTGTGTGTGGTTGATTTTTAAGACAGGGTTCCTTCTCTTTTTACAAAGTATTTCTGAAATGCAGTGTCTTGCAGGGGCCGGTCAGCTAAGATGGCATGTGTTAGTGCCAATGTGATAGTTATACATTCTACTAAAAGGCAAATCATCTCTACGGTCTGAAGAGGAACCCGAGTATTAGGACTATTGGTTCTAACATGAAGCTGTGGTTCAGAGCCATGAAAGGACTTCACCTGAGATGCCAGGGTCACACCCTGGACAGCTGCGTGTTCCCTTTAGCCAGGGTACCTGTCCGGGCCCACCTGTTCTCTGGAACATAAACTAGGACTGAAGGTTCCTGACACCTCAGGCAAGGCCAGTTTTTTCTGATAGTTCCTGAACTCTGTGTTCTCTCAGCCCACAGGTCCAGTCGTGTCCTCATCATGTTATCTCCAGCACCTTGCCTCAGGGAGCTGCTAACCTTTGTCAGCTCTACTCCCACAGCAAGGTGGTAGAAAACCTCCTTTCTTTCCATGTCTTCCAACCCCTCCCAGTGCCTCCCCACCTGGCCCAGGCACCGCAGCCCAGCCCCCGCCCACTTTGTGTGCACGTACCGCACACCGTTCTTAAACAGAAACTGTTTACTGTGGCCCTTCTCCAGGCCCAGCCTCCTTTCAACGTCCTCTCCTGTTTGTTGTTGTTGTTGTTTTGTTTTATATTTCTGTTTCCCAAGGTCCATCTCAGATTGTTTGTATTCTTTCCCACAAAAATAGTCAAATCCCTTCATTTGAACCTGCAAAGCTCTTAGCACCTCCTGTTCTCTTCAGGGAGAACAGGAGAATACTCCATGGTTGACTAAAGAAACATCCAAACGAACACACACACACACACACACACACACACACACACACACACACACACATGGTTGGGGGTGAGAGAGAATTTGATTTCTTACACACACACACACACACACAAAAAACCAATCTGCTCATTAGACACAGTGGTACATGACTGTAATCTCCTCCGTGTGCTGAGGCCTGAGGATTGTGAGTTCTGGCAGTCAGATTCAAAGGAAACGTTTCCTCAAATTCGACAGTTAATTCTTCAGGACCTTGTGAGGCTGGTTCCCCTCTACCCAAAGGAATTATTTCCCTTATCATTGGCAGAAGGGACAACTGGCTACCAAATAGCATGTCAAAGCACATGCTGTCCTCCAGGCTCCCTCAGTATCACAAGTACCTGTTACCCATTTAAAATCCCTGACTGTATCCTCCTCTTCTCCTCTCTTCTCACCTCCCAGTTACCCTAAACTTCCCCAGCTCATGGGCTTCCCCTCCCCCAGCTGCCCTTTTTCCATATAACCCTGATACGCTGGCCCTGTTTTTTCTTTTGCCCGTTTCTCCTTGTCCCCCGCCCCTCCCCCCTCATGGCCATCTCTAGCCTGCTGGCCATGTCCACTCTACCACTTTCTCTGCTCAAGATTCTTCCAGGTGCCTCTGGCAGGCTCACCCTCATATCTTCAATAAAAACCATCCTCTTGCCAGGCCGTGGTGGCACATGCCTTTAATCCCAGCATTCAGGAGGGAGAGGTGGGTAGATCTCTGTGTGTTTATGGCTAGCCTGATCTACAGAGTGAGTTCCAGGACAGGCAGGGCTACACAGAGAAACCCTGTCTCATAAAACCAAAAACCAAAACAGAATTAAAAACCTTCCTCTTAACATACCATGGAGTGGTCTCATGTTATCAGTTTATTCACTGGCCACCATAGTATCATTACAAGGCAAAACACTGTCTCACATAAGCAAATAAATAAATAACATTACATTACATGGGTGTGTTAGCACATATCTTTAATCCTAGTACTCAGATAGTAGAGGTAAGCCAGTCTGTGATTTTTGAGACCAGCCTGGTCTATATAGTGATTTTCACGTCAAACCAGGTTACATAGTGAAGGAAATTCTATCCTTAAATAAATAAATAAGTTTTAAAACACTGAATAAATTATTACAGTTCATGTATAATCTTGGTTTCAGGCTCCTATCAAGAAACAAGATGCTCTGAAACAGGGAAGAGCGCTCACTATGTAAAGTGCTTTCATTCATGCATGAAGACCCAAGTTCAAACCCCAGAACCCACATAAAAGGCCAGGTGCAGATGAATGACCTTGTCATACCAGCGCTCGGGAGACAGGAGGGTCCCTGGGGGACTGCTGGTCAGCCAGCTTAGCCTAACTCTGAGCCCCAGGTTCAGTGAGAGACTTGATCAAGTAAACAAGGTAGACGGTACCTGAAGAATGATATCCAATGTTACTCTCTGGTACACACACACACACACACACACACACACACACACACACACCTCAAAACTGGAAGACTCAACAACATGAGGTCCTCAATCAAACATGGGAGACACAGGGGAAAGTTGAGTGGTGGCTGTCCCCGTGACAGAAAATGAGGATCTTCTCAAAAGAACCCACTAGCCTCTTTGGTTGGTCCAGCCACCTTGAGGCCTGGAAACATCTGGGTTTGTGACCCCTTCCTTGGAAGCCAAACCACCTGGTCTTTTTACTTCCATTCTGTAAGCAGAAAGACCCAGGGTAGGGCTTCATTTTTCCGCTGATGTAAATGCTATTAATGCCCCAATTCAGATAGCAGAAGCTATCTGTTACAGTTTGGTTTTAAAATATTTTCCACCTCACTGAAAAACAGAAAGTTACATGGCATATTGAGAAATCCCCCACAAACCACCCCCTAGGAAGTTTTGGTTGTTTTTAAAGCGCTGAGGAGCGAACCCAAGACCTTATCCGTTCCAAGCAGGTGTTCAGGATCTGAGCCACACTCCCAGCCTCTGCACAAACTGGGTTGTCTTTTTTCGACTGTTTTATTTTTTGCATTGGACATCTGAAATTCCCACCATTCAACTACTCAGCATGTGCTTTGAGATCTGGGAAAGATTCTAGTTGCTTATAGAAATGTTACTGAGTGGGCTGGAGAGATGGCTCAGCAGTTAAGAGCACTGACTGTTCTTCTGGAGGTCCTGAGTTCAATTCCCAGCAACCACATGGTGGCTCACAACCATCTGTAATGGGATCTCATGCCCTCTTCTGGTGTGTCTGAAGAGAGCAACAGATAGACATACAATAAATTTTTTTTTGATACTTTATTTACATTTCCAATGTTTTCCCCTTTCCAGGTCTCCTCTTTGGAAACCCCCTAACAATAAATCTTTAAAACAGGAAGAAAAAATAAAAAAAAAGAAATGTAACTGAGTAAGTTTAATGTCTCCTGTCAGTAACTTTTGGCATATAGCTCCTACTTCCTCCTAAGTCTTTATACCATTTTTCCTTTTAGCCTCTCTCTCTCTCTCTCTCTCTCTCTCTCTCTCTCTCTCTCTCTCTCTTTCTCAGACTAATTGTGGAAACCTTCCCATTGCTAACACGGAACAGACACAGGCATTAATTTTAGCATCTAGACCAAAGTCTAGAGGCTCAGTTCTCAAAATGTGGGTTCCAGATCAGTAGCTGTTTGGAAACTTGTTAGAAATGCAGGGCTGCAGCCCCACCTCAGGCCCACACACGGTAATAAACACGTTCAAAATAAAACAAGCAATGTCTTAGTGAGAGCAATAGTGAATAAAAGAGGGCAGTGTCACTGACAGAGAGGAAGCCAGCCAACACCGCAGGTGATCTAGAAGCTTGGGGATTAAGACCCATTTCTACTCTAAATGCTCAAGGGCCCGGATAAGCTTCACTGAGTGGGTTACATCTTAGCAGTATTTACCGTAGTAGAAAGTAAAACCGCTAAAGTTTTTAAAATATCTGTAATTTGGGGCTGGAGAAATGGCTCGTTAGTTAAGAGCACTTTTATGGCTCCTGTAGAGGTCCTGGGTTGGGTTCCCAGAACCAACACGCTCACTCACAAGTTTAGTACCTTCCAGGGTATCTGATGCCCTCTTCTGGCCTGCACAGCCACCTATGGTGCACTTGCTGCATGGAATCTCTCTCTCTCTCTCTCTCTCTCTCTCGCTCTCGCTCTCGCTCTCGCTCTCGCTCTCTCGCTCTCACACGCGCATACACACTGCCATAATTCATTTAAAAGTAATAATCTGGGTGTTGCAGAATCCATGGCTATAGTTCTAGGACGCAGAATGGGAGATGGCTTTACAGGTCTTGACACCAAGCCTGTTGACCTGAGCTCAATTCCAAAGAGGAACATGGTGGAAGGAGAGACCTGACTCTAGCAAACTGCTCTCTGACCTTCAGACCAGTTCTCCCTCTGTGTCTCAGTCTGTGTCTCTCTGTCTCTCCCTCCCTCCCTCCTCTCTCTCTCTCTCTCTCTCTCTCTCTCTCTCTCTCTCTCTCTCTCTCTCTCTCTCTCTCTCTCTCTCCCTGAGAGACCCTGTCTTAAAATCTTAAAACAGCAAAAACAGATTGTGCGGTGAAAACATAAATGCGAATTCTGATTTCCCAGAGTGACTATGGACATGTCTTTGTCCTCTCTGAGCTTCCATTTCCTGATCTGTTTTACTGCGGAGATGATCTGTAGCATTCTAGATCTGCCAACTCACCTAGCCCTCTCTAAGGTCTGGGAGGTCCCAGACAGAATTTTAGAGCGATTCTCCGTTTGCCCAGAAGAGGGCGATGGAGACCGACCATGGCTGGACCACTTCTAACCCTGAGGCGGTTCACAGACTCCCGATCCAGACACAAGGATCCCTCGTGATTGGGGCGGTTTCCTTGGCACCGGCTGACACTGGTATCCCAGGCCACCTGGGCGGTCCCAGTGAGAGAACGAGCTCTGGGCGCCTTCCATATTGACCCAATAATGGCTAGTCTGGGGTGTTCAGATTCCTCCTATTCGAATCTGGAAAGAGCCACAGAAACTTGGTTTGAGGAAAGACACATTGTGCCCACCTGCACTGGGTCTTTGGGTGAGAAACCACCCAGAAGCTATTTACTCCAAAGAGAAAATTGGGCGGGGTGGCCGGAAGGGAACAAGACATAGTGCTGCGCCAGGTCCTTGGGGATTGCCTGCCACTGGCGGGCTGCGCTTGCATCAGCGCTTGCCTGGGCTGGGGCAGGAGCCTGGCCACCAGCGACGTCAGCCTCTTTCCCAGAAGAATTCCACTTCCTGCGGCCAGGGCCCCAGAAGTGTGGGAGTGGTGGGGGTTGGTTTCTTAGGATGACACCACTCAGTATGCTACATCTCCTCATTCGCACACTTTGTTGTCATGGAGACGAACAGCATCCTGACAGCCCTGGAGAGGCCAACTCGCCCACAAAAGACCCGGGCATAGCCGACTCAGGAAAACACTGACTGTGTGGGGTGCTGGATCAAGGAAAATAGCAGCCACAGGTCCGTGAATTTGGCCCAGGGAGGGATAGGGGAACCAATTTCTGTATTGCGATTTCAAAACTGGAGGTGTCTTAGCCTGAGTGCATTACAGCCCTGAGAAAAGCCTTGAAAGCTTGTGGCTAGCAAAAGTTTCTTCCTCCTCCCCCTCTTTCCCCTCCTCTTCTTCCTGCTTCTCCTCTTCTTTCCCCAATTTTCTTAGGACTCTTAAGATTTCCCGACCTCATCAGCTCTCCTTGAAGCAGTGCTAGTAGTATTAATTCACTTAGGTAAATATTTGTTAAGTGCTCAGGGTGTGCCAGGCAAGGAGGGAAGCCACTCTGAATAGAAACGCTTGCAAAGTTACATGGGTAAAAGACCTCTTTTCGTCTTCAACATGACTCAAGTGCTGCTATCACCTTTTCCGGGGAACTATTCAGTTCGTGGGGGATCTCCTAGGAAGTCAAGTCAACTCATGCTCTCTAACCATTACCTGGCACC
This sequence comes from Uromys caudimaculatus, assembly GCA_028551405.1. Classification (NCBI taxonomy): domain Eukaryota; kingdom Metazoa; phylum Chordata; class Mammalia; order Rodentia; family Muridae; genus Uromys; species Uromys caudimaculatus. The sequence continues at coordinate 36,325,872 of CM052700.1, forward strand.
TGTCAGAACAGCAGTTAATATGGCACACATGATTTTTCCTCCGATAAGTCACTGTGACTGCCCTAAGACTAAGCATTGAATCTCTAATTATGGGTTGATAATTTGAGATTATTAACCTCTAATCACGAGGAAACCTTGTGTCTGGGTCAGGAGTCTGTGAACCACCTCAGGGTTAGAAAAATAACCGTTACATTTTTTAACATATTTACATATTTAAACATATTTTAAAACACAGAAATATACTATAGCTTATAAACACAACATTGACTGGATGTCTACCATTCCCTAGGCACCTGGTGATTTTCATATTAAGGACGGTGAGTTTATTAAGTCACTATTGATACTCAACCTGCACATAAAGAAACTGAGGCACAAGGAGATGAAATAATTTGTTCATGTCCAACAGCTAGGAATAAATGTTTAATAAATAGTAGAGTAACATCTTGGTCTATAGTGGGTATTTAGTACACTGGCTTCGACTTTGCGGGGAAATAAGAGTACACCGCCTACAAATCACACCTAGACAAGTTCTTTCATTTGAGCCATTTCCACTAAAAAGTACATATTTAATTTTGTATTTCATGTATTGATTTTGTGCATGCATGTGTGTGTGTCTCTGTGTGTGGGGGGGATGTTCTTATGTTCATAGTCCATGATGCACTTGTGGAGATCTGAGGACAGCTTTCAGGAACCGATTCTCCTTCCACAGTGGGTTCTAGGGATCAAATTCAGGTTACCTGCTGAGCCACCTCACTGGCTTACAGCATGCTGTTATTTAAAGAGTTGTATTCATTTCTTTTCTCTACCTGTAAAAAGCTAAGCTAGTAAGTAGTACCTACAATGTTCTACATGATTGTCGAGCCTTTAGAATTTAGAAAGCGCTTTCCAGGGCTGGAGAGATGGCTCAGTGGTTAAGAGCAGCACTGCTCTTGCAGAGGTCCTGAGTTCAATTTCCCAGCAACCACATGGTGGCTCACAACCATCTGTAATGGATGCCCTCTTCTGGCATGTCTGAAGACAACTACAGTGTACTCATATACATAGAATAAATAATTCTTTCTTTAAAGGACCCAAAGTTGCTGTGGTGGCACAATCCTATAAAACTCAGCAGCCTTAGAGGTAGAGGCTGCAGTGTAACCCGGGCTATCCAACAAGGTTCTGTCTCAAAAAGCAAGCACTCAAAATGAAACTACCAACAATAACCCCGAGGAAACAAGCCAAATGCTCACCACCAGGTGAACGGATAAATAGGATGTGTTCGTAGGTTGGAGTACTAGTCAGCCTTGAAAGGGATTGGGTGCAGAGACATGCTCCCACACGAATTCCCCTTCAAGGTGGAGTTCCAGGTCAAAGCAGACCCAAAGAACAGACGTTAGCATGTGATTTCATTCACAGGAGATACCTGCAACACAAATACGTAGAGACAAAGACTCAGAGCAGAGCTTCTTAGTGGGTGGGGAAGAAGCTCCTGTTTGTTGTCATTGGCGTTCCATTTGTGGCAACGAGCAAGCACTAGAGACAGGCAGTGCTGGTGATGGTGGTACAGTGCTGGGGATGCTGTCGTGATCCCAACATGCACACTTAACACTGAAAAGTGAGGCTGGGCCTGTAGCACAGGCCACAGAGCGCTTGCTTGCCTGATATTCACGAAGCCCTGGGTTGAGTCCCTACTACCAGGAACAGAATGGTGTGCACCTATAACCCTACCCAGGAGGTTCGGGCAGAAGTTAAAGTTGTCTTTAGCTTACATAGAGAGTTCCAGGCCAGCCTGTATTACAGGAAACCCATTTCTTTAGGAAAAAAAAAACCCTTATATATATGATATGTATAATATATATGATATTGATATATGATCTGACATATATCCATATATGATATATATTGGGGGAAAAAAGAGAAAATGAGCCACATTAGTAATCCTCATTTGTTATTTTTATTTTTTTAAGCTTGGGGTCAAATCCCTAGCCTTCCATTTGCTAGGTAAAACATTCTATCACTAAGCTATATGCTCATCTCAGCAGTCTCCATTCTTATTCAACTCTTTCTTGTTTGAAAAAAAAAAAACTTTCTTGCACCCTTCACCTGAGACCTATCTGCCAAGGTTGTTTGGATCCCTGCCGGTGACTGAAAGGCAGTGTCATGCTCTTAAAAATAGCACAATCATGTGTTTTCACCAAACACAGGAGGCTGGCATTCCCCTCAGGTGTTCCAAATGAGCAAGATTTGGCTGGTAGGAGAGAGAATTGGGAGGTGAGTCACCAGTGGGGCAGGTGAGGTCACCATGGGGTGACCGTCTGCATGGAGCAACCCTCCCAGCCTGCCCTCTCAGGGGCTGCCAGGTCTCTAGCTGGCTGAGCTGGTAGTCTGGCTTCTAAGCCATGAGGTGAGGTGTGGTGGGGCGAATTCCTCTTGATGACTCAGTGGCTCAACTCCCCCAACAGATGGGATCTCTAACTGAACACAATGCCAAGGTCAAGACCTGAGCTGCCACAACTTGTCTGTCCTTAAAGAAGAACAGGAAGGTGAGCATCCTCGGAGAAGAGAGGAGAGGACTTCTTCACTCTTCGTTGGAATGCTAAGTATTTAAGAAATGAAAGAATGGGTCTTCTTATCTTGATGGTCCTAGCAGAGCTCAGGAGACTCGATCCCGGAATGGAGGGCAAATACTTATTCAACGATCATGACGGTGGAGACATCCAGGCACAGACACAATTCCAAGCTATGAAGAAAAACATATATATTATTTCTTATGTTTCATGGTGGTATCTCGTGTTCTCCAAGGGACATAGGACTGGGGCAACACATTTTCAGTTTCATGAAACTGACTCAGATTTCGTGGGCACTGCCATGGTACTGACCCAAAGGTGCCCAAGTTTATGCAGTCAGTCTGGTCATTCATAAGTGGCAACGTAAGCATGTGTAGTGTAGTAATATAGGCATTACACACCCGTAATCCTAGCACTTGGAAGGCTGAGGCAGGAAGATTTGAGTTTGACTGTAGCTCATGCTACATAGGGAAACCTCATTTTCAAAAGAAGGACTAGGGATATAGCTCCTTTGGGAGTCAAATTGTAAGTTGGTGGAATCAAAAATTCAAGGCCATCCTTGGGATGTAAGTCTGGGACTAGCCAGGGTTACACCAGACTCTATCACCAAAAAATAAGAAAGTGGTAATATAGAAAAGGAGCCATTCTTAGCCATGTTAGTACATGAATCTAGCCATTGCTAGGGTCCTTCCATTGCTCTCAATACACAAGATGAAAGAGAGAAAGAGAAAGGATTGGTTTTCTTGTTTCTACCTTCTGCCACTTTGGTATTTACATTGTTGAGACAATCTGAAGTGCTTTAAGGTACACGTTGAGTCAGGGTGCCAGATAAGCCTTGGGGTAATCAGTGAGGACTTTGGTTGGGGACAGGCCCTGGATCAGTGAGTAGGGGAAACCCAGCAGCCGGCTTCAGGCACAGCTGTATCTAACTGATTAGCCGATGGTGTTAGAACCTGTTGGTCTTTATCAGCAAGCTCTGCTTTCAGACCCTAAAATGGAAAAGACTTCCCTTTCGCTCTCGGCATACATTCCTCCAGCTCAATAACCTCAAAACAAAGAAACTTCCCCCTCTACAGAGCTATCAAAGATCAACCTGAGTCACATACTCACCCTTAGGCCTGGGGAAGGTGTTAAATCTATATGAACCTCACATGCCAAGAGGTTCCCAAAATAAAAGGGAATGGTTGCTAGGCAGACAAAACAATAGATGCCCCTCCCTGAGCATAAATGTGTGCCTGTGGGAGAGGCAGGCCTGTAGTATATGGGACACTTTCCTGCTTTGTCACTACTTCATGACTCAAGCCGGTGTGGTGGAATGTAGACTCTGGACTTCTGACTGGGTTCTCTCAGAAGTCTAGCCTCAGGCAACTCATCTGAAAGCAACTGTGTTCCTACAGATACACAGTTCTGTAGAGTTCTCGGCCTTTGCTAACACACACTATCCAGTCTTACCACAGATCTGCAAAGTGGTTTGTTTGTTTGTTTTCAATTTCTTTTCAGGTGCTGGCATTTGAACCCAAAGCCAAGCACATGCTGGGGGTGGGGTGTCCTGTCTACTGCTGTGTTGGAGCCCTGTTCTGTAAATTATTTATTAGGATTTACAAATGAGAACACTGCACAGAGCAGTTGGAATTAGAGAGTCACTTTGGCACTGTCATCCTGCGTGGGCCCCCTGGGCCTCACTCTTCTTAAAGGCCAAAGAACAGGAAGTGAGGAGGAAAGAGGGCAAGGATAACTAATGGCTAAGGTGGGCCAGTGGTAGGGCTTCTGCCTAGGATCTAAGAGAGCCTGGGTTTGATCCTCAGAGCTGTAAAAAAAATAAAGCCAACCAATAAGCAGGAAAAAATAAGCTACAAGTAGGGACGGACAGATGGCTCAGCAAATAAAGTCAATGCCATTAAGTCTGAGTGAGTTCAATTCCCGACACACGCTTGGTTGAAAGAGAGATCTAATCATGTCTGGCTAGTTGTCCTGACTTTCACACATATGCCTTGGCATGCCCACACACATACACACTCTACATTAATAAATAAAATAAATATAATGAAAACATCCAGAATATATTACATATGAAATCAATCCCCTTTTTCTATTCTAAAACTGGTTTGGGTGTTTTTGTTTGTATTTTGTTGTTTGTTTTTGTTTGAGACAGAGTCTCAGGTAGCACAGGCTAGCCTGGAACTCACAGCATAGTCCAGAGGCTTTGAATTCACCTGATTCCTCCACCCAAGTGCTAGATTAAATCCTGTGCCTCCATGCAGAGCCCAGGTTTTTTCTTTTTGAACATTTAGGAAGTATTTACTTATTTTTGAGATAGAGTCTCATTTAGTCAAGACTGGCCTCAAACTTAATATCTACCTAAAGCTGGCCTTGAACTCCTGATCCTCTGGCTTCTATCTCCCAAGTAATAGGATTGTGTGTGTTCCACTATGTCCGGCTATAAGGCTAAAACTAGTTTGCCCCTCCCCCTTTCCTTCTCTCTCCTTTGCTTGCTTAGTCTTCTTCTTTCTCTTACACATCCCATCCATACCCCACCCCAGATGTGCTCAAACACAAGATTTTCCACACACAGGACAAGTGTTCTACGGCTGAGCTGTATCTACCCCAGCACCTAAGGCCACCTTTATGAATATGACTCCCACCCCCAGGAGAACCACCAGCTATGGTCTCTAATCCAAGAGTACCAGCATGGGGAACCTGAGACAGGTAGCAAGCACTCACACACACTCACACCTATTGTCTTAAGAGCTCTGCTCTCAGCTCCACCAGTCCCTGCTTCCCTGGGGTCTAGTCAGCCTGGGGGGGGGGGGGTGTTTCCCACCTGTAATTGGGCTTCAGATTTCCCTGACCCCTGTTTCACCCTTCTTCCACCTTTCTGGCTTGCCCAGGGAGCCTGAATAGGAGAGGAAGTGAAAAGCAGGCAGAGCCTGGGCTTTGGAGATAGCACCTTTTATCTGGGACTTGTAACTAAAAATGAAGAGGACTCGTGTGTGTGTGTGTGTGTGTGTGTGTGTGTGTGTGTGTGTGTGTGTGTGTGTGTACCTTTATCCAGATTCTGTCTGGGGATGGGGGATTGTTCTCCAGAGCAGACCTAAAACTACCCTTGCTGAAAGTCGTTGAACTCGGAAATCAGTAGACCTCTAGCTCTTAAGTAACTATTTTTCTAAAGTGTGCTGGCCTTGGGAACAGGAAGTCCACCAAAGTTACAGTGCTGTAGCCACTACATGCACACTGGTCCCTGGCTGCTTCTAGTTAGTGTGTTAGCAGATGTACGATATTCTGCACACACTGTGTGGCCTGTGTGGCCTAGCTCTGGCTCTCAGCTGCTCCGTACGTACACACTCCTCTTGGTGCAACATCCAGGACTGCAAACTGCCTCATCTTCGGCTGCCCGACCAAGAGCGTCAATATTAAGAACATTTTGTGGGTGTGGACCTGAGGTAAGCTGATACCGTGTAGCCCAGCCTGATCCCCCATTTATGATCCCCCTGCCTCCAGTTCTTCAGTGCTGGAATTGTCAGCATGTGCTATCACACCAGGTTCAAATAAAATATATATATTTTATTGATTAGAAGCTGGAGAGATGACTAAATGTTTAGAGGCATGTACTGCACTTTCAAAGCACAAGAGTTCTTCTGCTCCTAGTACCAAGATCAGGTGGCTTACCACCCCCTGTAACTTCTGCCTCAATGGGATCTCATATGGACTCATATATGGATTCCAGAGCCCATGTACAAAACCCTACTATGTGCCCCCACACATGGACACACAGACACATAATTTAAAATAATAAATATTTTAAGTTGATTTCTCTTGAGGGTGCAGTGGTAGAGTGCCTGTCTCTCACATGAAGAACCTGGATTTGAACCCTGCTACAGAAAAACTAATTAAGTCACTAGTTCCTTTTTCTGGGTATGCTCATGTCAAAAAAAAAGAAAAAGAAAAAAAAAGCCTCTTGCATGTTGAACATAGGTCCTTCCAGCCATTTCTTTTTACTTTTTAAAAGTAAGATATTGAAACTTATTCTTGTGGTTTGTATTATGATTTTAGTGAACAGCTCTGGTCTAGAGCAAGGGTTCTCAACCAGGTGCTGGTAATTTGACCCATAGGGGTATCTGACAATGTTTAGAGACATTTTTACTGCAGTTGTCCATACCTGGTGGTGTTCCTGGCATCTAGTAGGCTGCAACAAAGAACATTCAACCTCCTATCAGGACAGCCCTTCTGACCAAGAAGTTATCTATCAACAGGGCCAAGCCTGAGCAATCCCCATCCAGAACCAACAGTGCCTTTGAAGCTGTTTTATTTTATCACCTTGTCCCTAGTCTTTGTTGCCCTAGTAGAACAGGGCGTGAAATCACTGAGATCAGAGGCTTTGTGCGCTGGTGGTAGCTAGAACAGGGCTTGCCATTAGACAAGCCGAATGAGTGTCTGTCTTTCCAGCCACTAGACCCAGCCAAGTGATTTGAATTCACCCATGCAAATTAGCAGCGGCCCACCAGCCAAACGCTCCGCTCAGTGCATTGTGAGGCCGCTCCACCCTGGGAAGCGAGCTGGGGCAGAACGGTACACACACACACACACACACACACACACACACACACACACACACACACACACACACAGCACAGCACACGAACATGCACCACACACACTCGGGTGGTGGTGACTGATGGCTCCTGTCACTGCACCTTAATCAGTAAGTCTATCAGCGGGCCAGCAAGCATCCCGGAGCCCAGATCGTTATTGTCACCGAAGGCTTGCCAGTTCTTTCATCTGGGCCTGGGATCGCCCACGGGACTTGCAGCCATGCAGCCTTGCTTTGCAGCGACTTTATCCCACTCTCTGTAGGGGCTGCACAGCGGGGACCTGCCCCCCATCCCTACCCTACCCCCCCCCCGTGTGATCCGCTGCGCTGTCCCAGATGCTGCCACTCAGATTGAAGCTTCTCGATGGTGAGTGGGAAGGCTGATGCCAAATGCAAAACACAGGTTCACCCTGACTGTGCAAGGGACCGCAAGGCTGGATTGATTTCTACTGTGCAGAGCTTCTGCAGTCTCCAGCTGACGTTCTTGCAGGCCCCTGTTGGCCTTCTCTTCCCCTCTGCCTCTCCTTGGTTGGGGCCCTGTCTCTGTGTAAGTGCAGAGACCTAGTTTTGTGTGAGCAAGAGTGGATGAGGGAAACCTTTCTTAGCCTCAGTTTCCTCTTCTACAGAAGAGAGGAGGGCGGGGGAGGAGAAGGGGAGCTGAGAGCAGATCTTTAAGGCTGTAAAAGCTTTCTTCTAGGTTTAAAGATGAAGCAAAGCCCCCTAGTATGGCCTTAATCTGCGTCACATACACCCTCCTCCTCCTCCTCCTCCTCCTCCTCCTCCTCCTCCTCCTCCTCCTC
>CM052700.1:36333905-36383620 GCA_028551405.1 Uromys caudimaculatus
AATCCTTAGGAGCATGGGTGGTAATTGCATGTGTGGTCAGTGAACAGGAGGAAGTTACTTGAGCTGGTTGCTCACCCTCTCAGCACTTTGGTCTCCCTTTCCTGAAGACTAGAGGGCCATTGTTCAGGTTAAATGAATTGGTGCCTGCTGAGCTGCCCCAAACCCAGAAAGCACCAAGATTCCCTGTCCCCATTATCATTTCCAGAACCTGTTCTCATTAGCTCAGTGGTTACCCTCTTCCAGGAAGCCTTCTCAGATTCCTTCCTGTGGCTGGCTGAGATGGCTGCCCCTCCTGTAGCACCTGACTCACCCTGAGCTCCCGTCTGTCACCACCCTTATGACCTCTGTAATAACTGCCATTGTACTTGTCCAGTTCTTCTCAATACATCGTCAATGGCCAAGGGTGGTGGCACACACCATTAATCTCACCCACTTGGGAGTTAGGCAGACAGACCATTGTGAGTTCAAGGCCAGCCTGGTCTACATAAGTTCCAGGACAGCCTGGGCTATGTAGAGTGACCCTGTCTCAAAAAACAACAAAAACAGATCGTCAGTTCCTCTAGTCTAGAAGTGAGAAACAGAACACCTCTCTTATATGTGTATATATATATATATATATATATATGTATATGTATATATATGTATATACACACACACACACACATATATATATATATATATATATATGAGAGAGAGAGGTGAGTACATGCATGCTAGGGATGAGTCTTTACCACTGAGAAGTGTTCCCAGCCCTTGGATTTTGAAGACAAGGTGTCACCGTGTAGTTCAGGGGACTTCCCCTCTGGAAGGCTGGGATTGTATGCATGTACCACCAAACTCAGCACAGTTAGCATTACTCTTTTCTTTCTGCCATTTTCTTTTTTTCTTTTCAGTTTTTTGAGACCATTCAGGTCACCCTCCAGTTCATCTATAACCAAGGATGGCCTTGAACTCCTGACCCTCCAGCCAGTCTCCCATACTCCTTTCTTGTTAAACTTTGTATAGCCCCTCCCTCCCGCTCCCTTCCCTTGCTCTTTGCTCCTTTTCTCATTTTTCTTTCTCTTCCCATGGCATCGCTTACCACGAATTCTTCCCAACACCCCTGAATACTTCTCAGGGAGCAGAATGTTTTTAGGAACCCCTTCTGAGGCTTGGCTTTCAAAACCTCCAAGACCTGCTTTGCGATTTCTCTGTCCTTTTGCTGGAAACATCTGTGTGGATAGAGGCACAAAGGTCCCCAGCTGTGAGATTCCAATTCTGAGGGTGAGCAAGGCCTCCTTCCACTCTCCCTGCCTTGTGCTTCTGTGCTCTCTGTGAACAATTAGCTGGACAGTGTCCTGCTGGCTTTCAGCAGGCAGGCCGGACACAAAAGAAGCTGTCTGCACACAAGCCTTTCTGTACAATGGACAAGAGGGTCAGACTGAATGGCACAGTCTTTGGTGTTTGCAAGTGAAAGGTTTATATTTCACAAAAGTAATCCCTCCGATGCATCCTACCTAAGCACATGAAATGAAGGAACTGGGAAGGGGGAATCATCTTGAGATATTTTGAAGCCAAGGAAAGGGTAACTTTTGCTGAACCAGTAAATAGCAAGGAAAATGAAGGAATGGTGGGAAGCTATCTTCACTCCAGCACACCAAAGAAGGAAGGTCACGAGACTAGCCATTCTTTCTTCTTCTCTTTCCTTCTTGGTTTTGTTTTGATGTTTTGTTTTGTTTTGAGACAGGGTCTCATCTAGCCTAGGTTGACCTCAAACTCTCTATGTAGCCAAGAATAACCTTGAACTCCTGAGCCTCCTAGCTCTTGAAGATTCTTACTATAGGAAGAACCTGAGGGACATGGGGGTTGGGGGTGAGTAAGAAGTGTCAGGAGAGAGAGTAACAGATTTCAAAATGATTTTCTCTTACCTTTATTTAGTGTATGTATCTATGTGTATAGATACCCACATCGTGGTATGCATGTGGAGGTTAGAAAACATCCTGTCCTACCATGTAGGTCCTGAGGATCAAACAGGTCCTTAGGCTTGGTAGCAAGTGCCTTCACTCAGTGAACTATCTCTCCAGTCCTAATAGTTATACATACACTGCTACAGCTGGAGGCAGCTCCTGGACAGCTCTTCCAGTGAGTGCCCATTAATCTGTGGAAGACAAGAGGTAGGGAGGAGCTGGGGAAAGAGAACCACAGAGCTGTGGATGGCCAGTCTCTAATTCCAGGCTGGACTCCACCTCCCTTTTCGCCTTGGTTCAAGAAGGGTGTTCCTGGTCATGGATGGAAAGCGGCAGACAAAGGCTCTCGGCTGCTGGTGGTGACTCAGGTTCCCGCCCAACCAGCCTCTGCTAGCTTTGAGGTGTGTGCTATAAGAAGCAATCGAGACAGCAGTGACTTGGAAAGCCACTCAGATTCACTCCAAACCACCTGTGACCACAAGGTGTAGTTCCAATCGCCCTGTTGTTTGGGTGGTTTCATCCATCTGGCTAATTCATGGTGAGCTGTCCAATTCATGGTGGTGATTTCAGTGTCAACAGCCCAAGAGAGAGGACTAGCTTGTCCCAAGGATCGGTCTCCATGACTGTGACCACCACCACCATAACCTTTTAGTAGTAAAAGGACAGGAGCCCTATTATAGAGCCCACTGCATTTGATACCTGGCTGGTATACCATAACTGAATAACTGGATTATTAGAAGTCCCAGGTCCCTGTGACCATAGACTGTTTGAATTCCTTAGTCTCCCTGAACTGCTCCTCCCTCCCTCATCAGTGCAACGGGGATGGGTCATTATAAGTCTAGACTGGTATCTTAGCCTCTCCAGTGAAGCAAGACAGTAGAGTTAACCAGGGTATCGCTGTTACTCCAAAGATGGTAAGGTAGGATGCTTTAGGATGATGATGGGGGAGGGGTGGTGGTGGAAGAACTCATGTTCTGGAGGTGGATGCCTATGGTGTGCGTTTGTGCATGAGTGTGTATGTGTGTGTGTTTATGCATATGTGTGCCTGTGCATATGTGCACACATGTGTCATGGTGCCTACGAGAAGGTGAGAATACACCCTCAGATGTCAGTGTGAGGATGAAACCTTATACTTTGTGTGAGGTGCCATCTCTTGTTATCTGCTGCTGGCTCAGCACTTTCTGGGGGTCCTTCTGTCTCCTTCCGTCTTGTTTAGGAACTGCCTGCTCTAGGGATCTGAACTTGGGTCTGCAGACTTGTGGGGCAAGAGTTTTACCCACTGAGCCATCCTCCTACCCCATGCCGTGAGTGAGGTTTAAATGAGATTAAGTCCCACACTGTCCCTCGCATGCAAATATTCTGTCCATGGTTGTTACTATCTTCTACCCAGGGAAGTGGAGGTGACTGTCCGCAGCATAATGAAGAAGAAACTTAAGCATGTGGAGAAATCTGCCTGAGAGCAGAACCAGATCCCCTGCTACTGTCTGTCCCTCAGACCACTACAGCTGCAAGAAAGAGGTGCAGTGGCCACCTCCGCCCTGCTGGAAGGAGAAGTGAAACACAAGCCACCAAGCCAAGAAAGGAGAGAAGGAACTAGCTAAGGTGAAGGCAGGCCAGGTCTCTAGTCCTGTGGAATGTACCATCTAGGACAAGGTCAAGTCCAGGGCAGTGTGAGGGGGAGGCTATGGAAGAGGATGCTACCAGAGTGGGCAAGGGGTGTAAGACTGGTCCTGAGAATGCGGAAGGAAGTGCTTTTATCTGCATTAACAAGAACAGAAAGGGAAGTTGTTTTCATCTGGCCAATATACCTTAGCTTCGATCTCCGTCTGTACAAAGGGGGAGGCTGTCTCTGTAACCTTCGCTTTCCAACATCTTCTCAGAGAAAACACAGGCTTCTGGTTCTTAGAAGCTGCCCCCTCTCTACTTGCATAAACATCTTGGAGCTATCAGCTGAGGAGTTGGTGCAGGGGTGGCCATCTAAGGTGGGAGCCTGCACTTTCAGCCCACCCAATTTACAGATGAGGAAGCCAGGACTTAGTCCTGATGTCTAGTTCTTACTTTGTCATTAGCTGGCTTCCAAGGCCAGGCATTTGTTTTCCATCTATAAAGTAGAGGGATGTCACCCTTATCTACTAGTTCAATCTCCCTCCTCTCCTTCCTTATGGAACCAAGGGTGTGGGAGCCATAGGCAAAAGTCACTCTATCAGATGGAACATGTGGTTAGTCAATAAGCCATCATGGGATCACGGGAGTCATGTGAGTGGATAGGTGGTACCAAGTATACTTAGCATGTGCATGGCTTTGGGTTTCATCCTTAGCACCAGAATACAAAACAGAGCAAAACAAAACAAAGCTTAGCCTCTGGAAGCACTTGACCAGAGATTGCAACCCCCGCCCCAGACAAGCAGAAGTGTATCTTCCCACACAAGGCTGACTCCCTTCCGGAGCAAAGCTGGGGGAAGCCACTCGCTTTCTTTGGCATTGCAACTCAGAATATGTAGGTCTTAGCCCAGGTGGGATGGGTGCTCCCAGAGCAGTAACTTGGGCTGAGCAGCGGTGGTGGGACTGGTATCCCACTCCTTCCACACAAACGACCTTCACATAAAGCAGTAGTTTTCAACCTGTGGGGGTTGTATATCAGATATTTGCATTTTAATTCATAACAGTAGCAAAACTACAGTTATGAAGTAGCAAAAAGGTCATTTTGTGGTTGGGGGTCACCACAACACAAAGAATTGTATGAAAGGGTCACAACTTCAGGAAAGTTGAGAACTGCTGACTTTAGGGCACATACACTCTTTGGACCCATTTCACATTTGAGGAAGCTGAGGCTCAGAGAGACATCTTGCCCAAAGTCAGGTGACAAAGGGAGGCATACTCGGCCTCAGCTACTGCATTCAACCAATGATAGATGAGTGCATTCTATACAGTTTTTTTTTCTTTCTTTTTTTTTAAAAAATGTGTATGGATGTTTTGCCTGCATGAATGTCTGTGCATGACATGTATGCCTATGCTGGGATGCCTACAAAGGCCAGAAGAAGGCTTCTGATCCCCTGAAACTGGAGCTAAAGATGGCTGCGAGCTAGGAATAGAGCCCAGAGCCTCTGAAGAGTAGTCGGTGCTCTGAATCTTGGAGCCATCTTTCCAGTCTCTGTAATTTGTTTTGTTTTTTTTTTTTAATTAAGAATATTTTCTTCCCTATAATGAATCCAGATTGTTTCCGTTTCAGAGGGGTGTTTACCAATGACAATATTCACAGATAACATGGTATGTTGCCTACAGTTTGTTTTCAATAAATCCTGTTTGTTTGTTTGCTTGTTTGTTTGAATTCTTTGGTTTTTGTTTTGTTTTGTTTTATATGTATGGGTGTTTTACCTGCATGTATGTCTGTGCACAATGTGCCTGTAATGCCCATAGATATCAGAGAAGGACACTGGATCCCCTGGGACTGGAGTTACATATGGTTTTTAGCCATCATGTGGGTGCTAGGAATTGAATCTGGGTCCTATAGAAGAGCAGTGCTCTTAACTATTGAGCCAGTGCTTTAGTACCCTGTTTGTTTGTTTTTCATGGAAAGGAATGAAAAAAAAAAAGAAATCAAACCATCCACAAATTCATAACCTTGTAAGCTAGACTTGGGGTCTGAATTCCATTATGCTATCTTTCTTGCCACAAACATTTAAAAACAGTGATGGTAATTTTTAAAAATATTCTTTCTGAGACAGGGTTGTGTGTATTCCAAACTATCTTTGAACTTTGGGGGGGGGGTGATGAACTTGAACTTCTGATCCTCTACCCTGTCCTCCGAGTGCTGGGATTGTTGGCATATTCCACAGTGCCCAGTTTAGGCAATGCAGAGATGAAACCAAAGACCTCCTGCAGGGCAAGCACTCTACCACCTGAACTATTCCCAAGACACCCCTACCACGAGGCTTAAATTAAAATTTTAAGAGAGAGAAAGAGACAGAGACAGAGAGACAGACAGAGACAGAGAGAGACAGAAAGACAGACGTCTAGGACCCTCCCAGGTATCAAAGCCCAACGTTGTTCAAGTCCTTGATATAAAATGATAGAATTTATTTAGGCTCTATACATTCCTTCCTATAGACTGCCAATTGTCTATGAGTTATAAAACCTCACCAATGTGAACACTAGAACACTAAAACATTCAATTATATTGTTTAGGAGATAATGATGCTTTCAGCACAGGGTTTGGAGTTAGGGATCAAACCCAAGACCTTATGCATGCTAGGCAAGGATTCTGCATTTTAAAACAAGTAGTTTTGATCCAGGGTTTGTTGCATCAGTAGATGCTGAACTCACAGATGAAGAAGGCTAACTGTAATTTCAGATGTTGGAAAGGTCCTATGGTAGGGGTAGCAGTGTCTCAGCTCAGCTAGAAGCTGAGAGCATTTTAGGGTTGCCTCCTGAAGGCTTTCATTATGGCCTCCTGCTTCTGCCCACGTGGCATCCCAGAGATGAGTGGCTGCTGTGGTGGTGACTGGGTTTTTGGGCTCACAAAGCTGTACTGTGGTTTTGTGACAGAACCTGGCACTATTTATGGTTCACATTCACCCAGTCTGAAGACTTGGAGGATCTCTTACAATTGCTCCCAGCAAAGGCTCCATGGCTGCCCACATCCTCGGACATCCAGTCAACTGGGGAAGCCAAGATCTCTCACTTCCACTTGATTGTGTATCCAGGAGGGCCCCAGCATATCCTCTCGTCCTGATTACTTTTCTATTGCTGTGATAAGACAGTATAACCATAAACAGCTTGGTGGGTGCACGTTTCATCGTACAGCTCCCATGTCACACTCCATCACTGAGGGAAGTCAGAGCAGAATCCTAAAGGCAGGAACTGAAGCAGAAGCCATGGAGGAACGATGCTTACAGTCTTGCTCAAGCTGCTTCAGTTCTTTTGTTGCAGTTGTTTTTCCTTTTAGAGTTTTTGTTTTTGTTTGTATGAATGTTTTGCCTGTGTTTATGTATGTGCACCATATGTGTGCCTGGTGGCCAAGGAGGTCAAAAGAGAGCTTCAGATCCCCTGGGATGGGAGTCACAGATGGTTATGAGCCACTAAGTGGGTCCTGTGAATTGAACTCAGGTCTTCTGCACGGGCAACAAGTACTCTTAATCACTGAGCCATCTCTCCAACCCTACATTATTTCATTTTATGTGTATGAGCATTTTGCATGTATGTATGTATGTATGTATGTATGTATGTATGTATGTATGTATACCACATGCATGCCTGGTGCCTATGAGGGTAGAAAGGGGTCAGATCCATTAGAGCTGGAGTTACAGATGGTTGTGAGCCACCTTGTGGATATTGGTAACTGAGCCCAGGTCCTCTGTAAGAACAGCAAGTGCTCTCAGTTGCTGAGCTGTCTCTCCAGCCCCCTCAGCTAGCTTCTTATACAATTCGGGGCCACCCGCCCAGGGATGACGCAGCCTCCAGTGGGCTTAACCTTTCACATCATTTGTTAATCAAGAAAACGTCCTCCAGACTTGCCTACAGGCAATCGGATGGAAGAAATGTTTTCAACTGAGGTTCCTCTTCACAGCTAACTCTAGTTTGTGTCAAGCTGACAGAAAACAATGAGGACACTGCTATTGCTCAATCCTAGCACCTTGAAGAACTGGACTTGACCTTCCAGGTCCCTCTGTCTCTAGCAGAGCATGGCCTTCGTTGTGCTGAGTTATAGCCATTTGCTTATGTAATAATTACTGCTGGTTGTAGTAGTATATACTTTTAATCCTAGTCCAAGGGAAACAGAGGTTAGGTAGATCTCTGTGAGTTCAAGGCCAGTGAGACTACTACACAGTGAGACCATGTTTCAAAACAAAATAATAATTTATTGAGCAGCAACTATATGCTCTGGGGCAAAATATAGAAGATAGATGAACGAAGCTAGATCTGGTGGTACCTGTTGCAAATTCCCAGAACTTGGGAAGTGAGGCAAGAGGATCAGGAATTCAAGGTCATCTTTGGTTTCATGGTAAATCTGATACTAGCCTGGGCAACCTAAACTACCATCTCAAAACAATAATAACAGGAACAAAGATGGATATGTAGAAAGATAAATGATATCTATAGATAAAGATACAGATACAGATACATTTATCATGTAACAAATTGATCTCTGTATTATTTCCTGGGGAGCTAAAGTATGTACTAAACTTAAAAACCAAACCAAACAAAACAATAAACCAGGGTGTCATGTAGCCCATGCTGGCCTAGAACTCAATATGTGATCCACTATGTGACCTTGAACTTCTGATTCTCCTGTCTTAACCTATTAAGCACCAGAATTACAGGTATGTGTCACTGTGGTTTATGTGGTGCTGGGGAACAAACCCGGGGCCTAGTGCTTAGCAGGCCAGCACTCTACCGACTGAACTATGCCTTCAAACAAGTAATGAACTTTGTTCCTAATCATTTACTTATAATTTTAGTGTAATGCTTTGAGAAGTGTGGGATACAAGGGAGTAAGAACAAAGGTCATCTGACTTGGCCAAAACACTCTGAAGAATTAAATGCTTCTGGAAGAGACGACCTGGGGCATGAGCAGTGTTAGTTGGACAGACAGGCAAAGCATCTACCTACAGCGGAAGCAAGCTCTACAGATACCATGCACACCAGGCTCACTGAAGAAGAGAAGCCAAGCAGTGTAGCTGTAGATAGTATGTGTGCCGAGTGTGCAGGGAAGGAGATGGAATGGGAGAGGAGTCAGGGGAACACCAGGAGGGAAGGTGAAGGCCAAGTTGAAGAGGATAGTGTGTGCCTGAGGGTGGCATCTGTGCGTGTACGCACACACATACAGTGATGCTGCCCACTAAATATACCCCCAAAACAATACTACTTGTGGAAGTTGGGGAAATGCTGAGTGGATGGAAGCAGAGCACTATGGGTACTTCAGAGTCTGAGCTAGCCTCCATGACAAATTTCTCAGAATTAGGAAGTATCCCTTTGGGAAAATTCACAGGTTTGAATGTAAGGTTTTATGTATTCTAGGCAAGCATTCAACTAACTGATATCAACATCTGTCTTACACCTGGACATTTGTTTTACATTTATTTTTTAATGATTTATTTCTTTTTATTTTAGCTGTATGTTTGCTCACATATATGTATGTGCACCACATGTGTAGAGGGTACTCTCAGAAGCCAGAAGGGGGCATTGGATTTCCTAGAACTAGAGTTAGGATGGTTAGAAACTACCATATGGGTACTGGTACCTTACTTGGATCCTCTGCAAGGCAGCAAGAGCTGTCAACTTCTGAGCTATCTCTCCAGTTCCTGTTTGATGAAATTTATGTCCATATTTTTAAAAATCTGTCTGTCTGTTTGTCTATCTACCTATCTAATCTATCTCATGGGTGTGCCATCACTTACAGAAAGCTCAGAGGACAACTGTGATGGTTTGTATATGCTTGGCCCAGGGAGTGGCACTGTTAGAAGGTATGGCCTTGTTGGAGTAGGTATGTCACTGTGGGTGTGGGCTGTAAGACCCTCATCCTAGTTGCCTGGAAGAAAGTCTTCCACTAGCAGCCTTCAGATGAAGATATAGAACTCTCAGCTCTACCTGCACCCTGTTTGCCTAGATGCTGCCATGTTCCCGCCTTGGTGATAATGGACTGAACCTCTGAACCTGTAAGCTAGCCCCAATTAAATGTTGTCCTTTATAAGACTTGCCTTGGTCATGGTGCTTGTTCACAGCAGTAAAACCCTAACTAAGACAACACCTTTAAGAGTTGGTTCTCCCCTCCCATTATGTTGGTCTCAGGAGTATGAACTCAAGTCATCAGACTTGGTAGCAAGTACCTTTACCTTTACCTTTACCTGCTAGGCCAGGTCCCCAACTAATTTTGACTTTTTAATTCTCAAAACTTCTTATCTTTTGTCCATTAACAGAAACTCAAGGTCTTCCAGCTAGCTAAGTAAAATAGCACTTCCCAACACTGGCCAGTCAGATAGGGCAACATATGTAGCTATGGAGCCTGGGACTGTGGCCCAGGCTAGCCTACATACATAGCAGGACAGCTTATCATAGCTGAAAAGGTCACCTGGGGCTCAGTTTACAGGGGTGGCCATTGAGGCACAGAAAAGGCTGGGAACTGTTCCCAGAGCAAGGTAAAGCCATAGCAAGACTAGAAAACAAGTGGCAGGTCAGACAGAGATGGATATCTGTGGTGGAACTGAGAAGAGAAAGGGCAGGTCGGAGAAATGGCTCTCCAGGGTTGGTATCTTACTTTGATGGTTATCAGTGGCTTTGTGCCAAGAGGGTTAGATCAGGACACTGGAGTCTCTGCTTTAGGGGAAGAGAAAACATGGAGAAGAGTCTTTCCCCCAGGCATGGTTGCAATGTGAAACTCGAATCTGTTTACGTCTCTGTTTGCTATAGATTTTTATTTTTCTGTGTAGCCCAAGATGGCCTCATGATCCTTCTGCTTCAGCTTCCTGAATGCTGGGGATTACAACATCACTATGCCTTGGTTTTACTTTGGTTTTACTTTGGTTGACAACTGGCCATCACTTGCCAGCTATAGGGCAAGTGGTACAATGAGAGAGAGAAGACCCAGTTGGGCTTCCCAGGGGCCTCCGCCCTCCACCCTCTCAGGGCCCCACTTCAGTTCTCTGTCACCACCTGCCTGGGGGTTTTCCTGCCTCTGGGTCTACATCACAGAGCCTCTGCTATGACACTGCCCCAAGTCCCAGAGGCACTGCCCCAAGCTGGAAAATCCCTCAGAGCCTAAGCAGCCTGTGACCATAGAGGCAGGAAACTGTGACACTGGAGGCAGGCAGGGTGTGGGGTTTATTCTTGGTATGTGGTTGGAAAGGGTGGGGCTGATGGGGGAGGGGTGGGATGAGAGGACAGAAATCCACAAAGGGGGAAGCTTAATGAGAACCACTCTGATCCCTGTGCTCTCTGCACCCACACCTCTTATCTCCCCTCCTGGAGGTAGAAGAGGAATGGGATTACACCTCAGAATCCACAGTGCAGAACCACTAAGTGAAGGACCCCATCTCTGGTGCAATCCTAAGGAGTAGCTATCCCCAGCTAAGCCTTTCCAGATGCAAGCTTTGTTTGTGGGAGGTGCTTGCTTTAAGGTGGCAGACTTTGGACATGCTAGGCAAGTGCTCTGCCACTGAGCTACACTTCCAGCTTTCATCCAGATGCAAGCTTTGTGGGAGGTGCTTGCTTTAAGGTGGCAGACTTTGGACATGCTAGGCAAGTGCTCTACCACTGAGCTACACTTCCAGCTTTCATACATACATACATACATACATACATACATACATACATACATACAGTTATATATATTAAATAATATACATTTATATATACTATATTAGGAAAATCTCTCATTCTCCCTCCCTCTCCCTCTCTCAATATATATACTGCCCTTGAACTCTTGACATAGCTGAAAATGACCTTGGATTTCTGGTTCTTCTTGCCTGCACCTCCAAGTGTTTGCTGGACCTACAGTAAGCCCTCAATAACAGCCCCTTTATTTCCATTTTGCTTCAGTAGGTATTAATCCCATTTCGAAGAAGGGGGAACTGAAGCTTAAGAGGTAGACACCATTTTCCTGTCATCACTCACTGACACACTTATCCAGTCATCAGCTGATATTTGTCACCCTTGCTGTGTGGTGGCTACTTGTTCAAGACAAGCAGGATAGTCTTCAGCATTGTCCATGCCTTTGAGGTGTATTGGTGTGTTCTAGCAAGGACAGATGGTGAAGTGGCACTCAGACCAGTAAGGAAATCACAGCTGGGGCAGGAAACACACAGGGAGGAGACTCAGTGTGTATGAGCGTGGTGGCAGTCTGAAAACGAGACAGGAAGGGACTTTGTAGGAGGTGACATTGGAGCTAGGACTTGAAGGTACAATGAGATCCCAAGGCCTGTGGGTCCGAGGTAAGCAGAGAAGAGCTTGGAAGGTGGTGGTTCAGGCATTTCACGGGACAGAAGACACATTCTGGTCACCATGGCCACTGGTGTCTGACCCTCATGAACAGGACTAGGTTTAATGTAGTATAACCCCTTACGTTCCTGAGTATGGTGGCCTCCTCCACTTACATTTCGTCATAGGTCAGACTGGGCTACTATCACTTCCAGACAGGAGCCTTTCTGGGCCTGTGGATTCCTCACCGAGTAATGGGGGGCAAACCTCAGGGGATCCCACCATCAGCCTTCAGGGAACAGCTTCAAACCCAGGCCTCTTCCCTGTCAGCCACCCCAGAAGCTTCTGGGGCTTTGACCTTTCTCCACCCACTACTACAGAGGCAAGGTCAACTTGACCTGGCTTCAGATCACTGTCACTCCTAAGCAGTGGGTCAGGGAACAGGGCAGTCAATCACCTCTCTAGTCTTCACTTCCTTCCCCTGTGAAATACTATCAGGCAGGTCTTCCTTTTGCTGTTTCTGAGTCGTGGCCTCACTCTGTAGCTCAGGTTATCCTGGCACTTACCACATAGCCCAGGCTGGCCTCAATTTGCAGTAATCTTTCTTTACTCTCCTTAGTGCTAGCCTTATAGGTATGAGCTATTGCATCTGCCAGAATACAGTCTAAGGGTCAGGAACTCACTAACTCATTTGATTGCAGAAGTTTGTTCTAAAGGAGGAGATAGCATCTCAGAGAGGTTGGGTGAGTTGACTAGGGTCATAGAGTTGCCAGGGAGAAGGACTGAGACTTGGAGCCCTGTAAGCTAGCTCAGAGTCAGGATCCTAACTGTAGAAGCATTCATTGCTTCTAGAAAATGCTATTTCCAGCTGGAATTTGGCCCACACCTATAATCCTGCCTGCATCTGAGATGAAAAAGTAGAAGGATCAGGCAGTCAAGCTTTGCTACATAGCAAGGCTAGCCTGGACTAAATCAGACTGCCTCCCAACATGGTGGCTTTTTTTGTGTGATTTGCATCTGTCTCCATGGTTTTCAAATTTGTCCTTTTTTGCCCTTGTCCTTAAGCTTGCCTGTGAGCTCGAGGTCACCATCAAGTACTAAGGAGTAAATAAACCAGAGGTAGGCACTGAACCTAGACAGCAACATTAGCACCCGATTCCCCCATGCAGACATTGAAAGCACCCCAAATCTGCCAGGACCTCCCAGGGTCTGTACCAGCCTAGTTTGGTGATGAACTCTCTAAGGGCTCAGGATGTAGAAAACTGGGGCGAGTTTGTGTCTTCCAGTAAGGAGGCCAGGGCTTGAAGGAAGGGGTGATAGGGAGGAGTTCACAGTGATGGTTATCAATGAGTAAAGACTTCCCCCTCCCTGCATGCTGTGATGTGTGGCTCACTGGAGGTCTCCTTCCCCAGAGCCTGTCACTGCAGAGCTTTCAAAACGGCCCAGCCCTGGCTGACTCCAGCAAACAGTCAGGCCTCCAGAAGTGATCCCTGTCCAGATCAGTACTTCCCAGTATGCTCCTAATGCTTGAAGGCTTCTGCCATTAGTGATGCAACCAATAGTCATTCCAGGCCTACTATGTGTCAGACTCCTTCCTAGGATCTGGGTTACAGCAGCGAACAAAATGGGCAAAAGAAAGCCTGTCTTCAGAGAGCTTGTGTTCAATGCTAGCAAACTTGCTCTGAGAATGCTTACTATCATTGACTGGGAAGCTGAGGACCCAAAGTAAAGCCTCATCTTCCTTAGGATGACAAAGATGACTCGGGGTCAGTAAGATGGTTCAGCAGGATAAGGTGCTTGCAGCCAAGTCTGATGACCTGAGTTCCACACCCAGGACTCACATGGTAGGAGAAAACTGAGGCCTGCAGGTTATCTTCACACACACACACACACACACACACACACACACACACACACACACACACACACACACACACTATAATTTAAATAGTTAAAAAAGCAACTAGCCAGTCAATATGGCAATATAAGGTTCTGCCAAGCAATGATCCCTATTGTGTTCCTTTTGACCCTCCCTCCCTTTCCCACTTTCTTTCTCAGCGCTGGAGATGAAACCCAGGAGGACCTTACATACATTAGGCAAGCACTCTACTGAGGCTCATTCCTTACTTTGAGAGGGAAAAAGTAATTTACACGTTTTTCATTGTGATTGGGGCACTTTACCTCTTTGTGCACTGGCTGTGTATATGATTATAGATAGAATTTAGTCCTGTCTAGGACACAGCTAGGTATGTGTTCATTGTTTGCAGAAGCAACATGTGATGGCTTAAGCTGAAAATCTCAGCATTTGAGGGGCTGAGGCAAAAGGATTGTCATAAGTTGAAGGCCAGCCTGGGTTGTATAGTGAGTTCTAGAACTACCTATCTTTCAGGCTCAAAAAGGAAAATATTTCAATGAGAAGAATCCCCTTCCACTTTGTTTTAGTTTCTGAAAGATACAAGATTTAAAATGTTTATCAGTTACTCGTGCCTTTACGTGGAATGACTTTATTAGAACACACAGTGGTCACAAGAAATGAGGAACAGAGAGACACTAAGCAGAGTACAGAACTTAAGAGGTTAACTGGGAGAAAGGGGGATTTAAAAAGCCATTATTTCATTCAAATCAATTATGTCTTGGAACATGTTCCAGATGAGGAAGGTGACGTGTAAATGCATCTGGCTGGCTAAACATCCAAGGGTTTGTTGAGGCCTAGAGACACTGATCTCTCCCCTGATACTCTGTAACACACTTAGGGACAGGGCTCACTATTGGCCATCGGCCACCCTGGGAGGGCAAAGAGCTTCTATGACCCCAGACACTATTACTAGCTTTACTGTTCCAAACACCCTTGGCCTTGTCCCTTGTGCTTCAGGCTTGTCTAAGGACAGTGTCAGCTTCCTGGGGTGTGAGTCAGTACAGCTGTCCCATGGCCTCAGCTAAAGCTCCAGGTCAAGAAGACATTCAAGAAGGATCCACAGAGAATGAATAGATCATGAGGTAAGAGCTGTGTGTCTGGGTCTCCACCTGACCCCTAGGAAGTTTTAAATGAGTATTTGTTCCACAGTAGTAGTGACAAAGCAAATACACAAATGTGGAGGACCAGCAGACTTTTGGGAGCACCTGCTTTGGATGCTTCACCTATAAACAGCAGGCATAATCCCCACCTCTAAAGCTGCTTTGATCCCACTGACGTCATCATGGAAGTTCCATGAGGGCAGGGCTTTCTGTCCACTCAGTTCATCCCCAGTATAGAAGAAAAACTTGGCTCTTACTGAAGGGTTGATGGATGCTCAGACCTCAGTGGCTACATACCTCTGTAGGACTGAACACGACACTGTGGTTAACAGTGTGGATTTTGAAATTAGGCAGGAATGAAAGATGTGTCTGTAATCCCAGCGTGTGGGAGATGGAGGCAGAAAGGTCAGGAGTTCAAGGTCCTCTTCTGCTATAAATCGAGCTTGAGTTTGAGGGCAGCACAGGTAACACAAGAGCCCGTGTCACAGACTAAATGGGGATGTAGTGCAGTTGCAACAGTGCTTGTCTAGCATAACAGCAGCTCTGGGTTTGATCTCTGGTAGTACACAAATCTGGCACTGAAACTATGGTGTACACACCTGTAATCCCAATACTTTGGAGGTAAAAATGGGGGCAGGTGAGCTCAGCCTCAGCTATATATTGGTTTTTCAAGGGATGGTTTCTCTACGTAGACCCCTGGCTGTCCTGAAACCCAGAACTTGTTCTATAGACCAGGCTAGCCTTGAACTTGGAGATAAGTCTGTCTTTGCCTCCCAAATGCTGGGATTAAAGGCATAAGCCACCATTCCTAGTAACCCTCAGCAATATATTATTGAATTGAAGGCCAGACTTCAAGATGCCCTGTATCAAAAGACAGACAGACACACACACAGACAGAACATTTGGAGTCACATTTGTGTTTAGCTCTTGACTGTACTACTTATTAGCTATGTAACCTTGAAAGTCTCAGCCTTAGTTTCCCTAGAGCCTACAGGACAGTCACCTTTTATACCCCTGAGTGTCCTGAGAATTGAAGGACTCATGTATCTAAAATGCTTCCTATAGCTCCAAGGACAAGGAAAATTCTCAAAGCATATTCAAAGCTCTAAAATGTATAGACAGGAAGCATATTTCTAAGGTTCATTTTCTTTTCTTCCCCAAAGACTTTTATATTCCCCATAAGACCTCTAGGTGGTTTCTCTGAAGGATAAGGTGTTATTGAAAATAAACTCTTACGACATCTTCTGGCATTGTAGAGATCTTGTGGGACAGCAGACAAAATCCCAACCCTACACCTACTCTGTCTCAATGCCACTGAAGGGACTTTGCTGGGTCCTAGGTCCCCAGTATCTCCCTGAAGCTGACTGTGCTTGGTCTGTTTTGTGTTGTTCTGGCTTCAAAGCAAACAGATAGTCTGTCTCTGCAGTGTGATAAGGTGGGTATTCTCAAGATCTCGACATAGGTTTCTCTGTATAGCCCTGGCTGTCCCAGAACTAACTCTGTAGCCCAGGCTGGCCTCAAACTCAGAGATCCACCGGCCTCTGCCTCCTGAGTGCTGTATGCCCCCACCAGACCACTATTCTCAAGATCTTTATGCCCAAAGTGAGTGACACTCAGACTTGTAGCAAAGGCAGTCTACAGATGAGCAGCTTGCCCCTCAAGGCCCACCATCCCCAGTGGGGCCTGTACTGTCATGCCTACCCTGCTCCACAGAGTCCTCAGGGTTGGCCTTTCTCACTGGTTGCATTCTACAGAGCCTATAAGACTGTTTCTGTCTTAGAAACTTGTTTATTATAGTTGAGCACGGTGGCACATATCTGCAATCCTTTTACTTTAGAGGTCAACGATCTCAATGCTAACAAGGCCAGTGTAGGTTATAACATGAAATCAAGGCTAGCCTGGGCTATATAACAAAACTCTCAGAGGGGAGTGGAGTAGAGAAAGAGAAATTTGGCCATTATCACTGAAAGGTACGGTAGCTTTAAAGAGAAAACCAAAAAAAGTAGTCATGTTCAGTTATGTTATTGTTAGGAATAGAAGCCAGGCTGCATGGGAAGCAGTATTCTACCAATGAGCTGTTCTTTCTGTTGCATTCAAAGCTCTTACCTGAACATAGTTAGGCCATTCTGCTTTCCTAGAGAAGTTCCTGAAACTTAGGTTTCTCAGGGCTCACGCTCTGTGGCTCTCCTTCTACACACTTGTCTGTGTGTGCATCTTGCTAAATGTTTGAACTCATTCATCCGTCAGAAGCTAGGCAGTGTATCCCAGTGGTTAGACATACACATGAATGCCAGGTAGCTGAAAGCTGCTGTTCCCTGACTTTCTGGAGTTCTGTGTGTTAGAAGTTCTAGATCAAGGCTTCAGTATATCTCCCTCCCACTGAGGTTCCTTGTATCTCTCCTGGCTTCTGACCTAGCAATGTTCCTTGGCGGATAGAAACAGGACTCTATCTCTGCCTTCATCTTCAAAAATCATCCCTTTATATAAAATCACCAATCAGAAAGAATGAGTGTGAGGGCTGGGGTGGAGTGGTGATTGCCTCACATGCATGAGACCCAAGGTTTAGTCTTTTCTACTATCATAAAAAAAAAAGGAAGAAAAGCTATTTAGAGAAAGGCAGGCTATAGTGGCTCGTGTGCAGTCCCACCACGTGGGTGACTGAAGCACGAACATCACGAGAAGTTTGAGGCCAGCCTGAGCTTTGTAGTTAGACCCTGGGTCAAAAACCCCAACCAACCAGACACCACCACCACCCAAAACCAACCAACCAACCAACAACAACCAGTCAGAATTAGAGTCTAGCCTAATGACTTCATGTTAATTTGATTACTTTGAGGGACCCTATTCACTGAACCAGCTTGGTAGCACATATCTACGATCTTATCATTCCAGAGGTAAGGCAGGAGAATTATGAGTTTAAGACTATCCTCGGCTACATATCAAGATCTTGTCTCTAAAAACCAAGGACTGTGGATGTTGCTTACTGACAGAGTGTTTGCTTAGCATATGCAGACCCTGGATTTCATCCACAGCACTGAAAAGAGAGGGGAAGCTGAGACATAGTTCAGTCGCTAGAGTACTTACCTAGACTATACAAAGTACTGCGTTCGATCCCCGGATTTGTCTAAACCAGGTCTGATGGCACACAAAAGCCTTTTCAAATAAGGTCGCATTCTAAGTACTGGGAGTCTGGAACTCTAGACAGCTTTTGGACAGGGGTCAGGGGTGGGCCCAACAAACTTTTCTTACACTCTTGACCATCTCAACCAGACAACTCCTGCTTACCCATCCCTGCTCAGGTAAATCTTTCTCCAAATACTGCAAACCATGCCCGCACTGGGACCTGCTCTCCTGAGCTCTGCCCTCACGTTATCCCAGATCCTTGGCTTCTGTTTGTGCAATTATCCCGTTCACATACATCCTCTCCATGCTGTCAGCTTTGTGAGGACAGGGACATGTCTCTCTGTGCACAGAAGCTTCCTGGCAGATGAGGATTACCTTCACTAATTAAGACTAAGCTAGGCCTGGAGGCAAGCAGGCAGGCAGGCAGGCACCTCTTCCCTCTAGCCAAAAAGAATTTGTGCCCTGGACTACTGGTACTAGTGTAACAACTGCCACTCTCAAACACAATCCCAGTAGCCTGTCATGCTGAACCAGGGAAGGCCCACTTTGGGTATGAGGCGTGGCCTCAGGAGTCCCAGAGGGAAAGCAAAGTGGCCTGATCTGAAACTCAACCCTGAGAGGTTGCCAGGGACAATGGGGCACAGCTGGGGAAAGACGTTCAGGGGAGATGAATGAGGACTTCTTTAATACCCAAGGGGCCAGAGGGAGCATCGCTTTTCAGAAAGGTAGGCTGACTGGTCAAACACCACTGCTACCTATGCTCCAAGCGACCTGCTGTGTCTCCTTGACAGTAGACAAGGGGTGGACTTTACTGTGCTTCTCTTTTGCCTCTAGCATGTGACTATTTGGTCACAGTTGTAGTAGCAATAGATACTTCGCCCTTGTGTCTTTTCTTTCCCTTTTTATGGACGGGAAAAGCAGTAGGTTCCAGATAGCTGTTTCCAGTGACTTGTATGTGGCCAAACTGTACAATATGACCTGTCCTCTGTGCTGGCTATTGACCTCTGGGAATATCCCATGCTGAATCCCAAAGGGAAAATTTCTGGAAGCTAGTCCAGGACAAGGCCATCCTGGAAAAAATGACTTAAGGACCAGGGACCACAGTTTTCCCCAGTGAAGGGCTGACTCATTGTAGCAGGCCCCAGCTGGCTAGGACTCTGGGCCAGTGGCTCGGAACATGCCTGCACAGTGAGCGCCTTGTCTGCAAGGCTGGGTCTTGCAAAGCCATGGGTCAGGGGAGCCAAGGCCACCGCCCTGGGAAACACCCCAGTACACAGCCAGATTTGGGAGCCCCAAGGGAAGCAAGCACTAGGCTCCACCCTCCCAACCTTCTTTTCCCTCCCACTCTTGGAGGCCTTATTAGAACCTTGGCTAGTCAAGTCTAGAGAAGCCCCAGGACCCCCAAGGAAGCCCTCATGTACTGAGGTATATGTTAAAAGCTGAATGAACACAGCTCTAAACTTAACATAGGCAAGCTCCATGATTTTAAAAAATTTGAAATGTATTTATTAATGTTAGTATATGTGCATGAGGGAGTCAGAGATCAACTTGCAGGGGTTGGTTGTCTCCTTCCACCATGTGGGTTCCGGGGATTGAACTCAGCTCATTGGGTTTGGCAGCAAATACCTTTACCCACTGAGCTACCACACTGACCCATGATTTTTCTCATAAGCTAATCTCAATGCCTGTCTTTTGAGAGAAATTGTTTTCCAGGTTGGGGGGACACAGGAAGCTGAAGCATCTTTGCTACTGCCCAAGGGTTCCTTCAGCCCTATGAAGTGGGGACTCTGCTTCTGACTGTCTTTCCTCCCGACATCTTTGTCCAGTTTGGCATCCAGCATTCTTCTAGTATCCAAGGTTCTGTCAGCAAGGACATTCGAGTCACGTCTTGGTCGAAACCCTGCCTATGCCATCTGCTTGCTGTATGACCTTGGGTGAGTCACTCGGTCTCACAGTATGGATTTGTACAAATGTAAAATGGAGTTCCACAAAATATATCTGCCTTGTGTGTTCGCTGCAGTGTCTAACTATAAAGAGACCGCTGGAAGCTTCTCCCTTTATCTCTCTCCATCCACCTCCAGTGGATGGGAAAGCACTGAGTTGCTTGCTATAGGCTAATTTGCATTATGTGCTGCGGCACTTGCACCCAAAGAGTTCTTGTCAGTGTCACAGCAGTCTTTATAAGGTCTCTACGAGCCCCTTTGGTGATTGAAGAAACAGAGTCATGGAGATGACAAAGTTTCTCAAGGTCACCCAGCAGAGCCGGAGATGCCACTTACTCTTTGGGGGCTCATCTCTTTAGGAAGTATAGAGTCCCTGTAACAGCATAAGACCTTCCCATCCCATGCCTTCTTCCCAGAGCGAGGGCTGTCAGAACCTAGTACAGTTTGCTTCTATACAAGCCCCTCCCGCAACTCTATTGGGTGCCTACTTAGAAGGTGAACTTGAAATTCCATTTTCCTTTTTGTTAGTTTCATTGCAATATGTACTACAAAAACTGCATTGTATATACATATGAATGTATGTATGTATGTATAAATAAATAAATAAATAAATAAATAAATAAATAAATAAATAAGGAGGGGGAGACGGCTCATTGGGCAAAATGCTTGACATGCAATCATGAAGACCTGAGTTTGAATTTCCAGTACCTGTGTGAAGCTGGATGAGATATTGCACATCTGTAATGCTGGCACTTCTAATGTAAGATGGGAAACAGAGAAAGAGAATTCCTGGAAGCCTGATAAATGCATCAGCAAGCAACAGAGACCCTGTCTCAAATGAAACAGAAGGCGAGGACTAACACCTGAGCATGTCCCCTGATCTCCATATAATAGCACACATACACTGAGCTTAACACAGACAAGTGAGCACACAGAGATAGATAGAGGATACATAGAGGATGGATAGATAGATAGATAGATAGATAGATAGATAGATAGATAGAGGGACACCCAGAGAGAGTCACTTTACACAGTGTTTTGAGGTCTCACACAGGACCTTACTATGTAGCCTCAGGTTTCTTCAACCTCGTAATCCTCCTGCCTCAGCCTCCTATGTACTGGGATGCTGGTGTTGTGTCTAGGTGTATGTGACCAGATGCTCATATTTCTTTCCAAGTAATCTCACCTGGAAGCTTACCCCATAAATATTGTTGTACACCTATGAAGTAGCATCTGTATGCAATTACTCATTGCAGCTCTTCTGGTAATGGCAAGACATCAAAAATAACCCTTAGCCAAGTACCGTGGTAGTACACGCATCCTAGGACTCAGGAAATGAAGGCAGGAAGATCACAAGTTCACAGCTTGATGAGACCCTATTAAAAAAAGAAAGAAAGAAAGAAAGAAAAAAAAGAAAAAGGTCAGGTATGGTGTTACATACCCATAACCCTAGTTAGTACAAGAGAGGTCAGAGTTCAAGGTCATTCCTTGATACAAGGTGAATTGGAGCCCAGACTGGACTATATGAGATTCTATCTCAAAAAGAAAAAAAGAAGCTGGGCAGTGGTGGCGCATGCCTTTAATCCCAGCACCCGGGAGACAGAGGCAGGTGGATTTCTGAGTTTGAGGCCAGCCTGGTCTACAGAGTGAGTTCCAGGACAGCCAGGGCTACATAGAGAAACCCTGTCTCGAAAAACCAAAAAAGAAAAAAAAAAAGAAGAAAAAAAGAAAAAGCCAGCACAACGACAACCAACACACACACACACACACACACACACACACACACACACACACACACACAGAGGGAGAGAGAGACAGACAGACAGAGAGACAGAGAAACAGGCAGACGGAGGGAGAGGAAGAAGAAATGAGAGGCAGACAGAGGCAGAGATAGAACCTACACGTGTCACTGGGAATTAGTTGAACAAACGATTGTACGTCTGTACACTGAATTACTATGCAGTTATAGGAGAGAACTGAATATCTGTGTATTCATGCTGATAGGTTCCCATGTGGATATTAAATTAAATAAGACCTGTGGAACAGTGTGGATAGCATGTTACTTTTGTGTGGAAAGAAAAGGAGACTAGTGATCGTCTGCATTTACATTTGTATGATTTTATATAATTAAACTTTAAGAGAACTTAAAACTGTCTCCACCCAACCACTTGTGGGTGAGTTTGCTGGGGGTCGAAGACAGGACTATAGAAGTAGGTGGACTTTTTAAAGTATTAGAGGCCAAGAGGCTGGAGAGATGGATCTGTGGTTAAGAGCACTGACTGCTCTTCTGGAGGTCCTGAGTTCAAATCCCAGCAACCACATGGTGGCTCACAACCATCTGTAGTGAGATCTGACGCCTTCTTCTAGTGCGTCTGAAGACAGCTACAGTGCACTTACATATAATAAATAAATAATCTTTGGGCTGGAGCAAGCGGGGCTGGAGGTACTCCACCACTCTTACAACCACCCTATCTATCCATCCATCCATCCATCCATCCATCCATCCATCCATCCATCTTCAAATTCACTAGATACCAGGATAACCTCTGAGCTTTTGGTCCTCTTGCCTTCGCCTGTGGAGTGCTGGGATTATAGGAATACTATACCACACTTGATTTCTTGATTTTTTTTCTGTTCTGGGGTTCAAATCCAGGGCTCTGTATGCGGTAAGTAGGCAAGCATTCTGCCAATGAAGAAATATCAGGAGATATTTTGATTAATTTTCTAAAGATATGTTTGTTTTTTGTGTGTGTGTGTGTGTGTGTGTGTGTGTGTGTGTGTGTGTGTGTGTGTGTGTACCTTCTGTGTGCCTAGTTCCCATGGAAGCCAGAAGAGGGTATCTGTCCTCTGGAACAGAAGTGACAAGCAGTTTGCGAGCCAGGTATAGCTGAACTCTAGTTCTCTGGAAGAGCAGCCATTGCTCTTAACAACTAAGCCATCTACTCTTTTGTTGTTGTGGAGATTTTCCCCCTCTAGGCCCTGGCAACTACCTATCTGTATTCTATCTCCACGGTTTTATCTAATCTATATATTTTATACAAAAGATTTCACCTTATATGTGACCTTCTGTGTCTGGTTTGCCTCGCATAGTGTAGGTTTCTGGGGTTCATCTCTCTTATGGCTTATGCCCCTATTTTACTTTTTTATTTTTTTAATCACTAAATATATTTGCTTGTTTGTTTGTTTGTGCTCCCATGCAGAGGTCAGACAACAACTACAATGGGCGATTTCTCTCCTTCTACTGTTGTGTCCAGGAGTCAAACTCAGGTCGTCAGGCTTGGCAGCAAGGACTCTTACCTGCTAAGCCATCTCACCCATCCAACTGGACCACTTTCAATGGCTTAGCAACATCCAACCGCACGCATCTACCACCGTATACTTATGCCTTCATCTGCCTGTAGACACTCGTAATGTTCACATTGACTCTTGCAAACACGCGGCTATGAACATTTGTCTCTATATCTTTATTTGGGCCTCTGCTTTCATGTCTTTAGGAGGAGTACACACATACACCTGGGAAAAGAACCGTGTATACTTAGATAATTCTGTATTTTTTTGAGCAATCCGCTTCCCCCACCTTTTTACACTCTCTGTAGCAACCTCCCATCGTCTCTCCACATCCACAACAACTTGTTATTTTCTGGTTTTTAAAAAATGATTGTTATTGTCATAGCTGTCCTCGTGGGTGTGAAGTGATGCATCATGGTGGTTTTGAGTTGCAGTTCCCTGATGACTAATGAGGCTGAGCATCCTTTCGTGTGCTTGCTGGCCACTCGGGTGTCTCCTTCAGAAGGGTGATATTCAATGTCCTTTGCGCTTTTTAAATTGGGTTGCTTCTATTGTTGTTATTTCTGTCCACTTACTAGAAAAGATATGAAATATGAGACGTACTTAAAACCTCTTTCCCCTCGCTCTCTCTTTGAGAGAGGTCTCATGTAGCTCAGGGTGGCCTCAAACTTTCAGTGTATCAGAGGACAACCTTGAACTTCTAATCCTCCTGCATCTACCTCTGGAGCTAGGCTCATAGAGATATGACCATTCCTGGGTTGTGTGTGTATGGATAGAACCAGGGTCTTGGGCACACTGGGCAGGTTTTCTACCAATTAACCTACAGCCTCAGCCTGCTTGTTCCTTCATTTCTTCTCCTTCTCTTCCTCCCTCCCTCCCTCTCTCCCTCCCTCCCTCCCTCTTTCTTCGTTATCTTTTTTCTCTTTGAAGAATGCCCCCAGCTTGAGCTCTCCTAATAGTTTTCAACCTTCCTAATGCTTCAGCCCTTTAATAGAGTACCTCATGTTGTAGTGACCCCAAATTAAAATTATTTCATTGCTATCTCATAGCTGTAATTTTGCTATTGATATGAGTAGTAATGTAAATATCTGTGTTTTCCAATGGTCTTAGGTGACCCCTGTGTAAGGGTCACTAAACCCCCAGAGGGGTTGTAACCCATAGGTTGAAAACCACTGTCCTATGACCATCCCTACCTCAATCCTCCATGATTAATTTTCTTTCTTTCTTTTATTTTTCTTTCCTTTTTTCCCCCAGGTTTTTGAAACAGGGTCTAACTCTGTAGCCCAAGTTGGCCTTAAACTCTTGGCAATTCTTCTTCTGCCTCAGCTTCACAAGTGCTGAGCTTATAGGCATGAGCCATCACATTAGGCGGCTTCTCCTCCTCCTCCTCCTCCTCCTCCTCCTCCTCCTCCTCCTCCTCCTTCTTCTTTTTCTCTTTAAACAAATAAATAAGTATGTTTCCTTCCCCTTGTCCCCTGAAAAGTGTGTGTGTGGTGGAGAGACAGGACCAGGACAATGGGGACAGGAGCAGTTGGTGTCACATGCCCTTGGTCTCAACCTGAGGTTGACCCTGTCCCCAGAGCCCATGTTGTAGCTCTTGTGTCCTACCTCCATTACTTTGGTGAGGCTCACCCAGGAAGGGAAGGCCTGCCTATAACAGAAGACACCCTCTGGGCCCATAGCCAGTCACATCACAAGATAGGATGGCCCGCAGGGACACCAGGACTTCCATTGCCAAGGAGAGGAGCTCTGCAGGCTCATGTTCAGAGGCTGTAAGGCAGATGGCTGGGGAGAAACAGGGAGTGGTGCTGGGTGGTTATGGGGATGGGCCGAGTGGTTGAGTTCCCTCAGAATCTTAGGTGAAGGAGGGAAGGGGTCATAGTCTGGAACCTTCCAAATTCCTTAGTGATCATTTTCATCAGCAGAGTTCTCATTTCAAAAAAGGACTACCGTGTGCAGGACACTGGAGGGAGCTGCTCCCTGGAACCAGTAAGAAGCCTAAAACCTTCTGCCCTCTTGCCCTGAAGGATTCTCTGGGAAGACTTGAGCCTCAAGAGACCGATAGTCTTTATATGAAATCACAAAGGAACTCAACACATTCTCTCTCCTTTTGGGGTCCTTTCATGGCTCCAGAGATCCAGGACATGCCTGTGGCCCTCTAGACTAACCTGACATGACAGCCTGTCACCCTAGTTGTTCCTCCTCAACCAGACCCCAGAGCAATCACTGAGGGTAAGAGTTGGGATGGACTCAGTAAACAATAGGGACAGGTGGCTCTGTGGTCTGTTTCCTCCCAGAGTTCCACCCTCAGGACAACCATCTTGCTGGTGACAGTAGCCTGTTGACTGCTGCTTCTCCTGAGAAATATTTTCAGCCTCTATGAAGTTTTTAGCCTAGTCTTTTTGGTTGCTCTGTTTTTTTGGTTGGTTAGTTGGTTGCTTGCTTGCTTAAAACAGAGTCCAAAGTTGCTGGCTTTGGACTTTGTGTGTAGCCAAGGATAACCTAATCTGATCCTCCTGTCTCAAACTGAAAGGGACTAGGATTACAATTGTAGATCACCACACAGATTTGTGTGGTGCTGCAGATGGAATCCAGGACATTGCACATACCAAGCAAGCATCTACCAGCTGAGCTGTACATCCAGCTCCATTTTTTTTTTTTTTTTTTTTTTTGTTAGTGATTGATTTTGTTTTGGTTTTAGACAGGATCTGGTAGCCCAGAACTTGCTATGTGCTGATGTTGACCTTCAGCCCCCAGTCCTCCTGTCTCTACCTGCTGAGTGCTGGGATCACAGGTATGAACAACTATGTGCACCTGTGCTCTAGTTCTTTAGGCCACAGTTTATTTTAGGGGCATGTGATGGGGTGCTAGGTGGGAAAACATTTTTAACCGTGAGGCATCATGGGAAGTTTTGGCCAAATGGCTTTGCTCTGAGCTTGGTAGTTTGATTCTCCCAATAGGCATCCACAGGGCTGCTGTGAAGGTGAAATGAACGTGTGTCAAAGCTCAGCTTTGCAGCAGTTAGAAATAAACCTAGGCTGGCCGTGGTAGCTCAGGCCTTTAATCCCAGCACTTCGGAGGCAGAGGGAGGCAGATCTCTGTGTGTTCGAGGTCAGCCTGGTCTACAAATTGAGTTCAGGACTGCTAGGGCTGGTTACATTGAGAAACCCTGTCTCAAGAAACCACTTAAAAAAAAAAAAAAGTGAGGTGGTGGCATATTAGGGCCCATCCTTCAAGCTGCTATAAGAAATAGAATTCAGCAAGCACATGGCTCTAATCCTGGTATTGAGGATTTAACAAATTCTTGGCTCAAATTGAATAGGGAGCTAGCCTGGGCTACATGAGACGACATCTCAAAGTGAACAAACCCCAAACAAAGACACTAATAAAAGGCCTAGAATAAAGAAAATACTCAAAAAAGTAATAGTTGTAATTAATACTGCATTAATTGTTTTTTTTTAATTGTTAATGCAACAAAAAGGTCAATGTAGTTTTGTAGGTGAGCTATAGGCTCCCCAGCCTAAATGCTTGGGTTTCATTTGCAGTTTATGACTGGAGTTGTGTGACTGACTCTGAGCACAGACTTAACTTGTTTGTGTCTTCATTTCCTTCTCAGAATCGTGGGAACATGAACTGTCCCTACTTCATGCAGGTGCTGCGATCCTTGCGTCCTTGTAAGGAGTACTCCGAGAAATGCCTGCCTGGCAAACATTAAGTGCCCCAGCAATGATTCAGGAGTAGGCTCTGTCGAAAGCTGTCTTCTTGGCTCTCCATTACAGTTCCACAAAGCCCACAGAACCACTGCCCCATTCCCAAGCTGGGTGACCATGAGCCAGTTACCTCTCTGTCTCTGGGCCTGCTTTTATTTATCTACAAAATGGGTTATTATGGCCTCTAGGTTGTTAATGCTGCATTAGTGAGGGCTGAGCCTTGGGAAGCTTGTCTATCCTTGTTAATTAGCCCTGGGATCCAAAGCTCTGCCTAAACCCAGCTCCTACCCCACCCTGCGCTTCCTCCCCTCCCTCCCCTCCTTCCCCTGCCCTCGGCTTCTGTCCCGCTGCACACCAGGGGGCCGCGGCCTTGCCGGCAGCCAGCCCCTATTTCTGGGGACCGAGCGATCCCGAAGCTTTGCCAAGCTTCCCCAAGGATCGGGTTTCTGCTGACGCGGTGCCAGGCACGTCTGCTTCCAGGAACCGGCAGCCGCATTTAGCCGCGGGCCGCACATGAAAGGCTCCAGTCGGAAACGTGACGTTTTGTCAACAGGCGCGGCAGGTCAGCGCTGGGTGAGACCATCCCGGCAGCCCCGCCGAGCACGCCCTGTCTGAGGACCGCCAGATCCCAGGCCTCTGAGCTCCTTGGCCCCAGAGTCCATGCTTCACTCCCTCGCGGCTCTCTCCCTCTCTCACACACACACCCCCTTTTAAACAGAGGCCTTCTTTGTCCTCAACTGGGTTGAAGGCTGGGATGCAAGCCACTTAACACACCTTCCTGAGCACCCTTGGATCTTCTGAAATCCCGGCTTAGGAAAGCTCAGTACACTTTGGAGGCAGAAAAACAGACAGGCAGCTGTGCCTCGGGACTGGGGTGGGGGTGGGGGTGAGGTGGGGGCTTCATGCGGCACACTCTAGAAGAGACATTCTGGGTCATCTGCCTGTGGAACCCTCAAATCTATTCTTAGTTCAGGGTGCTTGAACCACTTCCTGCTGTCCACAGCTACTCCTTGAGTCACAGCTTGGGAGAGAGTTTTGGAGTGCATTTAACAGGCAGGACGGCTGCTAGAGCAGGCTACTTAAGGCAGGACTTAGGGACCATGCCATCTGTGCTACAGGAATAGTATAAGACTCAGAATCCTTGTGTCTAGTCAGGAACGGGCATGATAGAGCAACAGACTCTAGAAGCCTTGCCCCCCTAGTCCAGGATCCTGACCCAGGGATAGTTGTGCCCAGCACTGACTACACTTAACTTTTCCTTTCACTTGCAGACCCTCCTGTGCGGGTGGTGCTGTGAATGCCCTGGGGTTGACTTCCCTGTAGGGGAGGACTCCAGACAGCTAGACAATTCTAAATGATTCAGATTTTCTGGGACCTGGATCATGTCGTCAGGAAACCTCAGAACAAATCAAGATGATGGGAAGAAAGAAAAACTACACAGCCCGTCATTTCCCGCTGATTTTTTTTTTTTTTTTAATAAGAGCAGTAATGCTTGTTCCACACACACCCAAAGAGAGGAAGTTAGAAAACTGTAGAAAATAATTATGGGATGTTGCCTTCAACAGCACTGATGTGGGATATGGCTAATCCATCAGAACTTGCTAGATTTCAAAGTGTTGGCTTGCCTTAGCGAAGATGTGCTGTCTCCAACCTCATTATTAGTGCCTAATAATCCACTTTCTTCTCTATGTGTAGTCCCACAGAAGCCTCCCACGAGATTCTATTCCATAAACTCAGCCTCTGGATTTTCCCATTAAGTTCTGAAGCAGCACGGAGTCAGTGGCTGCTTAGAGTACAGATCCTTGACGAGATTTTTAAAAAGACAGAATGTGGCTCAGTTGGTAGAGTGCTTGCCTAAGATGTATAAGGCCCTGAGTTCGATCCCCAGCACTGCATAAAACCAGGTGTGGTAGGCATGTCTCTACTGATCCAGGAAGCCTGGCTGTAATCCCAGCATCTAGAAGGGAGAGACCAGAGAATCCATTCAAGGCCGCCTTTGCAACACAGCAAATTTGGGGCCAGCATGGGCTACTACATGTGACCCTGTTTCAAAACAAAATAAAAATCCAGCATTTACTTACCATGTGAATATTGTTCTTAATATCAGGGACATGATAAGCTGAATGCATTTATACCAAGATTAACCGGCCGCTGTCTTCAGGCGAGAGGACTGAGAAAGTACCATGACACTAAGTTATTTTTTAAAACGAAGGAGACCGTTTCTCTTCCACAGGAAAAAAGCTTAGTTTATTAAGTATTTTTAAAACAACTACTTAACATTTACTTAGATAAAAATATTTACAATTTCACACCTTCAGGAAGGTTCCAAAATATAAACACTGTAACCTCTCCTCTCCCTAGAGAAAAAAATTATTCTCTTCAAAAACAGAAATACATTCATTTTTTTCTCACTGTGTAGATCAAGTAATTATACAAATAGACATCTGAAACATTTTCCTTTGTCATATATTTATATAATATATATTTATAACAGCTTTACAAATAAAGGCAACAACTTTTATGCCCAAATAAAAATGGGAGAAGTTAAACACAAGCATAGTGCATTTCAAAAAGCTGGTGCAGGGCTGGCGGAGCAAGTCAAGAAAACAAGGACTCTGAATCAAAAATAAAACTTCCTTAAAGGAGACAGAATCCTTTTTAGCAATAAGGACACTCCTATGCTGCCAGGCAAGAGGAATTAGCCTACTGAAAGGATCTTGGGGTGCCAAAGCTCTGCTAGGCCTTTGAGAAGCTAAGCTTGCTTCGAAGCTTTAGGATAGACTTGAATCCCATGTCTAGCTGTGCAATAAGTGTAGCAATTGATTACTTAGCTTTGTGTACTTTGGGACATTTGGGGCATCTCTGAGACCCTCCTTTGGTTCCTTGGACAGCATGCCGTAGAAGAGCTAGAAGCAGGTGCCACAGGCCTGGGGACAGGTCCAGTTCACCTTGATTCCCTAGCAGCTCGGCTTGTACAAAAGGGGACCATTTTCAGTTCCTTAGTAAGCTAATCACAAAAGCCTGAGTTAAGGAACTGTACTCATTGTCTTTATTCATCAGAGGCAAGGTTGGGGGAAGAGACCTGCGGAAATTTGCCCAAACCACTACGGAGACATGCCAGTGTTGGCTACCTCACCACCTTAGCAGAAAGCTCAGTCTGACCACTGTCAGTCTGCAGTGAGTCACCTCCACAATAAAAGGAGAAGGGTGGGGTCCTAACAGCTGGCTGTGAGCAGTGCTCTGGAAAGCCCTCTTTTGAAAGTACCTTTCTCAAAGCCACAGACAGACCCACGTCCCAAACTGAAGAGTGACTCACAGATCAAGCCTTTGAAGCATACGAAAATCCAACAGATTTGTATCAAAAGGGGGCCTCTTCTCTTGGTAGGGAAAAGCCCAGAGATGTGCGACAGTCCTCCTGTCATCTGATGTCAGGCCATCCTTTTCGTGTCTTCCCTGTATCAGAAGGAACTTAATGTCCTACATATACAAACACACATACAAGCACACACACACACACACACACACACACACACACACACACACAAATACTCACTCTCACACACATTCTGAATCTTCTCTGTGGGTCTGCATGGTGGGCCGATCTCTCTGCACTCACAGAAACCTTTGTGGTTTTGGAATTAGGGAGAAAGGAAAGCAAAGCAGCAGGAGATCCCCTCAAGAGTTTAGTCTTTGGTTTCTAAGTTTAAAGGAGGGATCTGCTTCAGAGCCTGGAGCAAGGCTGAAGAGTCAAGAGATGAATGTGCCAAGGGAGAAGGGAGTCTCTGGGGCAGGAGCAAGGGAGTCGGGATCTTGTCTGGGTTCATGAAGCTGGAGAGGGCTGCTGCTGAGGTGTTGAGGCCTGGGTATAACACTGGCACAGAGGTGGGATACCAGCATTTCTCCAGCATAGGCAAGTAGGCAGTGGCTGATGGTGGGATGAGATAGAACGGCAGGCAAAAGGGAGGCTGATGAGGGTGTGGCCCGAGAAATGGGGAACTCATCAGGTCACTGCCTGCGAAGTGGCCTTCCTCTTCTGAGAGCTGCATTCGGCTCTTTTTGGTGGGGGGTTCTTCGGATTCTTGCTTAATTGTGCTGACACGTTCTCCCACGGTGAACCTGTGTCCATGATCGCTTTTGAAGTATGGTTGCTCACTGCGCAAGTCCCCCTTCTCCAGTTCACCTCCGTAGCCACTGTCTGTGTCCGTGTCACTGCCGCTCTGCTCCCCACCCGAGGGAGCAAAAGTCCGCTGGATGACTGGCACACAGTTTTTCCCAGGGCCTTCTGATCCCTTGTCTAGGAAGCTGGGCTTCTCTTTGAAGTCCATGGCGTTGGGAGTTGAGTCCAATGGTTTCCTGGAAGCACCACCCTGCAGCAGCTCAGAGACCACACGGTGGAGATGAGTGACAAGCTGGGAAGATTTCAGGTCCCGAGTGTTCTCATGCTTGGCCAGGTACTGAAGTACCTCACGGGCACAAGTCTGGAAACCTGAGCAGAACATTTCCTGTCCTGCCTCGATATTTCTTCCCGACAGATCACCTGGAAAAGAAGAATTTTAGAAGGCTGGGTTATATATAGGTAAGTCAGGGGCTTTCTTCTTGTCTCTTTTGAAATTGTCAGTCAACTTGCATTTCTAACTCCAAAAGTCTATGCCTAGAGAGAATTATGTTGAGAAGTGTAAAGAATAAAATAAACATGTTCCAACCACTTAGAGATGGTTTTTTCTTTTTAATGTTTGTGTTTTGATATTAAGTACAACAGAGTAGCACTAAGCTACATATGTCCCAAATTCGATTCTTAATGTCTATATAGTATCCCAGAGAAAAAGACCAAATAACTTCTACTCTTGGGTGAGCTTGATGTAATATCTTCAGTTTTTCTTGTGACAAAAAAATGAATATGCTACTGTTTAAAAGTTCAATAGTCACACTTTAAAAAAAAAGATAAAGTAGTCTCATTCTAGCCTAGATTGACACTGAGTTTTCTCAGCAACCCAAGCTGGCCTTGAACTCATAGTGAGCCTATCTTAACCTTCAGACTGCTAGGGCTACAGGTAGGAGCTACCGCACCCATCCCCAGTAAGTTAGTATAGCAACAGTCTCATGGAAGCAGAGGGCCAGACACTCATAAAATGAAACAATATAGAAACAATACGACCTAAAAAACATTGTCTCCTCTGCGCCCCCCCCCCCCCCTACAGACAGGGTCTCCCTATTCAGTCTTAGATGGCTTAGAATTCCCTATGCAAAACTGGCTGGCCATGAATTTAAGGGGCTCCGTCTGGCAAGCACCACCATGCCCATAAACTTTATAGCTCACACCTGTAATCCCACCACCTGGGAGGGTGAGGCTGGCAGATTACTTCTGAGCTTTAGGAAAGCTAAAAACAGAACAATCAAAACACCCACAAAACTTTTAAAACCAATAACTCCCACACACACAAAAACCTATCCTGTTAATCAAATAGTTGCATTTCCTCTGTGCACTTTAACTAGGCTCTGTATTTGTAAATCTTCTCCATATACTGTAGCTCTGACTCCCCTAGTGATCAGTCCTGATCAACTCTCTATTTTTAGAAAGAAAACTGGCAGACATGCTGGCTTGGTTTGGTTTTTGTGATTCGAGTACTAGCCTTGGAAGGCCTGAGGGGGTACGTATTAGGATTTCCCCTGGTCTGTACTGTATGATCTAGAAGGGAGAGAGGGAAGGTTAGAAGGTGCCCCTGATTCTCTGAAACTCAGGATAAATGAATGATGAAACCAGTGGTTTCGTTGGATTGTGCAATTTGCCCAGATACCTAGTGGCTATTCAGGGAACCACAATGAAAGGTAGGCAAGAAAAACAAAAAACAAAAAACAAAAAACTGCTGTCATCCTGCCAAGACTGCACCCCACATCCAAAGACAAGGAAGCAAAGAAACAGGAAAACACTGGGGGCAGACCCATGTTCTGTTCACCCATGAATGAGGGCTCAGCAGACCAACTGTAAAAACACCCACAATGCAAATTATAGGCGCTTTGGCATTTTAAAGGGGAATGGGGGAAGTCTCCCAGAACCTAGACACACTGGGGCCAAAATGTCACAGGAACATTTCATCGCTGGGCTCATATGTACCATTCTAGATGGCACAGGGCAGCATTCCCTATGGAAAAGTATGACCTTTTAGGAAAGACTCAAAAAGGCATCTCTCCCAGTGAATGTGCAAAGTGAATGGTAACAGAAGGGTCACAAAGCCACAGCGAGCCCCCAGGGGCTCGGTTGGTGCTGAGCTCTCAGGAGACACTCTTCAGGCCAGGCACTCACCAGCTTGTAAACCACTCTGCAGGGCAATGATTTTCTGCTGCTGCTGATCAATTAGGTTTGTCAATGCTTTCACATGCTTCAACGTAAGCTCCAAAACCACTGCTTTCTCCAAGTGACCCAAAGTCTGAAGAAAAAAAAGAGGGGGGAGCTTTTGTCACCTGTGAGGTCAGTGAAGTCCCTTCTGACACCATTTGTTGCAAGAGTTAGGTGTAAACAACAACAAAGATAGGAAGAGTCTTTTCTGCTCCACTAAATTTAAAGTTTGCAGACGTTTTTAACATATACATATAAAGGATCAAAGGCTCAAAAAAAGCCAAACACGTGTTGTCTATCTTTGGAGGCATTTTGGTAGCTGTTACAGTCTCGGGAGTGAGCTGACAGATAAATTTCTCCAGCAGCTGCCCTGACCTTAACTCAGGGGACTCCGGAGATAACATTTCTCTGCTGTGCTGTCAACCCAGGGAGGGATGTCTACTGTGTCTGGCAACCAAGCGGCTTTCCCAATGTGTTGGGTTTCTTTCTTTCTTTTTTTTTTTTAATCCCCTGACACCCGTTCAGAACGTCCATACAGGCAGGCTTTTTGTCTTCCTTTCTAAATACTTGTCCCGAAGGCAAAGCTAGAAAGCTTTTGGCTACCACTAAAGATTATGACAAAAAGGCACACATTAAATAAAGTAGGTCCTCTTGTGGATGAAAAGTAGACCAGGAAAAGGGCGTAATTTTTTAATTTCGCGGTTTGCTCCTTTAAGTCAGGGAGACTACAAGGTGATGAGAAAAAAAAAAAAAACTACTAAAAGGAAGCTGTGTTAGTGTTGGAGCCAACTTAAAGAGGCCCCAGATGGTTCTGGTTCTGGTTCTGGTTCTGCCTCTGCCTGGAAAT
Organism: Uromys caudimaculatus; assembly: GCA_028551405.1. NCBI lineage: Eukaryota > Metazoa > Chordata > Mammalia > Rodentia > Muridae > Uromys > Uromys caudimaculatus. Next base: position 36,368,024 of record CM052700.1, read on the forward strand.
CCTGGGTCTGGGGATGGGTTCCCTCCAAACCAGAACTACCGGGAGCTTTGATCCGCCCGTCTAGCCTGCAGTTCCCTGTGACGCCTGCAGGTGGCGAGTGACCCCCACCCGCCCTCTGGGCAGAAGAACTGGGTTGGAGCGCAGCCAGCTTCTCACTTACAGTAAGTTTGAGATGTTCGGGTAGGAGATCCTTCAGCTGGGCAATGCACTCGTTAATCCGGTCACGTCTCTTTTTCTCAATCAGCCGGTGCGGCAGTTTGTAAGTTTCCTGCAAGGAATACATGGAAGCAATGGGTGCCCGGGAAAGGGAACACGAAGCTTCCTCCCTTCCTCCCCACCCAGCAGCAGGGGAGAAAAAATTCTGCGAGGGCGCAGAGACGCACCCAGATTCACCTTCTCTGCCCCTTCTTTCCCAAGTCACTCACTTGTGACAATGAGCTCATCAGATCTTGGACCCCCCAGCCAACCTTCAAACAAGCAAACTTTTCTTGGAAACTCAGCGCACGCACGCGAGGGGCTAAGGAATCGAGGTCCCCAGGGATTCACCTACCTTGCTGTCCTCGCTCCGTTTTATTCCCCGCCTGGACTTGTACACTTGGTACATGTGAGCAAAATCCATCCTGCAGGGAGAGAGGCCAGAACGAACCGTGACTCCCAAGTGCGTACTGGCTGCAGGAGCCCTATAGATGCAAGAAGCCCCCTACACTCCCAGAGATGCCCCAAGTTGAGAGTGGCGCGGAACACAAGGTTTGGAGCGGAGACTTGAAAGGATCACAGCGCATACTTACCCTGACAGGTCTCCGTGCTCCAGCCCTGGCGCTTTGGGCAGGCAGGTAGGAGGTGGTTGCGCGCTGGGGATCCGCTCCATGATGCGGCGAGCAGGGGCCACTGTGCGCTCCTGTCTGCACTTAGCGGAGAGTCGGAGAGAGGACTGCCCTGGAAGGGAGGATCCGAGGGTCTCAAGGGGTATGTTCCTATGAGCTAGCCTGAGCTTCCTTGCAATGCGCTGGGCTGCCAGGAGCTGTGGCTTTGAGGTGTCGCTTCAGTTGGGGGCGTGCATGGCCGGGTGTCCCCACGGCTTCTGGCTCCCGCTCTGCACACAGACTGGCGGTGTGTGCTCGCTGCGCTGTCTGCGCCGTGCGAGCCAAGTGAATGAGAAGTGGGGCGGGCGGAGAGGCGGGAGGGAAGGGGGGGTTGCTAAGGGCGGAGCGGGGGGGTGGGGGGGGTTGCTGGAGGGGACGAGCCGAGGAGTAAGGAGAGGCTGCGGGCTGGGTTAAATGGGAGCGAGTGGGTGGGTAGAAGCTACGTGTTCTACCCTGTGACTCCAAGCACGTCTGGCCGCTGCCGGGGAGGGAAGGAGCGACCTGCCCGCCCTCCCCCGGCTTCATCACATGAGTCTCACGTGTTGGACAACGCTCTGGCGGCTGCGAAGTGCCCCCCACCCCCAAACCTCGGGCCCCAGGTGTCTGCGGCTGCGGCCTCCTTTCCCCGAAAGAGGGGGTGGCAGCACAGCCAGAGTCCTGCCCAGCTGGGTGGGGGGCACGGAAGCTGGAAGGAACCGGGGAGCTGGGGGGGAGGGGGGGAGTTGGTAACGTGGGCGAACCTGCCCCAGGGAAATGAAGTAAGTTCCCGTCTCCTGGGAGGGAACGGGGGAGGACGGATTCCGCCCGCGTCTGACTCAAGCCGGGAGAGGAATATCCCCTTGGTCGCTCCAGCCCAGCCCTCTTCCTCCTCCCCCGCCTGGCCCGCTCCTAAGAACCGGTGCGTCGCGGAGGGAGTCGTCGGCCCCCCTTGGCCTTCCCCAGAGGCTGGGGTTTCTTTCCGTCCTGGCTTCCCAGCCCCCCAGTCCCCCAACGCTCAGCCTTAGTGTCCAGGAATTGCCCGCCTTGGGGAGGGACCGAGGGCGGGGCGGATGTCACCCCATGGGAAGCGGGCTGGTGGCCAGGCACTAGGGCAGCCGAGGCCGCCGCGGAGCACGCCGCGCGCACCTGACCGTGGACCGTGTGAGCCGTGCGGACCCCCCCCCCGGGAGCTCAGCTCCGGGGCGCAGCCTGCGGGTGGCCTGGCACCCGACTGGCGCGCACCCATCTCCTCCCGCCTTCCAGGGTGCCTCACTGCCCCCACCCACCCTGGCTAGTCAAGCACAGAAAGATACCGGGCACAGTGCCCGGCGTTCCCTCCCTCCTCTGCCCCCTCCGATGCAGAGGCGTCCGGGTCGCCTCCCCTCCGGCTGCAGCGTTACACAACCGCGGCGATGGCGCCTGCCCTGCAGCAGCGCGGGGCGTGACGCTTCACGTGGCCCGGACGCGGGCCGGAGCTCGGCTCACTGCAAGCCTCTCCGCGCCGGCTTCCAAGCCGTGACCCCCGCGCACCCGGCTGCCAGCCTGCAAGGGATCCCGCTGCTAACCAGGAACTTGGGTGGCGCTGTTTGCAGTCTATTCCAGGACAGGAGAGAGAGAGAGAGAGAGAGAGGAGAAAGAAGGACACCCCCCACTCCCAAGTCCCATCCTCTTGGTCTATCACAGTGAAACCTCCACATTTATGCAGCACACATTCACTGAGCCCCTTACCCAGTCGAGCTCGTGGCTGGAGACAGTGGAGATAGCAAACACGGATTTTGACCTTGAATTTACAAGGACCTTTGGGAAGGAGCCAATGAGGCCAATAAGAAGACCGCCTTCAGCAGAAAGTCTATCGGGGCCACTGGCAGGGAATATGAGATGAGAAAGTTTTAATTTAATACTAACCAAGACATTTAGGTAGTAGAGGTTAACCCACAGGCCCGTGCGCGGGGCACAAAGGAGCAGCTCCAGAGCCCCAGCGCTCTTCAATCTTGCGGAGTCCGCCGGGCCCCACCCCCACCGACCTGCATTGGAAAAATCTGGTCTCGTTGACCTTCTAACAGCCCTGAGCTGGGAAGGCATCTGAAACGCAGAACCTGCGGCGCTGTAAGCGGCGCTGACACACAGCAAGGGGCCAGTGGAAATTCATGACTAAAATAAGGCCTGGCTGGGGATTTCAATGACCTCTGCGCTCCCCTGCCCTGCAAGTTCGAGGAGTTGAGAGATGACTGTTAACCTTCCCTACCGTGCTTAGGGTCAGTCACCCCGCTGCGGAGTGACCTGCCTGGGGAATTGGGGGGAAATGAGGTCACTGCTGGAACGGGGTGCAATTTGGTGGGTCAGTCTTAACTGTCAGTATTCTGACGACCTGGAGGACTAGAATTCACATGTTGACCAAAAAGGGAGTGCATTTCCTTCAGTTCGCTCAAGCCTCTACTTCCTGTTTATGTTTCACAAGCGTCAAACCCATTAGTAAGTGTGAGAAATGATTGCTTTTCTAACTGTTCACTGGCTGACCTCACTTTGGGGCTTAGAGATCCATCCCTCCTCCCCAGACAGACGTAGTTTGGCTGACAAGTTATCATCAATCTCTCTGGAGGGAATGAATGCTCCCACCTTCCTGCCAGAAGGTGGGCAGCAGGACCAGAGTTGGATATGTGCTGGCACTCTGGGGTAGGGTGGGGGTGAGGAAGGGCTGCGACCTTCCTGTGACTCTAAGGGGGAAGCGTCGTCATGGTTGCGCAAAAAGTATCGGTCCACTAGGAAATAAGCTCTGTCGGAGAAAGGAGGATATGTCCTCTCTTGTGTCCCCCCCTCCCAGGAGTAAATCTCTGCAATTCTGCCTGCATGGTTCATGGCTCAGGAAAATAACATCCTTAAAATTATTTGCGTGATCAGTAAATTTCCATCGTTACTTGCTCTGTAACTGTAAATAACAAAATATGTGCATTGTTCAATTAAAAATTTTTAAATTGTTTACAAGCTCCCTACATACGTCAGGTAGGCATTGACCTCAAAATCCTCCTGCCTCAGCTTCCTAAGTTCTGGGCATTGTAGACATAAAATAATTCCTACTTTTTATTTGTTCCAAATATACCCCCAGGTGTCAACATTGTCCGCATCCGACTGTATCTGGAGTTCTTCCTTTTAAATCTGTAAAAAGAAGGAAGGGAGAATGAAAGGAAGGAAGGAAGGAAGGAAGGAAGGAAGGAAGGAAGGAAGGAAGGAAGGAAGGAAAAGAAAGAAGGCAGGCAAACAAAATAACTTGCATGTTATTTGGGGGCTATTGTAGCTCAGTTGATAGAGTTGCCTGCCTGCCTGTCTGCCTGCCTGCCTGCTTATTTGCCTGTTTGTTTGCTTGCTTGCCATGCACTAAAGCCTGAGATCTGTCCCCAGCAGAGCATAAAACTGGGTGTGGTGTCACCACTTGCCTTTAATGTCAGTAATGGGGAGGTAAAGTCAGGAGGATCATAAAAAGTTATTTTTATATGGTATATAATTTTTAATAAAAAGTTAGCATGGGTTAATGAGACCCTGTTGTAAAAAAAATTAATCCCAATCCTGGATTTCTACCCTGCCTTACCTGATAAAAGACACACACAACTTTCATTTTTACAATAAGCCTTATTCAGTGCTAGAGCTGGGCAGATATCTACCCTGTGTGCTATTAGAATCTTCTTTCCTATCAATAGCCCGAGTTATTACTATGTTTCATCTGGGCTGCTCTTAACTCCAGTTGGCCAGCCCTCATGACCCTTATATGGGTCATGTTTCATGGCTCACCTAACTCATGGTGGCTTCCCCTCCATTCTCTTCTCCTCCAACCCCATATTGGGATGAAAATTTTCTACAAGAAGACCCTGTCTCAAAAAACTGACATAAAGGAGAAATCTGTTGGTTTTTTTCCTTGTATAAATTACAACTACTTGAAAAATAATTTCTCCCAGTAGGTACCTTTCCGTCCTGAAGGGTATTACTGTTTCCAACTGTCATCTGCTTTTTTTAAAAAAAAAATGAGACAGTTTAGTAAGAAAGGAAAAAGCACTTCCAAGGGTGGGATAGGCTAGTGAGCTGAGAAGACCAGATGTTAAAAATCTCTTGTAAGTCCTTTATGGATGCTTGTTTAGTTACTGTGTGCTAGTTCTCAGGCCATATCCTAAGAACTTGGTGTATGTTGCTACCACCTTACAAGGCTGATTAGTGCTAGCCCAATTCATTTAACACATGTATCCATTGAGAGAATTCCTCCTGTGCAAGGCACTGGACCAGATCCTGAGGCTATATAACATAAGCCTTTGGAAATTGAAGCTCAGGGCTATTGAATAGCTACCCTGGCTTATATGGCCTGGGACTAGATGGAACTGAGAATCCCAATTTGTTAGACGCTTTCTCTTTTTATTTTGAGGTTATACAATAACACATTGACTTTATTGGTAAATCGGAAATAACATTGTTGGGTTTCTTTTGTGTAGGAAGTCAAGATGTTTAGAAAAATCACATTACAAAGAGATATGAGGATTTCACTCTGTAATGTAAAAATAGGCATTTTAATCAGGCGTGGTCTTGCATACCTGTAATCTCAGTCCGAGGGAGACAGAGGCAGGAAGATCTCAGTGTTGGTCTACATAGAAAGACTCTGATGACCCTTTTAATTACATTTTAATCTTCAAGCTTGGGAAAGATGATTTAAGTAAAAAGTAACTAGCTTTACTCTTGTTCACACTTAAGGGCTGCCTGGTGGAGGTGTACCAATTATGTACTGCTCAACTCCAGGGGGAGCCATTTACGTTGTAGTTTGTGGGAGAGACCCTCCAGAATTATTCAATCCCACGCTGAACACTGGGTAATCTTGCCTTTTTTTTTTTTTTTTTTTTTTTTGTCGCTCATTTGTTGTAATTGTGTAAAGGTGATGATGCTGTACAGGGAGGGCTGAGATATTTAATTTCTTGCTTGCTCAGATAGCACAAATAACACCTTGACTGTTTATGGAGCATGGTTTCTTTCCTTTTTTTCTCTCTCTCTCTTTCTTTTTTCAGCTCACAGTAAGAAATACATTTTATAATGGCATGTAGCTCAGTTGTTTGACTGCTTGCCTGGCATGTATGAAGCCTTTGGTTTGATCACATAGAAACACATGGAACACATATAAACTGCATATAGTGACATATACATGTGCTCCTAGTACTGGGGATGTGGGAGCAGGAGAATGAGAAGTTCAAGTTTATTTTCTGTACATAGCCAGCCTGAGATACATGCCACCCTACCGCAAATGCAATATACATACATATATATTCCATTAAAATATATACATATTCCATATATGTCATCATAACCCAAGATATGTGTACATCCATATCTTAGTTTAGGTTTTCCATTGCTGTAAAGAGACACCATGACCAAGGCAACTCTTATAAAGGACAACATTTAATTGGGGATGTCTTACAGGTTCAGAGGTTCAGTCCATTATCATCAAGGCAGGAATCATGGCAGCATCCAGACAGGTATGGAGCTAGAGGAGCTGAGAGCTCTACATCTTGTTCCAAAGGCAAACAGGAGAAGATTGCTGCCTTCCCGGCACCTAGGAGGAGGGCCTCAAAGCCCAAACCCATAGTGAAACACTTCCTCCAGCAGAGCCAAGCCTCTAACAGTACCACTCCCTATGGGCCAAGCATGTTCGAACCACCACAATCCATGTATCTGAAGTACAGGTGAGCCAAAGTTGAGTTGGTATATACCAACAGCTACTGTTGAATGATCTACTTTTCCTTTAGAGACGTGTCTACTCACCCTAAAAAGGGAGGTAATGACACATCAAAGCAATGGTTTGACTAATGTCCAATTGGGTGAATCAAAATTGGGTTACTTTCTTCCCCCCAGAAGACTCAAAACAGCTAAATTTCGGGAAAGCCCCCTGACTCCCCAAATACCTGCAACCCCGGAACTCTGTGCAGTTTGCAGGCAGCTCAGGAGTCAAGGATTTTTTCAGCTCTTTGGCTGGTCAGAATCTTTACCCACAGCAATTGTTTACACCTTTCTGCCCTGTTGAGTAAAGGCCCTCAAGCCTCCTTCAAGTTTCTGTACTGTGGGACATGTGGTGTTTTGTTTACCTGCTGGGGCTCACAAGCCTTCCCATCCCTCTGGCAGGAAAAAACCCCATTTTAATCTGAGGGAACGTTCTACCTCAATGGAGCCAGCTGTGCTTACCCTTATGGCCTCACCTGTAATCCTGAATAGCCAATATTTTGTTTTGCTTTGTTTTGTTCTTTGGAGACACGATGCCTAGAACTCCCTTTGCAGACCAATTAGCCTAGAACTCACTCTGCCTATCTCTGCCTCTGAGAGTGCAGGGATTAAAGCCATGCACCATTATGTCCAGCTGCCAACCCCCTACCCCCTTTTGAAATAGGATTTCACGGTGTATCTGGAGGATGAGCTGGAACTCACTATAAAGTCCAGGCTGTTCTCCCATGCCACCTTCCTGCCTTTCCCTCCTCACTGCTGATTTTATGCACCTCTGTCTGTGTTTAGTTTTTGCTTACTTTGCAACAAGTGCATAGGAAAATGAATTCAGGCCAATGCATTTACAGACAAAAGTCTCACAGGCAAATATGTATCCTATTGTCTGACATTTTCCAGTCTAGTGTACTTGATTTTATTTAATGGAGGATATTCTGAACTTGTCTTACCATGCTGATTTTGTAGCATACCAATAGATCCTGATATGGGGATTGAAAATTTCCTGTTCTAGAGAGAGTATTGTCAGTTTGCTTTACCCCTCTTCTACAAACAAAAAGAGATGGGTAGTCTCTGACACCTTGAAAATCTTTGAAGTTGCTTATAAAAATGTAAGTAAGGGGCTGGGATTGTAGCTCTGTCAGTCAGGTGCTCACACAAAGCCCTGGATTCAATTGCCAATTCTATCACCACATGAAGTAGGATGTGGTTACTCTGCCATCCTTAGATATCCAGCAGTTTGATACAGAAAATGTCTAAACGAAGTCACGCATGGATTCTCCATCAGGGAAAACACATCTACTAATTCTCTGTCCATGTTTACACTCTTTAATCTCTGCTCTAAAAACAAAGACAGAAAGAAACAGAAAAACAAAATAAAAAAAACCCAAACATTTAAATTTTTTATTGAGAGGTAAACAGATAACGAAGTAAGCAGATTTTAAAAGTTTGATTCATGGGGGTAAATGTGTAAGTTTGTATTGTCACTGCTATGGTTTTGATCTTACTGGACCACAAAAGCCATATGCTTGGTTGCCAGCCATTGAGTAATTGAGAGGTACTGGGACCTTTAAGAGCGGACCCAGTAGAATGAAGTTAGGTCACTGGAGGCATGTAGCTGAAAGACCCACCCTCTGGCTCTCTCCCTTTGGCTTCTAAGGATGAGCAGCTTTGCTCCACATTCTCTGCCATGGTGTTCAACTTTACCATTAATTCCAATGCAACACCTCTGGAATCATGAGCTTTTGTCTTTAAAGGTGTATTTTCCTTAATCCTGGTGTATTTTCCTTAATCCTGGCAATCTGTTTTGATCATATTCACACTCCCAACTCTTCCCAGATCACTCGCACCTCTCCACGCACCTAGCTTCATCTTTTCACTCATCTGTTTTTAAACACATTGAATCCAATTCCTGCTACTCCTAGATGGAGGCCTGCTTTAGAAAGTAGTCACCCCACCATTAAAGTCACAACCCTAAAGAAAACCAACTCTGCTCTCCCAGTAGGTATCAAATGCCAATAGCTGCTCAGCTAAGAGTGGGACTCCATGCCAACCTCCTACTTCATGGAGGATTTCATCTGGCCCAAGCCTGTATAGGTCTTACACATGCTGTCATAATCTCTGTCAGTTCATATGGACATCTGCTTGTGTCCAGAAAATACTGTTTCTTTATAGTCATCCACCACTGCTGGTTCTTTCCATCTTTCTGTCTCTCTTTAAGGATGAGCACTCTTTAGTCTCTTATTCTCTGCATATTGACAAATTATGGTTCTCTGTGCCATTTATTGCAAGAAGAACCTCACTTGATTAAGGTTGAGAGAAGAATTCATCTATGGGTATAGCCATAAGTCATTAGGAGTCATTTTAATTCTATGTCCATTTAGGAGAATAACTGTAGGAGTTCTCCCCTTGAACCTATGATCTGTCTAGACATAGGTTCTTGGCTCCAATAACTGTGCCAGATATGGGTTCTATCTTGTAGAAAGGGACTTAAAAATCTAATCAGAAAGTTGTTGGTCACTCCCATAACCTTTTTTTTTTGCCACGATTGTACCAATGTGTATGACTTGGCCAGGACAACCATAATCATAACTCATAGTGTTTGCAAGCATGGATTACATGAGCAATGAGTTTTCTCCTCCATAGCATCTTCTAGCACTATGAAAACTAGCCAGTAAGCACGAAGCTTCCAGTGAGTACCAGCCTGAGTTTTTCCATGTACTACAGCCCAAGTATTCAGTGTCTTTCATTTATAGGGTCCTACCATCACATTCTGGAAAGTAACCAAGAGCTGGGGCAATAGCCTGAAATGTTTGGGGGTCAATGAGCCACTGGTCAATAACTCAAAAAGAGGTAACCTGTTGGCACGGGAGATAGCATGTAGTGTCTAGTTGGTACATCGTGCCCTCACTATTATGGGGCAACCCCATTTAAATGCTTTTTATTTAGGTATAGGTTTTAGAAAAAAAATTTTTTTAAGGCAGGATTTTACTATGTTACCACCACCCTGTAACTCAAAGATCTGCCCGTTCTTGCTGTCTGAGTGCTGGCATGAAAGCCATGGACCACCATACCTGGCTTTACATTGTTTTAAGTTACATTTATTTAGTGTGAGCGTTCATTCACATGTGTGCTGGTATATAGCCATGCATATACCACAACCTCCGTATGGAAGTCAGAAGACAACCTGCCGGAATCCGATCTCTCCTTCTACTCAGTGGATCCCAGGGATTGAACTCAGATCATCAGGCTTGGTGGCAAGTTGCCCACTGAGCCATTTTGTTGGCTTAAGGTGTTTTGTTTTGTTTTTAATCTCAGATATTTTGTCACAAACACAAGATACAGACTCTCTTCCCATGTTCATCCCAGAATGTTTCTTCATGTTCCTTTCAGTTCCATACTCATAATCACCTACTGAATCCTATCACTAAAGATTAATTTTGCTTATGGTTGGAATGTGTCTGTGTCAGAATACAATCAATCCAAGAATGGAGTCCTAGAGAGGAATTCTGAGTGCTTGTGAGGAAACTCCCAAGAAAACAAACAAGAGTCTCATGACCTCAGTGTCTTCAAAAACACCAGAATTGTTCTTGTAATGTGTTTCATGCTCCTCCCAAGTGCAACAGATAAGAGTTAGTTTACTTTAGATTATTCATTACAACTGAGTATTGTTAATTGTTTATATGCTTCTATAAAAAAAAGCAAACAAACATGTTTTTGCCTTGTGTGGCTTGTCCTTGTGACTGCACATTTTACTCATGTGATTCTTCTTAACCCCCAGAGTATAAATTGTCTGATGCTCTGAATAAAGTTGGCTATTGCATAAGACTTTAGTCTGCCTCATTTTTAGACTCCATACTCCCAGGTTCTATGGCCTTTGGAGTGGTAAATGCTGTGATAAGACATCATGACCAAGACAACTTCTAAAAGAAAGCTCTTATTTGGAGCTGACAGTTTCAGAGGGTTAGAGGCATGACCATTATGGCAGGAAGCAGAGCAACAAGCAGTCACTGAGCTCACATCTTGGCAGAAAATGGTGTTAGTGTTCTGAAACGTCAAAGTCTGACTCCAGTGACACACTTACATCAACACAGCTACCCCCCCCCCCCAGGCCTTCCCAAACCATTCTACCAACTGGAACCAAACATTTAAACGCATGTGCCTATGTGAAACACTCTCATTCAAACTAGCATAGATTGTATATTAATGATTGTACTCTTTTGATAAGATTTGTGTTGTTTAACCTATTTTTGAGATTCTGACACATTATATATCATCAGAAGATTTCTTTTTAATGACTGAGTACATTCTCTTATGTACATTTAACACAGTTCGTCTTACTGCAGAAGGACTTTGATGTGTTTTCAGGGTAGGACTGTTGTGTGTAAGGCTAGCACTGACATTCTCCTACACATCATTTTGTGAATGAAGGATCCCCTTTTTCTTGGATTAGTATCAGGAGTACAGTTCTTTGGAGGCATAGGTTACATGTGTTTAACTTTATTACAAGCTGTCCAAGGGCTCTCTGAAGAAGAGTTACCATTTTAGAAAACTACCAGAAATATTAGCACTAGCTACCCCACCTCCTCACCAACATCTAGTCTACACAATTTATTTTCACATTTTAGTTTAGCAGTTCTAATGGGAGTAAAATGATATTTTATTGAGGCTTTACCTTGAAATTTCTCAGAAACCAATGAAGTCAAACAACCTTTCAAGTATTTATTGGCTGTAGATGTCTTTTTTGTGAAATATTTGTTCAAACCTTTTGCTCAGTGTAAATGTTGGGTTATTTCCCTTTAAAAATATTATATATAAGAATACAATTCAGCAGGGTGTGGTGGTACAAGCCTCTAATCTAAGCACTTGGGGTTGGAGTTTGGGGAGGTAGGCAGATCTGTGAGTTCAAGGCCAGCCTAAACTATGTAGCAAGCTCCAGGCCAAGGCTACATCACCATGAGACTCTGTCTCAAAAAACAAAGGAACAAAACCCTAAACAATTCAAGGCCAGTGAAATATCAAGAGTGTGTAAATACACTTGTCACTAAGCATGGTAGCCTGAGTTTGATCCTAAGTACCCACATGATTAAGGGAGAGAACTGATTCCTGCAGATTGTCCTCGGACCTTCACATGAAAGCGTGTCACACATACATATTCATGTGTTCCCTCATAGACACAAATAAATAAAACAAATAGAATGAAAGAAGAATACAGTTCAGTTTTGTGTGCTGACTTCTTATCCTGCAGCTTGACCTTTCATTGTTGAGTTTTAGACCTTCTAAATACAAGTCCTTTGTCAGAAACACAGTTTTAACAAATGCACATATATTTAGATGGATTCTCACGATGTAGTCCCGACTGACCTAGAACATGCTCTATAGATCAGGCTGGGTTGAAACTCTCAGAGATCAGCCTGTCTCTACCTCCTGAATGCTGTGAATAAAAACATTCATTGCGACACTGGGCTTGTGTGTGTACTTTTAAAGATTTATTTTTACGTCTGTGTATGTGGCATGTCTCTGTATAGATGTGTATGTGAGAACAGGTACCCTCAAAGGCCTGAAGAGAGTGTCTGATCTTGTTGGTTCTGGAGTTACAATCAGTTATGAATGAGCATCTGACCTGGGTGCTGGAAGCCAAACTGGAGACCAATGGTAGAATAGCTAGTGCTCATAACTATTGAGCCATCTTCCCAATCTCCAAATGATATCTTCTAATGACAGGAATTTAAAATATTTGTAAACTGCATTGATTGGTATGTATATTTGTGTAGCTATTAATAGAATGCAAGCATTGATCCCCAGCTTTGCATGCTGCATCATTTAAAAAATTATTTCATTTCCTGTTGTTGATATGTGTGTATATTCTTGGTGTGTGCTCAGTCAACTGCGCATGCATTAGCAGCACTTGGTGGTTTCATAAAAACACAGATTTGTAGACCATGCCCTTCGAGTCTCTCAGGGTAAGTCAGTGAGTGTGGCAGACCTAAAACTTTCCGTTTGTAAGCAGTCCTTTGTTATATTGGCAGCAAGCTCCTGCAGACCTTGCTTTGGAAACTACGCTTGCTTTGGAAACCACTGCTGTAGATAGGACATTCTACTTTTAAAAAGATGATAATATGGATAGAACCCAGGGCCTTGCTCATGCTAGACAAGTGCTGTTACTGTGCTACACCTCAACCTACCACTCTGCACCTTTAAATTGTTACCATCTCCCTTCAGATAATACACTAAGAAATACGGTAACACAGGTGCTGAAAGAACCCGCCAGCAGCTCCATGCTATTTTGCCTCCAACTAACCTTGTGTGCTCTTATTATCAGACCTCTGACTTTCTTTTTTTTTTTTTTGTGCATCCATATTTTGTAAATCTCAGTATATATTATGTGTTTTGCTTTAACTAGTCAACAGTATACACGCATGCATTTTAATTTTGAAAATTCAGACTTACTTATTTTATGAGGAGTGTTTTGTCTGCATGTATATCAATACCATGTACAATCCTGGTGCCTATAGGGGCCAGAAAGGAGTGTTGGATCCTCCAGAACTGGAGTTATAGATGGTTGTGAGCCACCATCTGGGTGCAGAGAATCAAACCCAGGTCCCCTGTGAGAGCAACAACTTTTCTTAATCACTGAACCACTCTCCAGCCCCTTACAGTTTTTGTTTCTGTGTTTTGTTTTCATCTAAATAGGGGTCTCACTATGTATCCCTGGCTGGCCTGGAACTCATTACATAGACCAGGCTGGCTATCAACTCACAGAGCTCCCCCTTCCTCTCCTCCTGAGTGTGTGCTACTACATCTCGCCTCAATAACATTTTAGAATATCTGTGTGAATGCACACACACACACAGAGGTAAAGATTTAGATATACTGTAAAAGGTTATTATCCATTGGACCCGTGGGACTCATTCCAGAGCTGGGTTTTCTTTTTGATACGATGTTGGGTTTTTGTTTGTTTGTTTGTTTGTTTTTCTGTCCGTTATGAAGTTTCTGTTTGTTTATTCATTTGTTTTTGTGGTGCTGGGACAGACCCAGGGTTCCACATGTCCTAGGCAAGCACTCCATCCTAACCCTTCTATTCCATTCTGCTTTGGCTGTGAAGTGCATTTTCTTGCTTTTCTGCACACACACTTTTTTTTTTTTTTTTTTTTTTTTTTAAAGAAAAGGAAAGAAAGAAAAGAAAGGGCTGGGGAAATGGTCTAATGAAGAAGAGTGCTCATCAGAGTGAATTCCACTGAGAACGCACAGCTGAAAGGAACATTGAAAGTTGTCCTTTGTCCTCCTGGTGTGGCGCAAGCCTCCCCCAACTCCCCCACCCCCTTCACCCCCCTCTCTTTCCATCAGGCATAGGCACACATATACAATAATAACAACGATCATAATAATAATGAAAACTTAACCAATTCTTTGTGAACATTTGAATAATCACGATTTTATATATTTGTGGAATACAGTGTGATAGATAATCCAACTTAATATACATATGTAGTGTATAATGATCCAATTATCTAATTAAAACGTCTGTCTCCTTAAATCTTTCTCATTCGGTTGTTTTGGAGACTCTTTGAAAGTTTCTTGTTTAATTCTTCATAAACTATAGACTAACTCACCATCTGTGGAGGGAGACCTGTGCCTGGGCCACCAGGGTTCCATAGCTAAGTAGCGCCAGGAGAAAGCTACCCTCCCAGGAGCGTGGAAAAGTCATGAGTGGGGTTAAGATGAGCACCACTGCTCACCAGAACCCGCGGGACACAGAGACTGAGGTAAAGTCGGGCATGGGAATCTTCCAGTTTCCATCTGTGGCAGGAGACCTCTGCCTGGGACACCAGGGTTCCATAGCCAAGCAGCACTGGGAGAAAGTTATCCTCCCAGGAGCATGGAAAAGACATGAGTGGGGATAAGACAAGCACCACTGCTCACTGGGACCTGGGGATCTCAGCCTGGGCCACAGGGCTCCAGAAGAGAGCTGGTATCCCAGGAGTGCTGACACACCTTCGAGCATAGGCAAAACCACCACTTCTGTTCAAACTCACTTGATCAAGAGGGACCCTTGCAGAGCCATCAGGACACAGGAACCAAGGGACAGCTGGGGACAAGATCCTTCTGGTTTCTGTCTACACCCCAGAGCTGACCCTGTGCCACAGCTCTCCAAACCCAAACACCTCTCAGAGAGAGCTGGTCTTCAAGGAGTATTGATACAGAGGCCTGCAGGAGGGACAAGCCACAGCCAGACAGTAAGATCACCTAACATCAGAGTTAACAAGATGGCAAGAGGCAAGGGCAAGAACATAAGGAACAGAAACCAAGGCTACTTGACATCAGAACCCAGCTCTCCCACCACAGCAAGCCCTGGATACCCCAACACACCAAAAGACTTTAAAAAATAAATAAATAATGCCCTTAAAGAAATACAAGAGAACACAAGTAAACAGCTAGAATCCCTTAAAGAGGAAACACAAAAATCCATTAAAGAATTACAAGAAAACACAATCGAACAGGCAGAATTACAGAAAAACACAATCAAAGAGACAAAGGAAATGAACAAAACTATCCAGAAGCTAAAAATAGAAATAGAAACAATAAAGAAATCACAAAGGGAGACAACCCTGGAGTTAGAAAACCTAGGAAAGAGACCAGGGGTCATAGATGCAAGCATAACCAACAGAATACAAGAGATAGAAGAGAGAATCTCAGGAGCAGAAGATACCATAGACAACATTGACACAACAGTAAAAGAACATACAAAATGCAAAAAGCTCATAACTCAAAACATCCATGAAATCCAGGACACAATGAGAAGACAGAACCTAAAGATAATGGGTATCAAAGAGAGTGAAGATTCCCAACTTAAAGGACCAGTAAATATCTTCAACGAAATTATAGAAGAAAACTTCCCTAACTTAAAGAAAGAGATGAACATAAATACACAAGAAGCTTACAGAACTCCAAACAGATTCGACCAGAAAAGAAATTCATCCCGTCACATTATAGTGAAAACACCAAATACACAAAACAAGGA
>CM052700.1:36384120-36399371 GCA_028551405.1 Uromys caudimaculatus
CGGACCCTCAGAAAAATGAACTTAATACTACCTGAGGACCCAGCTATACCACTCCTGGGCATATACCCAAAAGATGTTCCAACATGTAATAAAGACACATGCTCCACTATGTTCATAGCAGCTATATTTATAATAGCCAGAAGCTGGAAACAACCCAGATGTCCCTCATCAGAGGAATGGATACAGAAAATGTGGTACATTTACCTAATGGAGTACTACTCAGCTATTAAAAACAATGACTTAATGAAATTTGCAGGCAAATGGATGGATCTTTAAAATATCATCCTGAGTGAGGTAACTCAGTCACAAAAGAACGAACATGGTATGTACTCACTGATAAGTGGATATTAGCCCAAAAGTTCGGAATATCCAAGTTTCACTTTACAGTAACTGCTGGACTGAGAGAGGTCCCAGATGGAGGAGTTGGAGAAAGGATTGAAGGAGCTGGGGGAGTCTGCAGCCCCATGGAGGGAGCAACAGTGTCAACTGGCCTGACCGCTGCCCCCCCGCCCGCCCCCCCCCCCTGTCCTCCTGGAGGCTGGACCACCAACCAAAGAATACACATGGAGGGACCCATGGCTTGGACCACATATGTTGCAGAGGAGGGCCTTGTTGGCCATCGGGGGAGGAGAGGCCCTTTGGCCTGAGGTTGTTAGAGGCCCCAGTAAAGGAGAATGTCAAGGTGGGAATATGGGAGTGGGTAGGCGAGTGGGTGGGAGGTGGAATTCCCTCATAGAGGGGGGAGAGGGGGAGGGGATAAGGGGTTTCCAAAGAGGAGACCTGGAAGGGGGAAACATTGGAAATGTAAATAAAGTATCAATAAATAAATAAATAATTAAAAAAATATATATAGACTAACTCTTGCAAGCTAGTCACTGTGCTGGACTGTAAAGTACTGCAGCTTATTCCTAACAGTATTTTACTACCCATTAGCTAACATCCCTCTGGGTCTACCCCCCACTCCCTACCCCCTGCTCCCTGCTCTCCCCATCCCCCCACTCCCACCTCAACCCAGGTCCTCAACCTGTCAAGCCTCTAGTGACCACTGTTCATCTGTGTACTTGCTTGAGATCAACATTTTAGTTTCCACGTAGGAGTGAGAACTTGGCATAGTGTACGTTACCAGGCCTGGCTTATTTCACTTAGCATTAAGTTCTCCATCCACGTTTCTGCAAATCACAGAATTTTATTTTTTTATGGCTGAATTACAACACCATGTACCATAACCAAGATATGAAATTACCCAAGGTGTGCTTGAATAGATGAATAGATTAAAAATTAGTTGATACAAACACTATCGTATTTCTCAGTCCTGAAAAGAATAACAATCTCATCATTTTCTCTTAACTGGCTTGATGGGACGCTAGTTCATAGCCTTCTGCAAGGCAGAGGCCTGAGCTCTGGAGATTGCTGAGACCCCCCCCCCCCCAAACTTCACAACTAAGCTGGCAGGTTTCACAGCTGTGGGAGAGCTCACCTTGTTTTACAGCCTTACTGATAGCCTCTTTATTCTCTTTGCCCTTTGCTCCTTGAGTTCTGCTTCTCTATAGACCTTTCTTCAGTGCTAATCCCTTTATAAACTCTCCGGATTCTGTAAAGCCTCCAAATACTGCAAGGAGTTTCCTTAAGTGCTTCTTTTCTGCCTCTAACTTTGGGGAGTTATGTCCGGTAGCTGGTGATGATTCTGGGTGGATCAGGAAGGCAGGGCAGACCCACTCTGGCTGGCAATCTTCACTGCTCAGGCAACGGAAGTTTGAATGATTCTCGGTGATCAGTTTCCCTGTTCCAGTTAGCAAGGGTGAACATGACCGTGGCTTTCTCTGAGTAGAGCTTGCCCCTTTCTTGCATCTGGCTCATTTAGATACCTCTGGGCAGCTGATGCTCTTTTGTCAGCAATCATTTTGCGCTTTTCTGCTTTGTTTTGGTTATTAGAATAAAAGCAAGAGCCTTTGTAACCCTATACATCTGACACATCTGCTCTGTCAGAAACCTCCCAGGGAATTGTCTGTTACTAGGGATGAAAAGGTAAGCATGCAGCACCTATGCATGTTCAGGATTCATGAATGTGCAGCACCCCTGCAGCCAGGAATCAGAAGAAAGCATCAAGCATACAGACGCTGAAACTGTACTTTATGTTTAAATATTCATTTCATTGATCTATCTTTGAGACCTGTTCTCATTATGTCCTCATTTTGTGTGTTTATATATATAAGTTGGCCTTGAACCTGCCATCCTCTTGACTCAGCCTCCCCAAAAGATCCAGTTAGACACATCCATGGCCCAGCATCTGGTACAAGAATTGAAATGTTGCAAGTTGAACTTGAAGGAGAAAACGGAAATAGTAAACCAATGTTGTAAAGAATCTACCAATGAGTTTGTTTTAGAAATACTAGAAACATACTTTAGAAAGTAGAATTCAGCTGCAGAAGCACCACCTCCACCGGGCCATTCAAAAAAGTGGTGCTGACTGCTTACTGCCAATGTTCACTCACTTAAGACACACTAATGCTATTACAAAGCAGGGAAAACCAGAACGAAACAAAACACACTGAAAATTTGGCATTGCAGTCTGACAGGTATTGAGGTGGTAGACACCCATATGCATGCACACAATCTTATACACACAGACACACAGACACAGAGGGGGGAGGGAGGGACAGAGGCAGGGAGGGAGGAGGAGGAGGAGGAGGAGGAGGAGGAGGAGGAGAGAGAGAGAGAGAGAGAGAGAGAGAGAGAGAGAGAGAGAGAGAGAGAGAGAGAGAGAGAGAAAGAGATTGATTAAGGCAAAGGAAGGCTTTGAGTGCCCAGCAAGCAATATTTATTCTCAGAACAATGTTTGAACAATGAACAATGCTCACCCCCTCCTCTGCCTCTTAGGATAGTGTTTCTCACATTTTACTCTGCATTCAAAACCCCTGGGTACTATATATTAACATTTCAATTCTTCCTCAGGTCTGGGGTTGAGTTTAGGATTGTCTCTCCCTCCCTCTCTCCTCTTCTTCCTTTCTCTCTCTCTCTCCCCTTCGCCTTCTTCAGGATGTGCATTGCACCTGGTAAATCATAAATACACAGGCTACCTCTTAGGTACCCCCAATCCCCAAGATTTTGCACCTTCCCTATGCTCTTTGTAATACAAACGTTCAGTCAACAGGGAAGGTAATTAACTAGGAAGAACCTTGAGCAAGAGCTTCATTTTCAGGAGGGCCACACCGTAGAACCAGTTCACCCGTGCTCTGCTGATGAGATGGCTAATCTTGGCTGTTAAATGACCGCATCTGGAACCAACTGGAACCCAGGCATCTGGGCACACGTGTGAGGGACTTTCTCGATTAGATCATCTGAAGTGGGAAGGCCCCCCTCCCCCACTAAGTCTGGGCCACATAAAAGGGCACGGACCAAGGAAGCTTTTTCTTTTCACCTGCTTGATCTCGCTGCCTGTTGGCGAGTTCACCTGTCTGTTACTGAGGTGTTCCTTCAATAGTATTCTAATCTACATTTTCAGCATTTAATGTAGACTGAAGAGCAGCTGTAACACGAAGCCTCATGGACTAAGCAACTACCAGATTCTTGCCTTTAGGTCAGGATACAGCCATTGTTGGACTAGCTGGACCACGGCCTGTAAGCTATCCTAATGAATCGCCTTTAATATGTATAGATTCATTCTATCAGTCTTGTTTCTTTAGAGAACCTGACTAATACAGAGGACGTCAATGTAAGGGAAATAAAGGAAAGACTTTAATGAAACAAAATAAAGAAAACCAACAATCAAGAACTGGAAGTAGCTAGAATATGATTTTGAGACACATGAGATACATAAAAAAGTGATATTTTAGAGCAGTGATTCTTAGCCTTCCTAATGCAGTGTAACCCTTTAATACAGCGCCTTATGTTATGGTGACCCCCCAACGATAAAATTGTTTTGTTGCTATTTCATAACTGTAATTTTTCTACTGTTATGAACCATAATGTGAATACCTGCTATGAGGATATCTGATATTTGGCCCCCAAAGGAATCATAACCCACAGGTTGAGAATCACTGTTTTAGTGTTACAAATATGCAGTGAGTACACTTATTATTTTTTTGATTTTTAAAAATTGTTTTTAATTGTGTGTATATGTCTATGTGTTGATATGTACAGGTGAGTATGGTACCCTCAGGTCCAGAGGGGACCTGTAAATTACAGGTGGTTCCTGCCAGAATGGGTGATGGGACTTGAACTGGGCCCCCTACAAGAGCCAATGCACTCTTAACCTGTAAGCCACCTCTCCAGCCCCAGGAGACCTGCTGTCGATTCTTGGGTGGTGGTTTTGAGTTTATTGTGAAGTGAGCATCTGACACTCAGAAGTCCACACAAAACTTCCAGCACCAATCCCCTCAAGGAGGGCACGGTAAAGGAAGTGTAAGAAAGGACATGCGCCCTTAGACTCTGGTTGTTGTAGTAGACTATAGGAGCATTGGTAATTGCAGTAAAGATCACTGGGAGGCTATCAATTTAGCATTCAGATCTCGCCACACTTTTTCTTTCCAGGAAGCCACAGCTCTCTACCCCCAGAGGAGATTTAGCAGTTCAGGCAGTATTGTTCTGTTACCAGGTACTGGGCCCATATTATTTACAGACTAATTAGCATAGCCACAGAAGGGTGAATATATTTTACTTCACTATCTGTGCCTGTAGTGGTAGTTGTGAACTGAGAATTTAGGGTCAGACTGCTTTGAAGAGATTTTAGAAATGATCAGAAGCCAGATGAAGAGAAAAGTTTACTTTCCTACAACTTTACCTCCCAAAGGTGGAGGCTGGTAGTCTGAAGGTTTTTGTTATGTTTTGGTGTGTGTGTGTGTGTGTGTGTGTGTGTGTGTGTGTGTGTCTGTATGTGTGTGTGTGTTTTATATGTACATATGTGTGCACATAGAAGTTGGAGGTGACCTCCTCTGCCATTTTCTTTTCTTGTTATTTATTTGAGACAGTTTTTCACTGAACAGGGAGCTCATGGATTAACTAGGCTGGGTGGCCAGCAAGTCCTTGAGATTCCCCTGACTCTGCCTCCCCAATACTGGAAATCTAGACACATCTGGCAACACCCAGCTACTGATGTGAGTTTTGTGAATTTGAACTCCAATCATGTGCTTGTAAGCAAGCACGTTACTGACAGAGCCATTTTCCTAGGTCCTGTTTTATTTTGTTTGAGATAGGGTCTCACTATGCATGGCTGGCATTGTACTTACTGTGTAACCCAGTCTAGCTTTGAACTTGAGATCCTCCTGCCTCGACCTCCTGATTGCTGGGATGACTGCTTTTATTTGCTAGCTGGCAATATTTAATTAGGGGTAATTTAAGGAGTTTTTCTTTCTTTGTTTTGTTTTATTTATTCATTCATTCATTTTTATATTTTCTGAGACAAGGTTTCTCTGTGTAGCACTGGCTGTCCTAGAAATTTTAAGGAATTTCATTCCTTCATTTAATTAAAAACATTTGTTGAACATTTTCTGGATACCAAACACACATTGGAAATGACATTTTCATGAGTGTGCTCTTGTAGACCCAACAATTAAGTTAGATGTTAACAACTAAGTAAGGACAGACAGTGACTTGTTGGACTGTGAAGGCTGCTGCCTCAGGTCAACTGTTTAATAAGTAATGACTAAAATGATTATTTTTTATATACAGATAGAAACATTTTATCTAGAAAATAGTTTGTCCTTTTAGATACTTGTTTCTTCAGTTATTAGCAACAGAATTAGTTTTCTTGAGCAGTAGCTTACTTATTGGCCTGTTTTAAAATACTTCATCTGTGCAGGGCATACAATGAACCAATTAAACATTGTTACTACTATTTATTTTTAGTAGTAGAATGTTAGTGACTGTTTAGTATATCTGCTTATATAGAGACATAGATGTAATTGAGGTATTTGCATTGTAACCAAAACATTCTCAATCAAAATACATTGAAGTTAAAGTTGGCTTCTAAGATTAGATAATTGTTTCTGTGGTCCTATAGGACAAACATTGAGGAAACAATATAGGAGTCCTGATCTTTTTTTGCCCAGAAAAAGATAAAATTGACATTTCCCAACATGATGCAGTTGTCCAGAATATTTTAGTAGTTTAGTTATGTTTTGTTTTTTTAGTAAATAAAACTTCAAGTTTCAGTTTTCAACTATATAAAATAAACAAATAGCTGATTCTGAGTACTATGAAATGATTGTTTCTAAGACTCTGTGGTGGTGGCGGTGGTGGTGCATGCCTTTGATCCTAGGACTCAGGAGGCAGAGATAGGCAGCTCTCTGTGAGTTCAAGGCCAGCCTGGTCTACAGAGTTCTAGGACAGCCAAGGCTACATAGAAAAAAATAAAACAAACAAAACAAAACAAAAAACCAAACAACAACACCAGCAAAAACTATGAACACAAAACGTTTAAAAAGTGTCATTGCTTAGGGTTTAAGAAAAATTGTGTAAACATTTTAGAATTGGTTTTTACAAATTCACTTACAAAGGCCTATGCAGCTCCTCAGAGGTGTTCTGAGATTAGTTTTTTCTGTCAACACAGTGCTTAAACTCTGGGGAATTCTAATCTTCGCCCAGGGCTGGGTCTGCTGGTACGGGTCAGTAATGCTAGTATTCAGGAAGGAGTTCAAGGACTGTCTGAGATTCATGAGCCTCAGAAGTCATTTGACAGATAAGATTAGTTAATTGTCTGACCTGTAGCCAGCTGTGCACATGGACTTTGCCTGGATGTATCTTCTAGTAGTTTGGCAGTAATAGAGATTTATGATGAGACTAGCAAAAAAAAAAAAAAAAGATTAATTTGTGTACAATTAAACTCTGTATCTCAATGGCCTAATAAACTAGGCAACACTAGCCAGTGAACACTTGAGATGGATCATGGAGGACCACCCATCCCTATTATAAAATGCAGTTTTGCCTTCATTTCTATATTGTCTTAGGGTTTCCATTGCTGTGAAGAGACACCACGACAAAGGCAATTCTTATAAAAGACAACATTTAATTGGGGCTGCTTACAGGTTCGGAGGTTCAGTCCATTATCATCAAGGCAGGAAGCATGACAGTATCAAGGCAGGCATGGCAGTGGAGGAACTGAGAGTTCTACATCTTGTTCTGAAGGCAAACAGAAGACTGCTATCTTCCAGGCAAAGAAGTCTTTAAGCCCACCCCCACAGTGACATACTTCCTCCAACAATACTACATCTCCCATAAGTGCCACTCCCTAGGTCAAGTATATTCAAACCACCATCTATATAGTACAACTTCATTATGGTGGTGATTCAGTGTAGGCCCTTACCAGATGCTAGGGAAGCTCTCCAGCCCCTGAGCTGCGTTGACAACCTTGTAAAGTTAACACTTGGTTCTATATGGGCCCCTTCTCTGGTAAAGAACTTTGTTTTCTCTTTCTCTAAGTTTCTCCTTCCTGGGACCCTACTTCATGATCTCACCTACACCAATTCACCTCCCCAAACCCTTCTCCAAGTACCCCCTAATTGGGGGCTAGCGCTTCAGAGTAGACTAGGAGGGCGTAAGGGTGTCGTTCAACATGTAGCCAGTGCTTTCTTGTGCCTTGCACTGGGAAATGCAGGTATGATCTCTGTCTTCCTGTGGGAGATATAAAGTAAATGAAGAAATGAGCAAAATCAGTTTGCCCCTGAATAGAATAGTGGGAGAAGTGAGGAAGGAAGGAAGATGAGTTCACAGAAATGAGCCCCACGGAGACCAGGAGCCCCTTCTGGTGAGGAAATGGTATGCTATGGTTGGAGGAAGATGAAGGGGCCAAGCTCATGAAGACAAGCCAGAGGAAGAACATTCTATATATAAAGGTCAGCAAGAGCTAGGCTCTGGGGTGGGATGTTCTAGAATCCGACATAGGACTGATGTAATTTGTCAGGACAGTAGGCTGAGCAACAAAAGAGGAACTCAATGGTCACCAAGGGGTTGATATCCATAGTTCTCTCTCTCTCTCTCTCTCTCTCTCTCTCTCTCTCTCTCTCGTGTGTGTGTGTGTGTGTGTGTGTGTGTGATAATCTGTAAGGAGGTCAGAAGACAGCTTGTGGCAGTTGGTTCTTTCCTTCCACTGTGGGTCCTAAGGATTGAACCTGGGTCATCAGCTTGCTACCTAGTGCTTTTAACCAATGGCCCTGAAGAATATCTGGTAATACAGCTTTCTCAACTCATCAGTGGGAACACCTTGTTGACGTCAACACCCAGTTGAAATCCAGACACCTAACACCCTTTGGTGCTTTAGGATGGTTCATGTGGGAAAGTGTTGTCACCTAGAAGGGAGAAGCAAAACCTGGTTTACTCACTGCCTGAGGCAGGTTTTCCTTGTGTGTGAAGAAGCAATTCTCAGACCTGACTACTCTGAAACAAGCTGGGGACGGGTTGGGTTGCTGTTTCCTCCCAACTGAACCATTCTCTCCTGGAGGAAGGAAGGAGACTCTGGAAGATGAGACACTGACAAGATTCACAACTCCCCTCCAAGACTATAAAAGCAATAATCATTAGTATGAAGGAGAGATCTTTGGAGGAGCTGCCTGCAAATTGGGCAGGGAGCTCCAGGGTGTGCACCTTTGTGAATCTTCACCCATGCTATGTGAGCTAGGTGTTGCAGTCAGTTGCTTTTGAATCACCCATGATCCTCTAAGTAATTCTTTATTCCTGCACCTGTAAGTAACTCCAATGGCTCATTGGCTCTCTAAGCTAGACTTGGGTGGAATCATTTCTTTGGTATGTTCTGGTACCCTGGCTGGGACAAAAATAATTTTTTTGTTGTTTACATCCACCCAGGAAAAATCACACAAGAGATAGATATTCAGTGGTGTCATCAATTTAAAACCACTGCTCTGGGACTGGAGGACTAACTTTGTAGGGTCATGTGCAGGGCTATTCCAAGAACACAGGCATCAAAGCCACCCACCCAATGAGACGCCACACTGCTTGTCTCCTTCTCTAACCAAGCCAATCCAACCCCAGTAGGCTGTATACCTCCTTGTCCAACTTTGTCCTTTGAGACAGCCAGAAGAAGTCTTTGTAGGTTATCTCTCATGTGAAGCCAAAGGCATCCTTGACTGGTAGAATGTATCTGCTTGGTGTTTGTTGAGTTCAGTGCTTGCCTGGACTCCTGAGTATTTGGTCTCCCTGACAAAGAAGTCCTGAGTCCTCCCTTCTACTTCTGTGTGTTGCAGGCAAAGGAGTCCCAGAAAACCTGTACAAACTCAATGCAGTAACCTTTCGTGGAATCAACAGACTTAGACCTCAGTTCTGCAATTTCCTGGTGAGGTTTTGTGACTCTAAAGGACTTCATATACTGTGTGGCTCCTCATCATTCAACCACTGTGGTAGAGAAAGCACTGACAATGTCACCAATATTGAAAAGACCACTTGAGATGTCTCTTTAGTAAAAGAAACTTTATATTCCTTCCTATAAAGGTCTGATCTAGTGACATGTACATGCTAGTGAAGAATTTACACACTCGTGGGCAGGATCAATAGATAATTTCATGGGACAGTGCTTGTATGGTCTCCACTTACACAGCGAGTCAGGAATTGTGGAGAAACACAAAAATTCTCTCTTCTCTTAGAGCTGGACTGTTGAAGGCTGGATGCCAATTCTCAGAAAAGCAGTGACTGCATGCCCAGGGAGTATGCAGATAGCTAGCAAATACAGCAAACATCTTAACTGTGGGAACATACCTGCTTTGGCTTTTAAATCCTTTTGTGAACTGAACCATGATATAGAACTATTTTCATACCAGTTTCTTATAACAGAAGGTAATTACATTAATGACCAAATAAATGAAGTTTTGTTTATTTTGTAGCTTTAAAGCAGGTCATCTGGACGGACCAGTTATCATGTCAAAGTGATATCTACAGGCCATATATTTTACAGTATTTATTTAGGCTGTGTTTACTTTGAAACTTTTTGTTTTGATCTTAAATTAAAAAGGAGGGAGTCAGGTAAGCATCCAGGAGTCACAGAGGTCCCCCGCATGTGCACCCCTCAAAGTGCTCTTCATGCGGTCCTAAGAAGGATGAACATGGGTGAAGGAAGGAAAGTACATTTGCAGAGCGGACCAGACATGCTTTCTGAAACAGTTTGTTCTTGCGCTTTTTGCCCCACCCAGCTTTAGTCATTCATTAGCTGTAAGTTCAAACAGGACCTTATGTTGGGAGGGACGTTAATGAGGAGACTGTACAAATGAACATAGCACCACGTGGCACATCCGGTTGGGAGTAGCGACTCTAACTACAGGACAGGTCAGGGCCTCTCTCTGACTCCTCTCTATAGGTCCTCCTCTTCTTTTCCTGGGTCTTCAGTCATTCACTCATTCATTCATTCATTCAACTTAACGCGGGTCAGGCATGCCCTAGTCACTAGTGACTCTCTATGGATGCTGTCGTCGTTACTGTGCTTTTCTTTTCTTTCTTTCTTTCTTTCTTTCTTTCTTTCTTTCTTTCTTTCTTTCTTTCTTTCTTTTTTTTTTTTTTTTTTTTTTGGTTTTTTTCCGAGACAGGGTTTCTCTGTGTAGCCCTGGCTATCCTGGAACTCACTCTGTAGACCAGGCTGGCCTCGAACTCAGAAATCCTGTGCTTTTCAATAGTAAGGCAAGTGGAGCAGCTAGTGACTTTGGTTGCATGTTGTTTGGATTTCCGTCCCTGGACTAGTCGAAGGGGCAGGCTGGCTGCTTAGCATTATAGGTTTCATTCCATTGGCAGAAAGCCATACCCCAGGGGGTTGTCCATGGAGGGACTCCATGAGTCTAAGTTTGACCCAAACCTACTGCACTAGGAGGGAGGCAGGAGGATCAGAGGTTGAAGGTCATCTTCAGCTGTACAGTGAGTTTGAAGCTAGTCTGTGCTACATGAGACCTTAAAAATGTTTTTTTGTCTTCTTCAAAATGATGACCCCTGAGTGGCTATCTGTCAAGCAAGGCATCTCTATGGGATGTGGCTTTCAGGGATGGCAATGGATTGTCCTCATCTAGGCCTGGGTAAGGAAAGTGAAATGCTTGGGGTGTGCATTCTGAGAAAGCCTTGGGTCTTAGGGTTGTGTAAGTATTTTCATCCAGGTGGGTGTTTTTTAAAATGGGGCCCTAATAAATAATAATAAATATGTCATTTATTTTAGTCTTTCTCTGCCCTAAGGACTCCACAGTCAAGTTTGGAAAATAGTGTTTACCATATACTGTATGTTCTCGATTGTTTCCCACAAATCCATTAAAGGCTATACAGCTTTCTGTAAGAAAGGGCTCTTGTAAGTTCTACTTAACCCTACATATGCCATGAGTAGTGGGCTATCAAAGTCTTTTCTCCTTTCACCTTTTTGTTGTTGTTGTTGTTGTTAAGTGTTTTTGTTCTTTTGAGACAGCCTTACTTCATAGCCCACTATGTAGCCTAAGCTGGCCTTAAACTAATGGTAATCTTTCTGCTTCAGTCTCCTGAATACTAGAATTAGGGGTGTCTGTCACCACACACAACATTGTCTCTTTGGAAAGAAATACTAGTCAGAAATGGTAGCTGAGACAGGAGAATTGCTGTGTGTATGAAATTAGCATAATAAGTACCAGGCCGGGGCTACACATGAGCCCTTATCTCAGGAGTACTGGTCAGGAAATAACACAGAATGTTTACATAAGGACTATGCTCATTAGTTTGAAGTTTTCTTTGCCCAACAATAGAGTATCAGTCAGTTTTATATCACAGCCACAAAACACCCGAGAGAATCACATAAAAGGAAAAAATTAATTTTGACTCATGCATTCAGCTCATGTTTCCCACATGGCCCTGTGGCCTCTGGGACTGCAATGTTCTGCCTCAGTTAACAGTACCACATGTGAAAGGGGAAGCTGTTTTCTTTAAGACCAGGAAGCAAAAAGGAAGAGGAGGGGTCAGGGTCCCACTGTTCCTTTCAAGACTGCATCTCCAAATGCCTGAAATTATTTCCATCAGAGTCCACTTCCTGAAGGCCCGACTAACCTCTCAGTAGAGCTCTCAACTGGTGGCCAGTCCTTTAGCACAGGGGCCACTGGAGAGCATTTCAGATTTATACCATGGCCATAAGCTATTTTCTTTTCTAAGGCAAATTCATAGTCAAGTTGCATTGAGCTCTTTAGGGTGAGAGAAAAGGAAGGGCTTGAATGTTATTCAGGCTGTTCAGCCTCAAGCTCAGCAGTTCATTGATCAATCCAATACTGAGTAAGCACTTACTAGGAATACAGTGATGAATGAAAGGAGTGTCTGACCCCAGCAGACTAAAGAGGAGTGTGTGTTCTCTGTGGGTCTGCATGTGCTTTGATAAGTGTCGTAGACGGTCCATACAAGGGAAGGGGCTCACAAAAGGACCCACTGACTGTCAGGCCTCCAAGGCAAAGTAGCTGTGTAGGGAAAGGTTTCCACCACTGTCTGTGCTTTTTGTTTTTTTGTTTTTGTTTTTGTTTCTGAGATAGGGTTTCTTTGTGTAGCTTTGGCCATCCTAGAACTAGTTCTATAGACCAGGCTGGCCTCGAACCCAGAGATTCTCCTGCCTCTGCTTCCTGAGTGCTGAGATTAAAGGTTTGCAGCCTGGTGTATTTGTGATATTTTAAAAGTTCTGTAACTGGAAGATCTGGAGAAATCCTGAAACAGGTTGTCATTTGGGCAGGATGTTTATTAGAAGGTTATTAATGCCATGGGCATGTATACAGAAAGAGAACAGCAGGGCCGGGACCCAGCAGCTGAGAGTGTAGAGCACTAAGGTGGGGGGGGGGAGAGGCTCACAGGTCCCAGAGGAAGGGGGGAGGTTTCACTGTTAGCACCAGCCTGTGTCCAGGATGTCCTTGATATCAGGCCTGGGCAGCAGGGGAGGGGAGGGGATTCTGGGGAAGGAAGGTGTGAGTCTGTGGATGGTGGGGAGGAAAGGCGTGTCTAGTTGAGGAGTATCCATTAAGCTCTTAGTTTTCTAACATCCTGGGAGTCTGGCAATCCGAGCCTGTAAAATTACTTGGGGAAGGAAGAGGAGTATTCTTGCCTTCTTCTGGAATCTGGGCATCTGGGGAGTGTGTTGGGGATTAGACAGTCATAGATAGCTTTTAGGTAGAAGCCTGTTTCTTCTATAGCATCCACAAGAAAGAGGCTGATATCAGGGCTGTGCCCTATGCCCTAGAAAGGTGAGAGGTATTTCCCAATGGTGGAACACTTGTATAATATTCACTAAGCCATGGGTTTGAAACCTACCAGCACCCACCAAAGAAGCAGAGGCAGAGATAGTTGAGTAATAACAGATGACTCTGATTTGACAAGCAGCTCTCTTGGAACTTTCTTCAACTCTATTATGTGTTCATTATTGGCCAGCAGTGTAGTTTTGTAGCCTTAGTGAATATATGAACTTTTACAAAAGTGTAGGGTAAAAGGTTAAGAACCCCCAGAGATAGATAGGTAGATAGATAGATAGATAGATAGATAGATAGATAGATAGATAGATAGATAGATAGATGATACATAGTTTGCCCTACACACATTTTAGCACAGCATACATAATCTATAATACACAGTATATGCACCCCTGTATTCCAACCACACATACATAATGTCCCCACACTCTTCTATCCCAACAGAGTTTATGCATCACCATCCACACATGCATTCTCCCTCCCCACCCCCTGTGAGAGGCACCAGCAGCTCCCTTCATGGTCCGATTTCTCCAAGCCTCTCCTGTGCACTTGCCCTGCAGGATTCAGGCAGAACCCTTCCTTGGAAGGCACAAAGCAGAACACACTGGGTAGGGAAAACCCCCAGACACCTAGCAGCAAAGTTCCCCATCAGAACCAGCCAGCTTCCCATGCACCCCTGGACTCTCTATGTGCTGCTCTGACCCCTGCTGCATACAACAGTAAGTTGAATTGTCTTCTCCCCACCAATCTCAATGTACTTGATGAGATGGATCCATATCCGCCATGACATCACTGTCTGCCCCTGATGTGTTCTCTAAACTAAAATAGATATGCAAATTTCCTGGGTGGTTTGTTAAGCATACAGATTTTGTGGGGAAAGGGGAAAAAAAGAACTTCTGTGACTGGGCCATAGCTATGTCTAAGACTTTGAGGTTGTGTAAGAAGCCCTGTCCTACAGGACTTGGCTTGAGGTTTTATATATGACCTTCCATGTTTATGGAGAGAATTAAGGACGGTTGAGTCTTGAGCAAATAAAGACATTTGGCAGAGGGGTGTATACACACATACCTACATGTGATATGCAGAAGATTTCAGTCTGTGACATAAGATGGTATCTGCACTTCAGAACCAGAGGACACAGCAGCCAGAAATGTTCTCTGAAGGAATTGGTACTGAGGGACTGGAGCAACCTGAAAGACTTCCGAGTGGAGCTGCTGGCTTCTCATTCAGCCTGTACCTCAGGTCAGGAACTGAGAAGTGGCTGACTGTGGTTATCTGTATTCTCTTTACTGCTGGGTACAGACCAGTCTGCCTAATGCTGCCAACGAAAAGAATGAGCATCATAAAGAATCCAAACATCTCTGGACATCCAGAGGAAAAAATATCAGGATAAGGGGCTAGTACCTGCTTTCCCTTTATCCCATGATATTAGTGTGTGCAATTATCAGTAATGTTACTTTGATTACTATCTATATTTGCCATTCTTTCTGTGGATGAGCCTTGTAGCTAGGAGCTGGGGTACACTGTTGGCCTGTCTTAGACTCCCGAGCCCACAGTGATCAGCAACTCCAACAAAAGTACACAAAATAACAGAAGCTGTTTTTATGAACATATGTTTGCCAGGATGGATCTATTCCAAATCATGACTTTGGCCTGCTCCATCCCTTAGCAACTCTAAAGGGATGTATCTTGTATTTGAGGTCGCATACTGCTCAGCCTCTGAATTGATGGTCCATCCTTTTAATTCTTCCATATTAGCGTCATAGACAGGTGCTCTACCTCACGGTTATATTCACAGCTCTTACTTTTTATTTTGAGACAGGATCTGACTAAGTCGCCCAGGCTGCCTTTGAACTTGTGATCCTTTGACCTTAGCCTCCCAAGTAGCTGGGATCATATGTCTGAGTCACCAACTCGTAGGAGATCCTTCCTCTTGAAATAACTTTGGGCCTGGGACACTAGGATTCCATAGACAAGCAGCTCCGGGAGAAAATCCTCTCTCTCCCAGGAACGCAGAAAAGCCCATAGCAGGGGCAACGCGTCCCCAGAGCTCACTGACTCTGCCCGCTTTCTGCGGGCCACAGAGACTGAAGG
>CM052700.1:36399871-36704322 GCA_028551405.1 Uromys caudimaculatus
GGGAGAAAGGAGAGGACTTTGGGCCTGAGGGTGCTAGTGGCCCCAGTAAAAGGGAATGTCAAGGTGGGAATATGGGAATGGGTGGGCGGGTAGGTGGGAGGAGGAATTCCCTCACAGGGGCGGGGAGGGGGAGGGGACACGGGGTTTCCAAAGAAAAGGGGAATCATCGGAAATGTAAATAAAGTATCAAAAATAAAAATAAAAAATAAAAAAAAGAAATAACTTTGAAGATGGTAAGTTATTTTATGTCAGAGCTCAAAGTGAAGTACAGTCAGTCTAAATTTCTGGTGTAATTCTTTGTTCAAACGTAAAACATTTTGTGAATTTTATGTTATCCACTTGATGTTGAAAAGAATGCTTATCTCCAATTTTTATATTGAAAATGTCCAAACCATAATAAAAATTAAAAAACAAATTGTGCCAAGAAAAGTAGTTATCTACCAGGCAAGGTGATGTATACCTGTAATTCTAGAACACCAGAATCTGAGGCAGGAAGGTTTGTGAGGATGAGGATATCCTAGGACATAGAGAATTCTGGGCCAGCCTCGACTTCAGATATATATCTCAAATATAGACAGAAACAAAAACTCCAGCATCCTTCATGTTTACAATGAATATTTTTACCACATTCATTTTGTCCTTTTCTCTATGCACATGTACAGCAGCGTTCTATACCGTTAGAGGTTAGCCATAAGCATGAGGCCCTTTAATACTCCAGCACACATTTGAGAAAAAGGACATTCTTTATACCTTGGACATAATTTTGAGTGTATATGACTGGACTGAGATGTTTAACCCTAATCCAATATATCCAGAACATAGTCCATATTTGGGTTTTCATGTGCCTCCATAATGTCCTTTAGGGTGATTTTTTTTTCTTTTTACCTTCCTGCTCTGGAGTCAAGGATGACACATTGGGCTTGGTGGTCTTCTTTCTTTGGTTTCTTCTCTTTGTTTTTCTTGCCATTTATATTATTGAAACCTGAATCCCAACTGTTTTGTCGATGGGCATTAATTTAAGACTTAGGATTCTCTTTGATTATGATAGCTGTCCGTGGCTGGAATACTGTGTTTTCCTTAGCACAGCCTTCATGAATGGTCTCATGATTTCGGTGTGTGCAGTTATCGGTGATATTACCTTGATCATTAGCCATCTATATTTGCCAAGTCCATTATTATAATAATGGCCTTTATCCATGAAGTTAATAAGTACTGTGATATCATGTCCAAACTTCTGCTATACAAACCTTCTGCTCAATGGTGATTTAAAAAAACCCATTTATTTATTTTGTGTGTATATGTGTGTGCAGTATGTACACACACACACACACACACGCACATGCACACACACACACACACACACACACACACACACACACACACACACACACACGGACATTTGTGCCATGATGCTTGTGTAGAAGTTAGAAGACAACTTGCAGTTTTCTACAGATTAACAGGTATAGGATCTCATCACATGTCTAATTATAACACCTTTTTCTTTTTCTTACCTTTTTTTTTTTTTGGCCTGAGGATGCACATTTGAAAGCACTTTCAAGGATACAAGTCAAAAGACCTAGTTTCTCAGGCTAATGGGATAGAATTGTTTTAAAATAATAAATCATCTTCTCTTTCAAGAGGTATTAAGAACAAGCTCTTACTTAAAAGGTTCCATGGGTGACATCATAAGTCACCCAAACTTCCTCTTAGGTGGGATCTCCAGACAGGATGAAACACAAATTTAAATACACAAAACTCTGAATTGTGTGGTCCTCTGCTAATGTTAGTAGCTGCCATTGCTTCCTGGACTTTACATCTTCACATAACAGCCTAACCCAAATGTAGACTATCTCTGAGGTTCTTAACCAGTGATGGAAGAGATGCCATGCAAGCTTCATCTCAAGCCTGCCAACTTGTTCTTTCTACCCTTGGACCAGCCACCATGCTCTAAGAAGCCCCTGGCATGTGAACACCCGTGTAGTGCTTCAAGAGTGAGCCATCTTAGATATGCCAACCCAGATTGAGCTCCTAAATCAAGGGTAAGGGATACCATAGTGCTCAGCCATATCCTACCTACCATTTGACTTTGGCCAATAAAGTTTTATTAGAACCTAGCTATGTCCAATCACTTGTATATATTCTATGGCTATTCTCTCACAACATTAAAATCATATGGCCACGAGAGAAACCTTGTAACACAAAACCTGGAATATGTGCTGGTTGGCCCATTATAAGAAAGTATGCTGACCTGTGTCCGAGATGGCCACTGCATCGGCTATATCATCAGAAGGGCTCACTTGAACGTGATCAACCACAGGGTTCTGAGCGATAGTGAAAGAGATGCCATCTTCACTCATCTAGTTTGGTGATTTGTTAGATAGCAGCAACTGAAACAAATGGTAACACTCCAGCTCAATGTTTTATAGATTTGGTGATTTCACTGCTTCCCTCCTCCTCCTCCTCCTCCTCCTCCTCCTCCTCCTCCTCCTCCTCCTCCTCCTCCTCCTCCTCCTCCTCTTTTCTCCCTCTTACCTCTACTTAAACATTTATAATTTATGGTAGCTATGTATATGTCATTGGTTCTCTCACCAAGCCCACATCCTTTTGGTTGCTAAACCCAGCAAGGGCTTCTAGAACCTTCTCAGTCATCTGACTCTTGGCCACTTTTGGGTACTTTTTAGTTATTGAAACCTTATACTCTTTGTTTTATCTCATAGTGTACTTTTCTATCACTGTGATAAAACACAGGGAGAAAGAAGGGTGTATTTAGGAGGTTACAGTTCCAGAGGGATTAGAGTCTCTTGTCATCAGACTAGGGAAATATGGCAACAGGCAGACATGGTGACTGAAGCAGTAAGCTTGGAGCGCCCATCTTAAACCACAGCCAGGAAGCAGAGAGCAAGGTGGGAATGGGTGTGGTTTCTGAAACCTCAAAACCCACCCCCAGTTGAATACTTCCTCAAGCAAGGCCACACCCCCTAAATCTACCCAAATGGAACCACCAGCTAGAGACCAAATATTCAAATGACCAATACTCATTCTGGGAGAGATCTCATTCAAATCACTAGACACAGGAAAGAGCTTGTCAATTTCCCTTTGGAAATTCTGTTCAACAGTTGTAGCTCCTCAGGGTTCTCTCAGATTTTATTCCACATTTAGTTAATATAGCTCCACCCTAGGGTAAGGCACTTGTCTGGGTCCATTAGTGATTCATTAATGAAGGAAATGTGAAAAGCTATCCCTGTCCTTGGATAGATGACAAATTATCACAAAAGCTAGAGTGATAAATGCTTTGTTGATTATTACTCTTATTTGGCAATCCTAGGGATTGACTCTAGGGCCTCTTGTGTTTGAAGCAAGCACTGTTCTGCTGAGCCATCGTATCAGCCAGCAGCAAGCACTTTTAAAAGGACACAAAGGAGAAGAATGGGGTACAGATGAGAGGGGGGGAGGGGAGGGCAATCTAAAGAGAGATGCCCGGAGTAGGGCATTGAGATGCCAATTTTGAGCCATAGCCTCAAAAGGGAAAAAGGATGGATACATGGGAATCTAAAGAAAGAAGATCCCAGGCAGAGAGAACAGCAGGTCAGAGACCCACAGGGGAAAACTCTAGAAGGCTGAATACAAAGAATGTCCTGAGGGTGCATGGAGCAAACTTTATGAGCAAGGTCAGAAATAATGAGCTTAGATGCTGTAGGAGCTCCCCAGCTATTAGCAATGTTTAGTGTCTTTTTGGTGAGATGGAGGTCTATGGGGGGTCATGGGGGAGTTTGAGAAGAATCAGGTCATCTAAAGGACAGGACTCCCCCGGATTCTGAGGAGGAAGGAGGATGGAAGTGGAGGAAGTGGCCATAGAGACACAAGGTAGGAGGCTCCAGGAGTGACCTGACTAAGCAGGCAACAGTGGAATTGAAGTGGAGAGCCCATCTCTGGGATGTCCTCATGCTCCTGTGGTTCCAGGTACCAACCATTGCGTTCACTCCCAGGTCTTCTCTTTCCAGCCTCAGTCTCTCTCTTGAACTAGCCACCTGTGCCTGATGACCTACTCGTTACTCTGTTTCAGGTGTCCGAAGGCACTGTAGTAGTTGATCTTTACTGCCAACTCGATGGGAATGGGGGTCACAGTAGAAACAAACCTCCGGACATCTCTGTGGGGGGTGGGACTGGGAGGGGGTTAGAGGTTGGGCTAATTGAGCAAGGAAGACCTACCCTAAATGCAGGTGGTACCATTCCATAACCAATGATCTGTATATAAAAAGAAGGGAGGGAGAATAAATTGCCTTCTGATGCCTACTGACTATGGACACAATATAATCAGCTGCCTTTCTTACAGCCATGCCTTCTCCACCATGATAGACTGTGCCTTCAAACTATGAGCCAAGATCAACCCTTTCTTCAAGTATTTTATCATAGAGGCAATAAATGTAACTGAGACATCAAGACAGCACCTCAGTCCCCACTCTCTCCTCTGAAACCCCCCTTCCCATGCTCCTTTTAGACACTGCTAAAAGCCTGCAGCCTCATCTCATTAAGGTATCTTTTTCAACGACTGCTGTCAACACATGTGCGAATGGGCAATCTGCGCTGGCCGGTCAACACTACACTAAGACACGTCATTATGACTTAGTTTATTAGATTTTGTTGTTGCTGTTGTTTATGGTAGTTTGAATGATTGCAAATAAGGTAGGGAAGTTTTAATTAGGATAGGATGGTGGCATACAGCGTTAATTCAAGGACAAGATGTCACTTTGGGAGGGCATTAAAATTCTTAAGAACAGAGGATAGAAGTTACAGAGAGGTTTTTGTTTGTTTGTTTGTTTGTTTATTTCACAGCTTTATTTAACAAAGCACTACCACTGAGACTGATTTTCAAATGACTACTTTAGTTATAGACTCTAACTTTATCATATATGTAATATGTACAAATTAAGACCCAATTATTTATTACACATTTTTTCTTATGGTAAATTCAATTTTCTTTCATTATAGGAATTTTGTTTAATTTTTATTTTTTAGAAACAAACTCTTTCCAGATAGCTCTGCCTGGCCTGGACCTCATGATGCAGACAGCGCTGGGCTCAGTATCACCAAGCTCTCCTTCTTCAGCCCTTTAGGCACTGAGATTATAGTTGTGAAACTAATTACCCACATTAGGGAATTTTTCTTCATTCCCAATTGTAATTTTAAAATCTATATATTACATATATACTTAGAGTGATTTTATTTTATTTTATTTTATTTTATTTTATTTTATTTTATTTTATTTTATTTTATTTTATTTTATTTTATTTTATTTTATTTAGATATAGTCATATATATAGCCCAGGGTGCCCTTGAGCTTACTATGTTAGTGGAAGATGATGCTGAACTTCAGATCTTCCTGTGTGCTGAGAACCACAGGTGTGTATCACCATGCTGGCCATTAAACCCATGGCTTTATACATTCGAGGCACTCACTCTACCAACTGAGCAGTGTGCCCGGCCTTTCATTCTTTTACTTGTTTCAAGGGAGCAATTTTTGTTCTGGAAAATGATCAGACATCAGAGTGTATTGTTCCTTCTTCCAAGATCCTTACCACTTCCCTAATTTGTGGGTAACCAAGAATAAGACATACCTTAATCTTTAAATCAGGAATTTAGAAAAGTAATAGATACAAGGAGATGTGTTTTCCTAGATTGTATTTTTAGCACATCATGCTTGCATGTGGGAAAGTCTTGTAAAAATCATTAATGTGAAACTAACCAGGCCAATGATAGCTATTAATTTTTATTAGAAAATTACCTTCAAAATGAATATTTAGATGTCAGCTTAACATAGTTAAAAATGCAATTAAGTCTGATTCCTTGACACTTGAAAGCTTTTTTATATATTTATCATTTATTTGCCAAGTTTTTATCAAAGCCTTGCACAGTAGCAGCTGCATGCTGATGCTGCGGATGAAGTAAAAACAAAGACGAGAAGCCTCCGCAGTGGAGCACCCTGCACTACAGGCAGCAGACAATCAATATGTGAACAATAATTCTTGCTGCTACTAAGTGCTAAAAAGAAAATTAGTTGAGTGGAGAGAAACGGAGAGTAACAGAGACAGACTTCTGGGGTTTCCTTTGGAAGAGTCCCTCTCAGATGACTGTATTGACAGCCACAGAACTGGGAAGCAGTTCCTCCCGGCAGAGGGACCCGGGCATAGAAGGAACAGAAAGGAAATTGAGGCAGCTACAGGAAAGTCATAAAAAATGAGGCACAGGAGGCTGGAAAGAGGTGGGAGCCAGGTCATGAAGGATTTTGTAGGTCTTGCTTGGGAGGGAGGTTTGGTTTTATTCTCAGGGTGATAAAATAAAAAGGAGAAATGGCAGCACCTGGTGTTTTGTTTGAAACCTTCTTTGATGGAACCCAGACTGGCCTTGAACTCCTGACTCTCCTCAATGCCAGGGTTACAGGTATGCATGACAATGCCTGATTTCTTAGCTTGTTGTTGTTAAAACACACATATAAAACTTATCATTTCAACTAATTTTATGTGTGACGATATGTATGCCCAACAGAGAACAATGGGCAGAGGATTGTTCTCTCTTGCTACCGTATGGGCCCCAGGGATCAAACTCAGGTCTTCAGGCTTGGTGGCAATCACCCATACCTCCTGAGCCATCTTGCCAAGTCCCATTTTTAAATGTACAGTTAGTTAACATCTGTATTGTCCTTGTTAGTGATGCTGTCTTCATCCTTCGGCGACAGCACTTGTTCCATGCTGCCAAACTGAAGCTCCAGCCCTACTATACATTTCTCTTTCTCCCCAATCTCCAACAGTCACTATGGTGTGCTTTGTTCCTATGCATATTCTGGGTATCCCATCTAAGTAGAATCATACAGTGGTGTCTGGCTTGTTTCACTTGGCTTCTTGTTTTCAAGTTTTGTCTATGTTATAGCATGTAGCCAGCCAGTCTTTCTTTCTTTCTTTCTTTCTTTCTTTCTTTCTTTCTTTCTTTCTTTCTTTCTTTCTTTCTTTCTTTTTCTTACTTACTTTTCTTTCTGTTTTTTTTTTTTTAATAGGATTCCATGTAGCCCTGACTGGCTTCAGTACCTAGCCAAAGATGATTTTAAACTCCTGATTATCTTGCCTCCACTTTCCAAGTGCTAGGGTACATACATACACAACCATGCCACTGTGAGCAGACATTTAAATAATCATACAGATATCTGGCCTGTCACAAAGCTTTCCCCACCTTAGTCACCTTTCTGTCACTATGACAAAATGCCTGAGACAATCAAACAGAATATATTAACTCCTTTTCTGTTGCTGTGTGAATACCATGACCAGGGAAACTTATACAAGAGTTTATGTGCATTTAGGGTTGCAGGGGGTTAGAATCCATAATGGCAGAATAGAGGCATGAAGGCTAAACCTGGAGCTAAGAGCTTACATCTAGAACTACAGGCAAGAAAAAGAGAGTAAACTGGGAATAGTGTGAGTCTTTGAAACCTCAGAGCCCATCCCCAATGTACTACTTCCAGCAAGGCCATGCCTCACAAACAATACCACTAACTAGGGACCAAGTGTTCAAATGCTCAAGACTATGGGGGACATCTAATTTAAGTCACTACAAAGAGGACAACTTTGTGGTGGTGGTGGTGGTGATGGTGGTGGTTATGGTGGTGGTTTTTCAAGAGAGGTTTTCTCTGTGTTGTTCTGGCTGTCCTGGAACTCACTCTATAGGCCAGGCTGACCTCAAATCCAGAGATCTATCTGCCTCTGCACCCCAAGTGGCAGGATTAAAGGTGACACCAGTACCACCTGGTAAGGACAATTTGTTTTGGCTCACAGTTTCAGAGGAATTTTTCTATTTGTTTGGGGTTTTTTTGTTTGTTTGTTTGTTTCCTTGTTTTTACTTTTGTTTTTGAAATGGGGTCTTACTATGTAGCTCTAGCTGTTCTGGAACTCCTTATGTAGACAAAGCTGGCCTTTATAGAGATTTGCCTACCTCTGCCTTTAGAGTGATGGAACTAAAGATATAGGCCATCACGACCAGACATTTCCATTTTAACCCATGGCCACTTGGCCTTATGCACTGGGATGGCTCAAGCATAGAACCCTATAGTAGGGACATTTGGTGAAAGAGATCTGTTCACTTTCTAGTGACCAGAAGGGAAAGAGGGAAAGAAAGCCCAGAGTCCTAATGTCCTCTTTGAGGATACACCTCCAGTGACCTCATTCTTTTCATTAGTCCCTATTTCCCAAATGTCTCCTCTTATCCCAGTAACATTGGAGGATACTGACCAAGTCTTTAGCACAGGAGACCCTGAAGGATTATTCAAACTATAGTACCCTTACCCCAGATTTAACATCCAAGGACAACTCTTGTCTGTGTCATCACTCACTTTAATAATGGTAAACACTAATTTTGCATTCCATTTTTACAGCACATTGGTATTCTAAAGACAGAAACCCACATGACTGACCATCTGAGCGTCTCCGAGGGGAAAGGAGAAAACGTGGTTACTGTCTGATACAATGGCGTTAGAAACCACTTGGGAACAACTAGAAGTGGTGGGGAGATGGTATGTTGGTACTATTAAGTGGAAACATCTTCTTAGGGACACAGCATGCAAATTGCCAGCAGCATATCACAGACCACAAGTGCTTTGTTTGACTTCTACTACTTCATCTTGTTTTATTTTGGAGCCATTTTCTGTTTTTTAAATTTTATACACCCATTAGTACCCTTCTTAGGAAGTTTCCCCAGGCAGATATCTTTTTCTAGCTGTAAGTGTGAAATGAATAGATGTGGCTTTATTATTTATTGTATTGTTGACTGTATGTGTAAAGAGTGTGCATGTGGAGGTCAGGGCACAACTTGTGGAACTCAGGTCTCTCCTTCCATCATGTGGCTTTTGGTGATCAAACTTGAGTCACTAGATGCTTTATTTACCATGTCTCTAGCCCCCAAAGTTAGCTTATAGAGGACAGGGGTAAAAGAGCTACTTTCCAGAAGTCTTTGTAACATAGTGTTTTGGAAAAAAAACCCTTTAGAATGGGAATTAGAAAAACCCAGGCCAAGGAGAATGTGTGCTGAACATAAGCACTCAGCTTTCTCTGCTTTTGACCACATATAGGATGTGACAAACTGTCTTAAGCTCCCGTCCCTGTGACTGATTTCCCATGATGGAATATGTTTTGACAAGTTTCTTGTCAACATGACACAAGCTAAAGTAATTTGTGAAGCAGGACTCTTGGTTGAGAAGGTTCTGGCCTACAGACAAGCCTGTCCAGTATATTCTTGATTAATGATTGATGTAGGAGGGCCCAGTCCACTGTGGGCAGTGCCACTCCTGGACAGGTGGTCCTGAGTGTATAAGAACATAAGCAAGCTGCAGGGAGCAAGCCAAGAGGCAGCATTCCTTTTTGACTTCTGCTTTGGTTCTTGCCTCCAGGTTCCTGCTGTGAGTCCCAGCCCTGACTTCCATTAGTGATGGAGAGTAACCTGAGGGTTGTAAAGTGAAATAAACCCTTCTCTCCCAAGTTTGCTTTGCCCATGATATTTTATTACAGCAATAGGAACCTTAACTAAGACAGGTTCTAACTGGAACTGTGAACCAAAATAAACCCTTAACCCATCAGAAAAAAATCAAATAGGTTATGAAAATGTTCCTGTGTTCCCAACCACAAAGAATTGATACATATGCAAGTGACTGATAAGCAAATTATCATGATCTTATCATTGGCCATTGGACTGATATATTCCACCACACCTCACAAACATATACAACTACTATACACCTAATTACATCCCATATTTTCATATGTGTCCACTGAGGACAGTATGTACTTCTCAACAATGTTGTAAAGTTATATACTTCTTAGAACATTGAGAACTAAGAGGCTTCCATGCAATCCCCATGAAAAATGTCCTTTAGTAACGACCTGTAACAGTTGATTTTCTCCCTACCTACCTAATTCAAAATAAAGAATAAAAACCATTTTATATCTTTTTTGCTTTAAAAAGTTCTTTAATCTTTTTCTTTATTCTTGAGAATTCCATATAGGCATACAGTGAACTATGGTCCTATCTCTCCCTCATCCCTCCCTGCCCCCATGTCTCCCTCGTGTTAGTGCTGTCCATATGCATGGCATGGGCCATCCACTGCAGCTGGAAAATATTGATGCCCACATCCTCCAAAAAGAATGATTGTCTCTTTCCCAGAAACTGTCAGCTGCCAACAGCTCTTCAGTATGGGGTGGGCCTGAAGCTCATTCCCCATCTGTGCTGGGATTTTGTCTGGCTTGAATCTATTGTACGCTGTGAGTTCATGTGTGTGACATCTATGTCATGCCCAAAAGGCAGTGTTTCATCACACTGACCCCCATGCTCTGTCCACCTCCCTTTCTGCAAAGTTCCATGAGCCGTGGTGGGGAAGGGGGGAATGGGGTTGTATATACTAGGGAACTACTCTGCTGCCACACCAAACTTCTCTTATGTCTTGGATTTTGCTCTCAGCTACACTCTCAGTATCAGTAGAGACTGTGAATCAGACACGCTTATGAAAACAGGGTGGCAGGGTGGTGACGTAAGTGGGTAGACTCTTACTACACCTGGATCTATGTCATTTCAGACACCACTGACACCAGGGACTTGGAGTAATTCACTCAACCTCCTTCTGGCTTGTTTTCAATAACAAATTGGGGGTGGGGGGTGGGGAAGGGAATATAGATCATTGGTATAGTGTTTGCTTGTTTGATTTAGGCCCTGGGTTTGAGCCCCAGTACTGCACAATTACATAAGTTAGGCATCATAATGGTATGCTTGTCATGAGTAGTAAACTCACTGATAAAATATATGGAAAACTCTGCACAGTTTATAAATGGGGCTGGGATGATGATAACGTTGTGTTCACTGTTAGGGTCTGGATCAGAAACCAGTCCCATTTGTGGTTATATAGCAGTCTTCTGTTTACATTCTGATCGTAAATTTTATGTGGTTAGTCAGATTGACGTTGGTGAGAGCCCCACATTTCTCTGAAAAAGAGACTGGGAAATGCTTGGTTTGGCTTTTTTCTTTTTTTGGATACCAGGGATTGTGCATCTAATAAGACCTGAAGTTGACTGTGTTTACTCCACCTCCCCTACCCCTGTGTTTGAACCTCTTTTGTATCCTTCTTGCCAATTGAGATTCTCCTTTGGTTATCTAGAGTCTTCATGCTGTTTCTTATTGCAGTTTCTCCTCAAAGAAGGTAGAGACTCTTGGTCCACACCTTTATTCAGGGATGATCTAGGGTCCACTGACCAAAAGAATGTGCCTTAGGCCAGAGGTGTAGTTCATCAGTAAAGCACGTGCTTAGCAGGTGGAAGGCTTTGGGTTCAATTTCCAGCACTAAAAACAAATAGTGCACTGGAATGTGCTGGAAGTGATAAGATGCAAGTTCAGGAGACTCAGAGCCTGGTAAGAAGAAAGGGGCCCAGACAGCCCAGGGTCCTCATGGAACTTCATGGAGTCAAGAAGACCAGTGGGGTGTGGCACCTGAAGTGGAGCAAGATTACAGCACACAGAACTGAAGTGGCACCGAATTTCAGGATGGCATATGACTCAGAGAATTGTAACTGATCCTGTCCCCAATTTCCTGAGAGTTCTTCACTACTAGCCCCTATCACACCTGCCCACATGTGTACTGTGCACATGTACACATGTATGCTTGAGCACCCATCTGTCTGGTCAGTTTAAGACTTTAACTGTCGGGGCTGGAGAGATGGCTCAGCGGTTAAGAGCTCCGACTGCTCTTCCAAAGGTCATGAGTTCAAATCCCAGCAACCACATGGTGGCTCACAACCATCCGTAATGAGATCTGATGCCCTCTTCTGGGGTGTCTGAAGACAGCTACAGTGTACTTACATATAATAAATAAATGAATTAATAAATAAATAATTAAAAAAAAAAAAGACTTTAACTGTCCTTCTGACATATTGTCCCACATTTGAAGCTCACTTCTGTGGCCCAGCCTTTAAGAACCTTGGAGTCCATTGATGGGTTTGACGATCTCCTCCTAGTTTAGTTCATAGTGTCCTGACAGAGACTGTGTAATGTCTGACTTTGCTTTAACCCAAAGGATCAGCTCTCTGAGGTGAGAGAATTGACTTAAGATGAGGGGGCAGCATCTTGGAAAGGGTCCTCTCTGACTGAGAAGTAGCCAGTTCTGTGAAGACAAGGGAAGCAGCCTCCTGTCTTCAGACTGTGTTCACCTGTACATGGCACACTTCATTTACTGAGATAGTGGTTTCCAGTGATGTTCGTCAGGGTTTCTGGACCCTACTTAAGATATCACATTTAATTCTGCCCAAAAGAACCCGAGATTCCAATTCCATGAGTCTAGGTGTGCTGTTAGCTTTCATCCCTGGTCTTAGTGACTCTGAAAACTATACACACACACACACACACACACACACACACACACACACACACACTTTTACAAATACATGCATAGATATACATAAATAAATGCACACATGTTGACATGCATATATAAACACATGCACACATACTTTTACATAGTAGTTGACACGTACATAGTATAGCTACACATTTTCACATACTTACACACACACAAACCTAGCTCATCTATGCTTATAGAGGAAGCACCCTGACCCCATTATTGCATAGTAGCAACATAGGAGATCTGGTTTTAATTTTATAACATCTGAATATTCTTTGTGATATCCTTGTGAACGGAGGAAGGGGTTGTTTCAATCTAAGACTTAGGGTCTGGTCTCCATATCTGCCTTGCTTTCTGGTTGTGTTGGTCATCTAGGGTCTGAGTTGGGAGATGTAGCTCAGAACAGATGACTTGTCTACCATGCTTGAGGCCCTGCGTTCCATCCTGGCATGGGGACAGAGCTGGGGACAGGGCTGAGCACAGACCTCTGAGAGCCATTTCAGACCCCAAATATATCAAGTTGAAAAGATCTATGTATCTCTCTTTTTTTCCTTCAAATTCTGTCTTAAATTTTGTGTGTGTGTGTGTGTGTGTGTGTACTGTCAGGAATATGCTAACTTATCCTTTCAATGAATTTTGACTTTTCGCTACCAAAGAGACAGTTGAGAATTGTTTATTCTCTAGCTAAATTTAAATATCTTCTGCATACATATGGCCACATTTACAATATATAAAAAATTATCACCAGACTTATGCGTAAAAGGAATCTCAATCATTTCTCATAATTCTTACCTGAGTATCAGAAAGGCATCAGCCTTAGCAAGTTTCAAAGAAACTTAGTTCCATAGAAAAGTCTCTGAAGGGCCATCGAGAGGCTAATTTTGTAAGGATGCTTGCCACCAAGGCTGAAAACCTACTTCTAAACCCTGGGACCCATGTGGTAGAAAGAGAGAACTGATATTTTTCCATTTGTCCTTTGCCCCACACATGTGCTGTAGCGTACATGTACCCAACATAAATTTAAAAAATAAGTAAAGAAAAACGGAGAGGTGGCTGAAGAGTTCAGACAAGTAAGATGAAGATTTGTCTGCTCTGCATTTCCACTTGTCTCTAGGTCTTTCTATAATCTTAGAATGCAGAACACTCAACAAATGTTATATTTCAATAAATAGTTTTGAAAGCCCACATACACAAAATTGTTTTTGTTAGCTTTCGTTGAGTGTCTTCAGAAGTCCATATGGAACTGCGGTTTCATG
Organism: Uromys caudimaculatus; assembly: GCA_028551405.1. Classification (NCBI taxonomy): domain Eukaryota; kingdom Metazoa; phylum Chordata; class Mammalia; order Rodentia; family Muridae; genus Uromys; species Uromys caudimaculatus. Next base: position 36,413,546 of record CM052700.1, read on the forward strand.
GGAGCTGGCTTCTCTTTTCTGGCAGCCTGACTTGTGTGTTCCACATGGGAAGACTTTGCTCCCCTGCCCCAGGGATAGTGGTGGACCTTTCTGTTCAGAAGAGGCTGCCAGGCTAAACAATGGTGCAATTAACTGGTACTATCATGAAATGTTCAAACATGATTCTGTTTATGGGTGACTTTATGACATGAAGCAATATGAAACTTCATGAGTTTTCTTTTAATGCATGCATCTGTGTGTGTGTGAGAGAAAGAGAGAGCTCACACACACATGCACGTGTGTATTGTGCATGTGTGTGCATGTGGAGGTCGGAAGACAACTTTGAGGAGTCTGTGCTCCCTTCCCACTCAGGTGATCAAACCCATGTTGTCAGTATGGCTCTGCACTTTTAACCACTGCATATCTCATTGGCAAATCATCTCTCAAATATCGGGTGTCTGCTATTAAAAAAAATGTAACTATTTTTGTCTCTGATTAAGGTCTATGGTAAGAAGAGAGGACCTAACACTCACGGCTAGTACAGGCTGGGTTGTAGCTCAGTGGCAGAACACTTGCCTAGCATACCCATGCACCTGGCTTTGAGTCCCAGCACTATAAAAAGTGATAGTTTTCTGGGGATCATGATGTGTTCTGTACTTATTGGTAAGCAGAAGTTCATGTGCTTAGCCGCAGCGAACACCCCGAAAAATGTAAGCAAAATGCATTTATCTGCTCAAAAAGGAACTCGCCTTGCAAAACATAAGGTTTTAAAACAGCTCCGTTTTGCAAAGGACTTAAGACTGACCCCTGCGAGAGACTTGTGCTCGTTTTCAAGGTTCGGTGTAGTTTATAGTTGTTCTTGCTTCCCCACAAGCATTGACAAAATTCTTGTGGCTAAAATGCGTTTGGTCAGGCCTGCCAGTGGCAGTGAAATCGTTACAACATTCAACTTCTGCAGTGACACAGGAGGCTTGGCTGCTCCAGAATTTCTTTTTCAAAGTGAGGAAGTTCTAAGATCAAACAATCAAACACCAAAATGGACTCCTTCAAGCCCAAAAATATAAGTTACACTATCAGCCCAGAACACTGTTGCTCTCCAATCCCATTCTCTAATCTGTTCTGATGAACACAGAGGTGAAATTCATCCAGAGTTAACATTTAACCCCCCACAACAAAGAATCTTTTCTTTATGGATGCTTCTGGAACTGTCAGCACTTATCTCACAAATGGTTCAAACTGTGACTCTGCAGGCCATCACTTATCCTGACTAACAGGCAAACAACAGCAGTTAGTTCCCTTTCCAAAATCAAGCAGGCCAGTGTCTTACATCTCTTTTATCATTAAAACGACCATACCCAGCGATCAAGTTTAACATCAAGTTGATATTTTTTCTAATGGCATGATGGTATTGAGAGATTTGCCTTCACAAGGGATCTAACTCACCTTTTTAATGGTCCAGTTTTTATGATCTCACTTCATATCAGCCATCTTAGATCATTCGAGATCTCCTTTGGTGTGCACGGAGCATCCTTCGGGTGATTTAAATGTGTTTAAATGCTCCTGCTTCTTTTGTAACTGGCTCTGCGTTAGGTTCCTAGATGATGACAGTGAATTTCTCAAAGTTCATATTTGTGTCAAACCGAATTATTTTGCTTTTAAACCAACTCCTTTCTTTTACTACAGATTTCTATGCAGTGCAGCCTATATTTAGTTTTTAAGCCAATGAAAGTCTTGAAAGGCAGGGAAGGGGTAACTTCTAAAATTCACACATTCTCCTTTCTTTGCAATGACAGTCTGTCTTAAGACATCTCAAAATGTGCCCCAAGTTTGAGCCCTGCATGTTCCCAAAGTTTGCCTGTGTCAGCAGATATGCAGACACTTGGGAAAGTGACAAGAGAGTACCCAAAAGACCGGAGGCTCATAGGCAGCCTACCATGACATCTGGCATTGCCCACTTCTATACGAGGAGGACTGGTCCTTTCCCATCGGTTGACTGCACGGATTTCTTAATGAGTGGACTAAGTTGTGTCACATGGGCTAAGTTGCGCATGCTCCTGCAGCCTCCTATTATGGTATGGATTGCCTAAATGATCCTGCTTTTCTTCCTTCCGAGATCAGATCCCCTTCTGTTGGGAAGCCTTCCTCGAATAGCCTAAGGTGGGGCATAGCTCACAGTTGCCTCTTGGAGAGCTTTGGAGGTCAAGTTCCCAAGGTATCTTAGGGAGCCATGTAGCTCTCCTGCTGGCTCTTCTACCTTCCCCTTACAGCTTCACTGGCTTCAGCTTAGGGAAAGTCCTTGTCTGTATTCCCTCCTTATGGGCAAGGATGTATCTCCATACAGTGTGCTTGGGAAAGGCTCATAAATGACCCAGCCATTGAACTGGGTACCTCTGCATCCTGCAGCTTCTGAGTTGAGCCCAGTTATGTAGTCTTAGTTTGGAAGAGGGAGGCTGCCAAGCCCCATATAGGGGATTTCCTCTTTTTTATTTTTTTCTGACCCCAGACCCCAGTGCTTGTGTGAAAATGGGGCCCACAAGGGTTGGAGTGGACAGAGATACTGAATTAACCCAGAAGCCCAGCTCTGGCCAGCGATAATGTTAAAGATTTAAAACAGGTTTTCCTGTTGCAGCATACCCTTCTTTTTTGTTTCTCTATGTGAACCTGTCAGTTCCAAGTTCAACTCCGAGTAGCAGGACACTGTATAACCAGGAAAGTTTGATCTAACATTTATTTATTTTATGAGCATACAAGTTTCTTATAGATATATCAAAATAACTGGCACCAAGGGAGTTGGTTCTGCGTTGTGGAAAACAAAGCCTTCTGCTGTAGTACATTTTTCCATTAAAAAAAAAAAAAAAAGATCTTTTCCTCAGTCTTGCCAACAACACTCTAAATGTAAGAGCGAGATTTGCAAGTAGGCTTATATTCATATTTAGAGAATATGCATATTCAGAGGCTTATTATTCAGGAAATATTTGGTTATCTTCAGACTAAGTAAAACTTATGGCTAAAAATAAGAGAGGTAAAATATAAATAGTGGGAAAAGTTAGGGAACAGGCACAGCAGTCGTGACAAGAATAGGAAGGTAAGGATGGGAACTAAGCCTTATTTTGTTTGACTTTCGGGTCTTTACACTACCTGGAATTCCATCCCACGAAGCTGAATGCTGACTGGGCATCTGGCATACATGAGATAGCAAAACCTAACTTGTTTCCTATGATTTTAATGTTGGTTAGGCAAGACATAATGACCTATAAGGTGACCCCAAAATGTCCTCTCTTCTGCCATCTTGAAATTGCTATGGAATTGAGAGTTGGAAGTTCAGTTCAAGGGGTAGATTCTGACTAGTTTAAGCCTGTCTTATTAGTCCCCTCACTGCTGCTGCTGCTGAATGCAAACACCCAAGATTAAATGTCAATATAGACTTCTTTCTCCTATAGTGATCAGTTAGGGAGTGATGTGGGACCTTCTTGATTGGTTAAGAGTAACGAGAGGTAAAAGGAAGTCCCCTGAGGGTTCTGGGAAAAGTTTCCTGACTTCTAAAACAGAACAGACAGTGTTCTTCTATCCATAGCCCTCATGAGCATAGCTAAGAGGCCCCCAACAATCGAAGCCTATGCTGTTTGTCTGGACATAAAAGTTTCGTCACAGCCAGGCAGTGATGATACATGCCAAATGCATCCTAGCGTTTGGGAGGCAGAGGCAGGAGGATCTCTGTGGGTTTGAGGCCAGTCGGGTCTACAGAGCAAGTTCCAGGCCAGCCAAAGCTACACAAAGAAACAGTCTTGGGGGGGAGGAGTTTAATCACAAATTGATAGGGGGAAGTTTAATCACAAATTGGTAGAATCACAGAGAGGGATAACGCTTGATTAACTTTTTTGAGTTCTGGTTCAAAGTAACTCTTTCTTTCCTCTTAGTAGCTCTTCTTTGGATACTGACTCAAATCCTAAGTGTTTGTCCTGACTCTCCAACTAGACTCTGTTACGTTTCTAACTTCAAAAGCCTGAGTCCCTCTCTTTCTTTTCTCCATCTCCTTCCTCTGGGTACCTGCTGTGTTTGGTTTTTCTTGTTGTTTATTTGTTTTCCTTATTCTCTCACCCACTATTAAAATGGCCACTCAAGAACAACAAAAGTCCAAGAGGACACATTGTGGCCATTAAATAAAAGGACCCTAAGTCCTAAGCTAGAGACAAACCAGAGAATTCTGGAGTCAGAAGAGACTGCAAGTCTTGAGAGCACCTCTAGATTTCTTGTGTAGATTAGTCCTGAGAGACAAAGTGCCAGGCCCAGAGTCTGACAGTCAAGCTGAGCAGGCTTAGGACCTGGGTTTCTGGAATTCAGATGGCTTCTTTGTGCTACACTGAACAGTTTCCTTTCTGATGCTGGGTAATGAAACAGGCAATTGGTATTTGAAAATGTCAGCATAGGAAGACGGGTGAGGAAAACACTGCATTTTTATTTCACGGGGATTTGGGAAACTCATAATAGAAATTTTGGATATTTTGTTTTTAAATAAGACTGTAGCCTTTACTAAAGGTTGAGCATATGTGCCTGCGTAGAACCACCTGGGGGTAGTGGTGCTGCCAAACGCCATGCTCTGTGGAAATTAGTGAGACTCAACCCATCCTGGTCCCAGACCATGACTTCCCTGGCAGCTATCAGACAGCTGGGGCTCCTTCAAGTAAGACACCATAATCAACAAGGTCAAATCCCAGGGCACAGTCAGACCTGTTATGTATTCACCCTGGCTTCCTTACACTTTCTCTGAAGTACGGCTTGCTTCTTCAATTTTCTGAGTTAGTCTTTGAATTAGGGAGGTGGGAGTGTCCCTTAGAGCCCCAGTGTGCTAACACTCTGTACATTCTCAGAGTCAGGTGGCCCCAGTTCTGTCTGGGGTGTTTTATTTTAATTACTCTGAGATCTTAAAATGCAGCGTTGAATCTCGGAGACTCCAGGTTACTGTTCCTAATAATTTCTCCGTTTGCCCTTGTGTTTGCTCTGATGGTGAGAAGAGCCAAGGGTTGGGAAAGCAACAGGTGAATTCTACAGTCCCGCTCTCAACATCTGAGTCAGGTCCTCCACGAGCCAGAAGCAGCCCACTAGACTAACAGCCCCAGGTTGTGTTTAAATTGTTGTCATAGTGTGGGGGTGGGGTGGGGTGGGTGGGGTGGGGGAGGAGCCCTACCCTATATTGTAACCTGTGGTTAGATATTGGTAGTGACATGCAAAACTTCTGCCATAGAATAGCTTAGACTTACCCAGTAATCTAAAACAATAGGCCAACACTGGATTCTACCATCTCTTTTCATTTTTCATTTCTTAGTTATTGTTTGTTTTTCTTTTTTCTTTTCTTTTCTTTCTTTTTTTCGAGACAGGGTTTCTCTGTGTAGCCCTGGCTGTCCTGGAACTCACTTTGTAGACCAGGCTGGTCTCGAACTCAGAAATCCACCTGCCTCTGCCTCCCAAGTGCTGGGATTAAAGGTGTGCACCACCACTGCCCTGTGTTGTTATTGTTTGTTTTTAAGAATTATTTACTATGTGTATGTGGGAGGTGGGTGCAGTTTCTGGCATACCATGCATGCATGTGGATATTAGAGGGCAACTGGAGAGAGTCCATTCTTTTCCTCCACCATGTCAGTCTCATGGATTAAATTCAGGTTGCCCGGCTTGGCAGCAAACACCTTTAACTGCTGACTGTTTTACTCATCCCAAATATCTCTTTTATAGGGATGCCCCAGATGTAATAAGACCTATAAAATGCCAAGAGAAAACAGCATAAACAGCCGAGACTAATGAAGCCCGTTTCTAGATGGTGCCAGCCCTGTTGGAGTCTTTAGCTAATGGGCTGGGGTTGGGGGATCACAAAGAACTCTCACGGAGGTTAACAAAGGACATGGAACTGATTCTTGAAGCCTGGCTTTCATGTTCTGGCCAACAAATCCCTCTCTTCTCAGACCTCTTGTGAAGATTCTCTTAGCATGGTTCACGATCCCTGCAGCCTGAAGAGCTTTTGCACCTTGGGTTAACCCTTTAAAACTAGGTCGTCTGCGCGTAGCCAAAACAACTCTTACAATCGACCCTCTATTATTTAATGTTTTAGATTTTATTTCCTGTGTTTGTTCAATAACAACCTATTTGAAAGTATTTGGAGTAGTTCATAGAAATATATTTTCTGTCCAAGGTTAAAGAGGAATGTGTTTGGGGCAAAACAGATAGCAACGGGAAATAGGATGCTCTGGACCGGGGGGTGGGGGGGTTGGGGGGGTGGGGGGGGTGGGTTAGCTTAGCCAGTAAGTATGAGCCATGCAAGCTTAGGGGACCTAGGTTGGATCCTCTGAATCCAAGTACAAAAGCCTGCTGAGTTGGTGTAACCCCAGTGCTGGGTAGGCAGACCCCGTAGACCCCCGAGCCCTCCGGCCAGCAAGACCAGCTTTACCGGGGAGATCTAAGCCAGGGAGAGACCCAGTCTCAAGAAAGAAAACCAAGGAAACAGGATAGACAGCAACTGAGGAGCAACACCCAAAGTTGCTTACTGTGTTGTCCAGACTGGCCTCAACGTCACCATAATCCTCCTTCAGTCACCCAAAGTGCTGGGATTACAGCCAGGAGCCGCCATGTCAAATTTGAATATTCACTTTTAAAACACCTGTAATTCACCCACTGAGTCCAGTAGTTAAGTTGCTTAACCTCTTCAGTGACTTGCTGATTTATGTATTCTGGTACCCTGATATCAGGTAATATCTACACTCACAGGCTATGTTTTGCTCTCACAGAAAGTACTGGGAAGTCTGCTACCCTTGGTAATTTGCTGCCTTAGGCAACTGCTTGTTTGGACTCAGTTCCCCCAGCTGGAGTCATTGTTCCTACTTATTTGTATGGTAAATTGTTTCTTAGACCCGCGGATGCCTATTCTCAGAGCTCACAGGGTAGGCCTTGGTATTATTATTTTTATTTTTATTTTTGTACTTAGCAATTATGTTCTTTTGTAAACTAGCTAACCGGAAGAAAAATGAGCTATCAGACTGGGAGGAAAGTGTTTAAATTGTTGTCATAGCACGTTGGTGGGTAAACTGCTTGGCTGGAATATTCTAGTTGTCTATGTCAGTGATGCTCATCTAAGTCTCCCAGGAATGGGTCTTCATCCTCAGCTTCCTTCTCTCTTCAGGCGTTCCGGGTCATTTATTTTTCTGTGGCCATGATAGACTACCCCAGCATTCAGCAAGTTAGGGGAGAAAGGGTTTATTCTGGCTCACAGTCGGTTGCCCCAGGGAAGGCGTGGCAGCAAGTATGTGAAGCTGATCCTCTGCACAGAGGGAGAGAGAGAACAGGAAGTGGGACCAGATGGAAAGACAGGAAGTAGTCAAAGAATGGTCAATGCCAACAAAGAAACTTGACTGAGCAGTGTCTACAATCGTTGCCTGTGATTTTTTTTTTTTTTTTTTAACTTACCATCTGCTTGCTAATAGTGTTTTAAATATTAGGACCCAAATTCAACCCCTCCAGATTGTTTGTTTAAAATTATTTGGTCTATCTAACAAGTGGTGAGAAATTACCAGGAGCTCTGAGAGAAAACTCCGTAATTCATTCACACAGACTCGAAGGTTTAAATTAGGCAAATGTATCATCACATTTATTTTAGTCAGTTTTCTTCTCTTGTTTTGATCTGCTGTTTGACTTTTTGCCTTGCCAACCCAGATTCAACTGTCTGCAAAGACATCTCACTATCACTTAAAAATCAGCTCTTTTTCCCCAGTTAATCTTGTACTCGGAAGAATTAAGACAATATTGCCTAGCTGTACTGTTGACTCACATGTAACTCACAGAAAGCTAAATTGCTTTCGTGTGGCTGATTAAGTTTTACGGCAATGTCCCCGGTGAGCATATGCTCTTTCAAAATTGACAATAATTCTATCAGTTTAAACATTTTAGTCTCTGTAATACAGAATATGTACAATGCACAGGAGATACATTTTTATCTGTTTTTTGAAGGGATTGTTTTTATTCTTTGAGACAAGCTCTTTCTACTTCATCCTAGCTACCCTGGAATTCACTGTGTAGACCAGGTTGGCCTGAAACTCACAAAAATCTGCCTGCTTCTGACCCCAAATACTGGGATTAAAGATGTATGCTACTGTGCCTGACAATTTTTATATGCCTTTAAAATGCATATTCTTGTCAAAGGGGTTTTATTGAATAGTACAAATTAGGAAAAGAAAGTATAAATCTGTGAAAACTGATTTCTAACTGACATAGTCTTTTTTGTTATGACTGTAACAAAATAGTCAAGATTGGGGTGATGCATAAAGATAAGAGATTTACTTTGGCTTTTGATTTCAAAAGTCTAAGAGCATGGCACCAGCATCTGTTCGGCTTGTTATGAGGACTAGGTGCTGTCTCTGTGTGAAACAAGAGTGTGCAAAAGGAACAAAAGTACAAGACAGGGTGGCGGTGGTGGTGTGTGTCTGTGTGCACCAGGCTTGCTCAGTTACAGCCAGCTCTTCATGCAGTTACATCAATCCCTTTGTACGAGTGAACCCCACCGAGGCACAATTACTTCATAAAGGTTCTACCATCTTACAGCACCATTATCCTGATGACCAAAGCGTAACGAGAGTTTTGTCAGGACAAGCAAAATGTTCACCCTGGATCCCTACCTCACCCATCTGTTGCCACAAACCTAGAGATGAGAGATGCCAACTGTTATGATGCCAACCGAATAACCCGAGAGTGGGTCTTTCTATTTTTAAAGTAAATTCTAAAACTTTCTTTATAGAAGTCTTGTTTCAGTAGAAGTCTGTAAACCCCTAGGAAGTAGAAGAATTCATATTATTTTACAGAGAAAGATAAAAAAAAATACTAAAAAGTTCATTAAATCCTGAAATCCTATCTATCGCCGTGTCTTAAAGTAGAATTTTAAGATTCAGATTTAATCACCAGAAGTACAACTTGCCACAAACCACATCAACAGAGATTTCCAGATGTTGACACCAAAGCCACATTTATTTAATCAATGTTAGAATGTTCAGTTTGACTAGCTAATTTGTTTTCTCCATTGAATCAAATATCACAGGGGCCCAAAACAAACTTTTAGTTTTCTTTCTATTCTGAAAAGTAAAACAGACATTCTAATAATACCAGTTTGAAGAAATGAGAAAATGTGAAGATCCCGTGTGAAGTGTGCAGTAATTACATAGCTCCTGTTATTCTTTTGATCAATACATAAAAAGACTAGGTAGAAGCCTTCAAAACTCCTAACCTGGAGCAGATTCAAAGTATGCCTACAGTGGGATATATTTTGGGAAAGAGAAAGTGTCTCTTATTGCTTTCAACAGATTAGAAGGAATCAAAAGATTCAAATTCCATCAGTTGTTCTAATCTGTCATCGGATCTTACTGCCTTTCTGCTGCCTACACGTCACCCACAGGTCCATTACCTAGCATTGTCTGTTTCTGCCTTTTAACTGGTTTCTATTGCTACCTATTACCATCTTACCCAAGGACAGAATTTTTATCCTGTAACTGTCCAATTTACCCATGGCCAGTGGCAAGGGTCAGAGACACCCACAGGGATCGCAAAGAGGAAACTCTGAGATCATAGCCAGTGGCCACTTAGACAACTGCCAACATTTGATGTTGCTTATACCTGAAGAAGCAGCAATTTTGTAAGATTCAATGTAATGGATGCTGAATCCAGACTCAGCCAGGTCAAAGATTCAAAACCAAAGCTCTGTCAACTTGCCCTCATTTCTTCTTGTGCTTCTAAGCTGATCAAGCATGTGACAGACACTGAACAGTAGGCTAAGAATATAGTAGTGCATATTTTTTAAAATTATGGGTATTTTTACTGTAAACACTGTTTTAGTGACAAAACATTTAAACACCTTACCATGGATCAATTTTACTTTTATAAGAGCAGGCGATATATGTGTGTGTGTGTGTGTGTGTGTGTGTGTGTGTGTGTGTGTGTACATATATATATATATATATAAAAATTCCCTGAGGCTGTCAGCCATATTGTTATGTGTTAGGGGTTTTAAGTGTTAAGTTTAAGTGTCAAGTCTGATTTTGAAGAGTATTTTAACAAGATAATTTTATACCTTCCTTCTTTCTGTGCCTGCATCTTTGTTGGTCACCTACCTGATGAATCTTTCACTTTGAAACACTGTGGCCTCCCTGTCACGAGTAAAAAGATAGCATTACTATAATTACTGCTGTCTCTGAAAGCTCGGTTTTTATATTCCTCTCTCTGTGACTTTCATACGGCACAACCATCTATTACAGTGTATAAGCCTCATGCTCGGGGACAGACGGTCTTCAGCATGCTAATGAGAACGGGCATGCGCTCTAACACACAAGCCCTGCTCACTGAGGCTCGGAGGCTTTTTCAGATGGGATATGTTTCAGACAGTTTTATCTGCACAAGTTCCACAAATCATACACTCAGGCAAATTATCAGCAATCGAGAGTCCACACTGTTCCCAGCGGGAGCTTCTCTGGGAAACAGACCCTAGCATAGCAGGAGGTTTTCTGAAAAGACTCCCCGTGGCACCTCTGCCGCAAGGATGTTAAGCCAAACTACTGCTGATATGGAAACCGACTGTTTGAACTATAACTCAGTTAGATATGATAATAGAGGAAGGCCATGATAGCGTGATGCAGGAAATGACTAAACGTTTAATGCTTATTACGCGGCAGTATTCCTAGCCTCGGGAAGGTGATGCGGGTGGTTTTGTGTGGGTGAGTGCAGTAAAGCAGGTCGAGGAGACTTTGAAGGGACCGAGCCCTTGTCTTTCCTTCTTGAGTCTCAGACATGATAAATATTAACTTGTTCAAGATCGAGTTTCCTGGGCAGTCGTTGAGAGGATGCGTGAAACATTTTGCAACACCTTTAGAAAACAGTGCTTTCAATATCTCAGAGCTGTTTATTAGCCCACTTCCTAAACAGCAATGAGAACTCATTAGGATTGGGATAATCTGTGTAAAGCTGATGGAATTTGGACCTTTAATGACGCAAAAGGACGCAAGCATAGATTTTCGCCAGTTTAGGGTTCTCGATAGATCAGTGATGTTGCTCCGTGTTCTCATCTTTTATGACAATCTGTCTGTCTGTCTGTCTGTCAGCATGGTGCTGGAGATTGAACCTAAGCCCTTGCATGTGCTAAACAAGCACTCTATTACTGAATTGTGTTCCCATGGCTTTAATATTTGATTTTGTGTGTGTGTATGTGTGTGTGTGTGTGTTTATACACTTGTGTTGCTTATGGACTACCAGATCCCCTGGAGTTACAATTACAGGTTGTTGTGAACTAGAAATCAAATAATTCTTCTGTAAGAACAGTATGCTCTCTTAACCTCTGAACCAATCTCTCCAGCCCCGTTTTTACATTTTAAGCAAAATTAATTCCGATAGTACTTTGTGTAATTTTAGAGAAAAATTCTCTTAGAAGCCAAAAAAATAAAGAGGATAAAATCTATTCAGGTTGGAGCTAGAGAGATGGTTCAGTGGTTAAGAGTACATACTGCTCTCAACGAGGATAGATCAAGTTCAATTGCCAGCACATGTGTCTGGTAGCTAACAATCATTTGGAACTCCAGCTCTGGGGAATCGATCTCTCATCTCTAGCCTCTTAGGAAACCTGTACTTATTTACATAAACCCAAACACAGACCACACACACATATGCTCCTGTGCACCCTGACAAACACATACATATAATTTAAAATAACTATTTCGTTTAATCTATTTGGGCTACAATACAATTTTTTTAAAAAAAAATCTCTCTGTGCTACTTGCTGCAATTCCGTTTTTGTAATACTGGAAATCTATGCTCTAGGTGACCTGGGAGCTAAGAACAGGTTCTATATTTTGAAAGGATCATGAAGAATCCACAGAGCTCATTTGAGTGCAGTGAAGGCTAAAATATAGGCTGATCCTTTGCAGTAAATGCATACTTACCCTGGGAGTGTATCCCTTCAGAGAAGGCACAGTATGTTTGCCCCGTCAGATGTTGCAAAGGTGAATAAAACCATCCCTGCCCACCAGGCCTGGAAAGGCCATGAGACCACTGAGCAAGAGGTGGAGGAAGATGGTGTTAGATAAGGCTCCAAAGGAAGAGAGCCAGGGCAATAGGGTACTAGGAATGGCTTCCCGGGGAGGTGCGCTTAAGATGGACCTTGAAGATAAGAGATTTTGAAGGATTGGGTGGGCAGGGTGGAGAGAGGTCAGAGACCTAGAAGGTAGAGTCCAGTTGTGGAACTAATAAAAAAAGGTCCCTTTTCTGAGTCCCTGTGGTAGCTACACCTCACTGGAAGACAGGAAAGAAGGGAACAAGTTCTAGGAAGAGACTGTGCTAGGCAGTTTCAGCTAGTAGGGGCAGGAAGGATAATGGTTTTCATCTTCCCTTGATGTTTGATGTATTCTAATCCCTGAAAAAAACCTAATCTCATCTTTGTATGCTAACCTACAAAAGATGGAACCTTTCTACTATAAATCTATGAACAATGTTAATCTGCACAGTCACCATTCACAAATAGAGCACAAGTCTCAATCTATTCCTTGGAAGTCTTGAAAGCACTCTTTAACAGCAGTACAAACAGAAGTGAGCCTCCCAGCCTGGGGAGGGTGCCAGGACTGCAGAATTCCACTTCTGAATTTGTCCTTGACTCAGTAAATGATTGACCTTCATTCAGCTCCAACTGCTCACTGCCTCAATTTTCTCTGCTCTGAAATGGGAACCACATCAATTGCCTGATGTCTGTCCATAGTCGCTTCTCAGCATGTTCCGTTCACTGAAAGGAGAAACTTCCTGCTTCCTCAACCATGTTTTTATGGGGGAAATGAGATTATCAGAATTAAAATCAGAACATAAGAGCTTTGCGAATCAAGTGACTCTTTTAAATGTATTTATTCTTATCGTATGTGGGGATGTGCACACGTGTCCTGGTGCCCTGGTGCTCTGGTGGAGACCTGACGACAACCTTTGGAACTTCTACTGTTTGTGTAGTCCCAGAGATTAAACTTGGGCTGCTAGGCTGGTATAAGAAGTGCTGCTACCTGCTGAGCCATTTGGCCAGCCCTTAAGTGATCTCTGATAAATGATGCAAGGTTTGAAGACTGCTTAAAGTATTCAGAATCTACCAGTCTATGACCCCTCCCCCCTCTCTCCTACTCAGGTCTCTCTTTCCTTTTTGAACACTTTAGTTCTCCTTTCTCAGTCTCCTGGATGCTACAGTTACAAATAAGCTGCCAGTAGTTTATAAATTAACATTAGGATACCTATTATTATTGTTGTTGTTGTTGTTATTACTAACGGGAGACTGCACTATCCTGGACCATGAAATCATGTGTCCATCCTCCAAAGCTTCAGCTAATCCACCCAGTTCTGTGTGTCACTCATTGTCAAGAGTGCAGAGGGAAGAATCCTGTGCCTTCCTCTGTAACAGGGTCCATACCCCAGAAGGTGGGCCTCACAGTCAGGCTTTGCCATCGCTGTACACAGCTGAGGGAGACACTAAACTCTCCAATGAAAGCAGAGAACATGGCTGGAGATGTGGCTCACTGGGTAGAGTGAGTGCCTAGCATATTTGAAGCCCTGGGTGAGATCATCAGCACCGAATAATGTCAAGTGTGGTAGTGCTCTCAGAAGGTAAAGACAGGAGGATCAGAACTTCAAGATCACCCTGGAAGATATCCATAACAAGTTTGAGGCCAGCCTGGGCTACGGGAGAGTCAAACAAACAATCAAACAAGGGAGGGAAGAAAAGCGTAATACACAATCCCATTGTATCTGGGGCACAGGCTGGAATTCTTAGACATGCTAAACTCTAATAGGCTTGGGTGGTAATAGACTTCTTTTATGCAAATGTTTCTTTGCTGAGAACTCCTTAGTAAACTGTCTTCTTATATCTCTTTCTGATGTTTATTTTTATTTTACGTGCATGGCTGTTTTCCCTGGATGCATGTATGTGTACCATATTGCATGCCTGGTGCCTGCAGAGGCCAGAAGAGGGTATCAGATCCTCTAGAACTAGAATTACAGAGGGTTGTAAATTTGATACCCTGAATCCATGTAAAAAGCCAAGTGTAGTAGCCTGTGCTTAGAATCCCAGTGCTAGGGAAGTAGGGATAGGTGGGTCCCTGGGGCTCACTGGCTAACCAGACTAACATAATAGATGAGCCTCTGGCCAATGAGACCCCTCCACTCTCCCTGTAAAAAAAACAAAAGCAAGGTGAGGGTTGTCCAGATGGCTCAGGGGGTAAAGTTATGACCTGAGTTCAGTCTCCAGGAACCCTGTGGTGGAAGGTAACGTTATCTTCTGATTCCCACACATACACTGATCACACTCATAGTCACACCCAGCCATACACACGCATACCAAACCATACTTGAGGTTGACTTCCGGCATACATATAGACATGAGTTGACTTCCGGCATACATATAGACATGAGTGCACATGTATATGCTCACACATGCATACGCATATCATTCCTGTGGGCTGTATGGTTGTGTCCCATCACCTGCCATTCATCTATTGAAAGCCCAGGCTTCGATGTGACAACACAACGACGATGATGACAGGACTGGGTCATAAAGGAAGTGGAAGCCCTGTGCATAGGACCAGTGTCCTCGTAAAAGCTAGAGTAAGTCCATCACTTCTGTGCTGTAAGGACACAGCAAAATGACCGCTGTCTCTGAACCAAGAGTGTGAACTTTCTCAGAGGCGGAATCTCTCAGCACATTGTTTTCCAACTCCCTAACCTCCCACACTGCGAGGAAAGAAATGTCTGTTCCTAGGTCTCCTGCTATATGCTACTTTGTTATGATGGCTGAGAGCATCATCCTGTAGCTATGGATTAACACTTCTGCACTGTTCAGCAGATTGAAAGAGAGCAAGATCTACGCTTTTCAGTTGCTTGTAAGAGGAATCTAAAAATGCCTTTAAACCAGGACTTGCTGATGAATCCTTAAGCAGTGGTAATATAAAGAAGCCATGAGACCACACGAAACATAGAAGAATCTGTGCAAAGCTGATGGCATGTAGGGCTGAGGAGATGGCTCAGTGGTTAAGGCCACTCTTCCAAAAGACCTGGGTTTGATTCTTAGCACACACATGGCAGCTTACAACCATCTGTGACTCCAGTCCCAGCAGATCTGGTGCTTTCTTCTGCTGTCTCTTGGCCAGACACACAGGTGGTGTATAGACACACACATGCAGACAAAACACCCATATATGGAAAAATAATAAACTAATAAAATAAGAAGAGAACACTGTGAATTTAAAAAAATATCTGATAAAATGTAACCCTTCATGATTCAAAAGCATGCATGTTGCAGATTTAGGGTTCAGTATGTATAAACGCAGGGTTTCACATATGTATAAATGTGGATTTTCATTTTATGCATAAATGCAGGGTATCACATATATATAGGTGTAGAGTTTCATGTATGTATAAAGGCAGGGCGTCACCCATATCACATAGAGAAAGAACTAGAAAGAAGGTAGGTTCAGATGCCATGTTTCATCTCATTTTCACTAATTGACCCTGTTTTGTAACATGAAAATAGCCATAGACAGTGCATGGACAAGCATTCTAATAAAACTTTATTCACAAAACGAATGTTGACTTAGATTTGACATTTCCAGATCTCCAGTTTGGACAAGAAATTTTTTTTCTTGTTTACAAGTAGCAAAAAGTTCCAGGGCCTGGTCAGTCCTACAGCACTTCATTCAGGATCTGAGTTCTTTCCCTCTGCTCTGCCCTGCGCACTCTGTGGCTTTGGTTCATCACAGCTTTACAAACAGGGTCCAAAGGCCACAAGAGTCTCTTGTATTTCCTTTTTTAGGAGCAAGGAAAGTTTCCTTAGCAGCCTCCTAGCAAACTTATTTTACTTGGGAAGGATGAGG
This sequence comes from Uromys caudimaculatus, assembly GCA_028551405.1. Classification (NCBI taxonomy): domain Eukaryota; kingdom Metazoa; phylum Chordata; class Mammalia; order Rodentia; family Muridae; genus Uromys; species Uromys caudimaculatus. Next base: position 36,429,430 of record CM052700.1, read on the forward strand.
TGAATGTGCCTGGGCATCTCCAGCCTGGCAACCTAATGTTAAAAATAAAATAATATAATGTGAGATAATAGGACCTACATTTCATTTTCCATTTGTGTGCAGCAAATTACTCTGCAAATCATATCACAGATTCAGTGGGTCAGCAGTCCAGATAAGTCTTGGGGTCTTCCACTTGGGAGCTCACAAGGCTGTAATTGAGGCGCCCAAGTCTTTATTCCCTTATGGAGCTCAGGATCCCCTTCCAGACTCATGTGACTGTTAGCAGAATTCAGGTTTCTGTAGGCAGAGAACAGAAATCTCTGGGGTGTTTGTTTCACTTCTGGCTAGTTGTCATCTTGGGACAGTTTGCAGCTCCTTAGAGTCCTTAGATTCTGTGTCTTCCTCTGGCCTAACAAGACACCTCACTTCTTCAAGGCCAGCAGGCAAATGGCTCTTTCTGAAGATTTTCTATGATGTAACCTGCTCAAGGGAACAATAGCCCAGTTATATTCACAGGTCCTGTCCATAATGAAGAGGACACTTTGGACCTCAGGAGACCTGGCACATCATGATTTAAGCCAGGGGTTGACAAACACCCTGTGTGGAGGAACAGACAGTCCCGCTTGTAGGTTCTCTCCTGCTCTCTGTACTTACATAAATCAGCCATATATCATGTGTGAGCAACTGAATTTGGCTCTGTTTAAATAAGACTTCAGTGAACATGGAGGCCATCTTGGAATGCTGCATACCTGGTACCAGGTCTCACCCAGAAAAGTCACAGTAGAAAACATACATTCGGAGGGCTAGAGAGATGACTCAGCACTTAGGAGCACTCGTTGCTCATTTAGAGATCCAGAGTTTGGTTCTCAGCACACAACTATCTATAACTTCAGCTCTAGGAAATCTGATGGCCTCTTCTAGACTGCACCTACACACGGGCGTCCATACCCACACACAGACGTACAATAATTCTGTAAAATGTAACCATATAGTCAGAAGAAATAGATTGTATTTGGTATTCCTTCCTTTTGCTAGGAGTGCCTTTCTTTCTCAAGATTTTTGTCTAGTCTTGCTTATTTTCCCATATTAATGTTATAATGAACATACGCAGTTTTGGTTTGTTTGACCCAGGTCTTTTATAGCCCAGGCTGTGAACTAGCTTGCTGTGTACTGATGACATTGAACTCCTGGTCCACCAGTCTTGCCTCCGATGCGCTGGGATTACAGCATGCATCACCACAACTAGTTTGACTTTATATAGTTTCTTAAAGCTTAATTATTAAATCGAGAGTTTTTGTGCTTAGAGATTAGCTTGGGAAGAGCTGACATCTTCTTAGTTGATTCTTTTTGTCTAAATCCACAAAAATCCTCCCATGTGTCCAAGTCTTTATGACCTTTGGGAGCATTTGAAATCTTTCTCATATATCTTACTTCTTCAGCTTGTTTCTAAGAACACTGTTTTTTATTTTTAATATAAATAGATCTTTCCTTCTATTTCTGACCTGTTATTTCAAGGATTCTTCAAAGTCAAAAGGCATTTTTTCCTCGCCTCAAGAAATAAAGTGTTTTAAATATTTTTATTTATTTGATTTGTATTTGTTTGTTTGTTTGTTTAGACAAGATATTACTATGTAGTCATGGCTGGACTAGAATTGGCTGTGGAGACCAGGCTGGCATCAAACTCAGAGCCATTTGCCTCTGCCTCCCACGTGCTGGGATTAAAAGTGTGCCCGACCACTTCTGACAAATGAAATCTTCTAAGCTACAATTAAGAAACTTGTCATTTACTTCTGACCAAAATATTTTGAGGTAGTATGTGCTGGGGAGAGGGCGAACCCGTTACAAAATTCTTCTAAGTAAAGCTACATTATGAAAAAAATAAAATAATTCTGAAAAATTATTTCTTGGCTGACATTTGGAATTTAGAATATAAACTATTGTCTTACTCTTGCTGTTCTTGGGGGGGGGGGGGGGATTGAACCCAGAGCTCTGTGTATGTTTGGCAGATGCTCTCCCACTGGTTTACTGCCTAGCCCACTATTCCTCTGTTTTAGCAAGATATGCATGCAGCTATTTTTCCCTAATTGGACATGCATATGCATTCTTCTCTTTAGTCAAGTATGCATGTTTTCCCTAGTCAGGTATGCATGCAGCTACTTTCATCTAGACAAGTATGGGTGTAGCTACTTCTCCCTAGTCAGCCATGCAGATAGCTACCTCCCCCTAGTCAGCCATGCATGCAGCTTCTCTGGTGCTCCATTCTTTGCTTGCCTTCTCTCAAAGCTGGCAGCTCAACTCTCCCGACTCTTTTTCCAACTTGAATCTCCCGAAAAGGAACCAGAACTCTCAGCTCAAGCAGAAGAGCCAGCCAGTTCCCCCTGACAAGCCTGGGAAAGCAGTGGGGACCATAGCTCTGCTCAGAGCTCAAAACCTTTCCAGCATCCACTGTGAGATGGGGAAGGGTGACCCTTTCTACAAGAGTCCTAGGATGTAACCCCAGAGGATGCTGGGTATAAGGATGAATAGTGTGGGCAGAGGAGCCAGAGCTGGGACTGCACTTGGGCAATGGAAGTTTCCTTCAGTGAGTGAACTCAGAATGGGCCAGAAGAGGGATGTGGGTTGTTACTGAACTTGGGTTTATAGGCTGTACCCCCAAGAAGCCAGGTTCAGCCACTCATCCTCAAGAAAACATTTAAAAGAGTCAGATTAATAGTAAAAGGCAGAAGAAGTCAATGTGGCCACACTGGGAAGAGGGACGAAGGGATCCAGTGTACCCCACCCTCGAGTTCATCCTTTGGTTCTGAAGAGAAATGAAATAAACAGCCATGGACCTGCACATCTAAGCAGTCCAAGTGGAGGTGAGGTCTCACCTGTCATTGACCCATCATGGTTAGGACTTCAGTCTCATCCTCCAAAGTGTCCTGTCACGTTGTTAGAAGTGTGTCAGTCTTTCTGAGGACAGGTTCTCCCTCCGGCTACTGCTGTGCTTGTTTTCTCTCTAAGCACGTGGTTCCTGGAGGGAAACATCTGTTTCTCTGGTCCATTCTTTTAATAGTTTGATAGTCAGCTGAGGGACACAAGTAACTCTAGAATGCATTCCTCTCTGCCAGCTGGTTAAGGGTAGCTTGTCACTTTTCCTTTTACCTAGGTAAGGGATTAGAAGCCACAAGTCCTTCTGCTAACCACTGCAGCCCTATTATGGTTGAAAACTAGTCAAAGGCAAATGATAGAATAAGAATCTGGAACCAAGTGCCTGCCTTTGTGCCTGGGAGATGTTGGGTGTCTGGGGTTGGTGTGCGTGTGCATGTGTGCTTGTCCATACAGCAGTCAGAGGTTAACCTCAGTGTCAGCAGATAGCTTGTTTCTATGAGACAGAGTCTTTCACTGGAACCCAGGGTTCACCAAGTAGGTAGACTGGCTGATTCTAGAGATCTGCCTGCCTCAGATCCCCCATTGCTGGAAGTACAAGTGTCTGTCACCGTGAGCAGCTTTTTCTGTGGAAATTAGGGTTAAACTCAGAGATTCATGCTTGTGCACGCCTATTTCTGGCTAAGCGATCCCCCTAACCCTCAAGGGTCTGACTTTGATCATGTCGTATATTGTTACACTGAGATCTTATGAAATTCTATGGTCGGGGTACAGCTCAGTGGTAGAGTAGTGAAGCTCTGAGTCCAGTCATCTACATGGGAAGAAAAGGAAAGAAGGAAGGAAGGAAGGAAGGAAGGAAGGAAGGAAGGAAGGAAGGAAGGAAGGAAGGAAGGGATGGAGAAAGGGAGGGAGGGAGAGAGGGAGAGAGGGAGGGAAGTAGAAAGAAGGGAAAGAAGGAAGGAAGGAAAGAAGGAAGGAAGGAGGCAGGCAGTGAAATATTTGAAATAAGGATTAATAGGTTAAAATTGCTTTGCATATTAAATACTTCATCCTAGAATTTTAAAGGTCATATTCACTCTTTTAAAAAGTAACTTTGCATCTGTTGATGAGGACTTATATGTGGAATGGTGTTATTGACTTCTAGGCATGGAGACCTTCTCCTTTGAGTCACAGGCTCACAGAGCCCTTGAAATATAGACAGTCTCCTAGAATGTTTATTCTGTAGTGCTTTGAAATCTGTTCCTTCTGTGACAGTAACTCTGTCCTCACAGTTTAGGTCATTATTTCAGAGAAATCAGTGTGTGTGTGTGTGTGTGTGTGTGTGTGTGTGTGTGTGTGTGTGTGTGTGTGTGTGTGTGTTTGTGTATGCATATGATTTCCTCGTAGGTGTTAATTTTATCCTCTCTGTGATTTCTGTGCCCTAACCATATTGCTAGGCAACATTAAGCAACACACATCCCACACTCTCCTAATTCTGTCTGATGTTTCACAAATGGACATTGGCTTTTATCTGCAGGCAGAACAACACCAGAGGGTCTTAGATTTTGGCTTTTGAGATAATCGGGTGTTCATTCGAAGCAAAGCTAAATGGTCATAAGTACCAGCCATGGGAGAAATGGGGATAAGCATGAGAGAAGTCCATGTATTTGGTTTAGACGTGGCCAATTGCTCCTTGATGGTATTGAATGAGACCCCATCCTTTCTGGCTTTGCAGGTAACCTTGAGAAAGTAGGCTGGTATCATTCCAAGGATTAGGAGCAATTGCTTGTAGGGAGTACATTGTATGATCTTGGTGATGCTGTATATGTGTAACTTGCCAGACAAAATTCAGGTGTATATCTCCTATCAAAACAGAAGACAGAGTTTTCAGGTTATGACTGAGAATGTAATAGCATTTGAGGAATGAACCCCTTGTCTCTAGCTGGTCTGCTTTCTAATCTTCCCACCTTCCCACCTGTGCTCAGGGAGTTGTCAGAAAGAGGTTCTGATGGGCACCCGGAGGTGTGAGATCTGTTTCTACAATGTCTTACTTGTAGATTAGAAGATGTAACCATGCAGTTTATCCATGAGATAGGAGTGGGATATATATATATATATATATACTGGATGAATATACGAAGAACAGCAATGCTCCCCAGAAAGTAAATTGAAGTGTCAGAAAGACAAAGTTGGCGAGAGATCCTTATAACACAATATTTTAGACCTTGTTAAATTTCCATCATGTTAAGTGTATAAAGTCAAAAAACTTGAAAATTAAATAAAAAATTTTACTTTGGTCTGATTTTCTAAGCTGGAATTGATTCCCTGGAATCCATACCTTCCCAAGGTTGGAAGATATAAGGTTGGAAATCTGTGTTAAAGGTTGGACTTGACCTTAGAAATCTAATCTAGCAGTTGCCGAACCTGGGCAGCATCTTTGATTTGATCACAATATTCCAGATGGGGCCAGAAAGAGAAGTATTTCCCATCATAACTGGGGAGAGTGGTTCTAATTTCCAGCTTGCTTAGAGATCACTGATCAACGGCCCAGCCAATGCATGATTTTCTCCTCAGCCACCTATGCATGGAAACATCTCTATCTTGGAGTTAACCAGCCTGCAAAAGGGTCTCCAATGACTGCACCTGCAATTATCTAAATCCTGTGTGCTTGCCTCTCATGTTGTATAAGGCTGGTCCATCTAAGCAATAAGCTACTATAGAAATCATAAGAAAGCTGCACAGGAGCAAGGACTCAGTCACTAATTCCCTTACTCTGTAAGCATGAGGATCTGAATTGGACCCTCAGTAGCCACATAATGAGCTGGATGTGGTGGCACAGGTCTGAAATTCCAGCCCAAGGGGAGAGGGAAGAGACAGATGAATTCCTGGAGCCCAGTGGTCAGTCAGTCAAGCCAATAGTGAGCTCCAGGTACCCTGAGTGCAGTGATGCATGTAACCTCCAACTCTGGGCTGTAAGAGATATCGTGGCTTCAGTCTTGCCTATGAGGACTCTGGAAGGGACCAAATCTTCTGTAGTAGTCAGGACTTAGGGGCTACTTAAGTGTCTCATCTCAGAAGGGCATCCTTTAGCCCCAGGTCGGCCTCCTTTTGTCTTTTTTAAATTTTATTTTATGTGCATTGGGCTTTGCCTGCATGTGTGTCTGTGTGAGGGTGTCAAAGTCACTGGAACTGGAACTCCAGACAGCTGTGAGCTGCTATGTGATGGCTGGGAACTGAACCCCCGTCCTCTGGAAGATCAGCTAGTGCTCTCAACTGCTGAGCCATCTCTCTAGCCCTTCATCTATTTCTTTTTAGGCGGGGTCTCTTGTATCCCAGACAGGCCTCAAACTGTCTGTGCATCTTAGAGTGACCTTGAACTTCTGATCCTCCTGACTCTACCTCCTAAGTGCTGGGACTGTAGGCTTTGCCAGGAGACCCAATCCAGGCCTTTGTGTATACTATACTCAACTAACTGAGCTGCATCCGCAGACCCTCAGTCCAGCCCTCCGAGGACAGCAGCCCCAGAGAGACCCTGACAGAGAAAAGTACCTGCTAAACTGCTCCAATTCAGTAAGACACTTCACAATGTAATAAATGCCTTTGTGCTGAATTTATCCTTTTAAACTGCTAAGAGTTTTTTGAGGGGGAGATGAGATAGAGCCCCTTTACACAGCTAGATTAAAAAATGATTATATTGGGCCGGGCAGTGGTGGTGCACGCCTTTAATCCCAACACTTGGGAGGCAGAGGCAGGTGGATTTCTGAGTTCGAGGCCAGCCTGGTCTACAGAGTGAGTTCCAGGACAGCCAGGGCTACACAGAGAAACCCTGTCTTGAAAACAAAAAAAAAAAAAAAAAAAAAAAAAAAGATTATATTACATAATCTTATTACTTGTTACTATAGTTCTTACCAGTAGCTTCATTCCCAGCTCCAGGATAAATTGTATAGCTGTGCCTTCTAATCTGTAAATAAGATACTGAGCTACCTTGGTTTACCCCAGGTAAGCATCAGTTCAGAGTGCACGTGAGGCTTATCTATCTTGTTTCCTTTGGTTTCTAAGTCCAGGAAGAGCAGATGGGAGAAAACTCCAATGATCTTTTGAGTAGTGATGTGTGTTATTTGTCTACTGTGGAAACAGGTCTCGCACCTCCTGGTGCCCATCAGAACTCTTCTGACAACTCCCTAAACACAGAAGTTGGGCAGATTAGAAAGCAGAGCAGCTGGAGACAAGAGGTTCATTCCTCAAAAGCTGTTAAATCCTCAGCCCTAACCTGGAGACTTTGTCCTCTCTTTTGTTAGGAGATGTACACCTGAATTTTGTCTGGCAAATTATATATATATATATATATATATATATACAACATCACCAATATAAAATGTACTCCCCTTATACAGTTACCCTCCAATATATGTATTTTCCAAGGATTTGGAAGATAATATATATATGGGCCACAGCCAAAAGCTAAATTCTTGCTTAGCATGCATGGGTCCTGTGGGGAGTGTGTAGGTGGGTTACACAATAAGTCCTTTTATTCAGATTCACCTATCTTTATGTGAGTTTCTTATGTCTCTCTCAGAGATAGGATTTCATTATTTGCAAATGATTCAGATGATTCTTTTTAACAACGGATTTTTATTGGCGTATATTAATTATACAGAATAATGGATTTCATAGTGATATTTTATACATGCATATAGCTGTGTGGCTTTGTTTTGTGGTTGTTTACTGTTTTTGAGACAGGATTTCATGTTGTCCAGACTGGCCTCAGACTTGCTTTGTAACCAAGGATGATCTTGAACTTCTGACCCACCTGTCTCTGCCTCCCAAGTGCTGAGATCACAAATATGCGCCACTACAGCTGTATATGGTGCTTAGGATTAAATCCAGGGCTTCGCACACTCGGGGTATGCATTCTACCAACTGAGCTACATCCCTAGCCTTCAGACGGTCCTCCCCTCCTCCTCCTCCCCCTCCTCCTCCTCCCCCTCCTCCTCCTCCTTTTTTTTTTTTTGCAGAGGATCTCTATGTAGCCCTGGCTGGTCTGGCACTTACTATGCCAGGCTAGCCTTGAACTTACATAGATCTGCCTTCCTCTGCACCTAAGTTCTAGGATTAAGGACATGTGCTATCATGCCCAGCCAAATAATTAGAACCCTTCACTTGCTTTCACACAAGTTGCATGAAATGCCTCAGCCAGATTGTATCCCTGACACGTTATATTTAGCCATTGTCTACAAAGGAGCTTGCAGTCATTGGAAGGAGGAGCCACTTTTAGCCTAAGCCCTGTGACACTGGCATGCATCACACACCACTCCCTAGCATAGAAAGCAAGAAAATTCTGGAAAGAACAGAGTTTTATCATTGAGGTACAGCAAATCAAATCAAAACAAAGAGGAAGATAAGGAGGTAAGCACTGGGTAGGAGAGAAAGGTGCTCTCGGCAGAGGGAAGGATATAAATACGCACTCCCAGGTTTAGATCCAGCACATTGCTCTCCAACACGGCAGCCCCAAAGTAGAGCAACCAGAGGGCCTTGGGAGACACAGGGAGCAACTGCACTGGCTGCTGAGTAAGAATGGTAAAGCTGAAGCTCCAGGCTAGAGCATTCGGCTGGCAGGGGTTCTGCCATGCATCCCCAACTTAGAACACAGAATACATAGGAAGAAAAATACTATCTGAGTACATATCTGAAAGTTAGATACTAACCTTGGCATGTTATACTCAGTGGGGTGAATGGATGTTGCTATTTAAAGAATGGGTCAGAAAGACTACATGTGGAAGGAGAAAGAGAGGGAGGGGGGAGGGAAAGGGGGAGGGAGAGGGGGAGGGAGAGGGGGAGGGAGAGGGGGAGGAGGGAGAATTTTAAGATATTCTCAAAACTGGACTGACCTGAACTAGGTGGCCGGAGACATAGGTCTGTGGTAGAGTGCTCCCCTAGCATACTCAAGGCCTGTGTTCCATCCTGGCACTGCCCCCACTGACAAGCAACGGGAAACATCTCAAAGTTGTTCAAAAGGTAGATTCCATCAGATTGAAAGGGGACTCATCCAAATTCTCCCGGGTTTCTAGCATGCGTAGCTCATCACCTATTGACTACCATAGGAAACGAGGGTGAGAAGATTCGAGGAGGCTGAAAGAACGCATATGGCTGGGAGAAAGATGCATTGGACGCTTCGAATAGAGAAACACGGTTGAAATGCAAGTGCAGAAATAGGAGCCAGGTGGCAGCAGGCAATGGCGAGACAAGAGTCTCCTACCCCCTCCCTTTCCTCTTCATCCTCCCCTCCTCCCCTTCTCTGAGACAAGGCTCACCCTGGAGCCTTGACTGGCCTGGAGTTCACAAAGATCCATCATTCTCTGCCTCCCAAATGCTGGGATTAAGGGCATTGCTCCCCGCCCGCACCCCCATCTGCCTCTCTTATTTTTCTTCTTAAACCCAGTTCCTTTGGCCCCCTTTTGTTTTGTCCTCACAGCCTTTTTGCTGCCCCTGGCCCTCAGACTCTCCCGTTCTCTCTTGAAGCAAGTTGTTTATCAATACCCTTCAAGTTTCCTACACCTGTTCGATTGGCAGGGCTGGGACCTGGAGAAATACGTTCGGAGCTACTGTGCTTAAAAAATCCTCCGTTATAAACAGTCTCATGTTCAAAACAGCAATATATAAAACTTGCTCTAATATATTTTCCTTTTTTTTTTTTTTTTTTAAATTCACTCCAGATAACGATCACACCTCTTGAGCCACGCTGGCGCCCACAGCACCATGGATATGTGTGACCCTAGGTAAATGCACAGCCACTGTTTTCTACAGTTTTTTTGAGTTTTGGTTGAAACGTGTAGAATTTAAGCACATTTGCTGTTTGAAAGCACCTTTGTTTTGTGCCTCGAGCAACTAGCCAGAGGCATTTTAAACTATGGTGGTGTCTAAGAAAGTAAGATCTATGCAGAGAAATCTGAAGAATCCTATCCATTCTTAGTTCTTGTTAACAGGCTCATTGTGCACCGTGTGGATGGCTTGGGTCTAGGACAGATTTCTCTCTGAACTTGACAGCATGGGTATATGAGTGTAATTTGGCCTTTCGTTTTCCCTGGCAGCCGGTGCCCGTCCATTTATATGGTATGTTCACAGGAGAGCTGACAAGTGTTGAGAGGTTTTATTTGATATGCATTTTTTTTCCTTTTAAGATGAAAAAAAAAAAAACGTAAAAATAGGTACTTGTTAGCTAGTTTTCCTAGTTAGTCTTGTGATCATAACCAAATGTTTCATTAAAGAGTTTCACCCAAGCAGATTAGTGTGCTGAATGATTGCACTGTGTTTAATATTCATGGCGAAGCTGTACGCAGGGAGAGGTTTTAATGATACAAATGCAAAGCCATTATTTTTCCTGTATGACTTGCAAAAGCCATTCCTTCTAAAACAGGGCTATTTATGCTAATTTGCAATAGTTACTGAATTGCAGGCAGCTCTGTGAATTTACTTTTCTTGGCAGTTCTAGAATATCCTGCCATAACACATACTGAAAAACTGGTGACGGGTTATGAAAATCTGGATGCACTGCAGGTCGGTCTTGTGCAAACCATGAAATGGTGATTCCATTAGGAAAACAAAACCTGTTATCTGAGCAGGTTAAGGAAGCATTAAAACCAGGGGAATTCGGGGGTTTTGAATGGAAGACAAGCACAGTATGGCTCCAGAGGCTCCTTAGTAAGGTTGGTTACTTGGTCTGTGGCTTGGTTTGTGGTACCCAGCCCTTATTTGGTTTTACTGGTCTTTTTGAAGATGCTGAGCTGCACTGACCATGGAACTCACCTGGAGGCTAGTATACACACCTTTCTCTAGAAGACATTCATTATTGTTTTGAGGCAAGGTCTCATGTAGCTTTAGCTGGCTTCAAACTCACTAGGTAGCCCCCGATGGATTTGAACTCATCAGTTTCCTGCCTCTACCTTCATGGGTTGGGATACAGGTGTTTCGAAGCATAGCCAGCTTAGCAGCTTAACTGACTTTTTTTTTTCCTTTTTGGAAGAATAGAAAAAATACTTTATTATCTTTATCATATTTTACACAAAGAAAATCTTTAGTAGCACCATAAAATTAAATGCATTTAAAAAATAAAATAGGGAAACTGGTCTAAACCCAGCCGACTTCTGGATCCTGACTCAACTTTTTGCTAAAGCAAGTAAAATTTTACTCCAAATATTTTTAAACAAGATTGTTTTGTTTGGAATTGTGGTAATCAGGATAGGTATCTTGGGGGAAAGGACCTTGGTTTGTAATTTAAGCTACAAAATATTTAATATTTTATCTAATTTAAATGATTCAAAGAGTTTCAAAATAGATGTAAAGTTTTCTTTAGGACATTAATAAAAGGATATAAAGACTTAAAAAAAGAGAAATAAACAGTAGGCCATTAGCAAGGCCATTAGATAACCCTTTATAAATAAACGTGTCAATACTGTAAGATGTACAAAATATCACATAGTGATGTCTCAAGATCAGTTTGTAAACCTTGGGCAGTGGTTGTTGGAATTACAGGTGCAGAATACATTCTGAGAAGTTTGTTATTATTTTTAATTGATCCTCTAGAGTTGTTTTTCTCAAATGATAATTAATTCTTGAGTCTGTCACTATTGACCTAATGATGTGTGATTGCTTTATTAATGATCGATGACCTTGGTGGATAATATGATTCCACCATTAGCTATGTCTAACCAACCCCTTAGAGACAGTTTCTAACCTGGGTGGGAGTGTGTGATTCCATGCAAAGCCATTGGGAAGAAACAGAGGTAGTACATTTGTTTAACAAATAGACATTGGGAATGTGGATACAAAGCAGTCTTACACTTTCTTAGGGCCTAGGGAATACTGTAGTGAATGAGAGGAAGGCTTCCTATCTTTGAAGTAGAACAAGAAGACAAACATGAAGGTGACTGAATGATAACCTACCTAACTATGTGAAGTGCTTTGAAAGATACGTACAGCCTGGGTTGGACATATATGATGATGTATAGTTTTAAAGAGATTTATGTGGTTTTTTCTTGGAGCAGGGTTTCTCTGTGCAGCCCTGGCTGTCCCGGACCTCACTCTGTAGACCAGGCTGGCCTTGAACTTACAGAGATTTGCCTGCCTCTGCCTCCCGAGTGCTGGGATTAAAGATGCCCCCTACCATGCTTAGCTAAAAAGATTTCTTTTCTGAGACGGCGTCTCGGGTCCTGCAGCCTGGTCTCAAACTTGGTTGGAGCTCAAGAATAACTTGAACTTCTAATCTCTTTCTCTTAGCTCCCACCCCAGTGCTGAGATCGTAGCTGCTCAGCATTAATCTTAGATTTATTGAGATTGATTTTACTTCTACTACTATTATTTATTACTATTATTATTATAAAGACAGGGTCTCACCATATAATCCTGGCTGACTTGAACTCTCTACATAGCCCAGGCTAGCCTCCAACTCACAGAGGTCTGCCTGGCTCTGCTCCCAGTACTGGGATCAAAGGCATGTGCCACCACGCCCAGCCAAGGAAATGATTTTTAACTCTAAGATAGAAGTAGTATTTTTATATTCCACTTCCGAAGGAAGAAAAATAGATAAGAAATGCAGATGGTCAATTAACTTGTTCATCTAACTTCATTCACATCATAAAGAATGCAAACGAACATAAAAACTGTAACAGACTTCTATGCTTTATAGGCTAAGAAGAGCATCAAAATTGATTAAAAATCTCCAGTGGTAAAATTGGACACTTGATCAAGGAATGTTCTCACCTTTTTCTTTTTCTTTTTTTTTTTTAATTTTAAATTTATTTTTGATACATCATCTTTTAATCTTTGCTACTTTCATACAATATATGCATATATTATATATATGTATATACATATATATGTATAATATACATACAATATATACATAAACAATATATCTCTATCAGATCTACCTCTAACACCCTGCAGAAGTCACCCCAGTTCCTCTTCTCCCCTTCATATCTCTTCTTGTCTTTCTTTCTTCCTTCCTTCCTTCCTTTCTTTCTTTCTTAAATCCACTGAATCTAATTATCACTGTCATTTGGAATGCCGACTGATACTGTTTGCTTGGCCTTGTCCAGGTGACCATAGCCACAGTGAGTTCATGAGTACAGTAGCCATGTCACGTCCTGAAGACAGGACTTCACAGCACTCCTCCCAGTTCTCCATTCTCACATCCATCTTGCCTCTCTTCTGTAACATTCCATGAGCTTTGGGTGGGGATGTGTGCTGATACAGATGTCCCATTTAGGGCTTAGTACTCAATGGCCACTTATTTTCATCACCGGTCAGCCATGAGTCTCTACATTAACTGCTGCCCACTGCAGAGAGATGCTTCTCTGGGTAAGGTTGAATAGCATTAATCTACAAAATAAACATATGTATTTAAAAAGCAATTTGAAGACATTTCCACTTAACAAAATTACAGTGGTAGGGTCCTTTGTACCCATGATGTTTCTAACCATGGGTCCTTGACAAGGTTTACAGTACCAGGCATGAATTTCCTCCTGTGGAGAAGACCTTCGTGCCAGCATTGTGTCAGTGGGCACATTTGCCTGACAGGTTGGTATTGTAGCATGCACAGTTCACCACTGGGTAATATCATTTTAGTTTCCTTTTCCAGAGGACTGAGTAGCACCTTCCTACACTATAACAGCTAGCCAGCAGAGAGAAAGTTTTCAGGTCAGTTCCAGGTTGACTTCTTTATGAAAAAAAAGTATGTAGTATCTTCAGCAGTAGGGTCTGACCATCTAGTTTTGGTGGGCAACCAAGAGCAATGGCAATAGCCTATGTACTTTTAGAGTACTCTAGAACCTCCCTAGCCAATAACTCATAGAGTTCTCATACATCTAAGCAAAACAGAATAATTATATTTGAAGCTAAAATATAATGAAGATGTCAGAAGGTAACCTAAATTGACGGAGAGTTAAGTTCATGTTTATAATTTTGCAACTTTGTCTTTCAATAATGAATTAAACCAAACTTAATTTAAAATTGTTATTGCAATTTATACTGTATGAAATTATTTACAGAAATATATATCAGAAATAAAGCATAGGTCAAGGTTAGATAAAAAGTATTACTTTTGATTTAATTGGAAACATATTTATTGCATCTTATAGATAATTCTTTTCTTAAAGATTTATTATTTTCTTATGCATATGAATACACTGTAGCTATCTTCAAAAACACCAGAAGACCATTACAGATCATCGTGAGCCACCATGTAGTTGCTGGGAATTGAACTCAGAACCCCTGGAAGAGCAGTCAGTGCTCTTAACCTCTGCATCATCTCTCCAACCCCTACATAATTCTTTATCACTACATAAACACTTTCATTTTCTCTCTTTTTTGCCACAACCAACTAATGTTTTATTATATGAACGATCGAGCTAGTTTCCAAGGGCAGATATTAGGTTGCTCCTGGTAATCATCTCAGTAGTTAATAACTATATAGTTAATTTTACTATATATCCATAGAGGTAGGACTTCCAGGTGAAGAAATAACCTCACCAAAATTCCCTCCATGAAGGCTTCTATAATTTAATCTTTTTTTCATTTTTGTGTGTGCTCTAGGCACGTGCACGTATATATGTCGGCATGTGTGTGGGCACACACGTGTGGGTGCACGTGGGGACGGAGGCTGACGTGAGGAGCCACCCTCTACCGCTCTTTCATCTTCCCCACTGATGTACGGTCTTTAAACCAGAGCCCTCAGGATGGCTGCTTTTGCTAGCCATCTGGTTCTGGAAATTCCCCTGCTTCAACCTTTGGAATGTGGAATTACAGGTGGGTCACCCTGCCAATCTGGCATTTACTTGAGTTATGGGGATCTGAATTCTGGTTTTCATGCTTGCATCTCTTAACCACGGAGCCAATTCTCCAGCCTTGGTTGACATAATTTACATTTCCACCAGGAATATGTAATCATGATTATTTTGTACTTGGTGTTACTAAGCTTTCAGGTTCCTTTTTTGCATAGTGTTGAAGAAAACCAGAGTCTCACTTTTTCATGTTTTTCTCATATGATTTTGTGCTCTGCTGGCCTTTTTTTCCAACTTAAAAAGGCTTTTTTTTTTAATACAAGAGAGTTAACTTTTTTTTTTTTGGTTTTTTGACTTTCCCAGAGAGAGATTATTCTCTCTCTCTCTTTCTCTCTCTCTCTCTCTCTCTCTCTCTCTCTCTCCTCCTCCTCCTCCTCCTCCTCCTCCTCCTCCTCCTCCTCCTCCTCCTCCTCCTCCTCCTCCTCCTCCTCCTCCTCCTCCTCTCTCCTTCTCTCTCTGGATGGGGGATGTTCAAGACAGGGTTTCTTTGTCCTGGAACCTGCTTTGTAGACCAGGCTGGTCTCAAACTCAGAGACATCCTTTTGCCTCTGCCTCCTGATGCCGGGACTAACAGTGTGTGCCACCACTGCCCAGCTGAGGGGGATTTTCCCAACATAGTTAAATTTAACAAAATTTTCATGACTCAAGTTTAGAAAAACAACAAAAAAAATATCATATTGCATTCCATTATGGGGGTATGTTATTTTTCTTCTAGACTACAGTATAGATAGTTTTTACTATCTACCTTAACTTTTTTAGCTGTTTCGAATTTTAAAATACTGTGTGTACGCTCTGTGTGGAAGTTAGAGAATGCGTGGAAGCTGGTTCTGTCTTTCCAGTCTGTAGGTTCTAGAGGTTGAGCTCAGGTCGTCAGGCTCGGAGGCAAGCTCCTGTACCACTGAACCATCTTGCCAGCCTGGGTTTGAAATTTGTCTTGGTCTAAGAAAGGTTTAATCCCTGTCCTAAGCACTAGTCTACACTGACCTGTTCTGCACCCCCCCCCCCACTGTGCCCCCAACCCATCCCCGGTTCCTCCTCACCCACATCTCAGTCCGCAGTTTCCGTGTTCCCACTCTGCCTTGCAGTAGGGTCTATAGTCCCTCTCCAGCAGTCTTCCTGCCTCAGTCTCCCCGGCGCTGGGACTGCAGGACGTTCCGCCATGCCCAGCTATAGGGGGGTTTGTTTGTTTGTTTGTTTTGTTTTGTTCTTTTTGGGTTTTTTGGCGTTTTTGTTTTGTTTTTATCCCATATCTCTTTGGATCAATGTCTGAACTTTATTTTTCTTTTCTATTTCTTAACATACGTATGTTTATACATCTCAATTCTTACAAATGTTCCCATGTGGCATCTGGCTTTAGGCTCCTTTGAGGTGACTGCAGGGTTTAACTTTTTATTTTATGGCTGATTTTTTTTCCCCTGCTAACAAAGTTTATTCTAGTTGCTTCCTTGGGCAACATGTTTAGAAGCTTATAAGGAATGAAAAAAATGTGTTTGCAATTATATGAAAATATTCTTCACATCAGAGCTAACTCTGCAAAAGCTGAAAACTCATGAAAAAGAAACATCTATTTCGAATGAAATTCTTCAGTCCAGGAGAAAAGTCTGTAGAGTCAGATCAGAATACACAGAGAGAGAGAGAAAGAGAGAGAAACAGACAGACAGACAGACAGACAGACAGACACAAACACACAGAGAGAGAGAGAGACAGACAGACAGACAGACAGACATACACACACACCACACACAGAGAGAGAGAGAGAGAGAGAGAGAGAGAGAGAGAGAGAGAGAGAGAGAGAGAGACATGTGATGTGTTATATATTTTGAAATGAAAGATGGATCCATTGGGCAATGAGTTGGTAGAAGAAAGTACTTTAGATATCCACTTGGAATCTGCACTGTGACTTACTGGCAAGTTGATTTTCATTAATTGATTATTCCCTCTCTCTCTCTCTCTCTCTCTCTCTCTCTCTCTCTCTCTTTCTGTGTGTGTGCGCGTGTGTGCGCGCTCATCCATGTGGAGGTCAGAGATCAATGTCAGCTGTCCCTCTTCAGGTGCCGTCCACCTTTGGTTTTTGAGATAGAGCCTCTACTTGACCTGGAACTAGCTGATTAGGCTAGATGGGCTGGCCAGTGAGCCTCAAGAATCCATAAGCCTCCACCATCTTACCTCTGAGAATCAAAGTTCCAGTCCTTTGTGCCTAAGTTTTCAAATGTGGGTTCTGCTATACAAGCAGGTCCTCATGCTTTGTGTAGCAGGAACTGAGCTATGTCCCCATCCCTGAGATTGATTTTAAACTATACTAGTTGGAGAAGAAGATACACATCTATAATCCTAGCACTTGGGGACTCAAGAAAGAGGAACTTGAGTTTAAGACAAGCCTGGGCTACATAGCAAAACTTTGTCTCAAAAAGCTAGAAATATCACATTTATTGTAAGGTGGCTCTGTCACTGACAAAGTGTTGTAATAGGAAACAGCAGCAGTTGGTTTCATAATACTTGGAACTGCAAGATTGTACTGACAATGGGATAATCTCATCCAACGTTTATGTGTCAAAAAGGGGAGGGGCAGAGGGAGGTCTGCCCCATTTCCCTCGCCTCTGTGGGGTATGCACAGATTATCCCTGGTTTAGCTTAACCTGGGAGCTTATACAATTGAGAATATAGGATCAAATAGTCTGTAGACGGTTGAATCCTGCAAATCAGTTGGATTATCGGGCTCATGGACTTCTTTTTGCTTTTGGACTGCTTATGCACAGTTTCTGATTTTCTATTCTTACATAAAGTGCATTGGGGGAGCACGAGATGATTGTTATTCATGTAAACACAGAAGAGGTAAACCACCAGACATTTAGAAAATAAGATTCACAGAGCAGGAATGTTTCCCCCTTTTAGCATTATGAAGTGCTCAGACTTAGGTCAGCTCTCTCTTCTTCCTGGGAAGATATCACCACTAGCATTATGCCAGATTTAATGAAGAGTCTCTTCTACATATATTAAGCTGAATAGAAAGCTGATTGTTTGAGAGGGGGTGTGGCAGGAACTGTGTAGCCCAGGATAAACTTGAATTTGCAGTCCTTTTCCCTTAGCCTGTAAGCATGTGCCACCAGGCCTGGCTAAATGCAGACATGTGAGACTTTAATAAAGACTGACACATAGGAGATGACCATGGACTTGAAGGAATTCTGTTTCTCCCAGACTATGCAGTAGAACTTAGGTGTCTTTTACATTTGAAATAGAAACAAATAGAAATTGCTCTCTAAATTATGATTAGATTCTCTTTCTTCTTGCAAATATGCTCTTGAAATTAAAGCAAGTATCTCAAAGGTACAAATCCACCATCTTTAAGAGACACAATATGATCACCTATAGGGGAAACCATTCTTAATTTTACTCTTGAGTAGTTTTTGCCTATGTACAAATGTAACTAAATGAAGTCAAAGTTAATTTTTAACATTTGCTTAGTAAATGTATGCTCTTTTTAAATAATAAAAGTATAACTTTTTACTTTTTTGTAAAGAGGTGAAAAAAAAACACAACTAAGGAAATACACAAATTTCATTTAAAGAAAATTTATGCCAGGGCTGGAGAGATGGCTTAGTGGTTCAGAGCACTTGCTCTTATGGAGGACCCTAGTTTGGTTCTCAGGATACACATCACAACTACTGTAACTCTTGCTCCAAGGGATCTAATGTCCACTTCCAGCTTCAGTAGGCATCTGTATACACACGCACATACACACATGTCAACACACACACACATGAATGAAGAAGAATAAACCTTTTTTAAAAAGGAAGCGAATTCAATATAATTTACTTGTGCCAAGTGTTTCTCTGGGAATGAGGAAATGGGGAAATTAAAACTGGGACTAGGAGGTGGGATGATTTAGAAGCTTAATCCTCGGAAGTGCTCTGCTAATACATTTTTAAAAATTGCATCTTGTTGGGCTCGCCTGCACCACTGTGAAACAATAGAGAGTCCTGTGATGAGTTGATGGCCATTGTTGGTGAATGAAGACATGACGACAGTGAGGCTGTGGCAGTGAGGCAACTTGGAAGGTGCTGACACGGAGCCCACGATGAGCGAGAGTGGACGGAAGTGAGCATTTCCCAGCAAGGCGGCAAAGGTGGCAATTAAAGCTATTTTTTAAATAAGTGTCAATACCTGTGGAATGGCTTTCATCGCTTGCTGATTTTATTGCCCGAGGAGTGTGACTCTCTGTTTGATTCCTTTTTAGTGGTTCCTCATAAACTGCATGTGAGAAATGAGAATTGAAAAGCCTTTTAAAAAAATAGGACTAACATAAGATCAAAGTACCCTGAGACTAGCATGTAAGGATGCAGTTGTTAATTAACCCCCCCTTTGTATTTATTGTACACATTTTAAGGCTTAAATTTTAATTTTATGTGATGCATGTGTTCCTGAATGTATGTTCATTGCATGTGCAGCAGCCCACAGAGATCAGAAGAGGCATCCCTTTCCCCAGTATTGAAGTTACAGGCTCCTTTTCCCTACATTTGGAATGCTAGGCTGTTGTGAGCTACCCCATGGGTATTAGGAGCTGAACCCAGGTCCTCTGCAAGCCATCTCTCCAGCCTCCTGGGTTATCATCTTTGGTAGATTTATCAAGTGTGTTTTATGTTTAATGCACTATGACTTGGTCCCTATTTTCATAGTGAAGTGGTTTGTTTGGATGATGTGTTTAATCTTCTTTTACATGTAATATTTAAGCCTTTATATCAACTGTCAAAGATGATTCGGGTCATAGAATTTCAAAACGGGAAAGACTGTGAACTGTCAGCATAGGCAAGTTTCCTGAAAGACTAAAATTAGTTCTTTTCTCTCTTTCTGTACGTTGCTGTATATAATTGGCCAGGAACCAAGGAACTGGATTGTGGTGCAAGAATAAAGGGTGGAAATGAGGGGCTGGGCTGAGAAACTGTCATAACTTTTGGGAAATGCTTTACCTGTCATTGGTGCTACTTCTGAGGATGCCTTGTATATTTTCTCCTCAATCTTTTACTATTTCCCTGAAATTTTCTCTTTTCTGAGTTAATGGCCAAAGACGGTACAGACACAGAGTGAGACAGGGAGTCAGAGAGAAGGGCTCCGCTTAGGTCTGAGAAGCAATTCAGAGGGTTCGTCACGCACCCAAATCTAAGGAGGAGCCTTGTGGGTGAGCACTTGCTTAGGAAGAGGACATGAAAGTTTTGTTCATGTCAGGTGTGAGGTTGAACTAGGACCAAGTCCAGTACAGCACAGGAAAAGGCAGAGTGACTATTGGCAGTTGGGGCAAAGTTAAGGGAAGCCATTGCAAGTGGTTCTGAGATCTTAGGCTCCATGGACAGCTGCTCATGGGGACCTCAGAGTCTCCTGTTTTCTGTCTCGGATCTCATCCTTCAGCATGCAACTAACAACACCACGGAAGGCATTCACCCCTCGCTGCTTGTTTCTAGGCACAGTCTCTCCTTTTGAAAAGAACATGCCTCGTGACTAGAGCCCAACTCCTGCATTCTTTCTTTATTCCTGCCTCAAACAAACCTGAAGTCCAAGGTTGTGCTGGCTTGTTTTCTTTCAACTTGATAGAAGCTAGAATTATTTGGGAAGAGAAAACCTCGACAGAGAAGATGCCCCTACCAGATTGTCTTGTGGGTAAGCCTTGAGCCATTACCTTGATGGAAGACTGGTTTTGGAGGTCCAGCTCACTAGGGGTGGTGCAACCTTTAAGTAGGGGGTCTTGGGTGCTATAAAAAGCAGGCTGAGTAAGCCATGAGGAACAAGCTAGTAAGCAGCACTCCTCCATGACCTCTGGATTAGCTCCTGCCTCCAGCTTCTTGCCCTATTTGATTTTCTTCATGACTTCCCTCAGTGATGGGCTGTGGTATGGTATAGAAGTGTAAGCTTTAAATAAACCCTTTCCTCCAGAAGTTACTTTTGGTCATCGTCTTTTTCCACAGCAATAGAAACCCTACGACAAAGGTACACTCTCAACTCAAGAAGTTCCCTGACTGTCTGTTCTGGCTTCCGAAGCATACATTCACCTGGATCGATACACTAGGGCTGTCTTTTGCAGGTGCATATATTCTCAATCATACTATGTTAAGGATGAGACCCTGGAGTCCCTCTTCTTGACCTGAGTTTTCTAGCATTGAATGTTGCCCCAGGGACACGAGCAAATTGAGAGGCTCAAGATGCCCTTGACATCTTGCCTCTGACTAGCAGTTTGTGGCTGAGTTACTAGTAGGTCTCTAAAATCTTTTGATGTAATTAAAGTGGAAACGTTATGACTGCTGGATATAGTCTGCATGTCACCCTGACCCTCTATTAACAAATGCTATTTCTACTGACCACGCGATGCTAAACACCTCCTTGTTCCCTCCAGGAAAGCATGGGGGGGGGGGGGAGATAGAGGTCAGGACTTCTCTGTTTGACTCTTGATTCTAGATTTTTCTTCCTTTAGGGTAACTTTTCTTTATTTTCTGTAATAAGAACATGATATTACTAATACTATACCAAATCAGGAAAATACATTTTCCCCAAGTCAGCAAAAATGAAAATGCTTATAAAAATGATAGATGCACATAACACAGAATATAATATATACAAGTGATGTGTAGGAATGGTGGGGTGGGGGTTCTTGTCTGTGTGTATACACAGGTGCAGGTGCATGTGGGTGCCTCTGCAGGCTGAGACCAAAGGTTGATGCTGGGTGTCGTTCTCCCTCCCCCTCTGTTTCCCGCTCTCTTCTTTCCTTTCTTCCTTCACTCTGTCCTCCCCCTTCCTTATTATTGAGACAGGGTTTCACCATATAACTCTGGCTGGGCTGGAACTTGCTACATAGAATAGGCTGCCCTCAAATGCATAGAGATCTGCCTGCCTCTGTCTTCCAAATGCCAGGATTAAAGGCATGTACCATCATGGCCAGCTCCCATTTTGTTTGTTTGTTTGTTTATTATTCAGTGACCATCTGTCTTTATATCCCCTCCCCACCACCCAGTGCTGGGTATAGTCACATGGTGCTACTGTCCAGGTTTTTAAGTGGGTGCTGAGGCTCTGAATTCAAGCCCTCATGGCTGTCTGCAAGCACTTTACAGGGTGAGCCAGTTCCAGAATTTAATTTAAAAATAAAGTTACACAGCCTTAAAGCTGCAATGGCTGTGCTAGCATCGGATGTTTCTGTAGTATTTACCAACGGCTCTTTTCTGCATGTAACATCGGGGGTGGAATAGATTGGTGCTTTGAGGTCAGTTCAGAACATGGCTCTGCCACTCGAAGAGTCAGAGAGGGTAAGGTGTTGACCTGCTCTTAACTTCTACTTGATCTCAATCCTGGCCTCACAGAATCATCGTTAGGATGTTGAATTAATGCCTGTGATATGTTCACAGGGCTGGATTATATGTTCACAGCATTACTTATTGTCTGACTTTATTTCTTGTGAAAAAGCAGGGCATGTGGGATTAGCTCAGAGATTAAGTGAAATGACAAGTGACTCCTGCAGTATTTTTGCCAGGACTGGAAGAGACAGTCAGTGAGCTCCCCGAGATCTTTCTGAAAGGTGGGGCAAACCCAAACCTGAAAAGCCAGTTGAACCACTCTGGTGGGGTTAGCTGACCCCATGTGGTCCTGTCAGCTCTCCTGTATAGGCACAGGCATAGCCAATGGCTGAAAGCGCAGGGTGGGGGGAGAGGGGGGAGGGGGTCTGGGGTAGGGGGAGGGTAGCATCATACAGGGAGGCCTCAAGTCCTTCTTCATGCTGCTTTTTTTTTTTTTTTATGTTAGGTTGGAGGAAGAGATGGTGAGAATACATTGGTAATCATTTCGGTAAACTTTCTCATTTCCAATGAAAAGTTGTCTCCACATTTCTGTGAGCGTGCAGCCCGGAAAAGCTGCCTTGAAAGCCCAGCTTCGTTAGTTGCTGTGGCTTTGAGAAAAGGCACAGAAGCCTTCCAACTGCAGGGTGCCGGCTGGCCCTTGCCCTGTTTGTTCCCGGAGACGTGTTGATACCTCTCATCAGCTTGTGACAAAGATACACACTGCCATCTCTACTCAGCAATGACATCTCCCTCCCCAGCATTAAAGTTCCCTCTTCCCACCACCTCCCACCATCTCTGTATCATTTTGTTTCCTCTAACAATCCACACCTGCCCCCCCAAACCATTTTTAAAACGACCCATTGCTTTTAAAAATGAACCAACGTGTTAAAATGTTGGAGCTGGGCACAGACTCCATCCTCATTCTATAATTGTGGTTTTTGTGTTCAGCTTTGAGAGAGGTAAATGACAAGATGGAAATTTCCCAGTCAATACTGTAAAGGGCACAATTCACTTTATGAAAGAAATGTTTATTCGCATATGGGTTCCTTAGTGATATGTTTGACTTGGATCTGTGAAATGTTAGGAGTCAGTTGGCCCGAAAAATCTCTGAAGTCACATTGTTGAGCAGACAAATTAAAATGCAAACATTTTGATGCATCCTGAAGTTTCCAGTTTTCATAGCTGCTTGGCAGACCTCAAAGTTTATTGACTATGGTAGTTTGGAAAACCAACATGAAAGAGTTATAAAATCATGTCTGTAGGTCATGATGAAAACAGATTAATTCAAAATAAAATAATAAATCAGGGAGGGGGTAGAAGATTTAGAGATTGAGAAATACTTTGCATAGGCATTATAATCTTTAAGAAATATATTATTTTTTTCCCTTCAGGGAGAGGTCCTCATATAGCCCAGGCTAGCCTCCAACTCATTCTGTTGTTGAGAATGACTTCGATTTCTAACCTTCTGCCTCCACTTCCCAAGTGCTGGGGTAACAGGTGTGCATCACTGGTCCTGGTTTTTGTCATCCTGGGGACTAAAGCTAGGACCTCCGGGATGAAAGGCAAGCTCTCTGTCTGCTGAGCCACACCCCCTATTTATGAATCGTTCTTACTGAATTTTACTGTATTTTATTACTTGTAAGAGTTTTAGAACTTGTTAGAGCTACAGAGCATCTACAAGAATGCCAGAGAGGTATAGCAGCCGCTCTTCAATTTGCATATGGCCTGAGGCATTTTGCAAATGGTACTTTTTTGTTCTTCCAAAATTATACTTTGGATGGCTGTGGTGATACAAGCCTTTAATTCCACCTTTCAGGAAGCAGAGGCAGGTAGGTCTCTGTGAAATAGAGGCCAGTTTGGTTTAAATAGTGAGTTCCAGTGAGGGCTACACAGTGAGACACTATTTCTAAAACAAACAAATTCACCATGCAGGTGAGAACTGAGTAAGCATCAAGGGTCAAAAGTGCTTCTGCTTGTCCAGAGGACCTGAGTTTGGCTCTCAGCACCCAGATCAGGTAATAACAATAGCCTGTAACTCCAGTTCCAGAGATTCTGATGCCCTCTTCTGTTCTCTATGGACACCCTCACACATCAAAGGCACACATGCACCTACACACAAATAAAAGTTAAATAAGTAAGATTTTAAATATTTCAAGAAGGCCATCAGGATGATGGCCCAGTGGGTTAAGGTGCTAGCTGCCAAGGCTGAGTTCAATCCCCAGAGCCCCATGGTGGAAGGAGAGAAACAACTCCTCTAAGCAGTCCTTGGACTGCCACATGTGTGTTGTGACTTGCTCATGTATCCCTTTCCCCAATAAGTGTAAAAAGTTCAAAACTTGTCACTCCAATGACTTGAAGTCTTTTTTAAGAGAGGGTTTGGGAGCTGGAGAGATGACTTCATAGTTAAAGCCCTGGCTGTTCTTTCAGAGTACCTGAGTTTGCTTCCCAGTATCCATTCAACAGTTCACAACTGTCTGTAACTCCAGTCCTGAGGACCCAGTATCCTCTTCTGGTCTCTGTGCAGACCAGGCACACAAATGGTGCCCAGACATATGTGTTAGCGCACACACACACACACACACACACACACACACACACACACACACACACACACTAAGGAGAGAGGGGTTTACAAAATGTAATATGTAATGACAGACTATTCATATTTTGCACTCTGGAGTTCTAACTTGGCCTAAAGGGGAAAGGGAGACTGAACCCGAGCCCCAGCAAGGCACTTTGGGGGGAGCTGAGCTCACACTCTCAAGCGCTGCAATCAGCAACTGCAATTTTATTATTTTGCTCAGAGCTCCTATAATTAGTTTTCCTATCAAGGGTTTTATTTGTTTGTTTGCTTTGAGACAGAGTCTGCTATTATCTAAGAAGCATCAAACTCTGCCTACTCTTCCTGCGAATACTCCCAAGTGTAGGGATTGCAGACATGTGCCACCACCCCTGGTTTATGCTGTGCTGGTGACCAGAGCAGGCTTTGTGCACCCTAGACAGACACTCTACCAACCGCGGCACCTCGTCTTGACCATCAGGAGCATATGTGTGCAGGCACAGACGTGAATGGCTGCTACTGTGCATGCACGGAGCTCAGAGGACAAGTTTTGGAAATTGGTTCTCTTCATTTCATGAGTTGAGGCTCAAACTCAGATTTTGAGGCTTGCAGGGCAAGCACTTGTGCCTGCTGAGCCATCTCTCTAGCCCTTCTTACCAAGTTTCTGATTCCTAGCATAAAAATCACACACAGAGTTTGGAACTGGGGTGAAGCAGGATTTTGCTTTGCAGATATGACTGATCCAACCCAGCCCCTCCACAGTTCTAGCAGTATGAATTGGTCCTCTTCTTAAGAGGTGGCCTGCACTCCATTTTCTTGGATATGGACAGACCAATGACAGGGCAGAAAGGAGATCTTATGATTTGTAAAGTGGAAGTAATAGCAATTGATGTGGTTTCTACTGGGAATTTCCAGGGCTCCTGGAGATACCCTAAGGAAAACTTCAAAGATATCCCAGTAGCTCAGCCACCCTAGCCCAACCTGTTTTAGTTCTTCCCCCCCTCCCCCCAACCTCCAGACATGAGGCAGACAGGCTTCAAATTATTCCACCCTCCAGTCTTTGAGCCAGCCCCAGCTGATGCTGCGTGGAGGGCGGGACCACCTGTCTCTATGGAGCCCAGCCCAGATTGCAAAGTACTTGGGGGAATAAGCACGATGAGTGGAGCCTTGACACCCATGGATTCTGAGGGCATGGATTCAACCAAGTACACGTGGAAAATACCTGTGGAGGATGTGTCTGTGCTGAACTCGTGGATATGCGTGGTCGTTATTTCCTAAGTAATAAAATATAACTATTACACTCGTAGTATTTACAGAAAGTCTTCTTGTGTGTGTGTCTGTACGCGTGCTATATGCTTGCACTTGTACAGACCAGGGGTCAATGTTGGCTATCTTCCTCAACTGTTCTTTTTTTGAGTGACACTGTCTTTAATGGAACCTGGAGGTTGCTAATTTGTCTGGACTGGAAGGTCATTGAAGCCCAGGGAGCAGAGGAAGTGCTCTGTGAATGTGTACTGTTGTCCTCAGTCCTCTGTGAATGTATATTGTTGACATCAGCATGGCCATGTGAAGGACCAAAGCCTCACGTGAATCCATGAGGATGGCAAAGCCTTCCTCTGGTCCTAAAGCAAATAACTGTTGGCAGGATGTGCAAAAAGCTGCAACTGCAGCTTCTTCCTCCCAAGGATGTTTACTGCTGGAAGCGATTCCCTACAGAGACCTCCTACAGAGATAGCTAACTCCACCCTCTTTGCTGGGCATTATACAATTCCTGTGCTTCTGGGCTCTTGAGAGTGGTTGGTGCCACCCTATCAGATTATGATCACCTCGAGGACCCCAGCTTTTCAGTACCTGTGTCTGTGTCTCAGCTTTCTTCATTCTCTGGGTGGCTCTAATCAGGTTTCCAGGCAGGACCCAGCTCTTCCCTTCAAGAGTTGGGAAGAGAGCCCCCCCCCCCTTCATTTTGTTGGAATTACAGGCATATACTGCCATGCCTGGCTTAAATTTTTTTAAAAAAGATTTTTGTTCACATGTATAAATTTTTCCTGTATATGAATGAAAATGAGGACACGCCCACTCCAAGGTACCGTTGAAGAGAAGGGTTTCAATAGTGTACATATGAGGGAAAGTATTGTCAAAGGCATTGGGAAGAGTCCAGACTGGACCCAGCCATTAGGAAGGAGGGAGGGAGGGAAGGAGGGAGAGAGGGAAGGAGGGAGGGAGGGAGAGAGAGGGAGGGGGGAAGGAACCAAGAGAGGAGCCAGGAGGGCAAACTAGACCCACGAGACAATAAGGACCAAGAGAACACATGGCCAAATGGCAGTTAGATAGGGAAGAGAAGCCCGTGGGCTGAGAAGTTTAGGGAATGCTGAGAGGTGCCACCAGTACTGAGTCAGCCTAGACACCAGGCAGACACTTTGCTGTGTTAATAGGCACCACAGCTAGCCATTTGTCTAGGGTTCCCTTAGGACCTAACAGTATGTATGTATATGTACCATGCACATGCAAAACAAAGCCTGCAGAGCTCAGAAGGGGGGTGGGGGGAAGTGCTGATCTCCTAGACTTGCAGTTACAAATGATTGTGAGCCACCAGGCACTTGTAAGCAAACCCAGGTCCTCTGTGTAGAGCATCACGTGCTCTTAACTTCTGAGCCCTTTCTTTAGCCTCCCTCTCCATTTCTAAAATTGGGGGTTCTAAGCATTGAGTCCAGGTCTTCATGTGTTTGTGGCAATCTACAAGCAGAGCCATCTTCCCAGCCCCTCGATTAGGTTTTCTAAGCAATCTAGAGATGATTTAAAGTCGATGGGGAAATGTATATAGATTACATATAAACACTATGCCATCTTATATAAAGGACTTGTGTTTGCCACTGATTCCCCCCGTAGGTACCAAGAACTAACTGTAGTGTTGTAGAGTCTACTAGTGGTTTTCTATGTAGCACTTGATAACCAGTGTATTAGATTAGAAGAAAATCTTGTTAGAGCAGAATACTGTCTATTATTATATGTAGCAGGGATGATTTATCAGCAAATTACCCAAGTAGAGATTTGGCTAGTTTTGTTTTGTGAACTAAAGCTGAAACTAAAGCTAAATCACCTTGTCGTGGGAAGAGCAGTAGACATACATAGAAGTGTCGCTTGACCAAGGCTCAAACTCAGGCTCCCAACCCTGACCCCTCGAGTCCTGACTTTATAATAGGAGAGTAAAGTATGGCGAGGGGTGTGACAGTTCTTTAGTTGTCTATTTCTCATGATTCTCTGTTAGGGACTGGGTCGGAGAGTTGCTAGGTGGCTTTAGAAGACTTCTTCCATCTCTTGTCTGCTGCTCTTCCATATGGGCTCCTTTCCCAGCCATGTGATGCTTCTCCGCAGTCCTGACTGCAGCCCAGGCTTCAGAGAGCCTTCAGGCTTTCTTCCCAGAGGGACTCAAAGCCAATGTGGCCAGATCTCTTCAGAGTAAAGCAGTCTCTGAATGCCATTTTTACTGCATCCTATTGGACAAAGAAAGTCACAGACCAAGCCAAGAATGAGAAAAGTGTCGTTGGCTCTGTGTGAGTGGTGTGTCATGCATTCACAGGGTGACAAGAATCTGATGGTGGCCACTTTGGAGACAGACAGGAAGACTAGTTAGTCATGAATAGGGAGAGAACGATTGTATTTTTGTTGTTGTTGCTTTTATAGACAACCTCACATTGTAGCCCAGGCTGGCCGCAAACTTATAGCAATTGTGCCTCAGCCTTCTAAATTCTTGGATTATAGCTACCAAGCCCAGTAAGAGAAACAGTCTTTTTGTTTTAGAGGTTCTCAATCTGTGGGTCTTGACTCTGGTTGGGGGGCCAATGGTCCTTTCACAGTGGTAACCCAAGACTATAAAAAACAAAAACAAAACAAACAAGCTAAAGAAAAAACAACAACAGAAAAGCCTGCAGATATTTACCTTACGATTTATGACAGTAGCAAAGTTATAGTTATGAAGCAGCAATGAAAAGGACTTCATGGTTGGGGGTCAGCACAGCATGAGGAACTGTATTAAAGGGCCGCAGCATTAGGAAGGCTGAGAACCATTGTTTTGTTTCTTTACCCCACCGTGACCCCCAGCAGGGCTTATATTTGTCACACAGGCTGGCCTGGAACAAACTGTGCAGCTCAGGGTGGTCTAGAACTCACCACCCTCCCACATCAGCTTCCCAAGTGTTGAGATAACAGAAGTGTGCCACTATGCCTGGCTTAGAGAGTGGTTCAAACCCTGGCACTGCCTTTAGCTATGTGAGATTGCCTTGAATGATAGCTGAGGGGACTGGCAGTTAAGAACAAGCCATAGGGTCCTACCCTGCTCTAGATAATCTAGATAATCTATGAGTTTAGGAGGCGTGGGAGGAAGCAGTTATAATCAGATGCTGGATGGATGATTTACCCATTCCTGTTCTTCTGGGTGCCGGTTAGCCTGCGCTATTGTTTTGAGCTGTGAACCGGAGTGACATCCTCAGGGGTCATGACCTCAGCTTCTGCAGGGAGCTGGTTGCACCACACTCCCCCTCAGCTTCACAGGATAGAAACACAACACACACTCCTGGTTTTTGGTTTTGTTTTGTTTCATTTTTGCTGTCTTTTACAGGGAGTGAAAGCTTTAGAGTTCTGCCCAAATCCTGGAGGCTGGTTTATATAAATTATATAAATCGATTACAAGATAAGCATCTTGAAGTTTATTGAAATAGCTCTCTTTTTGCTTTTAATAATCTTCAAATCGCATGTTCTAACCTTGACACTTACAGTTCCTTCAGGCAGTGTTCTATAAAATATCACTTGAGGGGGACAGTCTTTTAGCTGTTTCTGTGATTTTCAGTTGGAGGTGTCTTGTTCAAGGTTCACTAAGTGACCTGGTGCATTCGAGTCTGTGGGTCTTGATGGGTACAGTACTCAAGCCTTTTCTGGTTTTACCTGCCTCTAGAATTTCAGCACCAATCCCCAGGTTCTGGCAGACTCCTGTGTGCCTGGCTCTAACTAGTTTCACCTGTATGGTGGAGTAAGGAGATAATCTGAACAAGATGCCCTGGAAGCTCCTAGAAGATTTTTTTTTTTCTAGTACTTAAACTGCTCCCTGCTCCCTCGGCCTTTCCTGTCCTACTGCTGGGACCTCTCAGACCATGTGTAACTAAAATGGCTCTCCAAATGAGGGCATAAGATAGGCACTATGCAACCCCTCTATGCCAAGAACTAACTGTGACTATTAAAATATAGACTGCTGGTATTAACTGGCTACCCATTCTGCTTTATAAAAATCCTCATTCTTTCTATAACTTATTACCCCATCTCCTCCAAATCTCCCCAAACCACAGTCTTCCACCTTTTTTCAAATACTCGACACTGCTTTCCACCCCATTTCTAAAGCACCTAGGCTGTCAAAGCTTCAGTGACGGTCATTCCCAGCATCCCACACTCAGAACGCTGAGGCAGAAGGTGAATGAGTTTGAGGCCATCCTTGTCTACTGAGAAAAAACCCGTAATCAGAACAAAACACCGTGGTTCATATAAATCAAGGAAAGATATTCCTTGAGTTGCTTGTTCTTGAGCGTGTCTAGCTGTGCAGCCTATGTGGCTCATGCTGACCTGAATGGAGAGCCCTGCCTCCCTTCATTATTGCTGGGATTATGGGCTGAAGCAACCACATCCTGCTCTACATGTTAAGAATTAAAACATGAATCAAAGCAATTCCTGAGCAGTCAGCCAATTCTGAAACCTTGGGAGGGGGAGGGCACACAGAGGTGTTCTACAGTCCTCCTAGCCCCTGCACGACCTTCTGACAATAGTATTCAGTAAGACTAGTCACACCGGATGAGACTGAAAGCAGAGTTGTGGAACGTCTGCCGTATTAAGAAGGAAATGAGGGATGGTAAGACACAGCTCATACTTTGATGGTAGGTGTAAGGCCTTAGACTTGGGTTTAGCCTCCTGGTTTTGTTTGTTTGGTTGTTTTTTAAGGAAGAAAATGAAATTTGGGGGTATGTGTACCCATATATAAATATATTGTTCAGAAATTGACAACCAAGCAAAACTTCATGCTAGCAAATGAGATAGAAGTGGGGCACTTGTTTATCTAAGTCGTTCCCCAGGAACGCCCCACCTTACTAAATGCCATTGGTTGCGTTCAAAATAATGTTAAAAACAAAAAACTGGGGTGTGGTAGCTCACATCTGTAATTCCAGCCCTCTGCACTTGGGAGCTGGTGGCAAGGGGGATCAGAAGTTTATAGCCAGTCTCATGAGACCATGTCAGAAGCAAACCAGGAAAAACGTGTTATTCTCAAGGTTCAGGCTTTACCGAGTGTCTGTGGAATAAGAACGCACCATGTGTCTAAGATAGGGATTTTGAAAAATCAATGCAGTCTGGCGGCTTCTGGAAGCTGCAGAAATATACCTTAAATTAAGTTAGGTGTGGAGGTAAGAGAAGTGTCAGTGTTCTGACTCTGGAGGAGCCTGGTCTATGAGGCAACAAGCCTAATAGGCTCACCGGAAGCTTGGATAGGTGGCCCCCAACAATGGATGCCTATGATTAAAGCCTGCCTTGTGTTGAGAAGTCACAGGAACTGTGATAACCGCGACTTGGGAGTGTTGTGCATGCAGCCATAAAGTGGGAGACTTTAGCAGGTCCTAGTGACTTCCCTCACAAGACTCCCACGGGGCAATGTGTGTGCAGCTTTTGACACCCACTTCCTTTTCTGCAGAAACGCCCTCTCTTCTAATGTTGCCGACCTAGACACCCTCTCCTTTCTACCAGAGCTAGCTGCCTGCGCTGCTGCCTCAACCACACCCACGTACTTCCTCAAATCCCTACAGCCCACACTGGAGCCTACTTTGCTGGATCTGGATCAGAAGAGGGGTCTCAAAGTGCTCCTGGGGCGCGCCCTGGAGGGCGTGGTGAGGACGAAGCCCCGCCCTGCGATCTGAGCTGGCTGCTCCAGAAGAGGCCCACGTGAGCTGTTCCCCTGCTTGCCCTTGGCAGTTCGCAGACGGGTGCAGCGGGGCTGGGGCGAGGGAGTGCCTGGGAACAGTCTGTGTGCTCCTGGCGCTGTGCCTTGCAGCTGGCGGGAGGGTGGGGTCGCCCTGCCCTGCTGGGAGCTGCTGACCGGAAAGCCAATTGGGGATGGGAGCCCTTTGGCTCCCCCACTCCCGCTCAGAGTCTGGGGACCTTGAATGTGAGGTAGAAAGGCTTTGGATAGCATTACTATTTGGAGCATGGAAAGACTCAAAGGCTCTTTTCCAGACTCTTTTCTGTCTGCTCCCTGCCCTGTGACCTTTGCTAAGTCATTTGATCTGGGGCTTCAGTTTCCCCAATTGTCCTGAGGGCCTGAGGCTTGAAAGTGGCCAGGAAGGACACAACATGTCATGCCACATTACTTTCACTCCATGTCTAGTGAGTATTTAGGATGTTCGTCCATGTTCTCGTCCCGGGGGTCTGGTGCCTAGTGCCAGCACTGTGCCAGTTAGGTGCTGGGGCTCCAGAGTGGGTAATGAGGCCAGCTTGGTCTCAGCTTCCTCAGCCGGCTGGCTACAAATTGGCTTTAAAGGTCATGAGAAAAGGCGAGGTCTATGACGTACTTCCTGTAGTTCCTGGCACAAAATGGGCTCCTAACCCAAGCTACCGGCTTCCGGCTGCACTGAGGGTTTGGAGACAGCTGTTCCTGCGAGTCTGGAGAAGTGGAAACAGACCTAGCAAGCTGGGTGTGCACAGCGCAGAGCAGGGCTCAGTTTCCATGCTGCTGGCTAGCCAAGAAGGAATGCAATTACTCATTAAGCACACTCCCATTGATCCCTGCCTTAGCAAAAGCATCTCAGTATTGCTGTCACATTTCCAATCCAACCCCTGGTTTGTTTGTGTTTTTTTTTGTTTTTTGTTTTTTTAAAAAAAGCCCAACGAACGTTTCATGGATACTTCCCCCTGAATTCACACTTTCTAATGAATAAGAAGGAAACAAGGTTGGTCTACATCAGGGGTGATTTGTGTATCCGGATAATTTGGGGATGAAATTACCAGCATTTAATGGCAGAGTTGGTAAAACCTCTTAGGCTTCAAACGTCACTGTGGCTCTCTGCTCTAAGTCTAGAAAATATTCATACTTTGTGCCTTAGTGATAATATAAAAAATATTGCCACTAGGTGGTCCTCAACAGCTGTTTCTGTTTTGGTGTTGTAGGTTCCTGTGGTGACCTTAGGTTCATCTTTTCCCTGTCAGTAGCCACATTAAGGTCCTGTTGCTACAAGAATTAAGGGAAAACCCATTAGCAATGAGTTACAACCACACCCCTGACTTCTGCAGAATGTTGAGTAAATCAAACTTCTGTTCTTTCTGGAAAAAACCTGCAGCTGAAACTGGGATCAGGGCTAAAGAAAGCCAGCTGAACTGTGTCTGCCTGCCCCTGGCAGTTTCTGTTTATGATCTGTTTATCATACAACATATGGTTTTTTCTTTTTTGAGGATGTGACTTTCTTTTCTAAGTCTAAGATGATGACATCCACTGTGGGATGCCTCATGTCTAAAAGACATGAGAATAGCATATTGATCCTGACCCCTTTGCTCAACGCTTGTTGAAGTCAGTGGTCTGTTCACACGTATTAACAGTTCCCAGGAAACAGTGGCTATTGGCTAATGTTATCTATGAATAGTAACTTAAAGATGAATGAAACATGAAGAATTTCAGGCCTCAACACTTTCAGTTAGCCTGGTTTTTGTTTTTTTGTCTTTTTTTATTTTTCAATCTTTTAAAAAGTTGGTGAGTTTGGATGCTAATGTTTGTGGCTCTTAAGATTGATATAAAAGAGCCAGTTGTCTGCCTCTGTTTTTTTTAGTCCACCAATTTTTTTTTTTAACAAGGAGTATATGCTATGCTACATCAGTGTGGCATTATCAATATTCATTGAGAATGTTCTGTGCATACACTTAGTGTATGCATGTATGTGATATTTCTATATGTATTTATATGTTCATTGATATATTTATATATAGCTACATCTGTATATCAATATCAATCACTCAGCATTTACAGACTTGTCCTCCCCTCTTCCCCCCATTTCCTGTTTTCTGTAGTATTGGGGGATTGAACCCAGGACCTTATTTACACTATGCTAGTATTTGACCACTTGAACCATTACCGTTTTTAAAAAAAATTTCCTGTAAAGTTATGCTTACCACTTTGTGTTTGTATGAAAGCCAGGGACTTACTTCCTGAGCAATAAGTCTTGGTAATTTATAATGTTTAAGAAACACAATTTGCTTTTTTTTTTTTATTTTAAAAATCTGACAATGTTTGGGGGTTTTACAAAAACCATAATTTCTTTTTTTGAATAAGAGGATGGAGAGTTTTAATTTAAAGCATAGCAACACTTGAGAAGCTGCTTATAAAATTGGTATCAGATGATGACAGTTTTTAAACAAGGGTTTTTAGATTTCAGAAAATGAAACGTAATTTGAGGCTTATCTTGTACCTTAAGTAAATTTGAAGGTAGAGGAAGTTACATTAACATGAAGAACACTGATGGGTAAAAGACATTAAGTAGGGTTTTGGCTAGATGGATCTGACAGTGACTTTCAGCACCAGGGTTGTATGTATGTAAGTATGGTTGGGTATCATTGATCCGTTTACAAAACGGTTCAGTTCCTCTGTTCTCCGACTAGTTCTCTTGGATTAGTTTGATTTGGGTATTGCTTAATCCATTTAAGAAACAAGAAAAAAATTATGACAGGGTGAAAGGAAGTATCCAATATCTTCTGAGTCTAGTTACTCTAGTGCCCTACATGACAGTAAGGCACTGGGGTCAATAAGCACACTCTCGACAGAGCTATGCACTGACACTGCAGTGTCGGTATGCCAGAAGGAGAAGCACGACTCTTCCACTGTCAACTTCTTTCTGCCCTTTAACTCCTTCTGTGAACAAGCTAGAGATTCTGATCATGTCCCAGTGCTGGGAGGAGAGAGCAGAGAAAATGGAGGACAGAGCACAATCCAGTGGGAGATGTAGAGAAAGGAAAGCAATCATGGCGAGTTTAGTGTCAAAGGGAAAGGGGGAATTCTATGACATGTCAGAGGAGAAAAGCTACTGAGATCTAGAGGAAACGGAGTTGGTAAGGGAGAGAGCAAGAGATGAGTATTCTAAGGAGAGAAGAGTGAGGGAAAAGAGACGTGGGAAGAGAGTGCTCGTTCTCCCAGCACTGGGCAGTACAGTGTGTGTGTGTGTGTGTGTGTGTGTGTTCGTGCGTGCGCACGCACTAGCACATGTTGGGGACAGTGACTCTCATGCAAGAGGAGGTGGTGAGAGATGGGGATAATGAAGAAGGACTTTGCACAAGCGATAAGGATCAACTAATCAAGACGTGTATGTCATGACAGTCATAACTCAGCGGCCTAGCATACCGTAAGTGCCATGAGTCAAAATGGTAAGCATTTCAGTGGAAGTTGTCAACTCATGGTTTAGTATCCATAGAACGAGCAGGCAGAAAATCAGCAGAAATGTATAAGCCCTAAATGTTCCCAATAATCAGCTTGCCCTAAGTGTATTTTGGAGAATGCTCCATAAACTAACAAATACCCAGGAGAATACACCTCCTTTTCAAGAGTCTATGAGAAGTTCACAAAGTTAGATCATATTCAGACATAAACAAATATAAATAATTGAGATCATTTAAATTATGTTCTCTGGGCCAGGGAAATATCTCAGTGGGTAAAAGTGCCCGTACTGAGATCTGATGGTCTGAGTTCGATCCCTGGGACCCACACGATGGAAAGAAAAAATGATTCTGACAAGTTGTCTTCTGACTGCCAATGCACTGTGGCACGGGCCCACCCATACCCCACAAAATCAGTAAATAAATAAATGTAAAATTTGATCTTCTGATCCCAATGGATCACACTATAAATTAATAATGATGTCTGGGCAACTTTAAAATATTTGGAAATTAAGCTCAATACCTCTGAATAATTAATGACTTAGAAAAAGGGATAAAAGAAATCCCAAACTGTTTTGAGTTGGAATGGGAATGAAAATGCCCCACATTAAAGTGTGTGGAACTAAGCCACAGCAGAGTTCAGAAGATCACATACAGCATTAAATGCTTATAGTAGAAAAGCTAAAGGTCCACGAGCAATGGTCTAAGCCAGTGGTTCTCAGCCTTCCTAGTACTGCGAGTCTCTAATAAATCCCTCAGGTTATGGTGACTGCCCCTGCAACCATAAGTTATTTTCACTGCTACTTTATAACTCTACTTTTGCTACTGTCACAAATTGTAATATAAATCTCTGTGTTTTGCTGTGGTCTTAGGTGACCCCTATGAAAAGGTCATTTGCCCTCAAAGGGGTCACGACCCACAGGTTGAGAACCAATGTAAGAAAATAACTAGAAGAACAAATTAAAGCCCCACACCAGCAGGGCAGAAGTAGAACTGAAATCAAAAGTAGGAAAAGTTATTAAAACCAAAGGCTGGTATTTGAAAGATAATATTCATTAAAAAGAGGAAGTGGATGCTAACTTCAGTCTACAGACTGCACAGGGGTGAACCCCTGAAGTGGACCTGAAGTGGCTGCAGCTGCTCTAACCCTGAAGCTCGACCATGGAGATCAAGGTGCTCTGGGGATGCTGAGGAAGCAGAGGCTGGCCAAGCTGTAGGTGCAACTTGGGATCCTGGCAACACAGTTTAACAGGAAGCAAAGCACAGGGAGCACAAAGAAGTGATAGCTTAGCCCAAGTTCTAGATCAGTCCTGGAGGGGTAATCTCTGGTGTACCGTGTGGAAGCAGCACATGTTAATAAAAAGCTGATGACCTATTACCAAAAGGCAGGAAATAGAAGGTGGGAGTTCCAGGAGAGAGATTGGAACTCTGGAAGAGAGTTAGGCGAGGGAAGATTCGCCCTGAACTCTGAGTAAGATGGATGTATGAAACTGAGGAGAGGTAACTAACCAGCTATGAGGCAGACATGGAAGAGTATGAGCAGGTTAACTGAGTTACGAGCTAGTGGGAAGCAATACCTACTATAAGGCCAACGGCATTTATTAAATAGTCTCCGTGTCATTATTTGGGAACTGAGGAGGGCATAGAAAATCCCAGAGTGGTTACAGGTCCAGTCTACGTGTGTAACTTAACACTTGAAAAGACAGAAAAAAGTGAAGGTAGTAACGAATTTCCTAATGACCATATAGTAGAAAGCTATCTGAACACTGTTCAGCAGAAACCCTGAGACAGGAAACCATCAGAAAACGAAGGTTAAATTCAACATAGGAAGAATAATGGGCTTGGAAGAAGATGATGATTACTGAACTAAAAATGTTTGGAGCCTGCTGTGGTGGCACGTGCAAGCCATCAAGCCGTCATAGCACTCAGAAGGTTGAGACTGGAGAACTGCCAGTTTGAGGCTAGGCCCGGATATACAGCAAGACCTTAGAACACGTTTTAAAAACCCTGAACAACAAATGGAACAGCCAAAGAGAAGTTTAGAGGCTGGAAACAATTGCAGAACCAAATTTAAGATTAGATTAAGGGTTGGCTCTATTGTCAGAATGCTTTAAAGTAAACCTGTTATACAAAACAAACAGCAACAAACTGTGAAATGGGAGACATCACTACAGTCCCCACAAATGTTAAAATAATGAGAATACTATTAGCAGTTTCTAAATGTCAGTAAAATTGATAACTTAGATTGAAAGGACACAATTCCTTGGAAGAACTTAAGGAAGACTCAATAATTTAAAACCTTTCCCCAGGCAAAAAGTGTGCTGGCTTTCAGCAGCCAGCACCTGGACAGCACTATGAAGATTTAAGAAGTCATACCAGTGCTACATATGCTTTCCTAGAGACAGAAAATGAGAGAACCTTTACCATCCTAATTTACAAGGTTACCATGTACTCCATATCCATCTATTCAACTAGGTGGAAAAAAAAAATCTATACTTATAAACTGTTTTGTTACTTTGTAAACAATCTATCACAGCAGCCATTTATCTGTTTGTACAACATTTATATTACATTAGATATTTGATAAGTGCTCAAAGGTTATTTGTGGTATACAGAACAATGAATGTAGGCTATTCACAAATACTAAGCTACTTATAATGGACATAAGAAAATGCAGATTTTGCTATCTGTAGAGTGCACTGGGTTTAGTTAGCCTCTGTGGTAGGTACCTGAACTCCAAGGAACAACTGGGTTAGTAAATAATATCCGTTCTGTAGAAAGTAAGAAGTAAATCATTACCGGATGAGCTTAGTGGCTAGAATGCAAGATTAGTTCAGTGTTCCTGAGTCAGCTAATTTTATTTATCATCTTACCAGACTAAAGAAAAAAAATATCATCTCAATAGATCAAGATAAAGTATTTCATAATAATCTATCATTTCCTGGAAAAACTTTCAGAAAACAAGCAATAAAAGAAAAGTTCCCCCATTTGATAAAAGCACTTATTTAAAAATAACCTCACTACTATCATTATAAGTAAAAATGAAACATTGAATGGTCTCCCCTGAGATCATAACAAAGCAACAATGTTGTCTTCACCATTATTACATTTAAAAAATATTTGGGTATGTGTGTTTGTGTGTGTATATGTAGGCATGTGCCCACATACATTACCTTCTGAGACATTGTGCTGGCCCTTTTGGCAATAGCATTAAACATTGTCTGGGATATCTTACCTAATACATTAAGGCAAGAAACTGGGAAAAAAAAGTATACACATTGGAATATAAAATCCAATCTAAATGGCTTTATTCATATATAGCATGATATCTATGTGGAAAATTCAAAGGATATAAAAAGTTGGTGACAGCTACTACTTGAATGCTCAGATAAGCAAGGTTGTGGGTTCAATATATGAAAGTTAACTTTCAATACTGACAGAAAATGCTGAACTTGAAAATTTATATAAGCACTATGACAATTGTATTCAAATAATTTAAATTTCTATGGATAAAACTAATGAAATATGTGCAGAATTTATGAGCTGAAAACTCTTAAAATATTGATAATAGAAATAAAATTAGACAAAAACTACTGGTTGCATGCACATGGTTTGGAAGACTGGTTATTACATGTCATTTGTTGCTGAGTTAGTATATGAATTCATTGAGATTTCAGGGGAAGACAGTCTGCATGGCCTTGCTTGTGGAAGTGGTCAAGTTATGTCTAAAATGTAAGGGAAGTCAGACAAATTTTGAGAAAGAAAGAAAGGAAAGAAAAGAAGAAAAAGAAACCCAACCAACCCAAATAGACCAAACCCCCTAACCTAAAAAAAATTAGGATGCAGATTACTGAAGACTGCTGTCAAGTTACCACAATCAAGGCAGAATGAAGTTTTTAAAAACTGTGGTCAGAAAACACAGCATAAAGGGCAGGTAAGAATGCTCACTGTGGCTAGATGGCGGTGATGCATACCTTTAAGCTCAGCACTTTGGAGGCAGAGGATTTCTGAGTTCGAGGCCAGCCTGGTCTACAGAGAGAGCTTCAGGACAGCCAGGGTTATACAGAGAGACCTTGTTTCATGGGGGTGGGGGTAGTGCCCACTGCATTTACAGAGGACCTGAATTTCTAGCACCCACCTTGGATGGCTCACAATGGCCTATGACTCTAAGGGATTCTATACCCTCTTCTGCCCTCCATTTGGCACCATGTGCACACATGACACGACACAGACACACAGACACACAGACACACAGACACACACACACACCTTTAAAGGCAACAAGAACACAACATTAATTCTACTCTTTTCCTCTTTCATGACTGAAGCTTCTCATGTATTGAGCAGGAGCTGTCCATTTCCCTCCCGTTTCAGCCTGTTGCCACTGTTACCCTGTCTGTTTTTTATGAGTTTGATGTGTTAGACACTTTTTGTAAGCAGGGTCCTCCAGGAGTTGTTCTACAGTGGCTCAGTTATTTTGCCTAGTGAAATGCTTTCATGGTTCATCCATGCTGTAGGACTTTGGCTGGAGTCCCTTCCTTTTTGTGGTGGCAGAGTAGTCACATGTATGCACACAGCCCTCTTATCTGCATAGCCATCCATCAGTGGACATTTAAGCTGTTCTACTTCATGTCCATTGTGAAGAAGGCTGCAATAATTATGAGAGGGTAGGTCCCTTTTGAAAATCTTGACTTCAGTAGTTCTGGATAAATAAACCGAAGTCTGAGTTTTGGAGCACATGTTAGCTGCATTTTTAAGTGGTTTTGCTTTTGTGTATCTGTTAAATGTGTGTGTAGTATGCACGTATACTGGTATTCATACCCATGTGCATACAGATGGAGACATCCTGATCTATCATGCCCCATTAATTTCTTTGAGACAAGTCTTTCCTTGAACCTGGAGCTAGGCTAGCAGCCAGGAAGTCTCAGGAATCCTTATCTTTACCCTCCAACAGTAATGAAGTTCTAGGTGTACATGCAGCTACACCTAGCTTTTCAAATGTGGGCACTGGAGATTTGAACTCAGGACTTCATACTTGCATAGCTAGTACCCATCCCCACTGTACCATCCCACAGCTGTTTCAGGTATCTGCAGCATCTCTGTATTTAGATTGTGTCTGAATTATTATACCCACTGCAGACAGACTTTATGACTATATCCTTGCCTATGATTGTTACGTCCTGGTTTCCGTCTCTGTCACTGTTTGCACTCACCCTAATAGGTGTGAGGCCTTCTCTCACTGTGGTTTTGATTCACATCTTCACCATGATTAGTGACGCGGATTTTTCGTACACATCTGCTGATGGCCATTTGTATTTCATTAATGGGAAATGGTCTTTGCATGCTTTTGTCTATCCTAAAAGTATGTTTGTTTTTGTTTCCCTGCTTTGTAGTTAAATCATTGGAATTCTTTATTCCTTTGTGTATTATTAGCCCCTTATCAAATTTTTGGAGTGCAGATATTTTTCCCATTCTGTAGTTGTTCTGTTATGGTGTTCATGGTTTTAATTCTGATACAGACTTGTCTGTTTTTGCTTTTGTTGCATAGGCTTCTGTTACCATACTGAAGAATTAATTAAAAATTCATAATGAATTCTTCAGTAATGAAAAATTTCCAGTATGTTTTCTTCCAGGGTGTGTGTGCACGCGCGCACGCACACACACACACACACACACACACACATACACTCATGCACGCATGTGTGTATGCTGGGGATCAAACCTAGGGCCTCACTCATGTTGGGGGAGCATTCAGCTACCCACTATTGGATGTTACCTTCTTTTCTCCCACTAAATGATCTGGCATTTATTAGTGCATTGGCCAGGCAATGCAAAATCTATCTTAGGATTCAAGGCCATCTCTTAGATTAGATACAGCAAAGCCTTAATTTGTTCTGGTGATCACCATAAACCTATACTGGGACAGGACAGGGGCTGAAGAAGAACCCTGTCCCAGCTGGGATCTTGTAGTGAAAGGTCCTGTTACTGTCAGGGAGAGAAAGAGCAGGGCATCTCCCACTCAACAGGAAATTGGAGAGTTCTATGAATAGGCATCATAGAACACAGAGTCCCCTGACCATTGGGAGGGTCTGAGGGCTGTGGTGGCAAAGAAATGAAAATTTAAAGCCGCAGAGGAAAAAGAATTGGTAGACCTTCCGGATGGGGTGGGTGCACTCTTTGGCTGGAAGGAGCTGGTATAGTCGATTATTTTTATTGTAGTTGTTGCTGTTTTTTGAGTTTGACCCATGTGTCTGGGAGCTAAACCCTCACAGTTCTTTCCTTTAGGTTGAGTTTCAAAGGCAATGTCTTCTGTAGTTTTTTGTCTAGCTGAATACAGCCTTCACCTCTTCATGATGTTCGTGGGTAAGCAAAACTGTTCTTAATGCTTCTTGGATTATGGTGGAATTGGCTAGATCCTGTGATGCCAAGGGCATGTAGGGTTCAGCCACATTGATGAAGGGGCGTGCCTAGGACTCACTAGGGGCACTGTGTTCATCAAAGATATGAGACCAGCTGGGTCCTGTGGCGTCAAGTTCATGGTGGAATCACTTGGGATGATGTAAGTGTCTGTGATGTTAGGCCAATGCTTTTTTACCAGGGTTCTGAAATAATTGGTACTCTGTGAGTGGCCAGCCCTGCTTCTTGGTTCTCTCTGTGTCGCGCAGTTTCTTTATCCAATATGACTTTTGCTAAAGCTTGAGAATAATTTTATTAGCGTTTGGGAGAAATAACAAGGCAAGCAAGTTGTAACTCTCAGCAGCTGCCAGCAGAGATTGAGGTGAGAAACAGAGACAGATAAACATGGCGTTTGAGTCAGGGCTCAAGAGAGCAATGGTGGTCAGCCAGCACCTGCATGGAGAGAGGGTATTTTGCAAAAAAAGAGCGTGTAAGTTCAGAGTGGTAGGGCAGGCATGCTTGGGAGTTTGGCCAATGTTCAAAGATGAGATAGAAAAGGGGGAGGGAAGGAAAGGTGATGATTATTGCGTTAGAACTCAGAAATGGGCTGGCTTAGCAGTGACGCTCTGTCATCAGCTGTCTCAGTCTTACACTTTTTAAAGTGTTAATCCTCACAAATAAAACCACCCAAGGGGATGAAATCTAATAATACTCTGTCTGTCTGTCTGTCTCATATGTATGTATAAATGTGCACGTGTTCCTAGTTGTCCAATAGCAATAACTGTGAAAGGCATTGTCTGATTCTTAACTCATGTCTATATAGCTTTCTATGATCATTTCAGTGGCCTGAACTGTTCAGCCTGTTTGGACCATGAGAGATCGTGGCATTCCCAACTGTATTCAAGTCTCTCAGAAGTGGAAAACAGATATGTGGTTTTCTTCTTCTGTCTGAAACATAACTTGCCTAGACTCTGCTCAGTCAAATGTGGTAGGCACAATAATGGTCCCTATAAAGATGCCTGCATCCTAATCCTAGAGACCCGTGATTATCCTACCATAGATGGTGAAAGGGGTTTTTAGATGGAGTCTTGGGATGCAGAGATTTCTGGGTTATCCAGTGGGGGAACAGGGTCATAATACATGAAAGAGGTAGGCAGAAGAGTCACAACAATACCCCGTGCCAGATACTTAATTGGCTGTATCTGCCTTTAAATAGGAGCAGGCTCCAAAGCAAGGACTCTTCTAGAAGCTGGTAAAAGCCAGAGAATGGATTTTCTCTCTAGGTCCTCCAGGAGAGTGTAGACAACCAGAACTGTGAGATAACAGAGAGAGATGATGATGATGATGATGATGATGGTGATGATGGTGATGATGATGATGGTGGTGGTGGTGGTGGTGGTGGTGGTGGTGGTGGTGGTGGTGATAGGGTTCTATTGCCATGAAGAGACACCTTGACCAAGGCAACTCTTATTAAAGAAAGCATTTAATTAGGGGCTTGTTTATCATTTCAGGCCACCAAGCATCATGGTAGGAAGCATGGTGCTAGGATAATAGCTTGATCTGTTGGCTGAGAGAGATGAGGGAAGAAGGAGAGAGAGAGAGGAAGAAAGGAAGGGAAGGAAGGAGGGAGGGAGGGAGAGAGGGAGGGAGGGAGGGAGGGAGAGAGAGAGAGAGAGAGAGAGAGAGAGAGAGAGAGAGAGAGAGAGAGATTGAGATTGACTGAGACTGAGACTGGCTGGGCCTAGCATGAGTGTTTAACCCTTCTCACCCTCCCGAACAGTTTCACTCCCATGACTAAGCATTCAAATATATGAGCCTATGGGGCCGTTCTTATTCAGACCACCATAGCATCTTTGCTTCTATTTTATTTGGTAATTTGTTACAGGAGGAAATTAGCACAAAATTCATTTGCAAGGTTATTTTTAAAATAATTACAAACATTGAAGCAGGACACAGCTTTTCTTCTTTTCTTTTCTTTCTTCCTTCCTCTGACCCGTCCCTCCTTCCCTCCCTCCCTCCCTCCCTCTCTCCCTCCCTCCCTCCCTCCCTGCAGTTCATTGCCCTCCCTACAGATTCTCCAGCAAACAGCTTTTTGGTTCTTATTCTTGTCCTCAACTCTGAAGTAGTTAAAAAGTGTGCATACTTAATGTGCTAAAAAAGATTAAAAAAGTAGGTCAGCCATGGTGGTGCACTCTGGGAATCTCAGATTTAGGGAGATTGAACTGGGAAAATTCCAAGTGTGGAGCCTGCATAGGCTACACAGCAAGAACCTCTCCCAAAGGCAAATATACAGACAAAAACGTGTGTGTCAACCCCATTGTCAGTGGTGCTTCTCAGCAGAGGAGACACAGGCTGCCAACATCCCAGGCACCATTAGATGCATGCATCAGAGTTTACTTATCTATTAACCAGTTGGTGGACATTTCTGTTGTTTTTGATATTGGGTTATATTTATAATTTGTATAGAGGTTTTATTATTTATTTATTTATTTATTTATTTATTTATTTATTTATTTATTTATTTATTTATTTATTCATTCATTCATTCATTCATGAGATAGGGGCTCATGGAGCCCAGGCTGGTCTGGAACTTGTTAAGTATGTAGCTGAAGATGACCTTGAACTTTTGATCATCCTTCTGACTTCATCTCCACAGTTCTGAGATTATAGTTGGGTGGCACCATGCAATGCTGGGTGTCTTAGCATTTCCATTGATATCATAAAGCACCATGACCAAAAGCATCCTGGGGAGGGAAGGCTTGATTTCAATGAGTTCCACAGGAACTTCAGTCAGGAACTAAAATTGAGAGCACGGAGGATCGCTGCTTACTGGCTTGCTCCTCACAGCCTTGCTGGGCTTGCTTTCTTATAGCACCTTGGACCACCGGCCCAGGAGTGGGAACCCCACGGTGAGGAAGGCCCTCCCACATCAATCACCAACCAAGAAAATGCTCTACAGGCTTGCCTACGTGTTCTGATGGAAACATTTTCTCAGTTAAGATTCCTTCTTCCCAGACGACCATCGCTTGTGTCAAGTTGACATAAAACTAGCCAGCATACTAAGCAAACAATCTGCCCACAATACTTTATTCCCAGACTTGCATATAGGTTTTTGTGTAGACATGTTGTTTTTTTCCTCTTGGTTAAATTGTTGGCAGTGAGATTTTGGGATAATAAGAATCTTTAGAATCTGCTAAACTTTTTTTCAAAATGGTCATACCATTTTTTCTACCAAGAGTTGGAAGAAGTACCGTTTAAATAGTAGGAGAAAGACACAGAATAAAAAGTGAGCGCCATTCCACCTCCAAGTCTGTTTGTTGTTATTAGATTTCTA
The DNA here is from genome assembly GCA_028551405.1 of Uromys caudimaculatus. NCBI lineage: Eukaryota > Metazoa > Chordata > Mammalia > Rodentia > Muridae > Uromys > Uromys caudimaculatus. Next base: position 36,474,130 of record CM052700.1, read on the forward strand.
GGATTAGCAGAAACTCTAAAACATGTTTGTTTTATCCAGCTGGGGGCTAAATTTGACTCAATTTATACATAGTTCATAAATAAATGAAACAATTCCTTCTACTACCCCAGATGGCCCAAAATTTCTCATGCTACCTAAGGTGTATTCTGTCTAAGAACTGACTCAATACTACAAGAGTGAGTGGGGTGTTCCCTTTAAGGGTTCTTGGATGAGGGGTGGTGTATCAGGGAGCATTAGAGGTACAGGTGGGTCTGAATTCTCACATTCATGGATGCTAATCTAAGTCCCAACACTGGATCTTGTCTCTTCTCAAGAAAGAAGAATAGGGCTTTGTTTGTTTAGAGGAATCAGCTTAGTTTATGGTTTTGAGTTCTGCAGTGGGAGGCATTCTGAGGAGTGATTGGTTATCTGGCAGCAGCTCCTGGGTCTTTAGTTCTGTATGCTTCTCTTTTGAGGTGATTGGCATTTTCTTTCCTTCATGAAGTCTTCCTCCTTGGACTTGACTCCAGAACTCTAAAGTAGATTAAGGGAAGACTTCTGCACATGCACGGGGCTTCTTCACTCATGAGGAACTGTGCTTGATCCTGATGATAAGGAAACAAACGAGTATCACCCTTACTTCTAAAAAACGCTTTCAATTTCCGATTGGGGAAACAGTTCATTTGGCAAAGCGACTGCCCCAAAAGCATGGAGATCTGACTGAGTTTAACTCCAGCTGCTTCTTCTAAAAAACAAATGAAACAAAAGCCAGGCATGCACTTTCAGCACTGGGGGGGCAGAGATAGGCAGCTCCCTGGAGCTTACTTGATAACCATCCTAGCCTACTTGTACACCAGAGAGAGACCCTATGTAAAAAATAAAAATGTTGGATGACATCCAAGGACTGACACCTGAGGATGTCCTCTGGTCTCCACACACACATACACACATGAGCATGCACAGCTGCACACATATGTGCACCTGTGTGGTGTGTCTTCACACACACAACGACAGCTACAACAACGAAAATCCCCAAACCTTCTGATTTTCCCCAGATGGGTAGGCAAGAGAGGTGGAAGGCCAGGATCTGAACTGGGGTATGCCTAACTCACTGTCTATGATCTATGAAGGCACCTAGTTGGCTTTGAATATCAGGGCCAGAGTTAAGTTAAATCCAAGTCATCTTTCTAACATGGATTTCTTTTTTGAGGGAGCTGAAAGGAGGGAGTTTTATTTTGCTGTTATTGGACAAGATGGTGGACAAATATAAATGGCTGAGAACTTGTTACTGGAGTGGCCAGGAAGGAAGGGAGGGAGCTCTCATTCTGTTTTCACAGGTTTCCTGTTCTTTGTTCTCTTCCCCTAGTATAGAGCCATTTTTAATTCTCCTGTCACAGATGCCAAAGGAAGGAGAGCCATGTCCACATCACAGGAAGAGTGCAGTAAGAGGGAGATAGTGAGAAGGGACAGAGAATGGACTAGGAATCAGGATTCAGGATTAACGTGGAAAAGTTCACTGAGGGAGTGCAAGCAACTTCCTTAGGCTCCTTGAAACTGCTAAGGGAAGCTCTGGGTCTCCACAGTTACATGCAATATGGCATAGACTTTACATTTAAATGTTAAGTGAAAGACAGTGAAACTGTGGATGAGTCAGATGCAAGAGGAACTGTATCATTAACAGGGTTGGGAGGTTCATAAGCTAAGGGAATCCATGATCCCAGACATTAAATATCTTCAGATATTTTTTTCAAAAAAAGAATTCAGATTTTAAATTCAACAGTGATCACAAATATGAGAGTGATTATCCGGAAGTTGGGAGCTGTATGACTAAGTTTTTTTTTTTTAATGAATTATTCAGTTCAAACTGATAGTTACAACATAGTTAAAATAAAAATGACTGGATGTGACCCAAACATGTCATGTGAAGACATAAAGATTTAAGATCCACAGTAACAACAGCAGAACAATTTAGTAGGAACAGAAAGTTGCTTGGTTGTGCAATAGTTAGCTGAGATTGTGGGTAGGTGTGAGAAGAAAATGTCAGGCACAAGGAATGGGGAATATGGATGGAGCGCACCAAGCAGGCCCTTGGTGTCCGCATAGCATCTCTGCGCTCATTACCACCTGTGGGAGGAAGTGGAAAGAGCACTCTACTCTTAGAATGGGAAGAATTAAAAATTGAAATGACTAACTTTCTCAGAGTCAAAACATGTAGGTGGTTGAGCGAGCACAAAGATCCTCATTGTCAAGGCCCCTGTTCTTTTTATTCTACCATGTACCCTGTAGAGGTCAGACAACCCTTCAGCCTCTAAGCCAGTGACTCTCAACCTGTGGGTCATGACCTCTTTGGGGGATTGAATAACCCTTTCTCAGGGGTCACCTAAGACCATTAGAAAACAAGAATATATACATTATGATTCTTAACAGCAACAAAATTACAGTTATGAAGTAGCAATGAAGGTAATTTTATGGTTGGGGGTCACCACAACATGAGGAACTGTATTAAAGGGTCACAGCACCAGGAAGGTTGAGAACCACTACCAGCCGTGTGTGTCCCAGGCATCTTGCGCAGTGTCAATACCAACTCTTCCAGACAGCTTCCACAGAAGGCTTCTGGAGAGACGTCTGAGATCCTGTAAGTGCCACATAGGTGCAAAGGAGATGGAGTCCTCGGAACTATTCAGTGAGGAGGTTACATTCCTGATTGTGTGGTGGTATGTACTGTGTTGTCTAGTGTTCCATAGAAATGGGCCCGGCCTAGCTCTCTCGCTCTCTCTCTTTTTTTTTTTTCTGAGGTGATTAAAAAAGTGCTGGCGAATTCTTTCCACCAGTGGTTCCTGCACACAGCACGCACTCATGTTGTGGGACTCTTTGTTGTTGTTCAGAATTCACCTTAGGGGTTTTCTCAAACTCTGTCTTCTTGCTCTATGGTGGGTTTTAGCTTTCTTTTTTCTTTCCAGGCTGGGTGGATGATGCAGTTTCACTTCTAGGTGTTAGGATTCTCTTTCACACTGGTTTGTCATGACCTTAAAAGTATTTTAGGTTGCCTGCTTGCTATTTTTTTTTCTTCAAGTCATACCTCCAGTAATCTAGTACTCATTTTAGTAAGTGAATTCAGAAGTCCAGCATTAAGGCCATCCGTCCTATAGTGTGAGCTGTGACTTATATACAGTCCAGTGTTGTTGTTTTTTAAATTCTCCATGTTGGCAGGTTTGGGGTGTTGAGCTGAAGGCTGGTTATGGTTCTGAATTGGCCTTGGGATGCTACCCATGACTTCTGTTGCTAAGGGAAAGGTGTCTGTTATGATCCTAATTGTCTTAATTATAATTCCCATCATAGCTCTCTCCTGTCAGGTAATTGAGGTCTGAGAGTCATTTTTAGCTAAAGCCACCCACAAAAACCACACACAGTTCGTTTTACTCAAAACAGTACTTTAACCACCACTTTGTGATGCAAAATCAGTGGAATTTTGGGTACTTTCTGTAAAATCGAAATCTTTAAGGGGGTTTTCCGACATCCCAGTTGATTGTTAACAAGTGAATAGTGAACTAGAGTTAAGTGGATTTGGCTAAACACTTGACTTCTGGGACAGGAGGGGACAGCAATGCGTACAGTCATCCAGAGGGAGCTGCCTTGATTGAGTTGAGATTGGCTCTCCTTTTGAAAGATGTGGCTACAAGGTATTGTGCGAGATCACTCGGTGTGGAAGACAGATCTGTCAGGAGTGTCTCTGTTGCTTATCTGTGCCACAGGGTTTTCAGTCTTGATACAGTATTCACATTTAGTGCTTTCTAGCTTATAGAGTCTCTTATGAAAGAGATTTGAAAAGGAAGATAGGTGGATAGCATTTGCCACGCAGGGATAGAGCGGGGAGGAGGTGAGCGCTAGCCCTGTTCTGGAAGGCAGGCAGCACCTGACTTGGAAAGAGCTAGCTCTGTCTTGCAGAAGTCAGGAGGTGTCTGTTTATTTTGGAGCCAGCACTCAGGAAGTTACTCTCCCTGTTCAAGGCTCCAGGGTTCGTTTTTTTAAGGCTCATTACTGCTCTTTGGTTTGGTAGACTGAGCATGTTGTCTTTTAAGTGAGATCCTGTCTCCAAACAAACAAACAAACGTACCAACCAACCAAACCCCCAAACAAAACTTGATTTGCTAAAGTGGCAAACATTTAAGCAAATAAAGCCACAAAGGCTCTCTTGCACATGGGCACTGAACTGTCCCACCTAATGCTTAGCCTGGAAATGCTGCTCTTCATGGGGGTGGGGGAGGTAATTTTGAAGGTGACCTGGATCTCAATCCCTGAAATAAAGGTGTAGAAAAAGGTGGCATGTGGAGGAGGCAGTGGAATCAGGGCCCTCTCAGAGGCTCCGGGAGAGTTACCTGCAGATTCTGTTTTAGCTATACTACACTAGCTTTGGCGTTGACACCCACATTCCCAGGGTAGGACCTGCTGTGTGCAAGGCGGAGTGACATTCCAGTTTCAATTATTTTCTGCTGAAGCTGGCAAACTGAATGAAGATTTATATCTTTGGTGACAGGATTCAAATGAGACACGACAAACCTGTAAAAGCTGCCACCTAAACATGTCAATGCAGAAGTTTCCAGTGAGCTGGGTAGGACGTGGGGAGACACAGCATACACTGTCAGCCATGCCACACAAGATAGCTTGAGAGATCAAAGACTAAGCCCAGGGCAACGAGCAGGTCCTTGCTGGCTGCACAGTATTATGGGATTGAGTACAGGCGCCATTTTGGTTTTAGACAAAAAGCACGTGTCTCTCACAGGCTTACTTTATGGTGGAAAATTTTAAACTGACTGGAAAATTGATTTAAGTTACCCAATTTATATAGTAAAGTGTAAGTTATGAAACTATCCATTAAGATGGAGTTTAATCCTGATCCCAGTTCTCTGAGCTGGGTGATAATTAGTCCTATTTACCAAAGCACAGTAAATAGGTGTCAAAAAGAACAGAGAAAGTCAGCCTTGCTTCAGGAAGGAACACATTATCTATATTTGGATAGAAGAATGAGCCTAGTACAAAACAAACATCATAAATGGTCTGTCATAGGACCCTGATCATCAGGGTGAACCAAAACAAATTTCAGTGGTTAGTGATACTTCCTTCCATCTGGGAGATGCCAACTTAAAGGTCTCCACACTACACAGAGCAACCTGGACCTTGTCATGCCAGGTGCCCTTGACAGCCTAGCACCACCCAGTCACTGAGGAGAATAAATTCTGTATGAAGTTCCCTTTGATATATTTTTTTTACTGATTTCCCTTGGAATATAAACAGTTGTTTATTTCTAAAATCAGGACAGCATTTCCTGAATTAATCTGGTAACCAAATCAGTTTTTAACATAGTTGAACGCAGTCCCAATGAGGAGAAAAGTCTAACACTGGAATTGCTCTCAAGCCACAAGAAAATCCCAAATGAAAGCCACCAGCCAGTCACCACATAGTATTCTGCATCATTTATTAAATATTTTAGGGATGCATTTACAAACTTGACTTGCTTCAGAACTCTGCTTACGGTTCATTTTTTTAAACTTTTGTGCAGAGACAGTCTAGTAAAACGAGACCCAGGTACAAAACAAGGCAACAGGTAGAAAACACTTCCTGTTATACTTTGCACCCATCCAGGAAAGAAATCGTGTGACAAAGAAATAAAACTCAAACGTGGCTCATTCAGAAGAACAGCATTGTCAGTGTTCAGCTATGTGCCCTAACGGGCAGCTATGCATCCTAAGGGGACAGCCCCTACTTTGTCTTATATGGATGTATATATGTATGTGTGCATAATAACTTCTTACCTACTGCATCATGTTGGTTCAGATGAAGAAAATCTAGAAACCATCAGCTAACTCAATTGACAATAATGTGACATCAAAATTCGCCCGGGAGATGACACTGATTGGTCAGCAATATGCTGTTATTCCAAACGTCATGTAAAAAGTTCCCTTTAAAAAATTAATTCATCAACTCCTTTCAAGCTAAAGTGTGAGCCTCTAACATGGCTCTCTTAAAGAAATACTTTAAATGATTAATTTTGAAGCTTAAGATTATCCTTGAACCTAAAGCTGCTTTTCTCAATGAATGCTGTTTTAAAGGCTCACAGACCTGGAGTTATCACTAGGATACAGGGGCACTAATGCCATTAGCAACGAGAAACAGCATCACCATATGATAATTACAAGGTACAAAATTGCCCAGGGGCCAGAAACTCGCTATTAATATAATTTTGGCAGCAGCATCATCATTTGATATTTAACCATTTATTACATAAGTATTAACATATCAGCTTCAAAGATGCGCACTCCCTTAGGACACTCAGGAGTTACAAAGTTATGGTGATTGCATAATTTGTATTGCACAGTTTTATAAAAAACATAAATACTGGCTATTCTAGCTTTAAATACAAAATACATGTCATATACTTTTAAATCTATAATCTGGTTCAAGTGCAAATCAGGTACTTTCTGTAGTCCTTCCAAAAAAGGCATTTTAAATATTTTTGGCAGGAGTGACAAGTCACAATGCCAACAGAGCTAATTACAATACGAAAGTCCAAACCTCTGAGAATAACAATCATATACATACAATACAAAACCGAGTATTTACAAATGTACTAAGCGCACATGTAACCTTAGTGGGCAAATCAGAAGCAATAAGCCATACCCACCCCGACAATAATTTAAAAAGGGTCGAGTCCAGTCCTTCCACCTCATTTGCTTAGGCTGGCTGCTGTGGGTTGACATTCATGTGAGGAGGATGTCCTAGAAGGCCGATTCTTTGTTTCTGCTTCCTCTGTTCTGTCATCTGGAAAGTTAAAAAGTTTCATCATTACATTCAGACACTTCCTGTGCGTCAGGTCACACACTGAACCATAGATTTACCTCTGTGGTTATGGGTTATACTGAAACCCACTTTCTACAAATAGTGTACTGTCACACACACACACACACACCCCTTCAACAAGGGCATCTTCCTCCGCAGATGGGGAATTCTGTGGCCTCATCATGCAGGGTGACATTCAGAAGTACGGCTTGCTACTTGTTTCATAGAGAAACAAAAGTCAGGTGAAGCATAGCTTCTAGGTCATTTCCAAAAACCATTTCCAAGTGACGTATAGATTCATTGGAAAATGGCAGCTTGCTATGATTATAATATGTCACATTGTCCGGGAAAGCAGTGTTTTTAGAATCCCTGGGTCTGAGACTTTGTGTCCACATTCTTCAAGGGGTCTTGGGTTCCTCTACTCAGTGATTCTGCGAGGTCAGAAAAAAGTTACCTACTTCTTCTAGGAAAGACGACAGGTCCTCAATCCTGCAATGTTCAGGGTAACTAAAGGCTATATAAACAGTGCTCTGGCCACCAGTGGTGTGAACAGGCACTGGATTTTGGGTCCCATCAGGAGAGAGCATTTCTCAGTGTGGGTCCCCATGAAAAAGTGTACTCAAAGCCCAGAGCAAGAGGATGGTTTTCTTCTGGCTGCTGGGCGGAGTTCTTACTTTGGGTCTCTAGCTCTCTCCTGGGTGTTTTACAACTCAGTTCTCTGCAATAAGAGTTTTCTCAGCATTCTCAGGACTACTTCTGGCTCACAAGCTAACTAAGAGACTATATGAATATGTTAGATGAAGTTATGTGCAAATAGCATAAGGTTTAAGGTAGAACAGTAAAAACCTAAAGAATTTAAAACCAGACTGCCATTTAAGTCAATGTAAATTGCTATTTAGCTCCCGCCACTTTGTGCATTAGTCCATGTAATGAAGGTAATTCTCCTCTGGAGGGTAGAAAGCTGAGGATGTATGTAAATGAGAGCCGACATATGTAAATGAGAGTGGATGCAGATGTCTAAGCACAGCGTTACATCCAAGGTGCCTAGGTTTCAGTTCTCACCTCAACTGATTGCTGGTCCATACCTAGCACAGTTACTCTGGCTTAAGTTTAAAGTGGTTATATTTTGCTTTCTCAAAACACAGCACTTTACTGTTTAAACCCAGAGAAACTATTTTTACGCTCAAATGGAAATGCTTTCTTTATTATAATTTAGACAAAAAGATGTCCAAAGATTGAACACTTCCACTTGGGAGTTTTAAATGAAGGTTTTTGTAGGGAACTGAATGAAGCTATTCTAGCCAGCCTCCGAAGTTCACAGTCACAGGTTCATCTGAGGAAGGGGATGCTCGAGCAGCACATGGAATACACTCACTGTTACGTTAGCATGTCAGTTACATGCTCATCTGAATGGCTGACAGTTCAGATAGGGTAGCTCAGTAGTTCGAATAGTTTGCTCAGACCAACTGCTGTCTAGACAGTCAATCTTATGAGGGAATCCATTCATATCTTGATAATCTCAAGTATTTAAATGGGTTTAGAAATCCTGGCATACTCACCCTCTGTGAAAGGGTACTTTCCTAATATGTCCATATGGAGCTGCTAAGACCTTGCAGCTCAAAGCCGGCCCATTCAACCTTCTCTGCAATGCTTTCAGTAACTGCCGGTACCACCTCTCTGCTCAGTAAGTCATTCACTCTATCTTTGTCTTAAACTCACAACCTGTACAGCTTTCTGTCTGAGTCTTTGACTTCACTTAGAGCCATTATGGCTTCCTCCCTCATGGTCCTGGTCTTCCTTTCCATTTGTTTCTTTTAAGCTTGTTGGCAAATCATATTCCCTCCCTCATAAACCAATTCCTGGGTGTTGAAGATGTTGCTGGCTTGTTTTTGAAGAGCTGGGCGTGTGTATTTTGAGCATGCATTCACGTATTTCTGTGTTTCCTTTTTCTTACATGAAGACATGTCTTGGAGAAGCTTCTCTCCAGCTGAGATTACAGTAGCACAGTATTTGATTGTCTGATCTGCATTAACCTTGGCCTCTTAGACAGGAGGAAGCCATAACCCTTCCATTGAAAGACTTGGCTATCAGAAACAACTACAAGAGAGTTAAAGGGGGACGGGGGGACAAAAACAAAAAACAAAAGCCATAAAACGGCTAAGGACTAAATCTGACTTAAAAGGAACGAAGGCCAATGGTATTGGACACTTAGCTTGGCCATACAGCCTATCTGGCTATCTTACTGCAAAGCACCACTCACTATGTGTTCCCATCATCCTGTCAGGAAATAATCTATCCTAATCTTACATAGTGTACTCACAGGACATCCAAAGCAAAATTGATTACTGATAAAAGTCCCCATCAGATTTATAGTTAAGTAACTGAGTCATGTAAAACATCCTCATTGTAGAATATCCAAAGGTTTTAGAATCTCCACTCAGCTGAAGACGGGCAGTTGAAGCTATGCTGTGTTACACAAATGCAGAACCTGCCTTGAATATCTCTGTGCTGCTTTTTGCCTCTTGTCAATATAGATATAGATATTGACATAAATATAAATCAGACAGAAGCAACGTCACAAAGACCTTGCACTAGAACACTAGACCCAGCACGGGTGATCATGACATGAGTTAAAGCCAGCATATGACAGAGGCTCACTGCCAGTGCATAGATACCTTAGTCTGGCTCACAACAGATCTTAATACTCTCTGAAAAGCTTTCATGGAGAAACATCCTGGTTACTGACATTCCAAATAGCCAGTGACTGTAGAGTCAATGAGACTTAAATGATGAGCTCCAAATGCTTAGAAGTAAAAACAAACCGATAACCAAAACCACAGAAACAAAAAACCTGAAACAAACCCCAAACACAGCATCACCTAAATAGGAGGTAATATTATATATTAGTATTCTCAGATCCTTCGAGGCACCCCCCCAATATGCTAAATCCTACCTCACTGACAAACTCTTTCTCAGACTCTGAACATGCATGAACAACCCTGAGAAGGTCTTGGGGCAATGGCTGCACTCTTTCCCTTAGGCTCACTGTGAGAAACTCATCACTCCCCTTTGTCCATTCCCACAGAAACAGGTTCAGACCTTTGTAGCATACTGTGCTGAAGTGGAATTCACCTGACTATAAGTCCTGGTGGGGAGATAGCTAGTTCTAGAAGGCAGATGCTAGGCCCTCTTTGCCCTTGTGTCCCTGTTATCTAGTGCCGTGTGGCTCCTAAGTGTTGGTGGAAGTGAGGAGTCAGGTTAACCTGGATGTGCAGCCCTTCCTTGAGTGTGCCATGCATGGTCATGCATTTGCTCATGCTGCTTCCTTTCTGGGAAGACCCCTACTGTAGTTCTCTGCCAGCCCAGAAGCCACCCCCGTGTGTGATTCAGAAGCTACACTCCTTCCTCACTTGAAGCCACTGTTGGGCCAGCCTCCTCTATGTTCATGGAGCTCCATTCATGCCTTCTCTTTGTTTCTTGCTAAACATGGAGCCCTAGAAGGCAGATGTCTTGGCTCTCTTTGATGAAAAAGGCGACATGCTATTACAATTGAGGTGTTCAGGCATGTCTTACATTCCTAGCATAACAGGGAAGGGACACTGTCCTTTAGGAAGCCAGTCACATTTTCAAGAAAATTAACCTTTTGCTTAGTATTTGCTCTTTTGCATTATGAATGAAACATGCAAAAAAAAAATTATGAAGTTCTTACATTAGTCTCCCTCCTTGGAATAAGGATGTAAGAGAATCACACTTAGTATTCAGAACTTCTTGGGGGGGGGGGGGACTTGGCAATGAGATGCATCATTTAGTACTTGGACTAGCAATCCTAGCAACCATTCTCAGCTGAATGAACAGCTGACACCACTAACCGTGTTTTCACTAATATCCTCACACGGACACCTCCCCTAGTTGGTAGTTTAGAAAAACAACACCCAAAGACCACATTCATACTTAAATGACTATCACTCCATTGCTGGTTTCTGGATTAGAACAGCTACAGAATAGCTAAAGGATGAAGCAAGTTTTTGGATTTCCCAGTGAATGGCTGTCTTTCATGGCTGTAGTAAAATTGTCTGTGACAGAGTTTCTTGTTCTTGAGTCATCTGTGGGGCTTTAAGGTTTTAATCCATTTCATTGCCTTTTGTGGGCAGGAATCCTTGCAATGACCGAAACCAGATCTGTAATATGCCATCATGAGTTCTGATACACAACAGCTTCAAAATGTTTAAAATTCTCTTAACACCAAACTTAATAACATTCAAATCTAGTCAAGTTGGTTCAGAGAAGATGCAAAGGTTTGTTAAACGACTCATTAAGGAAGCAATTTCTACCTCCTTTTGAATGAAAAACCCTTTCCTGACCCCAAAGCAGCTGTGGTTTGGTTTTTTTCCTCTCCCTGTATTTCTTAGCATGCTGAAACTTTAGCAGTTCAGTCCTGGTAAAAAAGAATTTCAAAATGTGCTATTGCTTTTCCATGCTTCTTTGTAGCCTAGAACACTTTCCAAGAAAGAAAAAAAAGTTCATTTTCAGAATCCCTCAGAGGCTTTCTAAAGAGCTGTTCCAACTGCCACCTGAAAACTGAAAAATACTCTAAGAACGGCTGGGAATGGAAGGGTTGAAACCACTCAGGGTCTAAGGTGACTTCATGACTCTTAGTCTATGGTTAGTCAAGTGTTAGCTCAATAGAAATAGCTCTACCCTGGCCCGAGTTTACAAAAGCTGTGCACAGCTTTTTGTGTGCATATGACAGTGGATGCATCCTCACTGCCATGAAATAGTAAGGTTCTCCTTTTAGGAAAGAAAGAGACAGAGACAGAGAGAGAGAGAGAGACAGAGAGAGGCAGGGGAAGGGGGGGGGGAGAAAGAAAAGAAAGCAAAGGAAAATTTAAGTTTATCATAGAATAATAATTTAAGTGTATCACTGAATACAAAACAGAACAAACGAACCTATTCAACACATCAAAGCAGGTGACACCAGGGGATGGGGGCTTCCGTCCCTCCTGCTGTGATGTACTGTGGGATGAATTTCCTAGGAGCCTGCTGTGCTCCTTGACATCCTTATCCAGAAAATCAGAGAACTGCTAGGATGGCCTCTGCCTTCTGGACCCTTCCCACCACTCCTGCTCTATTTCCTCAGGCCAACTCACACCAAGGTCAAGGTCCACTGGTCTGTGAAGTGGGGCTCCAGGCAGCTTCTGAATCACTGGATGTGAGCCACTGGGAGTCACACTTGGCATGGCATGGACAGGGATTTTCAACAGAGCCCGAAGGGAAGGGCTGCCTTGACTTTACCACCACACAACGTACAAACGCTTAATAGTGTTGTTTCTGATGTATTTTAAGAAACTCTCTGGCAAACTGGATACATCCAATTGTTCGTATCAATAGAGCACACCCCTACAGAGCTTCCAAGGATGATAATGATAAATAGTCATGAGGAACTCAGATGAGGGTTAGGGACACTGTAGCACTAGGAGACCTCAGCAGTAGCAGTTCTGATACCCTGGGCATGAAGTGCAGGTGAACACTGAAAAATGGCACCAGCGTCATGGGTAGCGCCTGTGTTTAAGATCTGTGGATCAAGTCCAAGAATTGTTTTCTGTACCTAATTTAAAATATCTAATTGGACTGAGCTTCTTGATGCCACAGATATCTCAGACGGGAGAGAAAAGCTTGCTAGGCTGTGAAGTTTGCGAATTTCTCAGGGGCTGGTGGGACAGAGGCAGACCCAGCCATTGATGTATCATGAGTCAGCTCGGTCCTGTGAAACGCCTGTTAAATGTCTCACAGCAGAATGGGCAGTGAATAAGCAAAGCAATCTAGCTAGTTCCTCCTCAGTTTTCTTATTTGGTTTATTGCTCATCGCAGGTGATGGCCAAGCTCTGGGCAGCAGATGGCTCTCCTTGATAAGACCTTTTATTCTCATTGGTCTTCTATTATTTGTATCTTAGTGTATTTGAAAGAAAAGAACTTGAGGCCAAATAGTATCTTAGGGCACAGATGAGCAAAATTCAGCTGGAGAAGAAATATAATTGAAAGCAGAATTATTAAAAATGCTTTCAACTGTCTTGGAGAAGTGTTTATTGCAAGCCAGCTCTTCCCTAGTTTTGAAGTGCATAGAAGTAGTAAGTCACCTGTGGGTACACCTGGCTACTTACCTCAGGGCAGGCTTGTCCAGGACCTACTGCTGTGTCTATGGTGCCCATTAAACTGCCTTCAGACCCATATGATGCTGAGCTGTACCTGTTAGTATGTGGCTATCCCTGTGAAGCTGCTCCCCATCCCTGGTTCAAGTCCTTGACCCCAAGTGGCCCCTAGCACTATACAACCATCTGGCACCTGCTGTGTTCTTAAGGCATCAAAGGTCTGTGGGTGGAAGACAATGAGCTGGGTTCAGTGTAAATCTGTCACCTCTTTCCAACTTTCTTCAAGGGGTGGGGTGGGGGCTATGTTTCTGAGAGGACTAGAAAGGCTCCCAGAAACTTGCAGTTTCTCTCAGGTTGCAGAGTCTTAAAACGCTGGTGAACACTGGAGAAGTCACAGGGCTAAGAAGCGAAGGCAGAACTAAGCACACACTCTCCCATTAGTGAGTCAAGTCCTAAAGGGCACAGCTTCATGCAGTTTGTCGTCTTTGTTGACCAGGGCTTCACTGAGGTAGTTTACATATTGCGACTACACCCTTAATAGCGCAGAGCAGAAACAGTGACATATCCACACCAAGGGTAAGGGCAGCCAAAGCAGTGACTGTGAGGGGATGAGTGTCTTCTGATCCCCAGTCCCCTCTATGGAGGTGAGATGCTTCATCACTGCCTATTTCTCCATCAGAGTTGGGACGGGAGACAGCAGTATGGGCTGGGGGTTGGGCGAGGGGTTTGGCCCTTTACCTGGTCCTTTAGTTCTGACAGCTGGCCAGAAAGATTGGTGACCAGCTTCATGGTGGACTCCAGCTTCTCCTGCAGGTTCCTCAGCTCGTTCTGTTCCCCTTCGGAATCGCTGCTGACCAGGGACATGGCTCTCATCCTGGGGAACCAATCAAGGTTTCTTTCCTAGGATTTGAAATGGGAAAAAGAGGGAGTTACTTCTAAGGGTGGAGATGAAAAGGGTCATCTTTTCATGTCACCCTCCCATGGCTGGCATCAGAGTCTTCCTCGTTTGCTCTTCATGGTTTTCTTTTCTTTTCTTTTCTTTTCTTTTCTTTTCTTTTCTTTTCTTTTCTTTTCTTTTCTTTTCTTTTCTTTTGAGAACAGTTCTCATTATGTACTACTGACTGGCCCAAAAGTATGTAGATCAGACTGGCCTTGAACTCAGAGGTCTCTGGCTGCCTCTGTCTCACAAATACTAAGATTAAAGATGTACACTACTATGCTTGGCCCACTTAATTATGAGAAAAGCACTCTTATACATATGAACTCCCTAACTTGGCTAGACTCGCTAGCCAACAAACCCCAGGGATCTCCACTTCTCTGGGAGTACAGGTATGTGCCACCTTGTCTGACTTCTTATGTGGGTTCTGGGGCACTTTACTAATTGAGCCTTCTCCCTAGCCTAGAGAAGCTGTAATCAACACAGTGGAACTCTTCTAGGAATTAAGAGGAAACTGCTGTAAAATAGAATGTAAGGGGGAAGGAGGCTTCCAATTTAAGCTCCCAGCTGAACAGCGAACACTGCCACTTTGGCTTGTATCTTTATTACTGTGGTTCTTATCTTTGCCAAATTACATGACTGACAAGCTTTGTTTCAGATGGGGGCAAAACACACATAACAAACTTTAGTAATGTATTCCCACTGCTGCATAGCCTACACCACCAGAACATTTCATTTTACCCCACTGAAACCCCACCCCCTTTATGTGCCCCTTGATGTTACCATCTCTTCTGTCTCTGAGGCTTTGACCAGTGCCGGTACCTCATACTGTGCTGTATTTAAAAGGAATTACACGGGAGTTGGGGGGAACTCTATTAAGTTCCCACCTGTTCTGGCATTTTAAAGGACAGATGGGTGAATTTGCTTGGGCAAAGGGATTGTTAATGGACTGAAGATGAGGCATGGGCTCTTCAATCCATTTCCAGTCTTTGAGCTTACGGAAGGTACCCCTGTGCTCCCTTCAGCCTTCAGTGGGTGAAAGATGCTGCCCACTGTACAAGGCAGGGCTGTTCTGCCACGTGCCCCACCCAGCTCCATCCTTTTGATGTCTCAGCCTTTACGTGTGAACGATCTTTCTCCACCTCTGGTTAGCAGAACGGGACTTTTCCTTCTCTCACCTCACTTCCTTCTTCCCATGATGCCTCCTGAACAGCATGCCTCATACTCAGGTTCTGAACAGAGGGCAGGAATGCACAGAGATCCAGGGGAACTGACTAATTCCGGACCTAGCCGGTGTCTTCTCACCTGGATCACTTTGATCTTATCAGTACACACTGCACACTCTTCAGAACACCCCTGTAAGCAGGAACAATGCACTATTGTTTCTTTGCTCTACTATGGGTTCTCGGCATTTCTCTGGGAGCCAGTCTTTTCTGATACAGACTGTTTTTGTCTTTGTGAACCATATGGTCTCTGCTATAACTACTATTGCCCCCTTCAAGATATCTATAGGCATCAGGCAAAAGAAGAGATGTAATTGTGTGCCAATAAAACATTATTGACAAGTGCTGGTGGCTCACTGGGGTTGGACTGTGGACTAGTGTTGGTCAGTCTCCATTGTACATAATAGCAGTGTCAGTATCTTCAGACACCTGAGAGACCCAAGTCTAGATACGATATATCAGTTGAGACCATTAAACTGTCTTCAGTTAAGGTGATCTTTCAGGAGAAGTCATGCAAGGACCTGGTGCAAAATAAAGAAGGCAAGCCATGTAATCTTTGTGTGTGTGTGTGTGTGTGTGTGTGTTTGTGTGTTGGCAGGGGAAGGGAGTCACAATCTCATGTATCCCAAGCTGGCCTCAAACTCATTGCGTAGGTAAGGTGACCCTGAACTCATGATCCTCCTGCCTCTATCTCTTGACTGTTGGAATTATAACTATGTACTGCCATGTCCACTTATGTGGCTCTGGGCAAGCATTCTACCAACTGAGTTACACTCCCAGCTCAAATCATAGTGTAAAACACCAGGGGAGTCCAGAACTCATTCATAAGAACTCACTACTCTTTAAGGTGAGGGGCTGGAACCACCTCTATGGAGTGACTGGACCAAAGCTGATAGTCAGTGTTTGTGGGAAGATGGAGGGATCCTTCATGGGCTCTTCTCACATGAGCTTAAAAAGTAAGTATGAGCTGCTTACAATGTTTCTTTTCTGCTGAAAGAGAAACATGGCAGTGTCTACCCTGCTATACCCCATGATACTATACCCCGTGATAAACATTCATGCTACTCCTTATCCACTTTAGTCAATTTCTCAACAGAGTGACAGGCAAATAGGTCAGTCCATAAAGCACCCCGATTCAAAGCCACTAGCTAAAGCTCTGAAGTGTTTCTATGCCTGCAATCTGTAATCTATGGAACAGCTTCCGTGATGGGCTGCTGTTGAGACTCTACAGGCCTGTGTCCATCATTCAGACATATAACTCCATGTTCCCACCAAGGAAACATCTCAATTCAAGGAATACAATGCTGAGGGGAAAATGAACATTGTATTTCAGAAGTCAGAAGCATGTGACTGGTGAGGAGTGAGCTTTCTCCTGTCAGGACGAACTAGCTTCTGTGGAGGGGCTAGATGTTGGGGATTGGCTGACAAAGTAATGCACCCAGATCCATGGAGGGATCTCATAGGCCAACTTACACATCAAAGGCCCCAGAGACCCAGCCTCACTGTATTAAGTTTTGTAGCATGATCCCAGAGGGGGAGAGCAAAAATCCTAAATCTGTCATTGTCAAGCTCTGACAATGACAAGTTCTGACAATACACCGTCAGCTGGGATGCCTAGGTAGGGGTTGCAGATCCCACCAGCACAGATGTGACCAACTGCAGTTCTGACTTGGGTGTAGGAGACCGGACTAAAGCCAGTTTTCGAGTAAGATCTTAGGAATTAATTTGTATTTACAAATTGTGTATCATTGTAATGGAGTATATGGGTGGGCATCTTATAGTTATTTGAGCTCAAGTGTGTGTAAGCAGGAAAGCACTTTAATAGTATAACAAAATCTACATTAACTACAGGAAGTGGCCACACAGATATGGTCACTGCATGTGGGTCCTAGGACCTTGTTAAAAGGAGGTATGTTTGCTTTGGACCCCTAAGTAGGAAGTGGCTCTTCCATCTCCAGGTGCCTGCCATGGACATGAGGAGAGGAGGTGTCAGGTAAGAAAGAGGAGGCTGCACCCAATCAGATGAGCAGTAGAGAGGAATATTAAGGACAGAACCAACTCCTAGTGGCCAGCTGGTGAGCATCCTCTGCACAGAAGGTCTAAAGGAGGCTAGCAGCAGGCTCTGAAGGGAGCAAGCATGGGGATGTCCTCCATAGAGCGGGCCCAGGTGTAATGGATCACCAGTATGGCTGGAGATGGAGGTCAGGGCAGACAGGCAAGGGAGATTGGACTGTAGCTGTGGCCCAAGGAGGGGTCTGGAATAGGAAGAGAGATAGGAGCTAAGTGTCAGTCAGGAAATGAAGGAAAGGAAAGGAAAGGAGATGTGAGAGAAGAAAGTCTACCTTACTAGGTGTGGGGCATGCATAGTGAGGAGCCATAGGCTCATTTGCGATTATTACTGCTCTGCAAATAGATGCCCCAAGGCCAAGCTGGCAGTAAACTCCTCTAAGGTCAGGCTCTCTAATGCCCCATGTTCTCATCTGCTTAGCAAACCTTTTACAAAAAGAGAAGACGAATTTCCAAAGAGTCCATGCCAGTGGAATCTTTAAAAGACTCCAGAAGAGCCATGTATGGGGGTGCACACAGCTTTGAATTTAGGGAAGGGTAACACATGACTGAACAATGACAGATTACAATGAGATTGTGCTAAGGTGAACTCCCACCACACGGCAGCACGTGTGATGTCCACTCCCCAGTTCCAGCAGGAAGGTCTTTGAACACATGCAAAACGCACACACTTCTTCCACCTAAGAGTCATTGACTGAGCTTTTTTTTCCTCTTCTCTATACATGAGGCACCTGTGACTCTGGGATATATATGAAGGCCCTGATCAAGGAGTTCATAAAACCATCCACAGAGATAATGTATCTTTAAATCACAGTAAATTGAAAGAGTGCTGTGGACCAGTCTCTCAAACTTAGGTAGCATCCACCACAGCAATGAAAGGTCATGTGTTCTAACCCTGGGATAACCCTTCATTCTCTATTCCTTAGGAGAACTTCCATGAAAAGGTAGGAAAAGGTAGTTTCTGGACTATTACCCCTTCACCTCCTCCTTAAGTTTGAAATGTGAAACTGGGGTAGGAGGAACCCCACTAAAATCCTAACGCCTGGAAGACAAGCTTTCCGGAACAGAGTCTACGTTCTACGCTGAAATAACAGATCCTTAAATGTGAGAACCTTGGTTATCGCCAGTATTTTAATGAATCACCTGGCTGTTAGGTTAAATCTCCAATTACGCAGTAGTTATAGTTAATTAGCCAAACTCTTCTGTCCATTTCCAGGTGGGTTTTGCATGTGGCTCAACAGGATAAGCGTCTGCCCTTGAGGTTCCTCATCAAGAGGGTTCCAATCTACATGGAGAATCAGTCTGAAAAGAAAATGTTCAGAATACTGCAAGACAGTGAAGGTGTGTGTGTGTGTGTGTGTGTGTGTGTGTGTGTGTGTGTGTGAGAGAGAGAGAGAGAGAGAGAGAGAGAGAGAGAGAGAGAGAGAGAGAGAGAGAGAGATAGAATGGGAATGCGAATCCTGGGGCTTTCAATGTCATTACTAGCTTGTCAGTCACAAGTTCTGTCACCCATGAATCTAGCCACAGGTGAATGCCTAGACATCCATGTTTGCAGACTCTTGCCCTGAAGTCTACTCAGGATCAAAAGCGTGCCACTGTCTTGCATTTTTGGGAAAGCCATCCTTGACCATGACATTCTGTTTCTAAATGAGTTCACACTGTGGAGAATTCGTGTGTGGCTGTGGTGGGGGGAGGGCATCACACGGCATCTGCCACTCTGGGTCTGATCTCTCTCTCTTTGCCTTCCTCACTCGGCTTGCTGCTGGCATCTCACATGCCAATGCTATGAGGCACCGTCTGCCCTGGTCCTCCCACAATCCAGTCAGCCACTTCCCATCCTTGCAAATACTTCCTCTGTCAGAGCACACAGACTAACTGAAGCCACAGCCGGAAGCAGGCTAACCACAAGTGCTAAAGTTCTGGTTAGTTCTTTTCTAGGTAAGGTTGGAAAAGTCCCTGCAAAGGCAAACACTCAAGTTTTAGACACGGGGGTGGCACTGACCAGCCACTTCAACGCAGTCGTTGACTGGAAAGAGGGAGAGTGTGTATGTGTGTATGTGGGGGGTGGGGGTGGGGGCGGAGGGGGGTTGTTGGGAGCAGAGCCAGGGAGAGGGAGAGGGAGAGCAGAGGCAGGGGTAAGGGAAGATTGACTGTGTTGCCAATGCTGAGAGGCAGGTGTTTTTTTCTTCCCAGGTTCAAGTGAAAGTGCTGTTTTGAGAAAGACTCCAGAGAATCCATGGCCTCCTCAGAGGGAGCCTGCTCAGGTAGAGAATTCTGTTTACTGCCTAAATAAGGGAAGGCTACTTACCAAACCCTTTGTTCTTTCCTGAAAAGATTAGAACATGAGGACTTGGGGGGTGGGGTGAAGGGTAAAACATATAGTCATGGAAGAGAGGACGGGTTCTAGAAAATGAAACTCTTGTTTTAAACTCCCAAGTAACCCCTCTGGGAAGATTCTAGATGGCAAGACTATCTTTTCAACTCAGATGGCAGCTGCAACTCTATGTCTTTTGGCACACTAGAAATGGAGAGGCTAGGAATACGCTCGAGTTCAGTCTTCAACCCCTCAGAATGCTTAGAGGGGGAGGAGACTGAAGGTGATACTTAATTTTGCCAAAGCAGACATGTAGGGTGCCCAGCAGACTTGGAATCAATTGTCCCTTTGGTGAGCAAGGCTGGGTCATTTACGCTGAAGAAGAAAGTAAGCATTCTTTAGAGTGCATTTGCTCTTTATGCTCTGTGCTTTCAAATTTATACATTAAAACTCCCTAGCAATATATTCCAACTTGGTAAAATCAGTGGATGCCACAGGCTCAGAAGGGAGGGGCATATGAGGCCCAGAGGCTTTTAGGGCGCTGAAGCTAGTCTGTGTGATCCCATAATTACAAACCATAGGTTTGTCAGAAAACACTGGATGTGTATCAAACACCAAGAGCAATCCTACCAACACAAACTATGACTTTCATAATGGCGTCACAGTATTTGTATGTCTGCTGCTGCTGATCTCTCTGTACCCATTTATAGCTACAACCTCAGGAATGCACATTATTAATAAAGTTAATTGCAGAGAAGAAAGAAGGAAGGGAAAAAAGGAAAGGGAGGAGGTGAGAACTGATACATGGGAAGGTGTGCTTCCTGCTCCCGTTTCTCTGTAAACCTAAAATTGCTCAAAAAAGTTTAGTAACTGGAAAAAAAAAATCTTCTACCTGGAATTTCATTGCTACCTCAAATAAGCTACCAATGAGAATCCAGCCAACCTAACCACAGAGACGTTGCTTTTTTACCACTTCTATACACGTCTACCACAGATTTGTGACTGTAGAAAGAGCAAAGGCCTGGATCAAAAGCTAGGCATGGTTAGAGGTGTGACTTTCCCCATCCACAGAGGACAGAGTATGTCAGCTCATTCAGCTAAGGATTTCCTCTCTCTCTCTCTCTCTCTCTCTCTCTCTCTCTCTCTCTCTCTCAGAGCTCACTAGCTATTGCACTTGGTGACAATAAGGATCAAGTAGCTATGAATGTGTCCTCTAAAATGGATGGTATTGTGTAAAAGCATTATAAATCAATAAAGTCATTTGCTCAAGGTCACATAGCTCACTTAGAGGCAATGCTGAAATCTAGATATCAAGATTCCTACCTAAATTACTTTCTATAGGGTAAGGTTTTGGGACCCTTTGACCAGAGGCTTGTCCAAGCTGCTTACAAGTTGAGGTGGTGGTCTGGTTGTTTGTGCACTGAATGACATTACTGAAACAGGCACATTATATAATCTTCAGCTGGGCTGTGATGACCTGTTATCCTTCCTAGACTTAGTTAACAGTTGTTCTTGGATGATATAGCACAACAAAGACCAGTTCATGCCAACAGAGAGAGCCGCACCCATTTCTGATGAAATTCCCATCTGCAGCCAACTGCAGAATCACCCTTTCAAGTCAGTCTGGGGCCACAGGTGGAGTGTTCCCTGGGCACCCATGGGGAGTGTAAGGAGGCAGAGTTCACCACTGGGAGTGACACGCCTGGGTCCTGGGCATGTGAGGCTGCCACGTCGAGCAAACCAGAGGTCAGAGAAGAGAAGGAGGTAGGCCAGTGGCCTGTGCCAGGCAAGGCAGGGTTGGCCCCTTTTGAGACAGTTAATAAGAAACAATCTGGCAAAAGTCACCCTTTTCAGGAATCCAGCATCCAGGCTGGCTTCTGACCTGCTGCTAAGGCAGCCCTTGCAGTTTCCACTAGCTGAGAGCTGACTAGAACATTCCTGTAGTTGAAGATGGAGACCTTGGCAACTTTCCAGTGGTTTTCTGATTCTTTCTAGACAGATTCTGTGCGTTTTTAACTTTGACGTAGTTGACCAAATCCAGTGTTTTCTTGTTTGTTTTGATGCCTAATTTGATAACTAAGTTTCTAAAATCTTTTCCCCCAACCAGGGGAAAGTCCTTCAATTCATTCACCTTTGAACAGACACAAAGACACATAGCTAGGTGTGGTGGCACATGCACTTGGGAGGAAGAGGCAGGAAGGTATCTGTGAGTTCAAGGCCAGCTAGGGCCACATAGTGAGACCCTGTCTCAACACATTTGTGAACTCACATACAAGTACACATACACACAGCGAATAACTGTCTCATGTACCATGGTGTGCTTTCTGAGTTCTTTCAGCTGGGTTTACAGAACAGAAAACTCAAGACAAGCTTTGTTCCGGATCATTCTTTGTCGATATTCTGAGGAACATCCTGCCCTCAGAATCCTGCCCTTCCTGCCTACAGTTCTCAAGGAACTGAAGGGCTGCTTTGCACTTGCTGACTGAAAGTGGTTTTCGGGGATGGTGGCACCTCTGAAGAATGCATGCCAGAGAGCTCACCTATCAGATGTGGGCTTCCCAGACTCCCCATCCTAATCTCTAGATACTCACAAGCCTGAGTCTTCTCTGATAGCACTGTGAAAGGTCATACCCAAATCCTTCCCCTTCCCCACGGGCCCTGTAGGCATTCACTGTAAAAAGACAAGTCTTAAATAATTTCCATTGTGTGTACTTGATAAAGACAGTCCATTTCAGGGTATTTTGCAGGTTGAGTTTTATACGTCTTTATCAACTTTTTAAATATATTTTTTATTTCTTTATGGCTGTATGCCATGATAGCAATATGATACTACTAAGTGGTTATATCAGATAAAGTTGGTATTTAGAACCATCAGGAATGAATGCAGGAGTTAAGGCAGAGGAGTTACAGATACAGCCTGGATGGGTGCAGCCCAGTGAGTGGGCTGTGTGACGTATGAAAAAATGGGAGGGTGGCTCGGTATATACTTTTTTCTTTTAGTTTATTAATCTGTCTTGTTGGGTGATGTGTGTGTAAATATTTACTGTAGGCATATAAGCATGTGCTCTCCTGGGTGGTGAGCACATTCTCCATGGCTCTAGCCAACCTTTGTGGTACAGTCCTGACCCTCTGCAGCCTGGAAGACCAGAGTCAGGTGACTCCACTCCCCATGCTCCCTTTCAGCATCTCAGATCCTTTAGGGCAGACAATGGGCACTTTCTGTCCGAAATGATGTAACATACAGACTGGGGAGAATCCAGAGCATGCTAGAGCTGCATGCAGAAATGCAGGCCGGACGTGAGTGCTTCCCAACACCAGAAAGGTGTCCATGAAATGCACAGGAAGGAGAGTGTGGCTCCACCCCCTCTACACCACAGGACAGAACACTGTGAAGTTAGGTGGGGAAACATAAGCTCGGCAAATGCTTTGTGCAGCTGCCACCGACAGGAACCCAAGCACAGCGGGTGGGGTGAGAGCTGCCAGGCTGGGAGGTGCACTGAACGGTGCTGACACACAGTTTCCAGCCACTGAGAAGGCAGAGCCAGATCCCTCTCCACTTCTCTTTCACCCCTATATTCTTGAACTTGGACATGGTGTCAGCTAACTCCAGGAGGCATTCTGGGAATTGTAGTTAGAGGACAGCACAGGGCTGTCTCCTCTCCTCATTTATGGAAGCTAAGGGCTTTTCACCAATGCATATGGCCTCCCAGGTTAGGCACAACGTTGTTGCTAAAACACTGAGGATACCAAAACCTTGATATCGGTACCCTAGCAATTTATCAAGACACTCCCTTCCTCCCAGCATCCTCCCTTGATTTCCAGAATCAAAGTCCAAACCCTTTTACTGTATGCTTGAACGGAGCAGTGGTTTGTCAGTGTCACATTTCCAATGCCAGGACAAAGCAGAGTTTGTGAACACTCAGGTAAGACAGGTCAGGGTGGAGCTGGTGGAGCTGTCTGCATGCTTGGCTAGGCTCTGTCCCTTGGTTATGTACCCCACCTGGCAGCCAGCAGGGGTCCAACATTAAAGGCTCTCTCAGCCTAATTTCCCTATGGGAGTCCCCCCTGATGGCTGTGGCATTTGATATGTATTTCCTTATGCTGGGTAGTGTTTGTCCACAGACATCCAGAGCCTTGATTTATCTAGCTATTATCCACGAAGAGTCTCCATGCCAGTCCTTGGATTACCCTTGGCAGAAGCCACTGTCTCTGCACTGGAGAGTGCAGGTCTGCAGACTCCAGAGCACTGGCACTCTCTCAAGTCAAACAAAGTGCAAGACTTGGGCCAGTTCTGCTTTAAGACAGAAGGGAGTGACATCCAGGCAGAGGCGAGTACTCACTTCCCATTCTGATCTCTTAACCTTGCTAACAGTTACTTTCTGACTGTTTACTTCCTGTGTCTTCTTATCAACCACAGACAAACAGGCTGGGGCCAGCTCTCCTCTTGCTTCCCAGTCTTCTCACGTTGGTCCCTCAGAGACCTTTTGTACTGCATATGTTGTTAACACAATTTATTTGCTTGGAACGATAGTTGAACAGACCTTTTCAGGAAGAAAAAAAAGATTCTCACCTAGCCTCTGATGCACACTGCATTAGGCTCTTAAGGAAAGCCTTTTCCAAGAATGCAAAGCTTAGGGCCCCTCCCCTGCTGGGCAGGAGCTCGCCACTGCGTGAGAGAGGATTAACCCAGAAGAGAGCACAGCTGTGAGAAAGTCAGCGTGGGGTTTAAGAGATGTCAGAGCAGACATTCTCCTGTCTAATTGTCACTGAGTGAAGCTCAGGGCATGAGTCACCTGGGTGTGGAAGCTGATCTGCCTGGTGCTTCTGATGGCTCCTCTACCCTCTGGCCCTTAGACCCCTCTCTCTCCCACGAGATCTGGCCACCAAGGACTATGCTTCTGTGTCTCAAGTGTAAGTGGTAGTAGAGGTGCTTATCACATATTTCAGATAAATTCTTTACAAGAACTGTATAGTCCCTGCTCCAGCTTCTGTCATCTCTACACTTCTAGCCCTTGAGGTGGTCACCTGGGAGCCATGCTGGCTATCCTCAGCTTTGAGCATTAAACTCCATCTTACCACAAAGCCTGAGGCCTGCTGATTTATGCATTAGCCAGCCAGCATTACCTAGGAGATCTTCTTTCAGGCTCTCCTCCTGCCCCCAACGGGGCCTTTTCTGCCTCTTTTTAAAATGATTAATTCCATACACTAGGGAGATGAGGCAGCCAGATGACTAGGGCTGCAGGCTCCCCACCCAGAGGGCTGTGTGCAGGTGCACAGACAACTCCCCACCCCTTGTAAAGGTACCTGGATGTGTGTGTTGGGGCAACCTGAGGCTGAACTGTGGCCCAGCAGCTCCTGTCTAGCTGTGTGACCCTGCAGAAGCTGCTTTACCGCCTGGGTTCCCATTGGTGAACTGTTTACATCCTGCTGGGTATAGGCAGAGCAAGATGCTGCAGAGTGTGTATCTCATACAGGGTGATTAATGATAACCTAGGACAGGCAATGGTTATCCCATCAGCCCTGCTTTTTACCAGCATACTCCAGCCATTCAGGTCACCTGGGGAAACACATTCTCCACAGCCACTTCTGGGTCCTGGACAGGAGGACAAGGGACTGAAATGCATATTTTACATATCAAAGCAGACCTGGCCTCCAGGTTCTCCCAGTAACCATCTCTCAGTCCCTGTCTGGCACACCCTGCCTGTAACCTTGAGCTTTCCAGCCTAGAGACTGAGCTGCCCTTCCCCCAGAGTCTCTTCCTATATAATGCAGATATTTTGTCTCCTGTCTGTCTGCTTGTCTGTCTGTCTTTGTGTCTGTGTCTCTGTCTCCTTGGGGCCAGTGAACTTACCGGAGAGCAGCTTCCCAGTAGTCCTGCCTATATATAATCTAATCTGGTTTGAACTCGCTCATTTCATCGGCAGAGAAATAACCTATCTATCAAATGCTACCACGGAGGAGAGGCACTCAGAATAGCCCAGGATATTCTACCCAGTTACCTCACTTTCTATGCAGTTCACTTAGAAACACTTCTGGGGGGAAAAAAACCCTAAGATTATGAGGTGGAATTTCAAGATACATAAGTGAATCTATGTTTAGTTAGGAAAACAAATTCATTTCTTTTAAAAAGCACTCTTCCTTTTAATGCTTCTTGTGCTTCTAACATTCAAGAATTCAGGCTTCTTGAATACAGCAGAGAAGAGGGCTATTGCATCTTTCTGGGAATCATATATTTTGTCTCTTACCTGTAATGTTATCATTTATGTAGTATTTGCATCCTCCTGGGCAGATAATTCAGAGTGGATTCCTATCCAACAGTATCACCTTAACCACAGATAAACACAAATCCTCAGTTCGGTGGGCACAGAACAAAGCCACGGTGTAGAAATTATATGGCATGTATATGACTGGAAATGCATATGGAGATCCAGATTAACAAAACGCCTTAGGCTTCCACCAGGACTGGAGTTTCTAGGTGAAAAGGCAACCCTGTCTGTCTATCTATCTATTTCCATCTACGCTGCCAGGAGCTATGCGAGGTCACTGCAGTCAAAGATTGCCTGCGACAAAGGCGACATCATTTCAATATACTAAGCTGCATATGTGTATGATAGAGGGTAGGGAAAAGAAAGCAAGTTTCTGCAGACCTTTGTGGCACCACTTACCGTTGGAGGCTGCAACCAAGAGTAACCCCAGAACTCTAGGGCCATTCTCTGAATTGACAGAAACCCCACTGGTACTGGAGAAAGGGGAAGATACTGGTTTTTTTTCCCACATAGGATATTATTAAAATCAAGTCAGCTTGGTGATGATCAGCTGGCAGCCAAGGTACCTCCCATAGGGGTGGGACTACCAGGAAGCTCCTGTTGGCTCTTCTGTCACCCTGTGGCTTCTGTTTGCTGGCTGCGGTGCGTAGGCTTGCCCACCAGCTGTTGCCCTCCACACCTTCCTGCCACACTTCGGGTCTTATCTGTCTAGCCCCAGATGGGTGTGTGAGGTAGCATGAACCTGAATTTGTATACCAGATGGTCAATGGGTCAGTGATGTCCTATGACTTGCTGGGGGATTACACGCCTATGAAGCAGCAAAGCTGGCACTCAGACCAGGATCTTCTGTCCCCACACCCAATCCCTGGGTAGGAATGGGCTGGGGAGGGGGCGGGGGAGCAACTAATGAAACAAGACAGGGGATGACCAAAAGGAGATGAGGATGCAGGTCATGTCGTACTTAAGTGAAATTTAACTTGTGGGCAAATGGCTGGGAATTTCTCAACTACAAGATAATTTCCTTCTTTTCCCCTAGGGATAGCAAGAAATGCACAACTGTCCTTGAGGAAGAGTAAGAATCTTGTTACCTTGACTGTGGGCCATTTTCTTGACTGAACTAGGAAAGGTGATACAGCTAACCTAGTGAGCCTGTCTTGTGGGGCTTGTTTGTCTTGAGAAAAGGTCTCATGTAGCCAAGGCTGGCCTCAAACTCCTGCAATCTTGTCTCCACATCCCGAGTGCTTGCATTACAGGTATGAGACACCATGTACCTGGCTGTCATGTTTTTATACAGGCTGCCATTACCAAAAAAGAAAGTATGCCTTTGGCAAAGGGGTCCTATGCTCAGTACTTAGGCAACCCCATCCTCCCCATCCATGTTCATTCATGGCCAGTAGGCTCTCTTCCTAAATCACATTCCACCAGTCAGATGCTAGCTTTGGGAGTGGAGGCCCATATTCTAGGCCTGATGCCTCTGTCTGAAAGGTGCTGTCCTAGAAAGCTCTTTTACCTTCTGAGTGGTCACCTGAGACTTTCCACTTGGTCTCCTGCATGGCCTTTAGCAGATGTTACTGAACAGATCCAGATGCTCCGGAAAGAGCGGTAGAAGATTTAAACATTCTCTTCCCCCATCAGGCAAATGCTGTCCTTCCTCAGGACCACATACCACTAAAGAGCCTTTTTCAAAGATTCTTTCCAAGACAGGAAGTGCCTAGGAGGGGTGAGCACTGTTGGACGTTAGCTTTCATCCCTGATGGCCGTGCCCTTTTTGTCCTTCACCTGCAGTAACAGCAGTCTCCACAGCTTGTCATACAGCCTGGTTTCCTGCCCAGAATCAGTGAGTAGGAGAGGTTTGGGGCATCTCTTCCTGACAGTAGCAGCTTCCACATAGCATGAGTACATGGAGTTACAACACAGGCATGTGACCTGCAGCGTTGCAGCTGAGGTCTAGGAGCCTGACACTCCTGAGTGGCGAAGCTGAGCATGCTCAGGTCCTGTCCTGCTATGGCTAAGTCTCCATGTCAGAGATTCATGCAGCACGAAGTTGAATTGCCACTAAAACCAACACGGGCAAAAGGCCTTTTGGCCAGTGGCTCTAATACTCTCCTGTGCCTCTTTTATAGCACAAAACATCTGGCTCCCCAGCAGTGCTGACATTCAGAGTTAAGAACCCTTTGATGCCCTAGATTTTCATGCTTTCTGACAAGACATCTTATCCAATCAAACAGGATACAGACAGGAAGCAGAATGAATGCCTAGGTCCTCAGAACATTGAATGCAGAGGACTCTGACCAGGCTGTGTGTCAGACAAAGGATCACTCTGCTCTTAATCCCAGTCAAGTGACTGCTCACAAGACTTCAGTAAGTCTCCATGACTGAGACAGAAGCTCCAAAGGGCACCAGACTTTACTATGACTGTAATGTAAGGTGATTAACAGAGCTTCACAATTAGCCCTGGAAAGATTAAAGATAGGACACAGCCAGACACTTTAGAGAGGAGAAAAGTCCAGGTCACCACACATGCATGTGGCTAGGTTGGTAGCAGTGTGCAGGATGATAAAACATGGGCTTATTTGCCAGTGTCAACCACTGGAGGAATAGAATCAGAGAACTGATGTCTTATTAGAGTGTCATGCCCCGGTGGGAACTGGCTCTGACTCTCTCTCCTCCTTATCTATCCCCATACAGAAGTCTGCTCCCATCTGACCAGGTCTCACCAGCACCCTGCCAGCCATCTCCTATCAAAGTGCTACAGAAACTGATTTCTGAAACCCTGCCTAACACCTTCTAAAGCTAAGTGTGGGTAGGCACTAAACCCAGCCCTACTTTCATCTGCATCTATCCATGAAGTGTCACCTAAAGACTCACGTGGTAAAGGCTTGGCTTTCAACTGCAATATCAAATCATTGAGAGGTGACTGTACGATGAGTGTTGCCTTAATCAATGGATTAATCCAAAGTTCAGTTAATAATTTTGATAGCATCATTTGAAGGTTATAGAAACTTCCAGAAGTAGGGCCTAGTTGGAGGAAGTAGGTCATTGAGAATTTCACTGTATGTTTTGGTCTGTTTCTCTTCTCTGCCCCCTTCTTTGTCTTTCTCTCTATTGCCCCAATATGTGTGCTCATATACTTGGGCATGTACACATGGAGGCTGAAGGTGGCCATTGGGTATTGTCAGAGCTCTAACTGTCAACTTTGGCATAGTCTAGAGTCACCTGAGAAGGAAGTCTCAATTGAGGAACTGCTCAGGTCCAGTTTGTCTATGGGCATGCCTATAAGGCATTTCTTTTTATTGCTAATTTATGTATGAGGTTGCAGCCCATTGTGGGCAACACCATCCCCTGGGCTAGTAGTCCTCGGCTATAAGAGAGCCAGTTAAGTATGATCCTGTGAGGAACACAGCAAGCAGCATTCCTCCATGGTTTCTGTTTCAAGTTCTTGTCCTTAATTCCTCAATGATGGGCTGTGATCTGAAAGCATGAACCAATGGCCCTTTCCTTTTAGTCAGTGTTTTATCACAAAAGCAGAAAGGAAAGGAGACCAGATCTTCTCTCCATTGTTTTCCACATTGTTTTCAGAGCCAGGGTCTCTAGCTGATCTTGCTGCTCATCACCTGTTTAGTCCACCGAGCTAGCAAGCTCCAGGATGTGCCTGTCTCTGTGTTCCCATCAGTGGGGTCACAGGCATGTTCCACCAAGCCTGGCTTTTGATGTGGGTGCTGGGATCTGAACCCATGTCCTCATGGTTGCACAGTAAGCACTCTACTCATTGAGCCATCTTCCTGGCCCAGAATCTGTCTTTAAGGGATGATATCTCTTTCTGGCCTCCAAGAAGTGAGTGGCTGTTCTCCATACCCTTCTCCCATAGTGTTGTGCTTCACCCAACTCAGACACAAAACAGTCACCAACCAGGGACCAAAGCGTCTAAAATTGAGCCAAAATAACTCTTTCCTTCTTAGGTTGTTTGTGTCGGGCATTTGCTACAGTGACAAAAGAAGGAACTATACAACCCTTGTTCATGATGGCGTGTCCTTGTGCTCACTGCTCCTCTCTGACTTCTTTCCTCTTACCTCCCCTCCCTCCAGACCCTTTCCAGAAGCATGCTCTGCTATTCTGTTCCCTTACGCCAGGCCATTCCCCATTGCATGTAAGTAGTTATAGTGCCCAACTATAATGCTAGATATGGAAGAGCCTCATACGTGGTGAGAGCTACGTACAGAAAGGACTGGCAGTATTTTTCTTCAGCAGTCACATAACCAGTCTTGATGCCAGTCTCTGTGTGTGCACATGTGTGTGGGGGCGACTCACCCATGTGTGCACGTACAGGCCAGAGGTTGACATCAAGCACCTTCTCCACCCTTTAGAAAAGGCTTTCCTTTTCTTCCTTTCTATGTGTATGAATGTTTTGCCTGCATGTCTGTATGAGCACCCAACTGGTGCCCATGGAGGCCAGAGGTGGACATTAAATCCCCTGGTAGTGGAGTTATAGGTAAGGGTAGCCTGTGGTCTTAAGCCCCATATCCTACTTTTAAAAGTTCATTTACTTATTATGTTTATTGATGTTAATTGTTATGTTTATATCATAAACATAAGTTTTATATGTAAATAAGTTATTTACCTATTGTACTGGCTGGTTTTGTGTGTCAACTTGACACAAGCTGGAGTTATCACAGAGAAAGAAGCTTCAGTTGAGAAAATGCCTCCATGAGATCCAGAGGTAAGGCATTTTCTCAATTAGTTATCAAGGGGGGAGGGCCCCTTGTGGGTGGTACCATCTGTGGGCTGGTAGTCTTGGGCTCTATAAGAAAGCAGGCTGAACAAGCCAGGAGAAGCAAGCAAGCAAGCCAGTAAGGAACATCCCTCCGTGGCCTCTGCATCAGCTCCTGCTTCCTGATCTGCTTGAGTTCCAGTCCTGACTTCCTTTAGTGATGACCAGCAATGTGGAAGAGTAAGCTCAATA
Source organism: Uromys caudimaculatus (assembly GCA_028551405.1). Taxonomy (NCBI): domain Eukaryota; kingdom Metazoa; phylum Chordata; class Mammalia; order Rodentia; family Muridae; genus Uromys; species Uromys caudimaculatus. The sequence continues at coordinate 36,504,856 of CM052700.1, forward strand.
AACCCTTTCCTCCCCAACTTGCTTCTTGGTCATGATGTTTGTGCAGGAATAGAAACCCTGACTAAGACACCTATTAAGTTTATCTTTTACATATATATATAAAATTAGTTAGTTATCTTGTGTGTGCACATGGCGCATGATCCGTTTTCTTTCCACCATGTTGGGCTGAGGAATTAAACTCATGTTATCAGGTTTGGCGGCATGTGACTTTCCCCACTGAGCCATCTTGCCAGCGTTCCACAAGGGTTTTTGAGACAGAGTCTCTTATTCAATGCAGGCCTCACTGGTTACCTAGACTTGCTGGCTAGTGAGTTTCAGGAATCTGCCTGTCTGGACTTATAGACTTGTGACACTGGGTTTGACTTTTCCATAGGCATTGGGGATCTGAACCTGGATTCAGGAACTCAGCCCAGCAAGCATTTTGCCCACTGAGCCTTGTTCCCAGTCCTTGGATGGAAACTGGTTAAGTCAGTATATTTTGCCTTTTCTGTTAGATTCTTACTACTAAAAGGGTGATTCGCAGACATGTATCGTTGGCACCCCAGGGAGCCTGGTAGGAGTGGTTAAATCCTGGAAATGAGTGCTCAGTCAGAATTATTTTTATACCCCAGAAGAGTTCTAAGTGCATTCAAATTTGGGAAACATGTAACCTGTGGTGGTTAATACTGACAGTCACCTTGACAGGATCTAAGATCACTTAGGAGACAGACCTCTGGGAGGGAGGGTCTAGACTTGGTTAGTTGAGCTGGGAACACCCATCCTAAATGTGGGTGGCACCATTCCATGGGCTGGGATCCTAGACTGAAGGTAAATGAGACAGCCAGCAGAGAACTAGCATTCATTGCTGTGAGCAGTGTTATCAGTTGCCTCTCACTCCTGCCTTCCTGACTCCCTGAAGCTGCTTCTCTTCTGGTATCTGGTCACAGCCATGAACCAAATAACTAATACAAACCCTAAGATAAATATGGTAGTTCCCTCTTCAGGAAGCCTTGTAGCTTGGGGGTGCAGGAAGTATTACCACATGACTGTGGCACTGCATGCAGTGCAGTTCAAACCCTAGCACTGCTAGTGTTGGTGCTGCTGCTTACTGGGAAAACCTGATATGAACATCTTTACATGTCTGAAAGAGACACACACACACACAGAGAGAGAGAGAGAGAGAGAGAGAGAGAGAGAGAGAGAGACCGACCACAGCAGAGCTCTGGTCCTTGGCAACAGGGAGGAGGGCCACATATCGTGGAGCCTTTCCAAGAACCAATGACCCTCTCCTGAGAGCCCAGGTTAATCACAATGGGTCCCCTGCTTTGACAGTCCACGCCTCCTTGCTTTTCCACACCCCCCTGTACATTCTAACAAATTTGGAAAGCACATGTCATAAAGGACAGCTGGCTGGGGACTCTCATAGCACATGTCTTGTGACTCCTCAAAGCCCTATAAAAGAAGAGTTCTCTAAAAAACCTACAGCAGCTACCTCCCTGCCTTGCTGGGACACAGAAATATACACTTCGCATCAGCGGGAAGATTAATCTGGAGCTTAGGCTCCCTCACATGATCCCTTCCATACAGTCAGCACCTCCCAGAAGTCTAGGCTGAGCCCAAATAAACAAGTCATGCTGAAAACTATACCTACTGATCATCAGGTGTGTACAACACCTCTAAAAGACCAATCTTAGTCAAACTGGAGGTTTTAAAACAAACAAAAACAATGTGGAATACCAAGAAGAGGCGGACTGAGACAGGTACTAAGCTGGGGGGTGGAGTTTGAGGTAGGTTAACCCTGAGTCCATTTTCCCCAAGTCTCAGCCTCTCCTACTTGGGAACAGGTGGACAGAGGTTGGTTCCGGGTGAACCTCAGGGAACATGGGTGCACAGAGCACTGAGGTCTCGGTCAATAGGTTTTTGGTATGTGACTCCTCTACAGGTGCCAGAAACATATTTTGAACCAGGAAGACAGAGTTGAGGCTGCCCTGCTTCAGGGCACTTTCTCACTCACCCTGATCATCTCTGCCACGTAACTCTCAGGCCCGGTGTACTCAGTGGAGTCCTTCACTTTCACCAGCACGATGAAGCACAGATAGTGCCACATGTTGTGTTCTTCCTTGATGTGCTCTTCAAAGGTGACAGTCTTATTGTCAAATTTGTCCCTTTCCAAGCCTAAACGAGAGACAGAACATCCCAGATTCCCACTGAGCCACCATGGTACAGCAAAGTCAACATAGCTTGTTGTCTTGATTTATCTGCAGGCAGTGTTGGAGTCCTTTGGCCTCGAAACCCACTTTCATCAGAGTAGGAAGACACAGGGTAATGAGACTGACTCACCAGGGTTTATTTTATGTTTATGTTTTGTTTTGAAATAGGGTCTCATGTAGCCCAGGCTGGCCTCAAACTCACTCTGTAGCCAGGGGGTAACTTTGACTCCTGGATGTTCTGCTTCAAACTCTCAAGTACTGGATTTACAGATAGGCACTACCATGTGCAGATCCTAGATGGGTCTGAAAACCCTACGGCTTCCTACTGAAGGCTGGGTGCCTTGGCTGCCTCATGGGTGCCTTGGAAACCTGCTTCCCAGCATCCAGGGGGAGAACATGAGGATAGGCTCAGACACTGGAGGAGATCCCAGGTAAATGCCAAAGTGTGGACACGACAAAAGGAACTTTAAACCAATTTCAGATGCTGGTCGGGAACTATATTTTGTAGAGGACTGGGCTAGCCATTATGAAATTAGAGTTGAGTAAAGAAATATATTTCAGGCCATTAGTAGGATTTGGATTCCTCACAATGAAAGAAGGGAGCACAAATATAGAGTAAGGAAGAGATATAGACACTGTAATATATATGTATATATGTGTATATGTATAGACACTGTAATATATATGTAATATATATATGAATGAAACTAGAGGAACAGATGTAGATGTGTGTGGATCCGTTTCCATGTGTTTCTATGCAAGTACAAAGGCAGACACATACACCAGTCCATAGAGCCACGGCTTACGCCTGGAACAGGGGCCATCAATAGGAATGAATGCTTAGATGTTGGCTACTAAATGCTTATTTCACTATGGACAAATGAAGAAATGGCTGATTGTATGGCTTGGTCAGAGAAGGTAAAAGTTTGAGACTGGAAATTCTTAAGCTGCCAGAAAAATATAGAGTACAAGAAAAATTATGACATGACAGAATACAAAAGCCAGCCTGAAAGGGCTCTCATCGGCCAAACCCAAGGTAAAATGAGCACCAAAATAGAGCCGGATACAATGGCACATCACCATAGTTGGTGGGCTGAGGCAGGAGGACCACAAATTCAAGGCCAACCTAGGCTACCTCAAAATTAAGGTAATATGCTATCCCAAAATTAATGAACTGAAAATAATTCCTGAGGCAAGAGTCATCAGGGGACACTAAAGCTGGGGCTGAAAGTCCAAGATGAGGAGTACCAGGGCGTTCCAGTGTTTCTAAGCGCCCTGCCGCCCTGTGGCTTCATTGGGGGAAACATACCAAATGTGGCCTTATCCACGGGGTCAAAGTGAGTGTCAGTGGCTATATACACTAGACTATGGTTTAATGTGTCCCTGCTGTGGCATACTGAGAAGATGAGAAAATTCGTACAAAATTCAATATTCGTATAAAAAATGCATAAGCTCAGCCCTACTATAAGGGAGCTTCAGAGAAACTCAAATCAAAGGACTCCCTACAAAGCAAAGTGCCTTATATTCTTCAGAAATGTCTGTGGAGGGGCTGAGAGATGGCTCAGAGGTTAAGAACACTGGCTGTTTCTCCAGAGGTCATGGGTTGAATTCCCAGCAACCACATGGTGGCTCGCAACCATCTCCAATGGAATCTGATCCCTCTTTGGTGTACAGACAAACATGTGGATCGAGTACTTATATACACAAATAAACAAATCTTAAAAAAAAAAACCATGTCAGTGGAGTTAAGAGGAGTCGGAATGCAGGATGTCTCGTGGCCTGGGACTTTCTAAGGACGCTAGTAGAATGAAGAGTGAGTTTTTTCAAATTAGATAGACAGATAGCTTTGTCTTTAATTTCCCAGTAACTATACTGCAACCATGTAAGAGAATGTTCTCGACATCAGCAAATACATACTGACATGCTGAAGATCAAAAGGGCATCGTGTCAGTCACTGACACTGAATCAGTTCAGAAACACTGTGTGTGCGGGTGCATGCGTGTATATAAATACAGGAAAGGAAAGCCAGCATTAAAATCTGGGGAATCTTAGGAGCAGGGAGAAATGCTTTACACTAGTTTTATGACTTTTTGTGACTAAAACTATAGCAAAATAAAAAGCTTTAAAACTAGGTCTTTAAGAAGCTAAAAAGTAAAGAATTTAGATGTTTAAAAGAAAGTGTTCCTTTTTTTTTTTTAAGTATCAATACCGGGAAGGAATTCATAAATTTAGTAACCATATTCTGAATAATCCTGTTATGATTACTCAGCTTCCAGATTCCCACATGATTAGTTTGCATTTACATTAGTTTACACTTTCCTATAGCTATACTTTTAGTGACATTTTTGGTACCCCACAAACCTATTTTTATTTTGGATTTTGAGACAGGGTCTCATATAGTAGAGGCTGGCCTCAAACCCATAATCCTCCTGGCCCAGAATCCTCCTGAGTGCTGGAGTTACAGGTGCCAGCACTTGTTTCCTGCAGCAGTTCCTACTTAGCCTGCAGAGACGTGCTCAGGGACCCCACCCATGTGACAGGTGGGGAAGATGGCTCGGTGAGTGTAAATGACTGAGCACAGGTGCATGGCCAGTCAGCAGCTGAGGCCAGTCCAGAAGCAGGGGCTGATGCACCAAGCCCAAGCCTTTAACTTTTACCTGACTATAAGAGACTTTTTTCTTTCTTGCATGTATGTATATGTATATGCACATGCATATGTATACAAACACAACCTACTGAGTCCGTTAGTGTTGCTTGCATGTTTGTGTATGTGAGTTCAGGTGCCTATGGAGACCAGAGTTCTGAGTTACAGGGTGATGTGAGCCACTGCCTGATGTGGGCGCTGGCAGTCAAAGTTGGGATATGTGGAGGAGCAGTGCACGCGCTTAACCTCCTCATCTCTCCAGCCCTCCTCTTTCTCTTTTCTTTGAGACAGAGTTTTCCTAGGTAGCCCAGGTGAAGTTGGCATTGACCTCACAGCAGTCATCCTGCCTTGGCTTCCCAAGAGTTGTGATTACAGATGGGTGCTGCCGTGCCCAGCTTCAATGGTATTTTTCCATTGAAGCCCCATCCTGCCAGTAGAGAAGACATTCTCAGGCTGTAGCTGGATGACAGCTCTCCTTTCTAGTCGACTTAGGACTGGACCAGGGGACTACCAGGATGCTCAGACACAGGAAGACTAGAGATACGTTAGTCTTAAATGTGTGGCCGCATTTCTATTCTCCAGAACTTCATTCTGACAGGCAATCTTGGAACGACTGCACAGAGTTTATTGGCTTTCCAGATACTTCCCAGGAAAAAAGAGGCCAAACAGAAGCCTGCTGTTTGCCAAGAGAGGGCAGGGATGGCCGAACAACGTGAATGCCCCAGCCCAGAGTCTGTTATGTACCCACTTCATTGTCACGTGTCCATGTGCTCAGCCATGCTGGCCAGTGGCCTGCTTGCCCGAGTGGGAAGACACTCACCACAGATGAAGCACGTGGTTTTTAAGATCTCCTCCTTCTTCTGCTTCTCACTCCTCAGGTCAGCAAAGGTGTCGATGATGACGCCGAAAATCAGGTTCAGGACGATGATGATGACCATGAAGAAGAAGAGGAGGTCATAGATCACCCTTGCAGCAAACAGAGGCTCCTATAAAGGAGAGATGGTGCACTCAGGCAGGGCCCTCACTGCCCTTTGCTCTTCAGAGGTCAGAGCCCAGCTCCAGTTGGACAGGTGTCCACTTGGGCAGGAGTTACATTGGGCATCAAACTTTTAAACTCCCAACTAAGTGTCCTTTTAACCCCCTGGGTCTATACTGTGAATTCTTCAAGTGCTGGGGGGGCACAACCACGAAGATTCTGTAAGTATGCTGGGGCAGTCAGACCTAATAGTAAAGTAAACTTCTGTTTAAGGAGCTGCCCTGGGGCCTCGCCAGGCCTCGGTGAGCACTTGTGGAGAGGGGCGCTGACTGGCTGCTGCACAGTGGCTTGTCACACTCCCAGCTCTTGTTCCACACTGACAGTTTATACTCAGCATTACCACAGAGCGCCCCCTCTGCCCGCCCCCATGCACCCCCGTGCCTCTTCTTTCCCTTGGGATCTGTTTACCTCTTTAGATGGCTTCCTGAGCACATCTCCTACTCCACCCCCACTCCGCAGCCCGTGACTCAGAACAGTGACGATGCACATGAGCAGTGTCTCACACGTGTGTTCCTTATCCTGTTCCGTTTCTTCTGCAGGGAGCAGCTCTGTGAGCAGGGCGAGTAATAACACGGTTTAGACAGGAGGGGGGAGAGAGACACTGTGATTCCACAGTGATGCTTCCCAAATGCCACCTCTCCAGCTGGCAGCCCATGAAATAAAACTAAGGAATTAAGAGCCAGATATGTGCTGTCAGGAGTCGAACAGGGCTGTGCCCACTTCTAAACCCTGCAGACTTCACAAGCTCTGCCAGTATTGTCCTCCCGCTATGGAGCTTCAAATATCTCTTATTGTTAGACCATGTACACTACAGTCCTACCTACAAACAGAATAGACTGTGGCCTAGGCTGAGAACAAGGCATCTTGCTTCTCAGGAGAGGTTTCTGCCAGGTACCCAACTGGGCATGCTCACAGAAGCCTGGCTGGACCTTACACAGGTCTTTGGCTTCACAATCGAGGCTGCTTATCCCACTTTGCAGCCTACCTTGCTACCTTCTTGCTGCATTGCTAAAACTCAGATCTCTTATCCTTCTGTTTGCATTTATGTATTTTGTACTCCTGGCAGGGCCTCACACAGGCTAGGCAAGTGCTCTCCCACTGAGGTATATCTCCAGCATCATTCTGTGGCTGCAGCTTCTGGGGCTCTTTAACATTTTACCTGCTTAGCCTGACACAGATCCATGGAGACCTGTCCTTTTCTGGAATCACCTCTTGCTGCTCTCCTTGCATCTCTCTCTGAATGACTTTTACCTTTAGAATGCCTCCCTCCCCTCCTTTGTCTAAGTCCTCTGTTTTAGTCGTGGCACAATACTCTGCTGACTGCCCATCTTCTAAATGGCATCCTTACTGTAGCAGCATCTGGTTATGTGATCTCTCATTTACCCCACCTCCCCATCCTCCCATGCTGTCTCCCTGTCCACAGTGGGCACTCAAATATTGGCTGCCTCAAGTCAGCAGCTTGTTTCATCACACGTGGCTTCCTTTTCTGTTCACGCCCCTCCCCTCCCCCCCACTGCCATTTAACTTTTCTTTTTCGTAGCTAGCTTCACTCCTAAGCAGTATTTCCGCTTTAATCTGCTTCCAACATCACCTGCCTCACCTATGTCACTGAAGGTGTCTGGGGCTGGTGGCCATGTGGTCCTACCTTCTTTGGGTGCAGGAGAGGTGCAGTTCTCTCCCGTCTCTACCCTGCACACATCAGAGTACAGGAAATCGTTGGCCAAACTCTCGCCAGTTTCTGAGAGAGAGAAGGGAATTTTGTGACAAACAATCTGGCAGCATATGGTTAAAATGTTTGAAGTCCCCAGTTCACGGCTGATTAAACAACCCTTTACATAAATAACACCCTCCAATATTGCATATAAATTCAAAGCACAGATGCAATTTACACTTTTATTTGGTGAGCTGGATGGGAAAAAAGCCAGACATGTCAAGTTCTGTAGGCTTACTAACAGTATCACACTTAAGTAGCACCTCTCTGACTTTAAAGACAAACAGCTCAAACTTGAGGAGAAATACTACTGGGTGTACAGATTCCATCAAGATCTGGATCATGTCGGTGCATGAAGCAACCTGGGCATGAATGGAACCCCAAGGCCCAGGCTGGCTCAGTTTATAGAGCCTGAAGGTAGGTGATACTAAGTGCCACTTGGTGTCAACTGAAGGTTGGATGAAGTTTTCCATCAAGGTGCACAGGTAGGGGGGGAAGGTAGCCAAGCTTGGTGCATCATAGAAGGTCTAGTCTGTTCCCAGGACTCGGGCAGCCTGACTACCTTTAACCAGGTGCTTTTCAGTAAGCACTGACAGCTATTCTGAGAAAGAATGCTTTGGCATCATCTAAAAATGACTAAAACAATTGGTCACTGTTTATCATTTGCCAATAGGAAATCACTTCTAGTTTTGTTATATACAGGAGCTCACTGTAAAATTCTCACATGTTTAAAAAAAAATAAAGCTTCAAGGATAGCCACTGCAAACAATGTGTGGGTTTGTCTTTCTACATTAAATATACAGATAGTCAAGTGTGGAGTATGTATGAATGTAATTCTAGTACTTGGGTGGTAGAGGCAGGAAGAAGAGGAGCTCAAAGTCTTCTCTGGCTACGTGGTGAGTTCCAGCCTGAGCTATATGATCCCGTCTCACCAAACTCCAAACACAAAACAATGTAGTTATGTAAATGCTTTAATTTAAAGTATGATCTTACTATTATTCTTCTGTATTTTCTCATGTTATCAGTGTTTGTGCATAAAGGCTTATGAGGATGCACCCTATGTGTGGGGTACTCCCCCCCATTGATGTGGGCCGCATTCCAGTGAAGTGCCGTTATATCTGGATTGCTCCCAACTTCACATTGCAGTGAACATTGTCCTAGACACATCTGCTTTTACACACACTCACAGGTTTTCCCCGGAAGTTACCAGAAGTAGGTTCACTAAGTCAAGGAGATGCTTTCACTATAGACAGTCAAAATGCTTTGTGAAAAAATTGTGCTGGTTGAAAATATGGCATTAATAAGTTAGCCTTTTTCTGTGTATTTCTGAGACAGGACCTTGCTATATGTGGCCTAGGCTGGCCTCTACACCAATCTCAGCCTCTTGAGAGTTTAGATCAGAGTGTGTCTGAGCACATGTGGCTTTAATGAATGAATTCAGTGCATGGGGTAGTCACTGGCTCTCACAACCCAGTGTTCAGCATTACCTTTTGAATAACACGAGAATGACCTGTGATCATACTTTGTATTTTGGTGTTAGAGACATACTTGCCTGCTAAGGTCATGTATTTACTGTAGTGTGGTTATAATCATGTTAACATTGAAAAAGACGAGAGGATCCCAAACTCACCTGGAACAGCTGTTTCATTGGGCAGCCTATCTACTTCCAAGATAAAGTCATCCTTGAAGAACAGATAGCCCACAATTGAGAACAGGTAAACCAGGATCAGAGCCAGGACCGCTGTCAAGATGATGGACCGTCCATTGCGGGTGACACTTTTAATGACATTAAGCAAAGTCTCCTCTCTGTACACTAAATCAAAAAGCTTCAAAAAACAAGATGATAGAAGAGTTGTTAAGGGCTTTGGTTTATATGAGCATCATTTACTCTGCTGGAAACTCAGAATCATTCTATAATTTTAACACGTAACATGTTGCCTGTCTTCACAGTGAGAACCAGGATGGTAAAAAGGAAGAAAAATAAACACAGAAGAGGGGGTGGCAATCAGTACCAACTTCAAACCGCACACAAAACAGGTTAGAGGTTCCAGAAATAGAAATAGGCGTTTTAGACAGCAAGGCGGAAGAAAGTACTGAGGGTCTTGGAACCTATCCATTCAGCATCTAATTTCTGAGCTTCTCCAAAGGACCAGGTACTCTGGCATCTGTCTGCCTCCAGGAAGGCCAGTATCTAGCGGTGGAGGCAGGCGTGTTACGAGCTAGTGCTTCTCAAAGAGTTCTCCAGACCCCTTTGGCAAACTTCTATCTCCAATAATATTTACATTATGATGCATAACAGTAGCAAAATTGCAGTTAGGAAATAGCAACGAAAATAATTTTATGTCACCACAATATGAGGAACCATATTAAAGGGTGCAACATTAGGAGGGCTGAGAACCACTTAGCTAGTGCAAGGTGCAAGATCTCTGGACCGCTGAGGTCCACAGCTTAGCTCAGTTACTGATAGCCAATGGGATCTTGGGCTTTGTTCTGCCCCTAGCCCCTAGCCTCAGTTTCCACATATGCAGACCCTCAGATGGAGAGTCAATATGAAGAATAATCAAGGATTATATATACAGTGCTTAGCACACAGACATACTTATATACTGTGCAAGTACAGTAACTGGTAATCTCCAACTTCCTGATGAAGACACTGGAGCAAAGCCACACAGTATGGTTGAAGGATGTTGATAGTGGAGACATACCAGGAAGCCTTACTCCTTAACCTCCTCCCCTAGTATAGGAATGACCCCTGAAGGTTCATAGGTCAGGCCTAACCCCTAACCAAGGGACACGCTCTCTGCAGGAAGTGGTCTTCATGAGAAAGGCAGGATCTTTGAAGGTCTATGTGGGCATTAGAGGATGACAGGTAGATAGACTTCCATGTGTTCAGGCAGCCATTTGGCTGGGGAGCAACTAGGAGAGCTCTGGGCAACTCTTGGACTTAGAAACTTTGATTTTTTTTTTTTTTTTTTTAAAAGATGGAGGTCTTTTTTATGTTGCCCACAATGGCAGCAAACATTTAATCCTCCTGCCTCAGCTTCAGCTTCTTAATCATCTAGTATTATAGGCACATGTTGCCAGACTTGGCTGAAGGCTAGTTTTTGTTGTTGTTTTTTGTTTTGTTTTCTTGGATTTTTGTTGCCTCTGTCCCCATGTCTAGGCAGCTCTGAAAGGCTTGGTCCTCATTGTGGCTTTGGCTAACTGTGCACAGTGAAGTTGCTCATAGGGAAAGCAGCTGGGCTCTCCATTCCACTTTTGATTTACAGCAAGATGCTGACTGAGCCTTTGTGGACCTCCATCTTCTCAGCTGTAAAATGAGTGGACAGAGCTGGTCTCTCAATGTCTTCCAGTTTAGAATTTTATATCTGAGGCCATTTTCTGGCCAATTAGCTTTTCTCCCTGCCTAATTCCAATCTGTGTCCTGAAACTGGTTTCCTAGAGGGTACTGGGCAAAGTAGAATCCTTAAAAGGGAGCAAGGATGTGGTATTTAATCCACAAGAGAGAGTAAAAGGCTGGGTTGCTTTAACGTTGGTTAAATATTTTCTAGCAACTCAGTCTGAAGTACTAAGAGCAAGTCACACAGTGAACAAAGGGTACTTGTCTTCTGTGGGCAGGAGGCATGAATCAACAGATCAAACCAGGAAAGACTCTCTTATGGTTTTTAAAAAATAATTTCAAAATTTAAACAATAAATTACATTATATATTTCTCTATCTATCTATCTATCTATCTATCTATCTATCTATCTATATTTAAGTAAGAAATTACCTTGGGAAAAAAACTAATAATGCTATTTCATCATCTAGAGACATCTACGTTATTCCTTTTAAAAATGGAATGTATAGATATTATTAATAAATACTGTAATACTGACTTATAGCCACTCCCAGGCAACATTCAGAAACACTTCATGTCAAAATGATCTCCTAGTGTTATATGGAAACACATATACTTAACATAGCCAGTATCTTGTCTGTGAATAGTCAAGATGTTTTCAATTGTATTATCAGATTTGATTCTGTGATGAATATCTCTGGATATGCATATATATACCTGTCGACTTATGACTTTCTGACTAATTTCCAGAAACAGAAATCTGTAATTCCTGATATAATAGAAAAGTACTGCCTATAGCCATTCAAGTGTGCTGTATCAATTTATATTTTGCCACTGCCATCAATTTATACCCACTGTGTCCCTGTGGCCACCAGACCAGGAATTACTGTGCTTTTGAACCTCTTCTCAAGTGACAGGTTAAACTCAGAAACCGTGGGCGTTTTAATGAGCTTGCCTTGGTTCTGCACTTAGGGATGAACCTGTCTCCATGTTGAGTGACCATCTGGAGCTCTCATTCTATCAGCTGCTGTTTAGGAACTTTGGACATTATCATCTCTGGTGTTAATATTTTCTTAAGAGTGCAATTGGAATGCAGGCTTGAGGCGAGGTCCAGATTCTTCCTGGGGGCCATGGTACCTTAGCCAAGGGGTTACTGTTCCTTCCTCCTAGACAGCTAAAGCCAAGGGAACTCTGATCACCCAGGGGACTCTAGATTTCTCTGCAGGAAGTCTCAGTCTCTCTCTCTCTTTCCTCTCTTACTGAAAACTCAGGCTTGTTTGAACACGGGAGGCTTTCTTTCATTGTGAGATTATTGTGTTTTAAATTCTCATCAGACACATTCAGTACTTCTTTGGACAAGAAAAGGATCCCACAGGCAAGATGAGGCTCAGAAAACTCCTGGATGCACACAGGAGTGGCTTTTGCCCTGATCTAGACTGACGGCACTGTGCTTCCGTGACAGGCGAGGGTTCTGAAAGCACAGGTGTGAACTACAGCATGGGACGCTGCTTTCACAGAGGCACAGGCCTGCCCATGATTTGGAGGCATTGACCCTTGGGTTTGGAAGATCAAGTGACTGTGATTCAGGGCACAAGTTACTTAACTGCACCATGCTTCACAGTCCTCAGCTGCAACCTGAAGACATCATCTCTCTTAAAAGGAGGGTGAGAGTGTGGGAGATGCATGCACTTGCAAAGAGTTAGCTACTACTGTTTTGCCTCTGGTCTTGTTGATGGTGAGGCTCTGAGGTAAGGAATGTGGGTCTCATCTTACACTGTCCCTTGAATTTAGGAAGGGCCATGGCTGGCTCTAAAAATGACTCAAACAAACAAACAAACAAACAAACAAACAAACAAAAAAACCAAAGAAACAGAACAAAAATGAAGAGAAAAGGAAACAAGATCAATAGGAGGAAGACCAGCAAGGAAAGCCACACTCTAGCAGGGGGAGAGGGCACAGGTCAAAGGGCACAAAGGGCAAGCTCTTATCTCTTGGGAGAGACTCCCCCATAAGCAGGGACAAAAGAGACAATCCCTGACCTCTGCCACTCTTCCCAGGGAGGACAGGAGTGTGCTGGGCTGGTAGATGTAGGTTTCCTTGACTCACATGCTAGAACTCTGTCCAGGAATGTTCATGCCTGATTCAGAAAGGTTCCAGAATAGACACCGGGCTCTAAAGCTTTCTGATGTAGAGTGACCAAAATAGGCCACATAATGGCACTCACAAGTACATCCTGCCATCTCTTTGCCTAAAACCTCAAAGTACAGCCAGACAGATTCTGAAATTAGAGAAAATGATCCATTCGATTTAGCCCGCCAACATCTACCACTAATGGAATGAGCTGATCCTGGTGAATTCTTTATGATTTTTTTGGTGTGGCAGCAAGACTAAAGGATGATAAAGATAAGACTAGGGAACTATCGTGTGGCTATGCTTAAGATGCTGACATAACAGTTACATATGATCCATACATTACCCCTGCAAGGAAAACATATTCTTCTCAACTTTTAAGTAAGGAAACTGAGGCACAGACAGAAGCAAGCAGCTTAGAAACCAGAGATAGTTTTTCCTTAAAGGACTTTCCACGATCCCCATCTTCTAAATCCCTTTCATTCCTTTCCCTTCCCTTCTTTGCCTTCCCTTCCCCACCCCCCTTCTTATTTTGAGGCCTCGGGTATTTATAATCTTCATATTTTTATGTTTTTGTGTTTTTATGATAAAAGTTTATGCTTCTTGCCATGTTTATGTAGGTGCACTGAAATTTCTCATCCCCAACTTTATAGATCTAGGTTTCTTCTGACTTTAGCATAGTAAATCATTATTTCATTTGTAGCTTAATCTGCTCCCAAGAAAGGGACAGAACCAACTCACCAACTGTCAAGGCCTTAACAACTTGGCTGTATGGGAACAAAATCCCTTTTACTTAGCAAGCTCATTGTCCTGGGTCTTGAGGCTTTGCAAGCTGCTCCTATTTTGGTCCTTACAAGATTGTAGATGATAGTGGCAAACATATCCCTCTTGGCAAGTGCTTCCCCAGTGAGAGAAATGATCACATATGTAGGAAACATCTGAACCACAGAGGCACCTCTTCCATGCGTGTCAACTACAGATGTGCCACATACAGGACACAATGGGATAATGCACTGCCAGATTCCCAGGGGCTGCACTGCTTCCTATGTCATTTTCCTCTCAGATCCTCCCGAGACCAGACACAGTTGGAGCTTGATATTATAGGACTAGGCACAGTAGCTGCCACAGTAGTAGGGTTTGTGATAAGAGATGACACACACAGTTCTCCACAAGTGAAATATGGGAACCCTTGGTACTCACCAGCAAACTGTAGAAGAACTCATGTACGAAGAGGCCCATGGCACAGATCAGTAGATACAGCAAATGATAGAGGAACTCAACATCCAGAACCATGGCTCGGTAGCCTCTGGTGAAGGTCCCACAGTTGCCCACAAAGCTCATCAGGAAGATGATTTTATTGCAGACCTGTGACCAGACGGTGGGAAGTCAGATGGTGGAGACCATGCTCAACTGTGCATGAGAACCTGAGAGGAGCCTTAGCACTGAGTGCCCACCAAGCTCTCTCAGAACTGTCCTGTGACTCCAAGTCATTCCATTACTTTGCTTTCCAGGCATAATACAAATTACTCGGTAGTCAAATAATTTCATGTGCACCAGCAATCAAGCAGCACTGGTGTACAGCAAAAACAAAATTAACACATACTGAAATGATGGTTTTCAAAATGAACCATTTCTAACATTCCTATATGAGTCAGTCAAACACAGAAGTCGTCTCTCTCCATGAACTTTGTGATCAGTATGGTTAAAGCCTGTTATGGAAGCTGGCTCCATTCCAGACACTAGAGAGGCAGAGCTTAATGAGAGGTGGACACTTCTCAGCTTTCCTTGCTTCTGCGTTCACAAGTAAGATGAACATTTTCTTAAGAAACAAAGATAGGGTTTGTCAGGATGAGCTCTTTGTCCTGTGCTTCCTTTCTGGGAATGATTTCTGACCTTCCCATGGGGATCCACCCCTTTCCAAGAACCAGTTCCTGAGGTATGCAAGTGGCTTAATCCGGCCAATCACAATATTATATTCTTCTGGATATAATGATTGTTCAAGGATTGTCATGTGACCAAATGAGCCAATAAAACCCAGGAGGCATTTTCCTGGGATTATAGCAAAAGACAATTTTGTTTTTTTCTACTTAACTTGAACCTGAAGGAATATGAGTTTAGGGTTACTGTCCTCTTCTGACCACACCATGGGTTATAAAACCATAAAAGGTCAGTGGACACAGAGCCAAACAAAGGGACATAAGAACTGGGCCCTGATGCCACTGCCTAAGTCCCCTTTTCAGCTATACCTGAAGCCAGGATCTTGCTTTCTATGACAAATGAACCAATGCATTTTCCACTTTGCTTCAGTTAGCACGGGTTTCCTGACTATTGAAGAGGCCCTGACCTATTATCTACTGGATAGTACATTTATATGTGAACAGACAACTGTGCCTGGAAATCCATCTCTATTAACAGGCTGACAGAAAAGTTGGAGAGAAGACTCTGAATGCTCTTAGGAAAACCATCTTCTGCTACTCTAGTTCCCTTGGCATCAGGCGCACAGACATCTGCCAGCTAATCTGTAGGCCAGTGTAAGAGAACTCCTTGACAATCAGATAAGGGAGGACACCAGCACGGACAGAGAACCTCTGGCTTTCTCAAGCACGCTCAACATACAATATAGGCCAGGTTTCCCCTGAGTTCTGACCCTGTGGGTAAGAGTCCCTCACAGGGTAGCAAAGCATGGCTGACTCTGGATGGAGTTTTAGAGAGGGGTTTGGAGAAATAAAAGATGATCATAATCCAGTTAACACCACAGAACCTCCTACACACCCAAGTTTTAAAAATCTCAACAGGCCAACAGTCCACTTTGTCCTACTCGCTCTTCTTAACATTCCCTGCTTCTCCAGTAAGTATTCATGGACTAAGTCTACTGCCTCTACTCCATACTGACTGCTCCACCAGCTTTTGATCTAGCTTCCTGCTCTATTGCTAAGGGATTCTGTCCGTATACACCATGTCTGATGTTCCAAGCACGTCCATCTGGCTTCCTCTAGCAGGAGACTCGTGAGCTTTTCCAACCCTATCCCCAGTGTGCCATCTTTCAGATACCACCTAGTCTCTTCCCTCAGCCTTCTCCTGTGTGTTCAGCTACTCCTCCTAATCCCATACACACCAAGTAGTGTCTCTTGTTAAAACAAAACAAAACTCTAAGTGGTTATTTATGATACCTGTTCTGGCCTCCACAGCTAATGTATTATAAATGGTAATTGTCTAACTTGAGTCTTCCTTGAAAATGGTCTGTGTTAAAGATGTGTTGTCTGTGGAATGATCCAAGGACAAAACAAAAAGAAACAGATAGTCGTACTCTCTGAGGACTAACATCTTTCTTTCCATCCATCTGTCCTGTCTGTCATCTGATCATCCTGCAACTTCTCACAGCATGCGACACCTATGCCACCATCTCTAGAACTCTTTCTGCCACTGTGCCCATGGCTTTATAATGTCAGAGCTAACAATAATGACATGTCTTGTCACCTCAAGCATAAGTGAACAATATGAATGCACTGTCACATCATTTCGTTTTAGCTGGTGACCACAGTCTTGCCCCAGCCACCCATGACTGGAAACTTATAGTTAAATTTGTATTTTTAACAATAGGGAGATGGCTTAGTTGTTAAAATGTTTCCTGTGCAAGTCTGAGTTTGATCTCCAGAACCCATGTAGAAAATAAATCTTTGTGTGGTGGTGTGTGCTCATTATCTCAGAACTGGGGAGGCAGTGACAGGGAAGTCCTTGGTACTTGCTAGCTGGCCAGCCAGCCTAGCCAAATCAGCAAGCCTTAAGCCAGTGAAAGAGCCTGTCTCAAATAAGAAGGTGGATGGCTCCTGAGGGATGACACTAAAATTGACATTTGGCCTCCATATACACTGCACAAACACACATACACACATGAACCCCACCCCCCAGACCCAGGTAGTTTGAATGAAAATAGTGCCCACAGGCTCATGTGTTTCAGTACTTGACCCCCAGTTGGTAGACTATTTGGGGAAGATTAGGAAGTGTGACCTTGTTGGAAGAAATGTGTCATATAGCGTTGGGCTGGGGGTGGGGAGAAGGTCTGAGTTTCAAAAGACTAGAGCCATTCACAGTTTGCTCTCTTTGCCTCCTGCCTGAGGATCGAGATGTGAGCTCTCAGATGTTCCTGCTGCCATGCCTTTGCTCCCCCATTAATTGACTTGAGCCCTCTGAAACCATAAGCCCAATTAAATGCTTTATAAATTGCCTTGGTTATGGTATTTTGTCACAGCAATAGAAAAGCAACTAATACACAAAATAAATTTATCTCTTTCATTGCCCATCCAATCAAGACAATAATGCTTCTTTGCTTGAAGAAAAAGACCTCACCATGGCTGGTCAAGGATATGGCTCTCCCTTTTTGCCTACCCCATGGTGTTCCTTCCTTCACCACTGAGACACCTGCGGCTTGTTTCTTATGTCTACACTATGAATCAGCCTTACCATACCTGATCAAAAGCACTGGCAGAGCCCCAAAGGTCTCTCTGCCTACAGTACCTCCCACCGTAGTCTACATAACATGGATGAATGAATTTTCTAGAATGCCTTTGAAAAGATCATCTTGGCTCAAAACACTGCAAGCATTTTCTACCAAGGTTGAACAGAGTCTCCCAGAATTATTCCCACTGCCACATCTGCAAAACTACAGGCTAAAGCATTTGGGAAACACAGCCATGTAGGTTCCCTTTCTCAGAGATTTATAATTATTCTTTAGGTCGTTGAAAAGTACTGCAATGACAATACTTTTGATTTGTTGAACCCAGTACTTCCTACATGGATGTTGCCATTAACCCTCTATTCACTTCTCCACCTAACATTTACCACCATGGGCTGATGTTTTGGAAATTCATGTGTACCTGGAAGAAGACATTTAGAGGACTTATCCCAGAGCTCAGTGTTCGAGGGTTAGTCCCCACCCTAAACACGGCTCTCTGGTCTATTGCTCCACCTAGGCCTATGAAGCCTAAAACAAGCAAAATGCTCTCCTGAGTCTTGTACTTCCTGGCCTCACCTTTTATCTTCTTTCCTGTACGACTTTATAAGGTGTGGTGGCAGACACTTGTAACCTTATCGCTCTGGAAGGCTGAGGCAGGAAGATCATGAATTTGAGGCCAGCATGGGCTACATAGTCAATGTAAGATCAGCTTGGGACACAGAGAGAGTTCAAGGCTAAACAGCAAGAATATTTCAAAACCAAAACCAAACCCAAACCAAATTAACAAAACACAACTTCAAATCTGTGGCCTTTCTCTGAGCTTGTCTTGCCAGAATCCTTCCTTGATGCTTTTGCCATCAGAACACCTAGTCATGATTACGTATTACCTGTAGTTTTCTATGACACTTCCCTTTTTGTACAGCCACCTCAGCTTTCTTATGTGCTTAGAATAGAAACCAAAGCCAAAGTAAGGTACTCTGAGATTCCCAAGATACTATGCCACCTACAGCCTTCCCTCAGCCACCGCTGTCTCCTAAGGACCCCTGGCATCCCTTAACTACAGTGACAGCACTCCTGCATGCTCCACCGACATCTAAATAGCCGTCCTTCATTCTCTTCTTCCTTTGCCACTTGCTCGGTTTATGAACAGTCTTTCTAACCTCTCCCCTCTTTTCTATGTGAGCCCTTTGAGAACTGAGTGCTATGTTAATATTTGATCATTTGATTTGCTGGCTAAAAACCTATGGTCCAAACAAACCTTTGGTCAGACTGGCCAAACTAATTTAAACTTCCTCTGCTGCTACTGTCCCTGTCTAGTTCTTGTGAGGGATACTCCTGAAGAAAGGTGGAGTTGAGGCCCAAATGATGCCCTGGGAAACTCAACTTGCCCCAAAGAGGTCAAAGGAAGATGTCAGGCTAACAGCATTTTTTTTTTTTCCTAGGTTGAAAACGCAGGTTAAGATGCTAGGGGACAAATGGGAAGCATTCTATTTACTCACATATAAGAATTATACGACGAAGCGATTCATACTTACATTGAAAGCTCCCAGCAGAAACAGTGTGGGTTGTAACCCAACTGAAAATATCAGCCGTAGGATTGTAGAAGCAATTAAGGCCCGGATGCCGTGGGGCTTGGGCAGAGCAATGACAATGGCCAGAGAGATGAGCATGGCTGTCCACAGGAGGCCTGACCAGTGTGGCTCTAGTGTTCCTGGAAAGACAATACAACAATACAGACTTCTTTGGCGTTTGTGTTTTCATGGCATCTAGGTGATGGAGTAAGATAGGCCTAACGACATTTTCTTCAGTCACTTCTCTAAACAATGCTGTTCTGATTTTTACCTTTAATTCTTAGTTTCAGCGTTTTTAGATTCCTGAGCAGTCACTCATGTTTCTTATACATGCTTCCCCACCCCCACCCCCCCAGTTCTCTGGTCTTCCTGTGTATTTTGGGTTTAGCTGAGACATTACTATTTTTGGTAAGTCATTCCTACTCACAAAGAACTTGCAAAGTGTTTCCTCCTACGCAATGTCACCATATTTCCTGGTTATTCCTATTGGGCCTGGTAAGCTAGGGAAGTGCTCTACCCACGGAACGACATTCCTGGCTCAAATGCTACTATTTTCTTTCTTTTCTTCCTTCCTTCTTTCTTTAAGATTTATTTTTATGTCTACTCCTGTTTTGCCTACATGTATGTCTGTGTGAGGGGGCTAGATCCCCTGGAACTGGAATTACAGATGGTTGTGAGCTGTTATGTAGGTGCTAGGAATTGAACCTGGGTCCTCTTACCATTTGAGATATCTCCCCACCCTCAAATGCTGCTATTTGCTAACCATCGTTTTACTTGTCTATCTTCTGTCTAGGCTCTTGAGAAGAGGAAACATTGGATTCTTATTCAACAAATAAAACTCATTCGCAGGTCATAATTCACTTCTGGGAAAGGAGGCACTGGAAACCTAAGCTTACTTATATTCAAAAACTGTGAAGCAAAACTGCAGGTTCCATGGCTCAATTTGATTTCCTCAAGGGAAGGAGGAAGGCAACTTCCGGCTCTTGAGCATCATCTACAGTTAGATTAACCCAGTAGATAACGAGCTTCTACCAGTTTTTGTCATCTCTTGCTATTTCAGGTTCTATTTAGAGTGCCCCACGAGATGTCTTGGTTACATAACATGAGCCAACGTGGCTAAAAATACAGTTCTGTAAAACACTCATTAAAAAAAAAAAAAAACACCCCTATTGCAAATGCTGTCACATTCTGAGTCTCTCTCGGATGTAAACAAGCAGTGCTACATGATTCAGGACACTTATATAAAGGAGTTTTTCTTCTTTAGAATAGCCAGGAGGATAGCCCAGCTCAGAAGGAGGTACCTATGCAGTTGGCTGCTCTTCCTCCAGCTAAGTCACAGCCACCTGAGGTATTTTCTCTTCAACAACTGTCCCCCTAGAGCCAGCCACTTGCCTTTTTTTTTTTTTCACTTTCAACATCCTTAAGGAAGATAAAATGGGCATAAGAGGCAGTTCAGGTCTCCACTGTCTGTGTTAATGTTGGGTGGGTGTGGTGGCTCTCCTGTTACTGAGTGGGAGGTGGAGCCAGGCAATCCCTTGAGCAAGCTAGCTTATTAGACTAGCTTGTGCTCAAGTGAGAGACCCTGCCTTTATATACAAAGTGGAGAATGATCAAGCAACACATGCAATGTTAAGATTGAACCTCTACACACACGCATAAACACGTGTGCTCACACACATGTGACCATGTATAACTCATACACAGAAAATAAAGAAATGGGCACAAAGGCACATAAGGTTTATAGAAGCTAAAAACGTGGATTGTGGGGGTATAAGTACCACTGTGTGCACGTTTAACAATCATCACATATCATGCTGTCTGTCCTGCTCTCATTAATTACCATTTATTAGGCCTACCCTATCAACCTATGAAGTTGGTGCAGTATTTCTACTTTAAAGGCAACCCAGTCTTTATGTATTTTATCCAAAGTGACCTAGAAAATGGCTAGAAGCACATGCCTCTAATGTTAATAGTCTTTAGCTATTGTTAATAAAAGCATTAATTCACTGTGCACACAGATCAAGAATTTTGACAGTTTGTTGTAATATGACCATCACAGGATGTTGTTGCCACAGTCAAGACACAGAATGTGCTCACCATGACAAACATGAGCACCCTGACAGACTGCCTGGAGCTCTTTGCTGTTTATGTGTTGCCCCACCCCCACTCCCAGCTACCAGGAGTGTGCTTCCTGTTACTATAATCTTGCAGTTCTCATGAAAAAAAAAAATGGAGAAATAACTGTATAAGTAGGTAGTCTTTTGTGTGACTAAGAAGTGTTTAAGAATCATGGTGGCTACTCTTACTCCATTGTTTTTTACTGCTAAGTAATAGTCCATACTATGGATGTACGGCGATTTATAATTTATTTATTCATTCAATAAATGGATGGATGTTTGTGGTCATCCCTGCGTAGAGATACTGGGACAACTAGAACATTCAAGTGCCAATATCGGAGTGGAATTGATGCTATCATTTCTTTTGCACACACAGAGAGAAGTAGGCTGCTAGTTCTTACACAGAATGTGCAATTTTGTGAGATATTGCCATACTGCTTTCTAACCAAAACAATCATACATTTTATTTTGTTTTGTTGCCTTTCATTAGCCCTTGATATTAACAGTCTTGTGATTCAGCCATTTTATCAGGTCTATAGAAATACACCAATGTTCTAATTTGTATTTTACTGATAACTCTAGATATTGTCTATCTTCTCGTGTACCTACTGGTCGTCCTTAGATCTTCTTCTGTTAATTACTTGAGTAAATACTTTGCCCATTCTTTTAATGTGGTAGTCTTTCTATTACAGTGTTTTATGTGTTCACATTCTGCATTTAAGTCCTGGTATAGTGAGATATTCTTTGGAAATGCTTTCTCCCAGTCTCTGTCTTACCTTTCATTTCATAACTGTTTAACCAAATTTCTTTTCTGGCTACACTATGTAGCCACACTACAGGGCCACACTGTGTAGCTCTGGCTGTCTTAGACCTCTTTGGGGCTGAACTCAGAGATCTGCCTGACTTTGCCTTCCATGTGCTGGAATTAAAAACAAAACAAAACAACAACAACAACAAAACCCCCAACCATTCTACAAAGCCTGGCTTTTAAAAGATTCTCAATGTCTTAACCATAAATATGGCCAGTACAACATTTGCACCCAAGTCCTGAAGAGGCCAAGGTAAGAGCCTGCTCTTTCCCTGCTGTTAACACTGAAAACTAGTGCTAGACTCCAAGAGACTGGGTCTAGAAAGAAATCTTGGAGACAGCTGGAGAAATGTGAATTTGGACTATTACAAGATTTACTGTTAGTTTTGTTACATATGATAATGGCCTGGTGGTTATATATATTTTAAAATATGCTTATAAGTTAGAGGCACACTGAAATATTTATGGTCAAAACAACAAAATGTCTAAACTTCTCTAAAATGTTTCAAAAATACAGTAGGGGGCTAGAGGAAACAAGTTTAGCAAAATGTTAATTGTTCAAGCTGGGCTGATGTACATGGCAGTTTGTCATGCTGTTCCTTCCACTCATAAGTAAGTTAAAACATTTAAATAATAAGAAAGTTTAAGGAGCCATGCTGTCTTTACTTGAGCCATTGTGGCATGCTCACAGATTGAGCAGTATCTGACTCTGCACCAGTGCTGTGCTTCTGACAGGTGGCTCAACGGGCTGGGACGATGCTTTTAAAAAGGAGCTTTTAAGGCCACTGCTGCTCTTGGCTGCAAAGGTCATGTAAGCCACAGAACCAGAGCGCTGTACAAAATTAGGTTATGTACCTCTAAGAGGTACATTTTAGCAATCCTGTTTTTAGAAAGATACTGTGATGCAAACGTACACAGAAAATTTTATTTTGGAAGTGCTGGAGCTCAAATCCTGGCCTTGGTCATGGTTGGCAAGCATCCTACTACTAAGCTGCACCTACAGAGTCTAACACATTCTGATCTCACATTGGCATTTTCAGGCCAATTAACCAGATATATTTTCTGAGCAGTATGAAAACAACCATTTTCCTGAAAACAGTTGGTGCTGAGCACAGAAAATTTCCAGAGCACATGTTACAAATGCAAGCATTCACTCTAATGGTGAACTGTTGCTTCCAAAGTAACTTCAGTGTCCATATCATGAAAGGGGATTCATGGGTCAGATCAGCCTCTTTTCATTCCTAGGAGCTCTGACACTGCTTTCCAGTAAACCCGTTAGTATGAAGTTCTAAAGCTCATGACCCACAGTCAGACAAGAAAACCTTGTGACCTTCAGGCTAATAAAAGTGGGTGCTATACCAGAAGTGTATCACCATAGAGTTGGAAAGATCTCAACCATCACCTCATTCAAGGGGTCTCAGATTTGATTGGTAAGAGATAAGCTTCCACAACTGTTTTGTCAGAGCCTTCTAGGCATTTCTGAAGCCACATCAAAGCCTCAACATCTTCACTGTCAATATCTTATAATACAGGAAACATCAAAGAGTAACCAGAGGCCTACACACAGTCACACGACCAGTGACCAGCAAACCCCTGGCTAGAATTCCACAGTATGAAGGCTAGTACTGAAGGTGAGGGGTGTCAACTCACTGTCCCCAAACACTGGCCTGGATGCTGGTGCAAATAACTGGTGAAGAAAACAATTGGGGTGAATCATTAAAATCTATATGGAGGGCAGATGAGAGCTCATGCAAAGAAATGGCTGGATAGTCTGCTGAGAGGAACAAAGTAACTTCGTGTGTTCTTGAGCTGGAAGGAGACTGGGTAGTCACCAATAGAGGTCTGTACTGACTCCCTGACTACTCTCACCTCCACTGATTAGAATCTTTGTTAAGGGAGATAACTCTCCAGAGAAAAACTGTAGCCCTGTATTTCAAATATTAACTCTCAAGTTTCCTAAAGTGGTATTTAAAGAAAATAAATTAATAAAAACACCCCCTGAGTCTGTGTTTATATCATGCTTTGGGGAGAAGTGGCCATTCAAATGGTGCCTTCAATGTAAGTTAAGTCCAAAGAGAAAAGTTAAGTCCTTGAAAGGGTATGTAGCATTATACAACATGTTATCATTTTAAACTTGGTCCTTAAGTATACTTATTACACATGTGCTGCTTAGATCTATGACTGTAATCAGTTCAAATATTCTCAGTGTTTTCCTGAGTCTGATTCTGGGCCTTCTTTAGCCCATTAAGTTTCCTACAGGAGGCAGGTTGTTATATCTAAAGGCGAACTGGTGGGCCAAAAAGCTCCAAAGAAAAACTTAGCTAGAAGACAACCTTCCTGGAAACTGGGGTGCATGGGACTGGGAACATGGTTCCACACTAGAGGACTTGTCTAGCATGCATGAGGGCTTTGATTGCATCCCTGACATGGTGAGGAGAGAGAGGACATGAATATCTAACAGAAGAGGAGCCTTTCATGTCTGCCACCAGAACCCCACAATGCCAATGTCTCTCAAATACCAGCTATCAAGTTGAGGGTCTCCAATAGAGAGGTGCTGTACTAAACTTTGCCTTTCTCATCAAAATATGTTGAAGGCTCATGTGGGCGTCTGGAAGGAGATGGTGGGTGGGGGAAATCCATGAATGGTAGCAGGCAGCTCTCCACAAGACTAAACATTCAAGGAGTACTGGCTACAGTCTCAAGACTGCCTTACCTCTGACATGCAAAAGGGAAAAAAAAAGTTCCAGAGGTTTCTTAGTCTATAGTTGAAAGCCACTCCAGAAGCATAGTACAGGAAAACATACAGTGGACTGACTGTTTATGTCTATGCTATAAGATCAGCTACGCACCTAACTAGCTTGGTGTGCTGTGTCTCTTAACTTCTTGGACACATGCTTTCCCTGTAAGAAATGGGGCTTAAGATAATTTCTGACAGGCTCAATAGCTCCTCCTCCTTCTCCTAACTATTTTAAGTTTAATTGAGACAAGATATTGGGTAAAAGCCAGTATTTCATCTTATCTGCAAATGGATAACTGGGATCCTAAATGGCACCAATAGTTTCAGTGATAGCATTTAAAACCCAAATTACAGCCTTCCTGATGTCATCAGCTGTTTCTTTGAAATTAAGAATATTGAATAAGCTATGGTAGAATACGTCTGTTTGCGGGCTAGTTATGTGTCAATATCCCACAAGTTAGAATCATTTGAGAAGAGGGTACATTAATTGACAAAGTGTCCCCATCTAATTGGCCTGTAGGCAAGCCCATGTTGCAATTTCTTGATTGATGATTGATGTGGGAGGGCCCAGGTCCCTGTAGGTGATTAGACCCCTGGGCAAGTAGTCTTGGGTACTCAAAATTAGGATTCTTGCGCTTTAGAATAATTTTTCTTTTTTAAAGTAAGATTTTAATAACATTTTTAGACCTGGATGCCAATGGAATTACTTATTATTTAATTTATTTAAGAAAAGAATATCTCAAAATGAAGTGCAAGTCTGTGTTTTTCTGTAACATTCTGTTAGCCAAATCAAAAAGCTGGCTGAGCAAGCCATGAGGAACAAGCCAGTAAGCAGCACTCTTTCATGGTTTCTGTGTCACTTGATTCCTGTCTCTAGATTTTTGCCCCTATTTCCTTTAATGATGGATTGTGACAGCAATGGAAACCATAGAAAAATAAATAAGACAGTCTATCACCAGAAGGCTAAAGCAGGAGACAAGGATCTTGGGTTCCAAGCCAGCTTGTGCTTGTAGCAAGACGATATCTCAAAAAGATAAGGCAGAATACTTAAATAAAGAAAAAGTATGGTTACCTCCCCTCACTCCTTTAAATGGATAGAAAAACGCCACCAGCAGGTTCATCAGGACGGCCAGGTTGAAGGAAATACTGCTCCAGAAAGACATGTTTCGGGCACACCAGTACAAGACAGGCTGGGCTGTGGAGACAGATGAAGCCTGTGAGGGTGTTGACGACTGCATGTCAGAGAGCTAGAGCTTGGCATGGCCCTTCCTTCTGCTAGAGCCCCACAGGTCCACTTTTGTTCCCAGTTTTGATCCCAACAGTGAGAACGATAATTTGTTTCAGAGCTGGCACACAGTACCATGGCATCAGGTCACGGAGAACTCACGAACAGAAGCTTCATTGGGGTACAAGGGGGAAGAGAAGGGCAAAGCCTGGGCAATGGAACGTCCTTCGTGCCCTGTTAACTCTACCAGTTAGGGAATCTGAGGTTAGCCAGAGTTCACACACTGAGAGTCTGGTTCTCCCCCAGACCTCCAGTACCAGATGAGATGCCCAGAGAGTCCCAAGAATTCAATTAGCCTTTTAGAAAGGTCAGGGAGACAGAACTTTCTGAGTTGGCACAGTTGAGCCTCTGACTGGGCCTGGTACCATTTTTTTCACTTAAATGCCCCATTAATTCCCCTGTGCAGGCCCGTTACCCCTTTTCACCATTGACTCACTTGCCATTTCCTTCAAATGGTACTGGGAAAACCAGATGGGGTTGATCATGGTCAGCAGTGGAGCTTACATACAGAGGCTCCGGGTGAGAAAAACTATGACACAAAGCTGTAAGTTTATACTGACGTGGCCATGCAGGGGACAGCTTCCATAAGACAGTCTCATTGGATATCATTCCCTCCTCTCCAGAGCACAGCACAGGAGACAGGATCTCTATCATGTCCCACATCCCCACCAGTGAAATCTTCTTTGTAAAACTTTAGGATAGCAGCCAATGACAAATCCAAAGACCCTGTAATGATGCCTGCAACAGCAGCCAAGCCTTTGGAAACATCCATCCAAAGAAAGTTATGACACAATTAAAAAGGTCTCTGGTAATTTAGTAACTGTTGATAATCATGTTGGAACTTGGTCACGGGCAATGTTTCAAAACTGTTGAGTTACAGAGCTATGAGCAATCATCTAGTTTGAAATTCTTCATCTTCAAAACTAAGAGAAACCAATGCCCAGAAATGGGAGGAAGTATTTATGATCTCATTTTCCCAATTAGTGATCATCTGGAGTCAGTAAAGGGAATTAAGACAGATGGCCAATGTCACTATTCAATAGAGGAGCTAACTAAATCCAGTCAACTGCCAGGTAGCCATTTAGTATTTTGTAAAATAGTCGTGAAACAACAATGAAATCCTTGAGTCAGGGTCCCACATGGTATCAACTAGACTCAAACCAACCACACAGGTTAGGATGACCTCCAATTTCATATCCTCTACCTCTTCTTCACTGAGTACAGGGATGACAGCTGTGTGCCACTGTGCCTACTTGATATGGTGCTGAGGATTAAACCCAGGGCTTCATGCATGCTAGGCAAGCACTGTATAACTGAGCCACACCCCAAGCCTGCTGAAGCAAACTGGAGATGAGAATTCATCTCGTCTGGCTGCAACAGCCATTGACACGTCTTTGGGGACCAAAGTGGACACTTCTGATATATGTAACAAAAACACCTGAAAAGAACAGGAGAGATGAATGACTAAATAGTGGCGACTGCTGAGGCTGAGGGACAGCTTCAGACAAACTGACAACATCCTCTCCACACTCACGTATACGTAAAGAGCTCATAAGAAGTCCAGGGAAAATACAAGAAGCCAGTGGAAATCTGTGATGGTCCCGGGAAGCCAGAATTCTTTGCATTGTACTGGGACCCTCCAGTATAGCTTCGGTAAATGGTCTTTAACTAGGGTATGTAGTTCACCAATAAATCTAATTTTCCAAAGCTAATATTCATTACACTCTCATTTTGAATCTGAACAGATAAATAATCAGTTTTATAGCTCAAATAGTTATTAATCCAAGTACAAAGTTATGGCTAAAGATCTACAGTATCTTTATACTTCTTGTGGTACATGGAGCTAGGTTTCTTCCTTCTCCAAACCTTCTCCCTTCTCCACAGAAGCTGCTCCTACATCCTAACCTAGTGGTAGTTCTCACGAACACACTGTGCTCTTCAATTTCCATGTTCTCCCTCTGCTGTGACATAGCACATGCCCCTGTCCTAAGTATGGCTAGTACCTGTGCTATGCTTCTAATATGAAGAGGATACTTCACATGTAGGCACGAGGTTTCTAAGAGCTGGTCATAAAAGCTCTGTGGCTTTCTCCTCACACTTGCTCTTCAATCATTTACTCTAAAGAAAGCAACTGTTGTGTCATGAGGCTATCCCAGATTCACTGAAAAGGTCTATGTGCAGAAGAACGGAATGCTCTGATTCCAGAGCTGTTAGAGAACACTAAGAGGTGGACTCATCAGGGCCAGCAAGTGCTTAGACGACAGCAGTGCTGGACTGTATCTCAGTGGCTACCTAATGAAAGACCCTGAGCCATAACCATCCAGCTAAGCCATTCCTGACCACAGAGAACTATAAGAAAATAAGTATTTGTTGTTTTAAGCCATTGTGTTTTGTGAATGATTAAAGCAATTAACATACTTTCTAAGGTAAGCAAAATAATGCCCACTCAAATGTCCCAAACCTCAGACTTCAGCTTGTGAATGTGTTATGTTACATGACAAAAGGGACAAAGTCTTTTTAGTGAAAGGAGGAGGCAGAAGACTCACCCTACCCATATCTTGATTTTTTTTTTTTTTTTTTTAAAACTCAGTGTGAACCTCACCAGACTGACTTCCAGAACGGTAAGATAGTGCATTCATGCTCTGGTAGGCATCAGAGTTGATACCGAAGCAGGAGGCAGCAGAACATACCCCCTGTCCCCTTATCTTCTAGGCTGTGTCTATCCACATTCTGCTGGACGTTACCACCACTCATCTTCTTCTTTCAAGTCTTTCCCCATACTTCTGTAGCCTGTCATTGCTTGATTATAACCCTGGTCATAATCAGCTTCATATTGTAGCCACTTAAAAAGCTGCTTGTGCTGCCTGTCTCCTCACAGAGTGTTAGTTCCCACAGGAAGAAATACACACACTGCCGAACTCCCACCATACCTTGCAGCGTGTTTTCTTTTCCTAAGGACTGTAATTTAGTTGGATTGATATACTTGCCACACACCAGCAGATTGGTAGAATGCTGGCACCCAAGACATGCAAAACTATTTAAATAACTGCATCAGGGCATGTCTCGGTCACACTGGTTACTTGTTTGTTTTTAAAGAAACTGGGCTTTCCTGGAGACTTAGGACTCTACACAAGCAGCATTTGCTACCTCTAATGTAATAAGCAAGAGGGAAAATTCCAAGCAAGAAATGGTCAGTATAAGCAACTCTATCTGAGCTTCCTCTTGCTCTGTCGTCTAGGGTCCAGAGCCTAGAGTCTTCTCTTCACCGGACATATGATCTCCAGGAAGGGATGGTCTGAGAAAGCATGTGTATGTATAGAAGGGTGTGTGTATGTGCTTCAAGAAGAAAGAAGGAAAGGGTTTCCAAGGAGCAAATCAAATTGGGTGTTCAGCTGTTTTAGAATTAAAACCAATTTCTTCTAAAAAGCAAATTTCTTGATCTTTATTTTATATGTATGGGCGTGTACCTTACAAGTAGGTAGGTGTATCACATGACGCCTGGTACTCACAGAGGCCAAAAGAGTGTGTCAGTTCCCTGGGAACTGGAGTTACAGGTGGTTGTGAGTGGTCAGGCAGGTGCCAGGAAGTGAGCTCAGCTCCTCTAGCCTGGGCTCTGAACTGCTGACCCATTTCTCCAGCCCTATACCAATTTCTTAACAGTAGAAAACACTCACATCAGTAGACAGATGGACACCGAGGGAGAACTGGCTACTGACTTCCCATCACATCTGTCACAACCTTCATGACTTCAGCCAAAGGTAAGCCAGCTTTGCCAACATGACAGAACAATCTCTGCACACTTGGCAGAAGGAAGCTGCTCAGAGAAAAGCAGTGTGCTCTGTTAATTCTGCTTCTAATGAGTACATCTCTCCCCTTCCTAAATACTGGGGATGTTTAATTCACTTATTATTTTTCCATTTTTCTCATGGTATATAGTGTTGGAGACAATTATAAACTTTCAGATGACAAGTATTGTTGTCTTTAAACTTCCCTAAAACAAACACTATTTTTCAAAAATCAAGAAGACTGAAATAAGAGAAGGCATTAGCTATACTTCACTAAAAAATCTTAGAACGATGACACAGCCTCTCTGAGGAAAGTGAATCTTTACTGCCCACTGGCTCCCAGAGGGTCTGGGACCAGGTAAGCTGCCTGCCTGTGTCCGCAGATGCAGTGGCTGGTAGAAGTGGAAGAGAGCATGTCTCCCCCTCCTTGGTACTGAGGATTTGCTACAACTCTGACTGCACAACTCTTTGCCATGTGTGAACCCAGGAGAGCAAGGGAAGTGAGGAGGAGGAAGGTAGGAGCTAAGCCTGGTGAGGAAGGTAGGCCTGGCTCTGCTCAGGCTGGCAAGGACCAGAGATAGCACAAGAGGTCCTGGAAACTGTTCTCTCACGAAGTGCTCTTTTACCCTGGCCACACCCTGCAAAAAGCCTGAAAGATCTCAACTAGAGTCTGGCTTTGGAATTGCAGAAAAAAAAAAAAATCTTGGCTCTCAACTCACACACAAATAAAGCATGATTCTTTCAAAGTTGGTCACAACAGCTGCTGCCAAACACACTGCTGGTGCTGAAGGTTCACATTAAAAACGCTAATGAAAACTGGGAGTCCAGAAGCCCTCCGGGGGAAGCGCTATAAATGTGCCTTAGACAAGTAATCTTCATTTGACTTGGCTGGCTTTGTCATGGGACCTACTGGTGAGCCATGCTGCATCTTAGATGGCAAACAACTGCACTGCCTATAAAACGACAGGGAGTTCTGACCCTGAGCTACTCCATCAGAGGGAAAATAGAGAGTCTCAGGAACAGGTGTGCCAGTCTGCACTCTCAGCCTGAGGGAACCATCCTGTGCAGAAAAAGGCCTGGTCTTTTCTGTGTCTAATTAGTGTCCATAGGGAAACACCCAAACAGGCACTCTAAGCCATCCACCAAGCCCCTAGGCCAATCAAATCAAATGCTGCATGATAAACCATCCATAAAGCCCCTAGGCCAATCAAATCAAATGCTGCATGAATGTAGCCCATTGAGGGCCCTTAGTTTGGGCCTGGATATTGAAATACCAAAGTTCTCTGTATTCAGACAGGGACACCAACACCAACCGTTCCTGACTTGCTTGTTCTTGGAGGTACACACACTCCCCAGGCCAGGTGTGAAGCCTCAGAGCTGTACATTCCCAGAGCGTGTCCAGGCACTGTGACTCACCTCGAAGTTTCTTCTGCCAGTTCATCTCGTTAAATAGGTCCTCAGAGCGCAGGAAGAAGTCATTGATCTTGCTGCCTTGCTCATCCCTCTCTGTGGTGTAATATATTCGAAGTTTCGATTCCTTGGTCAGGAATTCACAGATGCTGGGCACGGGGAAGACAATCTGTTCCATTGTTCTGTCCAGTCTGACAATCTAGGGTTAAAATGGAGGGTAAGCGGTTATTCTCAGTCTTTTATGCAGACTCTTTTGCTTTGCTATTGGCAGTGAACTTGGGTTTCAAGGCTCAGGATAATGTGAATCTGTCTGATTTGAAAGCCCTCAGCTGTGTGTGTGTGTGTGTGTGTGTGTGTGTGTGTGTGTGTGTGTGTGTGTGTGCGCGCGCACTCCAAACATGAAAGTTCTGTTAAGTCTGTAAGAATTTGTCTAACCTCATACTCCATTCATTTAAATATGACCAACCTCCACTCCCCCCTTAATATCTTAATGCTTCTCCACTTTTAAATACTGGTTTTAATTTTGTGACTGTAACATGGAATTTTCCTCTTTTAAAAAAAAAAAAAATCACTAGAATCACAAACGTACTATAGTTACACTCTATATATGCCCAAAGTACTTTAAAATGATTCTGTTTTGAGACTGTAGATAAACAATGTACAACCATGACTAGACATTGCTGAAGTGTTTGTCTGGACAAACAACTGATAAGCTTGAAGACAACCAGCACAATGTCACAAGCTGACAAGCCCAGCCTGGCTAAAACTCAGCAGCAATAGACATCGACACTGTAGAGTGTAAAAATTAGTTGATCAAAACGAACAGATGGAAAACCCATTTCTCCTTTTCCTTTAGTTATGATCAGCTTTCATCTGGAACAATTTATACTGTGTTTCAGCACAGTCAGCTAAGGCCGGTACTGTACAATGGAGCTTTCTACAATGACGGGGCCATTCTTTGTGTGTCCAAGAGGACAGCCACTAGTCACAGAGGCCACTAAGCACTAGGAGTTACTGCAAATGAGCAACAGAATAATTACTTGCATCTAATTTTGATGTAACAGGCATGGCTTGGTGGCTGTCATGCTAGACAGGGCAATGCTGGGTCACAGTATAAGCCTCACCCACTATTCTTTCTCAGATAGCAGGACTGGGTTAACCCTGAAGAGGAACTTTTAGAGCAGATCTTTGTTTTCTACCATAGTTGTAATGACTTCTTACATCTTGTCATAATGTCCAGAATGCATGACATATTGCCTCTAGGAGGGCATCAGTGTTCCTTAAACTGGCTTTGTGGTGCTGCAGAGGTGAACAGCTGCAGGTTTCCTTCATTTCCTGCTTAGATGGGCTCCACCTCCAGAGTGGTCTGTTTCCAATTTTAGGACATTGTACTAAGTCACAGTTTCAAGGGCAGAGAGTTCTAAAAGGCCACAGACTGCAGTACACCAGAGACATGGCCTCTTGGCCTTTCTGCATTCTTCCTCAGAAGCTGGGGAGGTCAGGTGAAGCCCAGGGCTGACGCACTTGACAGGAAGAGCTTGCTCCCTCTCTCAATACCTTTGTTTCCTGATGGGGCAAGAGAGATGACTCAGGCCCAGTTGTAGTGGGAAACTCTTATGGAGGTCAGACAGGTTCTTACAGCTCTGACAGAGGAAAATGGTTTGTATACCAGGTCTCCTGAATCTAGCTAGAGCTCAGGTTTTGGGGGTATGGGGCTCAGAATCACTCTGCTGTCAGAATGGTTTTAGTTCAAAGCTAATCTGGTTTAACTGGAAGTGTAGTGTGTGGTTAATACCTAGAACCTGCCTGGGACACAGGCTCGAGGGCCTGTTCCATATATTTGTTATGAAGTGGCCACCTGCTTTGCACAAATTAGCATTAGGACCATCTCTTCTTTCACCCAAGCACAAAAGAGATGTGCAGCTGGCTTCAGGAGGAAAAGGGAGGGGGAGGAAGACTTCTGGTAAGAATTGCATTCTCTGGCTGAAGGGTGAAAAGTCCAGAGTTGACTAGCAAAGCCCCAAGCAGCTAGACATAGTACCTCAGATCTGCATACATAGCCCTCAGGAGAATCAAAGGGAGAGTCCTGGCCAATGGCCTGATTCCAAGGCTAGCACCAGTTTTTAAAATTTCCTTGTTTGGTCAGATTTAGCAGTGAGTCAGGAGGACAGACCAGCATCTCTTCTCTATCCCTCATAGTAAGAGACGTAGTTCACGCTGTTTATCTCCATCTGGCTTCAGTCTCCTCCCGACTGGGCCAGAGAGTTGGACACTACCTCCTGATTCTATTCATCTTTAACCTTCTACACTGCCAAGTTTGTTTCCTAAAGGATGCAGAAGACGGAGCTGGCCTTTTGGCTAAGCTTCTGGCCAGGATCAATAAATCCAGACTATGTGTTCATATACATTTGGCATGGGCTGATTTGAGTTGGTTAAACGAAGCATTTCATCAGGATGGCCTGGAGAGCTGAGACAGCAGGTAAGAAGTGACTCCCAAGAGCCTCCATCCTGAGTGTGTCATTCTGCGCAATGAGTCTCTTAGGTCTACCAAGTCCCTTTCAGACATTGATAATAAATTCATTAGCAAAACAAGGTATAGTATCCTGACTTTCTTGAACCTGGAGCCAGACATGTTTCCTTTCAGATACTAAGAGACAATGCAGGTGATATAAATAAAGTACCAGGGGTCGGACAGCGTGGGATTCCTACTGCAGCTGTGAGCCTAAGAGTGAGAGAAGCTTGCATCCTCACTGAGCCTCGCTGAGCTCTCCCATTTTCCAGATGATGCTATGTGGTTGAGGTCAGTGTTTTGTCCTGTTAAGATGCACAGAGAATGGTGGGCTTCCCATGGGGGAAATGCTAGCCGTTCCACTGCTCTGAGGATAAAGTGCAGACTTCTTCCCAGGACGGTGTGTACACTTCCACTGCTCTGTGTAATTTCCTCTCCTTAACTTGCACATTTTCACCTTCACTCACTCAATTCCAGCCATCGTGCCATCTCCTGAGCACCCCTTACCTGGTCTTCCTTGCAGAGGTCAGGAAAGCACCCCCCTCTGGAAACTGCTCGTTTCAGTCCTGTGTTCTTTCACTCTGTATCTGGATTTCATTTCTTCAGAACAGACCTATAATCTATAGGTCTCTCTGCTAGACTTCATGTGATTATATGTTCCTGTGTGCAGGTGGGTACTGGTGTACACATACAGAGAGGCCAGAGTCAGCCTTGGTGTCAATCATCAGGCACTGTCTCCACCTGTCCCTTTTTGAAGGCAGGGTCCCTCACTGACCAAACTGTCTGTAAGTAGGTCAAGCAAACCCAGACATCTGCCTACCTCTGCCTTCCCATCACTGAGTCCAGAGTGCATGATAATACACCTGGATATTTTATGTGAGTTCTGGGCATGATAAAACATTTATCAACTGAGCTGCTTCCTCAGCCCTACCTACTTGCTTTAGGAGCTGGCCAGAAGTTGTAATCAAATTTATATGGATCTGATCAGTGTGTCTCCCCTATGCACGTTAAGCAGTAATCATGACAGTTTTGATCACCACTGGAAATCTAGTACCTAATGGGAGGAGCTAGTAAACAGGAAGCCCTTCAATATTTTTATTGCGCAGAGCAATGAGAACAGGTTAACCCTGGTACAGGGTACTATCTACTGCAGGTCCAGGCCTTGCTGGTGAGTATTCACTGTTCATGGCTTGACTGGTTTATACCTCTATTTGTGCTGTATGCTTCGCATAGAACTCCAGGGCTTCATCACCATCCACCTGGCCTCCAGGTTTCAGCATGGTTTGAAGTTCCTTGTTATGCCGAGCCAACTAGAACACAAGCAAAGAGAAACTGGGAGTCAAGGATTGTAAGAGCTACTTTTAAACTCTAGGTTTCGTTCTTTCTCACTTATCTCAGGCTGGCCTTGAACTTGCGATGTATCTGAGGATACCTTAACCTTTTGATTCTCCTGCTTCTTCCTCCAGAATTCTGGTTTTACGGATGTACATCACTGCAACCAGGGCTTTTTGTATGTTAGGTGAGCACTGTATCAACTGAGCTACACCCAGCTTTTCTGACTTTAAAAAAAATTGCAAAATGACCAGCAGTAAGCCAAAGGCTAAGGTACCAAGAGAGAGAGGCTTTCTCCCTTCTGCAAAGCTCTGCTTTGTACAGAGGCTATTTTGGGAATCTAGCATAAAAGAAAGGACAGTTCATGCCCATACAGGATACCCCTTTTCTCTGATTTCTTAAGCTAGGTAGGAGGGACATGAAGTTTTCTGTGCACCCCATTAAGCCTCCATTCTGGGTATACTCAGAAACCCCCTCAGATGCTAGATGCTGAGTATGGAGGTGATGTGGGACAGGGGAGTGTTTGAAATCCTTCAGTACGTATGCAGGGGCAGGGACCCAGTAATAACTCCAGGCCTCTTGCCTGGGTGTCTCACACCCAGGTCCTGTACCCAAGTTTACAAGAGGCTAGGGAAAGGACATGTCCATCTGCACTGGACTACAGCTTCCCATCCCCACCCCGTAACACCTGAAGACACTGGTACACCCAAAGAAGCAACATCAAACTCCCAGACACTTGGGAAGAGATTATGAAATACGGCATGCTGGTGTCAAGGAAGAAAGCATCACCCAGAAAGGCAAACAAAAGGAAGTTGTAAGGACAGGTTCCCACAGATCCCCAAATGTGATAATCAAGGAGGCTCAAGTTTACTTCTTATGTTGTTAAGAGAGACACGTTAGTATTCGTAAATACTTCGTAAATGCCCAAGACTCCTTTTTAGCGGCTCCAGACAAAGCATCCAGTATCGCTGCTCAAGGGTATATGTGTGCACAGAGCATGGGGATTTCCAAGTCTCCAACCTACCATACTGGGAAAATGGCAGCGTCCTGGAATTCAGCCCCTTAAGGCAGGTGGCCAAACAAACCTGCAAGCCATGCTCACATGGGTACAACCAGTGCTAGAACAAAGCTTTCCAGGAAGAGTTGGTCTCAGGGCGTCTCCAGCTTAGCATGCTGGTAATGTGCTGAAGAGCAAGAGACGTCTGTACCTGGTGAGCGAGGATGTAGATGTTATGGCCCACGTTCCTGGGGGAGGCTGCTCCATCCTCGCCATTCTCCCCATCCTCAAATTCCACTTCGCCTTGCATGTAGGCCTTCTTGATCACTTCCACCTTTGGGTAGGGACAAGAGAACATATGTTCTGACTCAGAGCTGACCCCTGCAGGACCAGCATCTATAACTTAAATAGCAGTCTCCACTCCTGGATCAGACACTGATCACAAGGACTATAGCCCATCCTGTCAGGTTTGGATGCAGCCAAGACTCCTTAGTTATAATGATCCAGGCAGTAAGCACCACCTTCACTGACAGGAGAAGTTCATCAACTCTACTTGGACCAACACATTCAATGGCTGGCTCATATCCTTCTGCTCTACAAGTTGATGGTGAAAAAAAAACCCTAATGGGAACAAAGAGTTGTTGAGATGATGGTTCATTGGCTAAAAGGGCTTTACCATGCAAGCTGAAGGCCTGAGTTTGAATCCTGAAACCCACAGTGGAAAGAGACTGTTTTTGATTTCTACATGTGCACCACAGCCACCACCACCACAAACATGCACAGAGACACACCCTACCACCGCCAGTACAACCCGAACCCTTGAAAATGGCAAAAGGTGATATACACACACCAAGTTTTCCTTACCCCAGCCACTGCTCCCTTGGGGGGTTTGTGAGGGGGAGTGCAGACTAGTAAGAAATCCATTAGCTTTTGGGAAAGTAGTGCAAGTACTTTCTGTTAAAATATAGTGCTAACAAACATTTTGTGAGGTCTCAGAAATGTCTACTCCTTTATAGATGGGGAAATAAAGACATAGAAGGATGTTGCTAAGCTCATGGTTAATGAACTAGGATCTGAACTCAGCCACTACCCTTCACAGCTGCCTGCCTGACTCTAGGAGTCCTCACAACCTAGTAGTACACGTCTTAGAGCACGGTACTATCTGCTGACTGGTCTCACTCACTTTGGTTCCCAGGGTGAAGAAGCTGGGGCTGCTTCCACCTAAATCCCTCCCTGGGCACTCAGCACAATGCCCTGCCAAGCTCTCCTAAATAAACATGTCATTCAAGAATTTAATAATTCAAACACTAAAAGTAAATATGTTCAGTTATACTAAGAATTAATCATTTCCTTGGATGATTCAGAAGCTACTTCAGCCTGGGGCACCTTCTTCATTGCCACTGGCCATTATCTGGGAACTTCTCGTTATCCAAGAGGAAGCATGTGGAAAGCACTGTTTGCACTGTCAGTGGGTCAGGGATGAGACCCTCACTCTCTAAGCTTGGTTTCCAAACAGTTCTAAAACCAAAGCCAGCACATTATATATGCGGAGAACATACTTAGGTGCATGCATGCATACATGTGCACACGGATATGTTCTGGGTAGTTAAACTTCCTTCCTGTTTGTCTTCTTAGAGCCCTGGTTGCTTCAAGAAGACTTGATTCTTTCTATGATCCAGGATAATGTTCTCTAATCAAAGGGTGTAACCCAGGGCTTGGTGGCGCCATAGCAAGGGGTCGTGGCACTTGTTCTACCCATGACAGTCTTGAAGAGACAGGGCATATTCTTGATTCATACAATCTGAAATGGATTATATGCAAGGGCCATTCTGACCGTACTAAATACTGACCCTTGGCTACCCAGTTACCCCCAGTTACATAAGCTCTTATGTAAACTCACAGAGAATCCTGCCTCTGTGGAGAACTCACTCCCTGACCTCAGGGATCAAAGAACCAGGCTGCTGTGAACTTTTATTTAAAGGATACATAAAGGGACTTTGGTCTGGCCTCTAGTGCACATCCAGGTCACCAGGAGGCAGAACTGTTTTAATGCCCTCATTTAAGTCTGCCTGTTATAGTTTATTTGCATGGGGCAAAGTCCAAATGGACTCAGTTCCTATCACCTATCCTTGAACACTGCTCCTTTCACAGCTCAAGTCACCAGCTCCCAGCACGGGGAGTCACAGTCTGTCATAAATGTCACTCTTCGAAAATAAACCAGGTCATGTTTCAAGGAAACAAAAAACAAACACCAACATTCAAAATAGACTCTTCTGTTGTTCATACAACTGCACCAAGAACAGACGCGAACTTGTAAGTCTTTAAAAGATGTGGCAGTAGACTATGTACGTGTGGTGACACACACCAGTCATCTCAGTGTATGAAGTAAAGGGATCATAAGGTAGGGTACAGCAAGTCATCATTTCAAACAATGAAGGCTGTTAGGGAATGGTGGTGCACACCCATAACCCCAGTTCTTGGAGGTGGAGGTAAAGAATCCAGAGTTCGAGGTTAGCCTCAGCTGTACAGTGAGTTTGAGGCCAGCCTGAACTACATGGGACAATGTCTCAACCTATTCCTACCCCTGCTCCCTTGCAAAAACAAAACAAAATGGTATCAAGAGCGGGAATGTAGCTCAGGGGTAGAACGCTTGCCTAAAAATGAATATGGAGAAGAAAATGGGTCTCAATTCACATGGGGCTATATGCTAGGCACCATGGGAAAAGTCTGACGTGACTCTCGTGTTCTAGACTTTAAAATAACCCTTCAATGTAAGTAATATTACCTTCTCTTTTACAGATCTGGAAAGTGCAGCTGAGAGTGCTCAAAGAGCTGTGTAAGGTGACATAGTCAAAAGAACGAGCTGTGGACCTAAACTCAGACTCACTGCACACTGGTCTCCCTGAGCAAGCAAATGGGAGGGATGCTTTCATATGTGATCTGTGCTGACAGGACAATGTGAAACACCCCATGTCCATTGCTGTACTTCTCTATGTAGTCATGGGACTGAATTAAATTATTCTCGATGCTTCTGGTTTGAGGAACGTTTTCATAAGCTCAAAGAAGCGGGTCCATTATTCTGTCTCATGTTTCACTCTGAGTTCTTCTTAGTGCTCCCGCCAAGGGGTGGGTGACAACTCACCAGCTCCTTGGGCCTCATGTTGTACAGGATCCTCTCTGCATTTTCACTATCGTGTCTGCTTTCCATGATGGCCAGGAGTAGCTTCGAAGCATTGTTCTAAATGGAGAGAAGCAAGGGAAGAAATATGGGGGAGCAGCCTGGGCACCTGCCCGGACATATGTGCCCAGCTGAATGGGTGTGTGTCCTGGCTAGACAGACAGGCTCACACTATGGCCAAGTACATTGCAGAGCACCTTTACCAGTCAGAGCGTATGCTTCTGGGGACCTTAGAAGCAGATGGGCAGAGTCTGAGTTGAATCCAAGAGGCCTGTATTTGTTAGGACATGCAATATATTTTTGGAATCTCTAACAACCCCCGGAACCTCAGTACAGGGTGAGAGATTGTTCAGGAGCACATTTAAGACACTGCCTTCAAGAATGGTCT
This sequence comes from Uromys caudimaculatus, assembly GCA_028551405.1. Lineage (NCBI taxonomy): Eukaryota > Metazoa > Chordata > Mammalia > Rodentia > Muridae > Uromys > Uromys caudimaculatus. The sequence goes on from CM052700.1 coordinate 36,544,476, forward strand.
GTTAGCTAGTAAACACCACAGCAGCTCTAGCAGAAACAGGCAGTTTACACAAGGGTGTTGGTGGGTGTGATCTTCTCACTGTATCCACAAGGAATAACATTTGCATACAATCTATGTATCTGCTTTGTCTACTTCATCTCTATATTACTTGTAAGACTTGGAATGGCATAAATGCTGTGTCAACACTCAGACTATACTCTTTGGGAAGTAAGAATAAGGCAAAAGGTATATATATATATATATATATATATATATATATATGTGTGTGTGTGTGTGTGTGTGTGTGTGTGTGTGTGTGTGTATAATTTTCAGTATAGAGACAATCTTTTTTTCCCCTAAATATTTTGTTATTCAATATTGTTGGACAGAGATGACAGGCAATAAAAGTAATTTCTCTCTGTCCAAAAATCCATCAACTTTCATGCTTCCTAATATCATGAGTACATATGCTATTAGTTAACAAAAGTGTCCCAAAGGAACACTTCATATCCACTGAGGCATAACTTCCCATTACGTTAACAACGTCCATGTGTCCACACCTGGCGTTTCATGGCTTAATATCATTTGAGGCCCCGGGTCTGCAATTTATCTACTTCTTTGTATATAGGTCTCAAAAGTTTGTGTTTTCTTTCTAGGGGTTGGAAAGCGAGACCAGTTTTCCTCTCCAGCTTTGGTCATAGAAGTTCAGTCCATTTACTGTGCCCTCTTTCTAGCATAAGCCTCAGATGGCTAAATTGATTTGAAAAGGCAATGAAATGCCAATCAGGAACACATGCACATCTCAGTCTATTTCAGATACTCATCACGTACTTTCTGATAAATGGTAGCCATACGAGAGCTTGAATGATATTCAAGTCAAGTATAAAGTATTTATAAGAAGGGAAAAAAAAGTGTTAAAAAATTCCATTTAAACCATATGTTCGAATCAATCATGAGTGTGGACTCTCAGTTCTAAATACTAAAGGCAAAATAAAATTAACCATGCAGTTCCTGGAGAAGTCTGTGTTAACATCTTCCGAAGGCCTTGCCTTCTTCTGTCGCCTTTCATGCACTAAATACAGATGAGCTTTTCAGCTGGCCTTAGTAATTCAAGGCTATTTCCCAGTCATGATAAAGTCCTTACTGCTGCCTCTGGGTATAAGAGAGCACGAATCTCAACATGCCCTAACGTGGGAACAGCAGGAGAGAAAATGTGCTCAGAGTTGCTAACGTGTTTCCAAACAGGGTCCCACACCAGGGTGGGCTGCAAGGTCAATTCTCGAATTGAATATTTTAATCCTTGACAATCTCTGGAACATCCCCACCCCCACCACACACACACACCCTAGAACAAGGACAAGAGATGGGGGCAACAGCACAGACTCTCAGGAATGGTCTGTCAGCTAGTAAACCCCACAGAGTAAGTGCCTTAAAGTCATCATTTAACTCCATACAGCTGTTTCCACAGGGCGTTAAATGCTAGGGTTGCTCCAGGGTTGGCAGCTGAGGTTTCCCACTTGTGACAATTTAAAGAACTCAACAGAGAACTGGAGGCACATTCTTATTTTAAGCTAATGTTATCAGCCACCCTTCTGCACAGTCAATGACAGAACTGAAAAAGGTGTCCCTTAACTAAGTAAAAATTGATTTTTTTTTTTTTTTTTTGAGACACTTGAAGGGCTCAGTTGTACTGTTCTGCTGGCCCCTTTCCCCAAAGGCAGTAAGATCAGAAACCATAGAGAAATGGCCTTTCTCTTCTCCTTCCAACCCCCAGTGGAGTTCAGAATTTCAGCTTCTCATTCTTTCAGAATTTGTTTCTCAGTTTTGGTGATGGCTCTTCACTCTAGGTGACCTGAAAAGCTGGCACTCTCACCCTTCTTTGGAACGAGTGAAGTTCTGCATTTTAGGTCAGAATGTACAATGTGGGTCATTTGATCAGTTAAACAGAACGTCTTTGGTATTCAGTTTCACAATACCAACTGTGTCACATGCCAGGCAAAGCATAAATTGACTTTTCCCAAAGGCTGCCTCCTCTAGCTGTTCCACTTGCCTTCAGTTCTAACACAAGGTCCATCCGCTTCTTTCCCAGAGGGTTGATGTCATTGAGGATGAGAGCTGTGATGATATCGATGCCATTGGACTCGTGGGTGGCGATGCAGTTCTGTGTGAACAGGCACACACATGGGCATTTACATAAATGCTGGCCATAAATCAGACGTCAAAGGCTAACAGGCTAAACTGCTATTTCAACACAATGCTTACCACTCCCAGTAATGTCGTTTGGGGAGAGTGCAATTTTCCGTGAGAAAGTGGTAAAAATAAAAGACAGATGAAGATCTCTAGTTTCAGAATTAACAGTAAACAGTAGGAAAGTCCCCATACACCCTAACTGATAAATTGGCTGAGTCTAATCCAAGTAGTGCCGTGCAATGGGCTTTGTTCTTATAGGAAAATTTGGTGTGTGACTGATACCAGGATCTGAGCCCCCTCTCCCCTTTAAAATTGTGTTCCGTTCTCTCTACATCACTCATTTTGTGAATTTGGTACTTCTGCTTAAGGCTTAAGTTTGGAGAGCAAGCTTTAGGCTTGGTCTGTATGGTATCAAAATGGAACGGCTTCCCCCAATTAGAATCCTTGACTTCGGAACAAGCTACCCTAGTCTGTTCCTTTCAATAGGCCTTGGTGTCGCATGAAAAGAAACTTGAGGTAGTAAGGAAACTCACATACATATCTCCAGAATCCTTGGATTTCTGTTTTTTCTTATAACTAGACCTATACCATCTTCTTCCAGGAGAAGGAAGTGGATCTACCAAAATGTTCCCACACTAAGACTGACATTTTCACAGATGATAAGTTGTCTACTTTAAACTGCTTTCCTTGGGGTGAAAGTCCCACCTCCCTAACTAACTCAGCACCTCATACATTCCCTGCCCATGGAGTAGAGAACCAACCATTTCAAGCCTTCACCTGCCAGCTCTCTAGCCAGGAAGGAACGACCATCTGGAGCTAAAAAGCACAGTCATTCTAGCCTTGAAGTGCAAACTCATAGAATCTTCCAGATGCCACAAGTGAGCAAAGATTCTGCTTAAACAACAACAACAAAAGATATTGGGCCTGACTCCACAATGACACATCTTGTGAGGGCAAGGCTAGCTAGTCTTTCCTTTCCTGGAAGACCAGGATGTTAAATCTCAATGAGACAAATGTTCCTTCTTGTTCCACGCCCTTTCACAGGAAGCAGGTGTTTTCTACTTAGCTGGGTTTTGAGGAGTTTCAAGGAATCACTTTTTGACATTTTCTACTATTTAGAATAGGTCACTATTCTCAGGTGCTACTTTCATTCCAACCTTATTACTTACCCCTAAAAGTCAGTTATAACTGAACATTTAAACCGAATCAAACTAGACTGAGCCAAGAAGACAAGGTCTTCTTGTATTCACTGGGTCAAGGTCGAGTTCTGCAATATGAGAAAGCAGCATGGAAACTGCTCCACAGCTGGAGAAGGAGCTGCAGTCTTAGGAGCTCCCTGAGATCAACAGGCAGGTGTGTTCTATGTCCTCAGGTTGTCCTCTGTTAAGCTCTGCAAATAAGTAATATATCTTGATGTCATTACCTGGTTCTCATGGCAAGGCCCTTGACAGTACTCAGTCAGACTCTCCAGGGTTTGGTTGATAAGTGCTACATTCTTTTCATTTATGTACAGTCCGAGAAGACCAAGGCCTCCAGTTGTGCTCCCACAGATACAGTCCAGAAACTGCAGTGTCTCACACACCAAGTTGTAGTTGGTCTTATTATTTTGGCAACGAAGGAAATTCTGCAAGAACAAAGGCAAAGGGAAGAGAAAAAAGATCATCCACTCTGCTCCTCTGATTGTCTCTAATAGGCTGGTGTCCTGGTATCAGGACTCTGATCGGCTGCTATGAAGACAGGTGCACTATGGGCTAGAAGAGTCTTGATGGCTCAGCGATGGTCAAGCAGTGGTCTTGCTCTATGGCTACAACACTGGCTTTTTCTCCAATATATTTACATGAGATTCAGGGAAGGGGCAATTCTCTTGAAAATCCATTTCAGGTTCTTTTGGTAGGAATTCTCATTTTCCCATTTACTCCTTTAATAAAATTAATCTGGGTACAGATGTATATGTGGTGGGTATGTTTACGTACGTACGTACGTACGTGTGTGTGTGTGTGTGTGTGTGTGTGTGTGTGTGTGTGTGTGTGTGTGTGCGCGCACGCGCGCGTGCATTATTGCTTCCGTGTGTTCGTGGACATGCATGTATATATCTGCATGGAGGCCAGTAGTCAATGTTGGGGATCTTCCTTAACTGCTCTCCACTTTATTTATTGAGCAGAGTCTTTCACTGAACCTGGGGCTCATCAACTTAGCCAGGCTGGCTGCACAGTGAGCACCAGGGGCTTACAGGCATGCACTGCTATGCCTAGCTTTTTACATGAGTGCTAGAGATCTGAACTCTGGTCTCCAGATGTATAACATCTACCAATGGATCCCTCTCCCCATCTCTCTGCTTACTTCTTCCCTTAACTTTGCTTATCATCTTCTTACTGGGTGGTTAGAGGGTAGTGTGTGCTGAACACAAGACTAGAACTAAGTACAGACACCACAAGTGAGATGGTAGAGGCTGGCTTAAGGGCTGGAAGGTTAGCGCAGAGGAAGAGAGCTTGCCTAGGACTCATGAGGTCCTTGGTTCCATCACTGGCACTGAAAAAACTGCCTTAATTTCTACACACGCATACACGAATGCACACATGCAGTTTAGCTGTAGCTCATGACTATTCCCTTACTAAAGTAAGGGGTAACAGTGTGTATGTGTGTGTGTATGTGTGTGTATGTGTGTTCATGCATATGTGCCTGACTGCAGTCTCCTAGAGAAACAAAGCAAGTTCCTTTCTTAACAAGGTAAAGAAAGCAACATCTAGGTAATCTTGTAAAGCTGGGTATTCTGATAAAGAGGCACTTGTCTGAGAGTCCTGTAATAAGACATACATTAACTACAGTATTATTTATCTCAGAGTTAGAAAGTAGGCAATGTTTACTGTAGAAATTGGGAAGTAAAAACGATAACATCAACAGAAAGGCACAGTGGACATGAGCTTTAATGTGATTCCACTTCTGTTCATGAAGTATGTACTGGACATTCATGACAGCACTATTTACAGCAGTGGAGAAATGGAAGCAACCTAAATACCCACCAACCGGTGAATAGCTACAAAATACAATATACCATCATATTTCATATCGTCAGCTGGAATCACTGAGTAGGTCCTGGCATGCCAGTGTGGAAAGATCTCTAAGTTATACTGTAGGTTACAAAAAAGTAGATTTATAAATCATACAGATTACTGTGTAATATAAATTTGTAGCAAATGTTTCTAAATAGAGTAAGGAGGGAAACAGCTTTCTGTGGACAGAAGAGATACAACTCTTCCATTTGAATACTTCCTGTCGTTAGAAAAGTTAGGAAGAGAATCTATTCATGCTTGCTATGAGCAGCAGAAGCCCTGTGAAAGAACTAGTTAAAAGCTGGTTAAGTCTGCAGACTGCAAACTCATCAGGACACACATCTACCTTCCCAGTTTAACCTCAGTCCTCTTCATTCAATACTAAGGGTACAGGTTCCGGCAGGGCACAGAGAAAGCACAGACTACTCAGGAGTCCTGCCCTGTGGGCTTTCCTAAGGTAAGTGAGTATTTTTCAGGTTACAGGAAGGCAGAGAAGGGTCTCACCCAGTTATTCCTTGCTGTGACAACCAAAGGAAAGTGCTACCTGTCTAAAGGCCTGGCAGGGCCCCAAACACACAGGGTTAGAGGGTCCTCAGCCCAGGCATTGAAAGGATACAAATACTTATGAGGTAAACTCACAGCATCCCTTCCGCAGCCCACCACAGTGACATCACTGTTCCCAGGATGCTCCTCTCTGCTGTATGAAGTCACCGCTCCCACCACAGTGCTCTCTGGCAGCAGCAATCAACTTATTCTCTAAGCACTCTTCACTTTCCTGCCTCTGGGGCTCCACACAGTATTTCCTCTGTCTGACACACTCTCCTGGCCTCTCCTCTGACTCCACTTCCTTCGGGAGGTAGTATAAAGTCACTTCGTCCAGGAAATCCTGTCTGCCTCTGAAGCACCCCCATGTTTTGAGACAGGGGCCTTATAGGAAGCCTTTCTGTTCCCAAGGTAGGTGGGATGCGTGGGCCCCACACTGGAGAGGTCCCTCTCCTGCAGTGGTACCGCTGGAGACAGATCCCCAGCTCAGTGCTGCAAGTGCTTACACAGGGCTGGCACCAACCAGCTGCTTTAACAAAACTGATTGCAATAATGTGAATTCAACTGAACAAATGGAGAAAAGAAGACAAAGAAGGCCACCGGTTTATGTAGTCCCCAGGGAAGGCCATCACTCATGGTTTTTGCAGTGTCTAGCTGGAATCTCCCTGGTCCTAACCTCAGCTCTATTTCCTCCTGTCTTTTACATAGACACATACTTCTCACTGAGGGGCCCAGGGAAGCTTTCTCAATCCACCTTTAGCACACAGCACATTGCCCCATCAGCATGAAGAAACTCTGGTCTTTTCGGGAGGGTGAAGTGGGGGGTGAAGACTAGTAAGGAAGGGAAAGGTTTCAGGCCTGTGTTCATGTAGCCTTGGGCCTTTAACCTGGGGATAGGGAAGCTCAGGCTCAGAAACATTCAAAACCACACACTCTGGTGAAAGGGCAGTCCTTCATCAGGTTTCTGACTAAGCAGGGCTTGCTTAAGGCAATGATGGCCCACTTGGCAAGGCCAAATTCAGTAGCTTTCTCTCCACTGAACATCTACCAACAGGAAAGTCAAGGTTATAGATACGACAAGAAACTGGCACGAGCCCAGAAACTGCTGCCTCAGAAGGCTGGGGCTTCCTCTGTCTGAGCAGATCTGTGTTTCTTTGCACCAGGGAGCCAACCACTCCTGCCTGGCAGTCATAAGAAAAATTGAGAGTCATTCTTGGGAACTTTGAGCATCTCTAAGAGCCTGTGATGTTCTTGGGTTAGAAGCATCTTTTAAGAACTCATCCGACGTGTACAAAAGTGCCCTACTCTCTACAAAGGGTGGCATTCTGAGTAGGTATACCCACTTCCTGTCATTTTCAGAACTAGGATCTCACAAATACAATGCCAGTAGAGCAGGTTACCCCCTGATTTGTGGGGAACCATGCCTCTTCCTTAAAATTGATTTTTTAAAATGACCACACTGAGAGATCAGTTTCATTACTGTGCTCTTATACATATTTTGAGAGTTTTTAAAAGATGCTTCTAACCTATCCCACCCCCAATCAGTGGATTCAGGAATACCACAGGGCCCCAAAGACACCCGAGGTTCCCAAGAATGGCCCCCATGCTCTCTAGAGCTCCTACAGATGAGGGCTGGTGGAAGAAGGCACTGGGACTCTCTAGTTTCCACTCTCATCAGGGCAGCTGTGCTCTGTTCCACTCAGCTTGAGTCCATTTCTGCACAAGATGTCTTCAAACAAAGGATTCTATGGTTAAGGAAAAAGTTGCTTAGAACCAGCTCATTGGAAAATCTTCATATACCTTCAAATGTTACATTGCTAGGTCTTCTTAAAATATGTGAGTATATCCTGCAGGAGCACACACACACAGACACATTCAAGTGTGCTGTTCCCTTCCCCCATCTTCCCTAGAGCAGTATAAAGACCTCACTAAATGCTGTTCTCTCCAGGGATCCCAAGGGCACAAGGTGGAGGGAGAGTCACATGAAAGACAAAGTCTAAGACTATAGTTCTGAGACTTCCAGCAAGAAATCATGAACTTGTTTGTGCAATTAAGGCCCAGCTCTATTTTCCTACTCTAGGGGATGGGGATGGGGGAGGAGGAGGGAGGGAGGAAGAGGAAAGGCAGGGCAAGCCCATGAAACCAGAAGCCAGCTCAGAATCCATCTATCAGTCCTGTCCCTGTGACACGCACAGAGGGTTCTACTCAAGGTATCCTCAGTTGTTTAGCTGGGAACTCAGTAAATATTAGCTGTGCAGACCTTTACAGTACTTAGCACATTGTATTACAATCTCTGACCGGTCCAAGTGCTCCTGCTCCACACACTCAGATCTGAGGGATGAGTGAGGTCTGGTCACCACTAATGCGGGGTCCTAAATATGTGCTTTCCAGTGTACATGACAAGAACTGCTGCCACCTACTTCCTTTGGGGAGCCTAAAGTTGGTGGTGGACCATGACACCACATGGCTGAACAGTACAGAACACCAATCCCTATGCTTAGCAGCACACTAGGACCCCCAGTCACAAAGATACCACAAATGAGCAGCTTGGGCCTAGATTTGTACAGATCACTCACTTTTCCCTTACTCAATCTCCCTTCCGATCAATGATGCTGTTATAAGATAGAGGGACAAATGACGTCATCATCATGAAACACAGGAATACCAGTCAATGAGACAATACTGAGACCCTGGAGCTTTGGGAGAAGGAATGCTCTGTTCTACCTGAGCCAAGTCTCATCCCGTAGATCTGGGCCTAAGGAGTCTGAGCCTGAAGCAGTTGGGCAATGGGCAACCAAAGGGACAGCCAGGACACCATTCTCAGATGGCAACAAGGCTCAGAGCATCGACACTTGAAGTGGACCTCTGACTGCCATGCATACCTTGACACATGACGAGTCAGCACGGTGGGTCTTATAGGGGTATTCCTTCATTTTAAGGTCTGGCTCCATTTAGCCAGTTGATGACCCTAGAACCTAGATGGCTTTCAAAGTTCAGGGTTTTTAGAGCAATTAGACAAAATAAAAACAATCAGATGAATTAATGTTAAAGAAGTCTCTTAGCTCCATTTCATTGTTCTATATTATTTTTCAAGTGTCTCTTCTTTATGATGGAGGTTGACTGGGGAACACTAAATGGTCCAGCCACAGTCACTCGATAGATACAGTCAGCAATGTCAACATTTAAAGGTGGCCTGTATCAATTCCTCTCATATCATCACCATATAAGCTCGGAGAACTACCAAAGCTGAATTGTTTAGCTTAGGAAGAGATAGCACATCTAAGAGCTTTGCGATGCCCTTTTGCTTTCCATCCTAAAACCACTCAAGCAAAGACGGTTGGGCACCTAAGGTTCAAGAATTGATAGGAAAGCCAGGTAGTACACCAAGGACCACATGTTCCAGCATGTTTCTCCAGGGCAGGGATTTGGAACCAAGAGTTAGATCTCTGGAGCACACCCTCCACCCTTTCTAAACAGTCTTTGTTACAAGGAAACTGCAAGCGAGATGACATCTTGTCCCTGTCTTAGAGTCTGGTTAATATCGAAAGTTCTAGCTCTCGACTGTCTAGGTTCAAGTCCAGCTTACTAAACTCCTAGAACATGTAGAACACACTGCTGTATATATGATCTGCCAAACACTCTTTATGCAGTACACAGCTATACTCAGTTAGATTTATGTACTTGATTTTGTAAATCTCATGTACTTAATATATTTAATAGTCTATTCATCTATTCAATTACCTGAACACCTATTGTTATTGGTGGCAAAGAGTAGCAGGCTATAAGACGTGCACATAGGTACCTATGCACACTAACTACATATGGAGCCAATGTCCCTAATGAATGAGGCTGTCTTTGTCTGACCTTGTGGAGACACTGGTGAAGACATGAGGGAGAGATCACCTATTCATATTTTCATTATTAGTCACCCAGAAGGTCTGTAATGTTGGATCCTCAATTCAGGCAAGTTGGCCTAAGTGACAGGAATGAACCATGAGTAGAAGCAGGACACCATGGTCCAACTTACCCCACACTCCCACCGGTAGGTGTTGAGGTTCTCAGGGACCTCACCTACAAATGATGGGGCTTCCAGTGCTACTGTCAATTACTTACAGATCTTAGGATTCTCTAACCCTGGGCTCTCACCTGCCAGTATCAGGTTCCCCAATCCACAACCCTCTCCCGGAGGTCTCAGGGTCCCCACAGTCTGACTTCCCACCTGTGGATATTTAGGTCCCGTACATAGGACTCCTCTTGTAGGTCTCCAGGTCCCCACAGCCTCTCCTGGAGGTCTCATGGACCGCACAGCCCAGTCTCTCACCTGCAGATCTCGGTTGTGGTTTTCACACAGGAGCTGCAGGAAGCGCAGGATAGGCTGCATGATGGTGATGACTGCGCTCATCTCTAGGTCATCCTTGGCTTTGTCCGTAGTAGCCTGGGTGCCCTCCCCAGACTGGTAATGGTCATCAGGGTCGGCCTCCCTCCGGAAGGTGGTAAAGGCTTTTCTGGTGGCAGCAGATGCTTCCAGGAGCTGATCCCGGACCTCTTCTGTTATCTGTGTTGTGGGCTCTTTGGCTAAAAGGCAAACTTGAGATAGTCAATACTGCTACATACTTAGAAGTTCTATTTTCTGTATTCTATATACCAGTCAGAAGCCCAGATTCCTGCATTTGTGAGGGATCTGTACACTTGGCAAAAACAATCCAGGAGGCCACCACCTTCTCTTAACCTCTAGGTAGATGGAATGTGGAACCTAGCCCTGCTAACTCCATAATGCTTTTGACATGGCACTGAGACTTGTGCTATGCTATAGAGCACAGTGCTTTAGTACAGGCTCTGCTGACTCCATAACTTGTGGCTCTGAGCCTCAGGTTCTTCCTCTATCAGATGTAAGCACATCAGTGACTTCTAGAAGGCTCCTGAGAGGCTTGATGTGATGCTAATGACAACAGCAATTACTGTTGCTGGAAGGACAACAATTGACCCCTTGTCAAGTGCCAAGGTACCATGAGTAAGCATTCTGTGTGTATTATCTTATCTTTTCTGAAGAATAACCCTATGGGACAACTACGACATCATAGGTAGGGGTGGGGAGTATCAACTATATGGGCTCTGATGCTGGCTCAGTGGAGTACTACTATATCTGTGCCTCAGTTTCCTTATCAGTAAAATAGAGATAGCCATTTTACCTAAGTAGAGGGTTAACTTGAGGTTTACATGAATTGACACAGATAGGTAAAGAACTTTGAACAATAGCTGCTTACAGTTTGGATCTAGGAAGTCTTTCAAAGGCCCATATGTTAAAGGTTGGGCCTTAGCCTTTAGTGGTATGGGAATGGATAGAACCTTTAAGAGGTGGGGCTTGGTGGGAGGTCATAGATTAGTAGGAAAGGTGTGTCCCTGAAGGGGATTGTGGGACTTTGTTTGGTTTCTTCCAATTCTCTGCCATGAGGTGAACAGTTTTACCCTTTGCTATCTGCTCTAGTAGGTACGTGCTACCCCAAGGCAGGTCCCAAAGCAACCACACTGAAACCTCAATTACTCTGAGCTCAGACAGAAATTCTCTGGTCCTAGGTTTATATGCCTCAGGTATTTATTAGGACAACAGAAAGATGGCAAGCGTACGCCTGGTTCATATTCAGTACTCAGCAGGACTTGGTAGGGTTTTTTTCCCCTCCTTCTCTTTGCACCCCCTTCTAGACTAGTGGTTCTCAAACAGTGGTGAAAGTGGTGATTTTTTTTTTTTGTCCCTAACTTTCCCCAGCAGCTAAGAAGAAATACCTGGAGACATTTTTGGTTGGGTATATGGTGTGTGAATGGCATCTCGTAAGCTAAAGGTCATAAATATTGCTCAACATCCTATAGCCTCTGCAAGGAACATTCTCCAAATGTCAACTGTTATTTGATAGACAAATCTAGTACTAACCTTGAGAAGTTGAGTTCAGAATGGTTAATTAATTTGCTCAAGGCTGTCTGACTCCTAAACTTACCCTTCACCCCAGTACTTTTCTTTTTGTTTTGAAGGGAGATTAGAGAGGAAAAGTTTGCAGTTTGGAAACTAAAGTCACCTGACACAAACAGACAAGACTTCTAAAAGTATGTATTTTCTCAACTTTCTCTAACAATAATCAGAAAAAAATTCATGGATCTTAATTCTGATTGCCAACTTGATGAGATTCAGTGTTGCCATGGAAACACACCTTCGAGCTTGTCTGTGAGGGAGTTTCTAGATGAGGTTAACTGAACAACCCCGAAGTGTGTGGCACCATTTCCTCGGCGGCTGCTGCTAAGAACTGAATGAAAAGGAGCTGAGCACCCATTCATCACGCTCTGCTTGCAGACTGTGGATGCAATGTGACCAGTTACTTCACATCCCTACGGCCAGACCTTCCCTCCGTGATGGACTAGAACCGCAAAACATGCTCTGCAATAAGCCGGGTCTGTCTTAGGTTGTTTGTGTCAGGTTCTTTGCCATAGAAATAAGACAAGTAGCTAATGCAACCCATACTAATTAGAGCTGTGCATACATAAGAATATTTATGAATTTATTAAGCAGGAAGACCTTCCAGGTGGCAGGGCTTTGTCTTAGCCACTTGGAAGGGTGCCATCATAGCCAGAGTGGTGGCTTTCTTCTAAAAGCCCTGTTCAGAAGGCATGTTGGAACCTGGAAATCATGAAAAGAATGCAGCATAACACAAGGCTCCTCTGCAAGCTCCAGTCCAATGGACCAAAGCATATTACCTTTCTTCCGGGACGGGGCATCCCTGTCTACTTCATCATCTTTCTTTTTGTTTCCCAAGTCGCTGGTGTTCACTGTCACTGTCGCCTTGATTTCCTGCTGGGCCACCTTCATTCGATCATAAAAGACCTTGAAGAACTTCTCTGATTTCTTATCTTCTGTCAGTCGGCAGAAAAATGAGTGCTGTCACGGAGAAGAACAGATTCTCAACATCAAGATGGGCCCAGGAGATGGACGCAATTAAGATCCCCAAATTAAATGGAGATCCTAGGTAGGTCATAAGCTTTGTAAATGATTGACCATTCTGCATATTTGTTCCTGGGAGTTTAAGACCTGAGCTTTTTAACATGGAGAATTTCAAAGAAGCAGCTGAGCTTGGAGCAGCGTCCCCTCTGCCCTTGCTATGGCTCAGCTAGGAAGAACCTCTCCTCTCATATCAATGGACAATGCATAAGACAACTCCACAAATGACAAAAATGGAAAACGGTTTTAGTGATTATTGCCAGAAGGCTGTTTGTCTTCTCTATGCTCCTGTGTATATCCCTCCGAACAGTGAATGGAAATCCACAGGGCATGTTCACAGGTAAGGTGACCTGTCCACAGGCTAAGGCTAAGCACAGTCAAAAGTGCTCAGGAAGGTGTGGGATCATATGACAGGAGCTTAGATGAGACTGACAGTGGGTGGAGGCAATCTCAAATTCCTCAAGAAGAAGGTTATTTTCAAATAAGGCCTTGCACCATAGGAAGGAGTGGTTAGATGATGCTCCGAATTACCAGGTAGCTTGCTTCTTGGATGTGCATTTGTTTTTGGCCCCACTGCAAGCAATAGTGTATATTGTTGATGTGAAAACACAATATGGTGTCTCTACTTCATTTACGAGTGCTCACTTTCACCCCCTTGCAAGAACCACACTGTTGAGAGTTATTTACATAAAAATACAATACGGTCATTTTCAAAGGAATGAGACAAAGCTCCAGACAATATATTTCCTTCTCTCAGGAGATCTTTCTGTCAGTTTCATACCTGATTCTGGCAAGATGGAAGTTTCTACAGGGCCGCCCTAGGCTTCCAATGCTGGAAAGAACTATAACCTTCCTTCCGGCTCTACGATGCCCCCTGATTCCTCTACCTTTTATATGTGTATCTCCCAACTTAGGAACCCAGCCCACAGAGCCACTGAGTTTCCATCTGCGAACAGGCAATTGCAGTCACCCTGACTCTTCTGGCCACTGACAAGCCCCAGTGACCAGCAAAACTGTCCAACAATTGCTTATGTTATACTTTCCTGCTCATGTCCTTTCTTCTTGCTCATGGATCTTGACTTCTGGTCCTGACAGCACAGGATCTGCACTCCTTTGCATACTCTCTGATTCTGATCTTTCCCTTCTAGTCAGTCCTGAGTGTCTAGGCCCATCTCTATCTTCCTGTCTGTGTGGCCACCAAGTCCTCTAAGATCGTGACTCTGCAACTGACCTTACCGACGAGTGCCCACCACTGCCCTTTACTGCCTTTTAGTTTCTCTTCCCTTTCTTCCCATTTCATTCACTCACCCACCTGCTATTGTGCACCTGTCATGAGCTGGGCACTGTGTCAAGTACAGAAGAAACAGGAAAGAACACAGGGTGCCTGAATCCCCACTCACCATGAAACTGACAGCATGATGAGGAAAAGACACAGTTATTCAGCACTCACCCTGAGGATCACTTACTGACTCCTCCTTTTATCCCTAAGAAAAAAGACTTGAGAGTCTTCTCACAAACAGCTCTGTGGCAGCCACTCAATGCCACTTGGATCGTTCCACAGCTAGGCCCTCCTCATCTTTTTGTCTCACCACTCAGGTTATTTCCTGCCTTGATGAAGGCATCTCCAAACAAAGCCAGGCCAACTGCTTCTTTTCAAATGTCCAGTTCTGTTCTCACAATAGCAAGATGCTGTCTTGTGCAGAAGTGTAAGCGGCTTGATAAGAAGCTAATGTTTTATAACTTCTTTTGACTGGCTCCCCTCAATGAGATCCTTCTTAGATTCAGCAAACTTGACAAAAATTAATGGCCATCAAATAAATAAATTCTGGAGAAACCGCTTAAATATCATAAACCAACTTTTAATGGTTCCCCTCAGAGTCAACACATCCACAAATAAAATGAGCTATGAGAAGATGGGAAACCATAGCTCCTTAATTCCTGGGACTGGTCTTCTCAAGGCCACAGGCCACAAAACAGCTTCTCACACGCAGGGTCACAGGAGAAACTGCTTGATCAAGGGACACTGCTGGGGTTCACTTGAAGGCAGACCCTCAGGATAAACCATCCAGTTGCCATCCCAGCACAGGGCAACTTTAAAAGTATCTGGGGGACAATTTGGTCATTTGAGAACACAAAGTACCTCACTTAAGAAAATATATAGCTAAATGGAGCCTGTCTTCTGTCTCCCCCAACAGGGAGAGATGGCACATAGCTAGCTCGCCTGCAGCAAACCACAGGGCTCCCTCAGCATTCAGGGGGGAGGGGGTAGCCCAGCCAATGTCAGCTGACACCTCCAGGGTAAGGGAAGCTCTCCTGAAATGAGAGAAGGGCAGAGGCGTCTGTCTATGTGTCTGCAACAGGCCACTCTGTTTATTTTGCATTATTTATACCAATCCTTGGTCAGCTCCTTGAAGACCTGGAGCAGAAGGTCCTTCAGGAAGAGAGCAAGAAAGTAGGGACTGCACAAGATGAAAGAGCTGATGTGGTGCCCCTCCCCCTGCCACCCCTCACTGATGCATTTTCTCATCAAAAGGAGAATGCAATTGGTGTCTCAAGGGAGACTCTTCATAGAGAAGGCAATGCAAGGCACAGGTCTCAATCCTATCTTTCTATAACCAAGTGAAAGGGCTGCCACTGAACACAGAAAAGTGTACAGCCCCTGCCCACTGCCAGGCTGCTGCTCCACTATCACCACAGAAAACAAGTCTCTGGTGTCTCACTTTCCTCATCTGCAAAATGAGCACAGTAGTAGTACTTCCGGGTGAGCTTGAAGGCCCACAGAGATGACTAGAACCATCTCACAGTAGGTCAAGCTCACTGGCTTCCTCACTAGGTGCCGGGAGTAGTAAATCCTTTGTGCTGCAGCTTAACCAAGTACCTGCTGAGTGTTAATTCTCAGGACCCTAAAATACATTACATGTTAAATACTTAGCACACCTCAGACACTGTAACTAATTAGGAAGAAGGTCACCTGGGGGCAGGGCACACACATGCAGGTGCAGTGATTGAGGGGTATAATGGAGCATAGGCTCTCAGGAAGACCAAGTTAAACAAAGATAGCTGGAAGAAGACATCCAGTCTCAAGGAGGCCATAACATCTTCCGTGAGGATAGGAGTGAGTACTGATGACAGAGCAAGTGAAGAAGCCTTCAACAACACAAGAGCACCAAGGAGAGAAGACAGATGTGGAGCCACATGGGGCTCCGGAACAACCAGGTGGGGTCTGCTGGAGTGATTCACTTGACTCCTCCATGGTGAGATCTAGACGTTAAGAGACTGGGCCCTCTTCCCTCCTCACAGGCCTATTCACCCTCATCAAACTTCTTTCTGAGGTAACTAAGAAGGGAGAGGCAGTATGGCTTGCCACACCATGTGAGACTGAAGGCCAGAGCAAACAGGTACAGAGCCCCATAGCCTTAGCCCTACCTGGCCCCATGCCCATTTTCTTCACTGAACCTATTTCAGTGAATTGTCTCTTCCACCAGGCCAAGAGTTGACACAGGGAGATTTTACTTCTTTTGAATCTTTCCCTCCATATCGCCTGTCTGGGTGCGAGCAAACCCTTCAATATAAAGCTAGCCCAAGGCAAGAAACACTCGATGGCAAGAGAAATGTAAATGGGCCTTGTCTCCGTGGGTAGTGATGGGAAGTACGGTTAAAAAGGGGGATGAGAGAATGTTCTGGAGTGAAGGACCATCTTGATGGAACTGCAGTCACATAGATGTCATAAACAACAGGCTTCTCAAAGACATCCACAGGCTCCTCCCCGTGTCCTGACAATGTGCACAGCACCTTACACCAGAAATTAATGAGGCAGATGGAATGATTGCTAATTATCCAACCTTCAACAATGAGACAACCTTGGATCACCACAGGGGCCCACTGATATCACAAGGTCCCTTTACCATGGAGGAAGGTAGTTAGAGCACTGTGGTGTGAGGAGTCAATTCCTTGCTGCTATGTTTAAAAGATAAGGCTGGGAGCCCAGGTAAGAAGAAGCTGCAAACAGCCAGTGAGTGACCCTGCAGCCTGCAGCTGGGGAACACAGATGGCTGGCACCTGGATTTTAGTCTAGAAAGATTCATGTTTAACTTGTAAGATACTTAAGTTGGTTACTCAAAGCCTCTGGGTGTGTGGTCATCTGTTATTGTAGCCATATAATAGGTGTAAAAACATTTACTCTAATCAAGTTCCATTCTTCACATCTGCACAGGTATCACACACAAGAGACAAGCCTGTTTTGGTTCCAGATTATTAGGGAACTTCGGTAACATATTTGTATGGGGCCACTTCCAGGACATCCCTGGTCACCCGAGGGAACGGCATCTGCCTGCCCCTCACTGACACGTCCTTACCCATTCTGTTATCTCCAAATCACACTGGATGCCAAACCCTTTTCATACATGCTGTTTCATCAGCATCTGAAGAGATTGCCAAGATAGATACCATCGTTCATAAACCCAGAACATCGCACACAAGCGTGCTAGGGTCAGGAGAGGTCAGAGGCTCTAGGGTCAGGGGAGGTCAGAGGCTTGTGGCAGAGCCACAGAAAACTCTTGCCCAACAGGAAGGCAGCCTTGGTGGGCAGACATGAACAGAGGCTGGAAAGGCAGAGGAAACAGTTTGTTCGGGGGCAGACGTTCACCACCAAGCCGAGACACGAGGTATGGCAGGTTTGCACATGACATGCTTGAGGGAAGGAAGTGGGGTCAGGGGTAGGGTGAGGAAGTGGCTGTTGGCCTCAGCCATCTCCAGGCAGTGGTGGAGGGTACGGGTAGGGGGTGGGGTAAGGGAAGCCATTATAAGCTAAGGTTCAAAACAAAACCAAGAAGACAAGCAAGATCATAAACTACTCACTATGGCTGGAGCTGGGAGAAACCAGGAGTGTCTTGCCCACCATACTAACCCTGCTCTCTCCTCCCCAAATACTATTGGACGCACAGACACCTTATATAAGAGAGACACGGGCAGAAGGATTCCTTTGAGATGGCACTAGAATCACACAAACTCTTGGAACTAATTCACAGAATTAGTTTTTATTTACAAAATTAGTTATATTTACAAAATACCCATTTAGTTACCCACTTCACGTTTTACAAATGAGGAAAGGGAGCTCACACAGGCAAAGGATTTTCTGAAGGGCACAAGAAGACCCCTGTCTCCTTACTGACTGTGTTGGTTAGTTTCTTGTCAACTTGACCCAAGCTACAGTCAGCTAAGAGGGAACCTCAGATGGGGTTGTCTAAGGGGAATCATTTTCTTGACTGATGATGGACGTGGGAGTGCCATCCTGGGACGTTGGTACTGGGGTGTATAAAAAAGCAAACAGATCAACCAATAAGGAACATTCCCTCATGACTTCTGCTTCAGTTTCTGCCGTCAGGTTCTTGCTCTGACTTCCCTCAGTGATGGACTCTGACATGGAAAGGTAAGATGAAATAAAGGCATTCATCCCAGCAATAGAAACAGAACTATGGCATCGCTCAATCCAGTTCTCCAGGGCCACAGCAGCTCTGGTTAATTGAAAGTGGAGTCCTAGCTGATGATCCTAGTCTATGATCCTTGTTTTGTGGACAGTTTTCCCATATTGGACTGAGTGTCACAGGTGCTGATGAACCTGTGGGATAGGTCTCAAATCAAAATAATGCAATTGCTTGCTATTCCATCTTGGAAATAAACTGTTGCTTAATTAGCCTGTTGGCCACCTGCTACCTCCACCTGAGCCCTTGCAAATAAATGCAACCTGGCTTATGCTATGACAAGAGGTGCCTCAAGGTTACAGTCCAACAGAGAGTGGAAGCACTCTGCAGAAAGTGGAAAGTTATCTGTAGTGTGCTGGACACTTTTTAAAATTTTAAGTATAAGAGGCAACAACCCTAATTAAACCATGGGCCTGAAGTCTTGGCGAAAACCATCATAGGAGATAGAGGCCTTTCCTGTAACCTAGATACACAGCCAGGACAATGAGTGAATGGCAGGCAGAGATTGTCCTCATCTGAGAGGATTTGGAGCTCAGTAAGCCATGGATAGGCAGGCTCTGGGACTCCACGATCACATTGCTCCCTGGAAAGTGAGTGCCTGCTTGGACCTGCCCAGGCACCTGGCCACTCAGTTTGCAGGAGCCCATTTGTTGGTATCTCAGCTACAGGATAGGGAGATTGGCCAGAAGTGGCGATGCCTGTGATCCAGACTGTCTCCTCACTGGAGCAGCCTAGGGCCAGGGTGGTGGTGGGACTTTGACCCTTGCCCAAAGAAAGACATTTGTATGCTGTGGCTTGGCTACCTTCTACACTCACTCTGGGCCCTGAGAAAATCCAGAAAGTGAGGGTTTTTTTTGCTTTTTTGCTTTTTGTTTTTCCCATTTGACTGCTTCACAAGACATGACCCTGACTGATATAGCCATGACGTTGTTCATTTGGCGTGGTTCACTTATCTGCTGCAAAATGAATTAAGTCCTTGGGCTAAGTCCGAGAATTTGAAAAATGTGGCTGAGCAGTGAGCCAACAATGGTGTTTCCAAGCACTGAAGTAGAGTCTACCTTTACTCTTTGCTTTACTCTTTTTAACACTAGCTTTGGACTTGAGGGGCATCATAACTCAAACAATTCCGTCTGTCCTCCCTGGTGGAGCAAAGTAATGACAATGGTGACACCCTTGGCTTTTCTCAACGCACCTGTGATTAACTGAGAATTTACCACTTCCTAGGGACCCTTTCTGTTAATTATATGGCAGTCAACAGCAAAGGTGCCCATTTGCCAGGCATCACCCAAGTATGTGATACATACTATCTCTTGTTAATCCTCATAGGTGTGTCATTATTACCTCTACTGATAAAGAAACAGAGCTTTCAAGAAGTCCCAAATAATCCCTTTATGGAATTTGAGGGTTTGCCAGAGCTGGGGCTTATAAACTCTTAACAAAGCCACTGTCACACAATAACTACTGTAGGACTTGAGTCTTTCTCAGGCACCAAGTGTAATGATCACAAGTCAAAGATCAGAAACCACAAGGCAATAAAATAGACTTGATTAGGCACACCAGCCCTGGAGAACTGGAATTCAGAAATTAACATTTTGGCTTCGGCTCCTCACTAGCCAATCCAGTGGTCTTAGGTAGTTCATCCTAATTTGTGACTTGGGGATTCCTTATCTGAGAAAATAAGACTGTACAACCTGCCTGGTCTACATCACATGGAGGAGGCTAGGGATCCATCAGGGTAGAGTTATGAAACTGTGTGGAAAACGACCTGACTCCTACTGAGCTTGATGTAAATGCATGATGATATTATTATCTAACAGTAAAGCCTGTGTCAAAGGGAAGGTACTTGGATATAGGATAGGTGGGTCCGTGGGTGGTATGTGAGGATCAAAATCTCCTACTCATGTAACATCCAGTGACAATTCCATATGGTATTGATAGCTCAAGATAGCTTCCAAATTGACTGCAAAAACATAGTAAATGGTAATCCCCTGTAGTTGTCACAATGTAAGAAATAACAGTAAAACTGATCTAGACTATTACTAGCTATAGAACCCATTCTGATTGCTGTAGACACAGAGCAAAGCCCTTTAGCTTCCAATTCATAAAGTGAAATATCTTCAAGGCTAGAATCCAAGCCTGATATCAGGGCCTGCCTTTCTAGACAGTCCTCAGTGTCTGTCTCTCTCACTCTCTTTCTAAATAGATTTTATTTAGAATTGTGTGTATGTATGTTTCTATGTGTAGATATCTGTGCATGAGCGGCTGCCGAGGCTAGATGAGAGTGTTGGGCCCTTGAGAGCTGGAGTTACAAATGGCTGGGAGATACTCAACATGGATGCTGAGACCTGACCTTGGGTCTCCTGCAAGAACATTTTGCTTTCTTAAGCACTCTCTAGCCATCTGACCACCCTTAAGCCATCTCTCTAGACACTTCTTAAGTGGGTTTTTATATGAACTTTTCTCCTGTATTTCCAACTCTTGACTTTGAGACAAGATGGACATATAAGAAAAGGGGACATTTCCCTTTGCAAAAGATTAAAACTCAATATTAAAAGTCAAGTTTTAAGATGACTATGGTGGCACAAGTCCTTAATCCCAGCACTCAGGTGGTAAATGCCTGCATTCACCTATGGGTTCTAGGACAGCCTCATCTACATACAGAGCTCCACGATAGCCAAGACTGTCTGGAAGAAAACAAAACAAAACAAAACAAAAAAAACCAAAAAGGTAAAGTTTTTTGTTTTTTGTTTTTTTGGCAAAGTTTGATGGGTTACAAATAAACACCTGTAGTTCTCACTTCATAAAGTTGGCTACAGCTGTTTCAGGCTTTAATGAGTTCAGAAATAAACTGCCATATGGAAAGGGAGGAGCCAAGAAGAAAACCAAGGGTACCCAGAAAATCATCAATGTCTCAACATCATTTTTTGGAAATGAGGTTCTGCCTCATCTGAACTGTGGAGCCTCCTCTGATGGCTTAAAAGTGTACACCCATTTTCAATTACTCTGCCAACCAAGAATGGACAGAGGGCATGTTCTGGCCCATCCCTGACTCCTGGTGCCAGAGAGAAGGGGCAGAGACAAGGATACCCTTACTTGGATTCACTAGATTCCTGGACTTCAGGGTCAAGGACAAAGCAGACCTTCAAAGATGCTTTTCAAAGTAAAATAATTCATCTTTTAACAAGCAGCTTTCTCTGAGGCAGGAAGCTGAGCTGCGTTCTCCTTCATCTGTCTTTCAAGGCCCACAGGAGCTGGCACTTGCTGGGAAATTCTGCCCCATTATATAGCATAGCATGCAGATCACCATGCAGATCAGAATAGGAATAGTTTCATACATATTCATCAACAACGTCTCAGCCAGCAAAATATACTTAAAAAAAAAAAAAAAAATTAGGCCGGGCAGGCAGGCATGGTAGCACACACTGTAATCCTGCAATCCCAGCACTCAGTAGACTGAGGCAGGAAAAACCTCCCCACAAAATTAGAGATCACCCTGGGCTACATAGTGAGAACTTGTGTATAAATAAATAATGAGGTGTCTTCCAAAGCACCTGACTATACAAGTATACCAGCAGCAATCACTCTCCACTAAGACTTAAGAGTCACTCAAAAGGATTTGAGAGATAGGACACATTGCTTTGGAGAACCCCGTGTCTCTGACCTAATTTTTCTCCAGATTTAACTACTGGAACTTGTTATAGAGTCTAAAGGTCAGTATCTTTTGTGGGAACACATTGGTGTGATTTCTGGTCAAAGACATGAAGAGAAAAAAAATAAATCCTCCAGGAGAAAAACCAATGATGACCAATGGATTGAAAACTGGGCACAATCCACAGAGACAACGAAGTCAACATGGGTCAAGAATTGCATGATGAAGTGAAGAAAACTATGGTAGAAGTCTCTCTGCTAACCTCCCACATGTGCAAAAAGTACTGTGGTTTGTTTTTGAATAAATATGAGCCTTGTTTTAGAGTCAGTTATAGTGCCTTTCATTAGTTACTATAAATCTCAGATCCAGGGAAGACTTCTGGTCAAAGGATTTAAGGCCTCACTGTCTCAACCCATGGCTATCTTCTCAAACAGAGAAGGCAATGACCAAGAATCCAGATATGCCCATGGGACTGCAGGAGGTATGGATGCGTCAGCCAGTCCAGAAGCACCTTCTGGGGTCATGATGCAATGAGTCTCTTTTGGCAGTTTGTATGAAACTCTCAAGTCCTGTCTTGGCTTGCCCACAGATTCACTGTGGGATCTGCAGTGGGGAGTGCATGGAGGTCTCCTCCTCAGACCTCCAATCTGCACTGTGACACTGCAAAGGAAATATGTAAGAAGCACTTGGGAAAACAAAACCAAACCAAACCAGCAATGTGTTCTCAACTGTGTTACAAGAGACCTGTAAATCCTACCACTTAAGAGATGAAGCCGTGAACTACACAGTGAGACCCTGTCAAAGAAAGGAAGGAGAAAGGGTAAAAAAAAGACAAGGCACATATTAGGACATTAGCGGTATTACCCAAACAAATGTGCCCCCCCCATCTCCCAACTCCTCACACCCATTTTGTGATGAGCTTCTTCTTCAAGTATCATCCTGAGGCCATAAAGGTATCCCACAGTGAAACATGTAGATGGCCAAAGGGACTAAAGGGGCCAAAGGTGGTCAGAATGAAATGACATGGCCCTCATTCATGCACATACATCTCATAGAAAGCACTGCAGTCTACGTGAGCTCTGGGTCTGGGTAAGGAGTCTTCACCCTGGACAGAGGAAGGCTATGGTTGAGGCCCTGGCTTTGGCTAGCTATTCTTTCCCACATGGATGGGTGTGATGATCTGAGATATAACAAAAGAGGCCTAAAGAAGAAATCAGTCTTTAAAACAGACCCTTGAGGTCTTGCATCTGTTCTGTGTACCTGAGGAGACCATTCATTAACCTAGACCAGTTTCCTGACTCAGAGCTCCAAGCTTCTCAGGGAACCGTGCCTTGAAATTTATAGCAAGACCTAGAATAATTCTTTGTTCACACATTTTCTGTGTCCGTGTGGAGCCCTGCAGCTGAGAAGGAGCTTTATAACCTCTATCCTTAGGGAGGCAGAGCCATGTGCATGTGGATGATCTGGGAACTGGATGCCTTTGGGCAGGTCCCTTGCTAAACTCCTGCTGTAGTTCCCTCATCTTCAGGAGGAAAGAGGAAGATTAAGAACTTCTGAGAGGTTTATTAAGAGGAGTAAATAGGAAATACATGTGACAACCCCTGCAGCACCAGGCACCTGGCAAGATTCAATGCTATCCTCCTCCCACCCTTCCCTGCCCTCAACACACTTGACTACAACAAGTCCACTAGACCATAAAATCCAAAGAAAAATAAATACAATCTCTCATGCCAAAGATAAAAACAATGTCTAGTTGATGGGAAACCTGCTGTCCCTTGCAGTCATCCCTGAACCACCTGTCCAACTCATCTCACCCTCAGACACACTCCTGTGAGAGCATCATGTCTCCCAAACCCAGCAGGCCCATTCACTATGTTGGCCTTTCGGGCGATGTCCCTATGGCCAGAAAAGCATCTGATAGTGACATGTACAGATAGCCAAATTGAAGGAGGTAGTCAGGTTGAAATTACATGCTACTCATCTTTGTTAGCTCAATATATTCCAGCCCTGGCAGCAGTAGTATGCTTCCAAGCAGGTCACTGACCTGAGCCAACTTGGTGCCCTTTAGAAGTACTGAGTAGGGGCTGGCGGAGAGCGTGGGGATCACCTAATCCAGCCTCCCACCTGATGACAGGCGTATTACCAAAGCTGAGCAGTCACTTCATGCTACTGCCCGCCTTGCATGATGGCCTCCTCAGTGATGCCAACGCACCCAGTCTGAGGGCCAGAACACCCTTGCTCTTAACCCTATTTCATCTGGAAGGTCTCAGCATCAATGTCTCCTCCACGAGTGCCCTCCCCATCTTCAGGGAACAATTCCTTGCTTCCAGTGGTCTCACTCTCCCTGTTTTGCTCTACACTAGATGCTTGCTGGTTTCCTAGTGGTCTCGCCCACTAGATGTCATATTATTAAAGTCAAGACTGACACTGTCCTTGTCCCAAACCGCACAAGCATTTTGTTCAGTACTCAGTATTTATTGTCTTAATGAATGAATAACAACTCTAAGAGAGGCACAGTTCCAAAAACCTTAAGCTGAGGCTTAATTCTGGGTATGTGAAAGCTCAAAGTCCTGCTAAATGGGGAAATGTCACACTTCTGGAGAGCCGGCTGACTGGGGTGGAGCTGGTGCTTAGCCCACTATGGCTTCGAACTCTTGCACAGGTTCAGCCTGGCCGGGGATCTTTAATCTGCCTAGTTAACTGTTAATCAATAGGGCCTCAGAGACACAGCTGCCTGCATCATTCACCTGGGAGCAGGAAGGGCAATTCTTTGTGGGCCTTCTACATCAGGAGCTGGCTCTCTCCCCAGGCTTGACAGCTACACACTCAGGGCTGAACAGTCTGTGGGCTCCTGTTGCAAGAACATTAATAAAGTCACATTTCTCAAACACCGGCTGCTGAGGGTGACTCCAACACACCCTTGCTCAATTACAGTGCCCCTGCCCCCCTTTAAAGTCTTGGATTTTTGGAACAGTGGTGGGAAGGATTCATATGGTTTACAGGACCACAGCCTTGAGTGTCTGAGCCACACTGATGAAGCAAGCTCAAAGCCTAAGCATAGGAAACTGGTAAAACACGGAGAGCCACTTCAGAGGCTTAGTGGACCCTGGGAAATGTAAGTGTGGGTAGGTTCTGAAGTGACAAGCAGAGCTGACACAGAGCTGCAGTCAGCTGTGAGCACTAAGAAGGTTCTCAGAACTGAGGGCTCCAGGTTTGTGTCTGAGGTGACTGAACAGCCTCATATCCAGGATCAAGCTGCTGCCTAGCCGGGTAAAAACCACTAGGGCTGGTCCAGCACAAGCTCAGTGGGAGAACCCTTGCTCAGTATGCACAGGGCCCTGGGTTCTATACTCAGCGCCAGGGAGAAAGAGAAATGTCTCCACCAGGAAGTTAACTCTGTTGGAAGGTTTCCAAAGGGAAAGTCCCTCAAGTTACTCAGAGGGAAAAAAGATTACCTACTCAGTCTGGAATCTGGGATGTTTTATGCAGATGTCTGCAGCTCACGTTAATGAAGGGAAGTCAGCTGGCCTTTGATTATTCAAACAGGCTACCTCTATTAAGGATTGCACAACTCATAAGAAATGAAGGGGTGGATTTGTCTTTTTGAAATTTTTTACTTTAAAAATCTTAAACCTGTTTTGCTGGAATTACCCCCCCCCCCATGGAGTTTTTCATCCCAACTTATTCTTATGTACTTGTTAAAAGCTTCCGCACTGGTGAGAATGTCAACACAAAGTCAGCACAGAAACCTGGGTGGCTTCCCTCAGAAGCCAAGGTGCAGGGAGCAGGGAGCATTCCCTGGCAGCCACAGGATTCTCAGCCTTGCTATATACCGGAGTTGGTGTGTATGTGTGTAGGTGCGCTCACACACACGTCTTGTGCTCGCAACAGATGGAGGATCAAACCCAGAGTTTCACCAGTGCCAAGTACACACTGTCCCA
Source organism: Uromys caudimaculatus (assembly GCA_028551405.1). Lineage (NCBI taxonomy): Eukaryota > Metazoa > Chordata > Mammalia > Rodentia > Muridae > Uromys > Uromys caudimaculatus. Next base: position 36,570,290 of record CM052700.1, read on the forward strand.
CTTAGCTAACTCCCTAGTGCATGACTTTTTTTTTAAAAATGTGGGTTAATTCAACCTGTAACTTTCAGGTAACAGGGGGTCACCCAAATTATCTAAGAACCGTCACTGTGGGACAAACTTCCCTTGTTTTTCCTACAAATCCCTTTTATAAAGTGTGATTTTATTTCATAATAATGTGGTTAGAGGGGACAGATGCCATTCAGCTCAGGGCAAAAGCCAGACCAGAATGCAGGGGAACACAAACAACCTCTCCCCCTCCTGGGGCAAACTGCTGTGCTAGAGCAATGGAATCCACCTGGTTCCGGAGCAATCTAGCAGAGACAGAGAAAGCCTCCATCAAACCACAGGGGAGGATAAGCCCAGCAATGGAGAGAGTGGTGAGGAAAAACCACGGGAAAATAGACAGGGAGGGTGGGAAAGGCGCACCTTAGGAAAACTTCTTCTCAGGCCCTGGGGCTGCACATGGGGGTGTTTGTGGAAGGGAGGGAAAATATCCCTGTTTCCTGAGGCAGCTCCAAGAAATCACGAGTGGGTGTGAGAAACAAGGAAGCTCGTGGATTAAAAAGAAAGAAAAGAGAAGAAGGGGGGTAGGGAGTCAGGGAAGGGGAGAGCAGGATCCTTGAGAGACAGGGGAATTAAAAAACACCATGGCAACAATCCGGTCCACCTACTACCCCTGGCCGCCCACCCACAGCCTGATTCTTTACTGACGCATTTTGAGAACAAGCTGGTTCCTACCAGCTCAGGAAGGTGAGCAAACCCAGAGAGCTCATTAAATCCCAGCTCTGAGACTCTTGCCTGCCTGCAGATAGTGAGCAAGGAGGACATAAATAGAAGTTATGTAACAGCTCTTTGTTTATTCCTGTGCTCACCAAAAACATGCGGCAGGCATGACCTGGTTTTTCTTTAAAGTTCGCCTTGGCTTGCTGGTTGAGGACTCTAATGCAGTTAGGAACCACCTTAAAGTTTAACAGCAGGATACAGACTTCTGAGTTAAAAGGAACTCAGAACCAAGTTAGGAGTCCTTGGGGCAAGTTATCTTTGGATATTAAAAACAAACAAACAAACAAACAAAACAACAGCAACAAAAACAGGTGAAAAATCTTTGGGATTTCCTCTTAGGACCTTTTGTGATGGAAACTGAGAAATTGGGGATAAGCACCGCAGAGCCAGAGGAGAATGAGTGAAGGAACAAAGAAATAGAAAGGGAAAGCAAGCAAGCAGGAGTGCCCCAGGTATGGTGTAGGAGCTGGTTCACTGCAGACAAAAAGGAGAGGGAGCACATAGAGGACAGGTGCATCTGGGAGAGGCCAGAGATGTGACCAGACTGAGGGGCACCGGAGTGGAGGGGACCAGACTGAGGGGCACCGGAGTGGAGGGGACCAGACTGAGGGGCACTATTTGAGGAAAGGGGGAAGGGAAGAGAGGGGAGCCATGTGCATCATCCACAAGGCCCAAACGTACAACAAGAGCGGGCAACCAAAAAGGTTGGATTATATAGGGAAGAGTGGCCCAGTTCCTGGACTGGAGAAATTTAAATTAGGGAGTGGGGTTTGCCAGCCAAGAAGGCCCTGTAACAGGTAAGGATTGAGGGACACGGGGTGAACCTCCAGGCCAGGCCTGATGTGTTTATAAAAGATAAAGATATAATGTATCTTCTGTGGGTGTGTGGGTGTGGTGAGGTGTGGGGGAAGGGTGTGCCTCAGCAGGCCCATGCCGAGGCATCCCTTCCCCCTGAGGGACCAGCCACACCAGGGTATAGTATAGAATAGTTTATTCAGGGCATGGGGAGGGGAGTTGAGAGGGTAGTAGAGGCAGAGAGAGGGAGAGAGTAGAGACGTAGAAGAGTAGAGGCTGGCCATGACCACGTGGAGAGAGGGGGCAAGGCAAGAGAGCAAGAGCAAGGAGCAAGAGAGGCATGAGAAGGGAGAGAAAGGGAGGGAGGGATAGAGGGAGAGGGGGGAAGGGAGGGAGGAGGGGGCAAGCAGCTGCTTTTATAGTGGGCCAGGCCCACCTGGCTGTTGCCAGGCAACTGTGGGGTGGAGTTTAGACAGAATAACAAGGCCCACTTTGACATGTTATATGCCACCTCAGCCATTTGTCCCAGGTTTGAAACATAACATCTAGTACTAGAGATCAAGATTTCCAGCTAAGTGCTGGGTTCTAACTAACTCCCAGACGCAGGCAGCCATCCCTCTTTCTTTCCCTTAACAGGTAAGACAGTAAGAATCCAGCTACAAAGGCCTCTCCACAAACAAGATGACACAAACAAGCCTTGCACTGTAAAATCAATAGGCCCTAAAGCCTGGCCTGTTTTAGCCTGACCCTCCAGTGGCTGAGTCCTGGACTCAGTTGTAGACTCTCCTAGCCTTCCTTCCAAGGAGCTGTGCTTACAGGATGAGCCAGAAGACTTCTTGCTTAACCTGTTGAAGCTGTCAGACTGTTTCAAATGCTGTTACCATGTAAACTTCCCTAGTGGGTCGTTCTTCAAGACAACATTACAGGTGCTGGTCCCAGGAAGCTTTTCCCGAATCTTAGAATGTACATGTAGACTAGGGAGACTTTTAAACTCATAATACAAGGGTTTCAACTCAAACGTTTTCAAAGGTTGGACAGGTAGACATTAGTCACATGAAGGGTAGGCTGTGATGTCCTTAGAGCACAAAGATAGCCCACTTTAGTGCTCTAAGTCTATGTAAGTTCAGTGTTCTGGGCAAGCAAAATCACTCTGGTGGGCTATAATCCTTCAGCAAGAGATGCTGTGGTTTTCATTGTACTGTGGGATTTCCTTCCAAATCAGAAGTCAGAAGTAGTCAAAACCAGAGCACTTAGATCAGGCAGGAGGCTGGGGATCAAATGAAGGCAATTAAGGATATCTTTCGTCACAATGGTAAAAGTTCCAGATGACTCATATAACGACTAGGCCATGAGGTGGTGGTTGTTTGTTTTTAGTTTAAAAAGATTAAAGATCAGCAACAAGGATTCATGGTGATTAAGCACAAACCCCTCACCTAACCCAGGAGGAAAGAAGTACAAGATTCAAGGCAGTTGTTGAAAAAGCCAGACAACCTCTGGTTTGGCTGTGTCACTGAACTACACGACGAGTTTTTCTATAAGCCCCTTAGCTCCATGCCTTCTCCTGTTCTCCATCCCTGCAAAGAAGCAGCTCTTCCCCCTTCTACAGTACAGAGAGTGAGGAACTGGCAGAAACCGACACATCTTCATGTGCCGACGCAGCAACGTTGCCAGGTAACAAATGTAGAAATGTACTCAGAAAACTGTATGCGACAATATGCAACCTCCGCTCTGCAGCTGATAACCAAGAGAGTGTTAAAACACTATGTTCTCTTAACACTTCGGTTTTAGTGTGAAAATAAAATTAAATGGGATACTTCCTCATGTAAATACAAGGCAGGCATACATCTCACACTTACATGCCAACCTAGGAATAGTAGAAGGGGGTTTGCAACACCCATCACAGGTCTATCCCAGCAATCCCGCTCCCTCCATATGAAGTCCAGAAAACACCAAGAATGTAGCGACTGAACAAGAGCTTTCTGTATGATGGATGTATTCTCCTCTGGCCAGACAAAGCTACACGTGATGAGAATACAAATACAAACTGAAGAAAAGCTTATAGAGCAATATGAAGCTGAACATGCTTCCCTGTACAGGCTCATGAGTCGACCTTTAAAACTGACTGGTTATGCCAAAGCAGCAAGTGCTTGCTACTCAGATCAATCAAGACCTTGGCCTTCTCGCACCTCCAAAGCTATCTAACAAGGCCACAGCCAGAGTGAACAGTGTACCGACGAACTTTCTGCCCGTGTGGCCCGAAGTGTGTCCTATAGGACGTAGGTGAGAGAGTGGTGAGGGGGAAAGACTTGCGTTCAAACCCTGGTTCTGACAGTTGGGGACTGAGTAATACTGGATTTGTTGAGTCTCGGTTTCCTCATCTGTAACTGGAGCCATCTCATATAACCCGATATTGTTAGGGACACTTGATGAAGGTATCCCTAACTTTTCATTCCCTTTTTTTTCATTCCTCAATAAAGAATATGCTTCAACCAGCAAGGGTTTGGATATAGGGAGAAATGTGGTCCATTTATCTACTTTGCCAACGGGCAGAAGGTGAGGTCTAGTAAGTCTCACATATGCCAGTGAGCATATGCTCTTTAGATGCAAATAAAAAGAAAATCACTGATAATAAAATCTAACTCTTCTTAAGACCGTTGATTAAATGCACTGCTTTCCATGTCACAGAGTTTCACAGGATTGTCTTCTTGTCACTAATTTTCATGGACCTGGGAACCTGAAACTTGCTGGAGGGGAAACTTGTAATGTGTACAAGTTTTATTTGGCAAGCGAGCAATGCCCAGGCTGAAGGGAAAAGCCTTTCATGGCTGCTTCTTCTGTCATTTATGGCCAAGTTTACTGACAAAACAAAACTACCAACTGCACAAGCTATCTTCTGAGGTACTAGAATGACAGAGCATCCTCCAAAGAGAAGGCGCAGATGCCATTTATCTTACAAAAAAGATGCAAGGTCCCCAAAGGGGGCATGGAGCCATGTCAATGTTAGGAAAACTGGTGGCAGTTTCTTAGCACTGAGAGAGAAACTGCGGCAATACCAGGGCACAGCATCTATGCGGCCACCAGCTGGCTCTGGCATTCTGAGTGCCTGCGACTCAGGGACCCCGATCCACTTCAGCAAATAAAGGGGTCACAGTAGCACCTTTCACACAGGACTGCCACAAAGTAAAAATGAGTTTAGGCAGAAAGGGCACCAAGTTGAGTTCCTGGCTTCTGGTACTCCTTATTTACTATTAGTTATTATTGGGTTATTATTAAGAAGTAGGAAGTTATTATTAAGAAGAAAAAAAGAAAAAACTAGCCCATAAGATATTTCTCCATTAATCATATGGACTTATTTCCCTTGGGCTCAGATAAACCTATTTTCTTCTTATTCTTAAAGAAAGCACTCAAGATGCCAATAACCATTAACAATTTATCCTGATGTTGGCAACCAGAAGAGTAGGATGGTTAAAAACATGGTGGCACATAGAACCAGGGCCAGAACATGTCTTTCTTCGGGGATTGTTTTCTGAGCACCCAGCATGGTGCGCATGCTGTGGAATCTGATGGGTGTTTCACCTGGATATTACACTCTCCAGTGAGTGGAAGAGGGAAGAAGGACAACCCCAAAGTACCCTAAAGTAAAGGCTACTCATCAGCAAGAACCATGTCAGGCTGGATATGTGTCAGTTGAGTGAGGATTTTAAACATATGGCCTCACCAAGTTCCTAGGACTGACCCACAGAGTGGGATCATGGATACCGCCTCATCGCACTCAGGCTGAACATGCTTCTTCTAGCACATGAAACAGCTTCTTTAGAGCACTGGGTGGGACAAGAAGATTTGACCTTGGTCCATTTGAGGTGGGATCATTTCTATCCAATTAAGGCACTGTGACCAGAGGTGGAGATCCCCCTGCCTTTCCCTCAGGGGAAAGTTTTCAGAATAGAAGCTATTTCAGTCAGGGCCTGGGAAGCCTTCTAGGCTAAGGGAAAGTGAGCATGTTCCATACAGAGCAAAGGCATTTCAGTAGGTGGCCCAACCTAGTTCACCTGCATGCAGGTATAGGGATGGACAGTAAGTGGGAGAGAGAGGGCAGAGACCTAGACAGTGCCCCATCTTACAGGGCATCCAAAGATGTCACCAGAATGTCAATGGAAGTCTGTTCTCCATGAGAGGTTTTGAAGATAGGGGAAAAGATGGCCAGGCTTCTCTTCGAGGGTGCCACTGACAATAATGCTGAGAAAGGCATGAGAGCTGTGGAAGGGCTGTCCTGCTGCTGCATGGGAAAAGCATCCAACTCAGGCACCATGCAGTCAAGGCAGGTAGGGTGCATAGCAAGGTGACTGAGAGCATGAGCTCCAAAGACTAAGGCTTGGTTTTCCGTCCCATTCCAACTCTAGCTGGGCCGCTCTGCACATATTATTGACTCTAGAGTGCCAACTCCCTGGTTGAATGGAAGCTGTAACTGAATCCTGGCCGAAAACTACTGGGAGGTTAAATAGGCACAGCATTGATCTGTGACCAACAGTAACAAAGAAAAATAATTAACGACTTCATGGGTGCTAGCGTAGGTGGCTGGGGGCTTGGAGGTGGTGACTCATGGGCAAAGTCTTGGTATGCAAATGGCACGGAAGAGAAGAGAGTAGATGGCAGCCTGGCTGATGTCACGTTCACCTAAGAGTTATGTGAGGTAAAGATGCTCTAAAGGGATTTGAACAGAGATCTAGAAACTGGTAAAGAGGTGGGGCCAGAAGCTACATCTTCAGGAGCTGTTGGCATAAGTGCTGGCTGGATGCCTTGGGAATGAATGAGATCATGCAGGAAGTATATGGGAGGAGGAGACAGATGGGAGACAAGGTCCCAACAGTTCAGGTATCTCAAAGGTAACTATGTGCCTTTAGGGATCCCTGTCGTTTCCTCCAGGAGAACCTCTGTGAGAAGCACAGAAACAGCAGACCACAAAGCTACAAGGAAGTGACTAACCTTAAAAACGGGATGCCCTTAGGATGAATGGTCAGAGAAGGCCTACAGGTCACAAGTCTGGAAGCTCAGGTATCTAGACTCTAAGCCACATGGACACTTCCCTGAGGATGAATGCTTTACCCTGCCTTCTGGATCTAAGATAAAAGGCAGTTAGCAGAGGTAGAGAATTATAATAAGGGGAAAGAGGGTATTATCTGAAGGAAGGAAATAGTGTTCTAAAATAAACCCAACCTTAACCTACTTCCAAAAGGAAGGAAGGTAGGCTGGATGGACGGATGACTGAGTGGACAGGCACATAGACAGAGACGATACTCCTTACTCTGAATTTCCTACTGTTAGCTAAGTGGCCACAATATCTTGGGACTTCAGATACTGTTCATCTGATAAATGTCAGACACCTAAAACCTGTAATTGCCAACCTGGGGTATGTGCAAACTCAGAACGAGGGAGTAAAATCCATGCCTCTTTTCTTTGTATGGATTATTATTCAGTTATAACAATCAAGTAAGCACAAGGTTGGCAAATGATTTTCTGAAAGTCAGCATGACAAAGGGTCACTATCTTTATTCTAACTGCTCAGCTCTGCCCCTGTGAGTGGAAGCAGCCATGAAGGACACTGAAGGACAGCTGTGTTCCAATAAAACTTTATACAAACATGGACAGTTGGTTAGATGCGGTCCTTGGGCCACTGCTTACCAATCCCAAAGCATATTGTAAGAAGGAGAATCTGGTGTCAGTTTGTACTGCATGTTCAGAAGTCACAAGGACAAGTGCAGATGGGTACTGACCTAGAAGTGGAAGAAGAGATAGGAAGTCTGGACCTGCTGTGTGTCCAGGAGATGAAAGGAAACAGGCTCAACTTATAAATGAAGTATTCTCTGACACCTTCTTTAGCGTTCTTTTTATTTTATGTGAATGGATGTTTTGCCTGCTTGTATGTCTATGTACCACAGGTATGCTGTGACCACAGAAACTAGAAGAGGGTGTCAGATCATCAGGAACAGGAGTTATAGGTGGTTGTAAGCTGCCATGTGGGTGCTGGGAATCAAACTAAGAGCAGTTGTGTTCTTAACCACTGATCCATCTGTTCAGCCCATTCTCTGGCTTTTTTATTTGATGCTCTTTAGTCATGCAGAGACTGCAAGATTTGAGCACTCCTTCAGATGTCTGGTCTTAGAACTCTATTCCTGCCTATAGGTTTTACAGGAGGGGAGGAGACCAGGACTTTGCTCTTTATCTGTTCTCTCCTCTTAGTTTTCTTTGTGGATGGCCAGAAGAGCTGATATACCTAAAAGTCCCCTTCTGTCTGTGTGGGACTTTGCCACTCAGGAAAGAGCAATATCAGGTCTCCACTATCGCTAGAAGGACTATCCCCATGAGGTGTGCTTCTTCCTAATGACACAACTGTCAGTCTTGGATGAATAAGCCTGGTGATTCTTAAAGCAGTGTCCTGCCCTTAACAGCCAAATTGAATGCTTTCAGACCCATGCACTGCCAAAGGTTGTCACTTGGGCAGACACACTAACAACCAGAATAGAGCTCTGAGAGTTCACATTTTTCTTTGCCAGGAAGTTAGGTGAGTTTGATGTGCCTGAGTGTGGTAACTGCTGTGTGTGTCACACACGTATTGAAGCTGGAGAAGGACATTAGGTATCCATTTGTAGTGATCTCCACTGTGTTCCTTTGACAGCCTCCCATTAAGCCTAGAGCTTGATGTTGACCATCAAGCAGCAGAGACACTCCTGATTCTGCCCCTCACAGTGCTAGGGTACCAGGAACGCGTGCACCTACATGCTCATGAGAACTCATGTTTGCCTAATAGCATTTTTATCCACTGAGCCATCTCTCCAGCCCCTGCAGTAACTATTTTTGAATTATGGCTTTCTATGTGACCAGGATTTAGGCCAATAATCCAAAGGACTTTTGCTCAATGATACTCTGGTCTCCTGAAGAAGGATAGGAGGACAATACGCTCACATGTCAAAGGCATTAGAGGATGGGAAGAGAAAAGGCTGAGCCAGGAGAAAAAAACAGACTGGGCTATCCTCTGCTCATCGGGCATGACTACCAGCATAAGAAGTTACACAGTAAAGGGCAATCACATTTTCTAACTTTCTGGATGTTCAAAATCATCTTAAATACAGAAAGGTTTAAGAAGACTGAATGTAACAATAAGAGCTCAGAACATCCCACAGGCCTTTCTGGGTGATAAACCACTTCCAGAAACAAACAAACAAAAAACCAAAAATTTGACAGAAATCAAGGCCAATAAATGAAGCCTGTCTTTAAATGACAAGGAAATTCTTGAAACAATAGAAACTAATACTTGAATGTCTTAAGAGCTTGGAGGAGCTGACCACCACACAAGGCACTTTCTGGGACTCAGCAGCGGCCCAGAGAGGCAGCACTTGTCACCAGTGTGCTCTCCAGGTGAGCAACTAGGCAGAGAAAGGCAAGGGATTTTTGCTGGAGGCCTGAAGAAAGGGCATTTCTTGGGTCAAGCACTTTCACTTCTTGCTCTTTGTTTAATCTGCGAAGTTCCACAAGGGACTTTGTTTTCCAGACTCCATTATGGGAGAGAAACTGAGTTTCAAATTCAAAGTTACTAAAGGCTGACCAGGGCAAAGCTTGATTCTAATGTCCTACTCAGGAGACCAGAGCCCTTTGCGTGACAGGTCTCCCTTTCAAGGCTCTCTCCCAAATCTCTGAATATTTATGCATCAATTCTCAAAGGAGGGTCAGGACTCAGAGGTGGACCCTAGACATGTTTTTCTGGCAAGTGTAATTAGCCTCACTGTTCAGATTCCTCTGTGTTGACTGGCAGCCACAGTCCTGGGGGTGGGGTGGGATGTCTCTCAGAGATGTCAGTCTTAATACCGACAACCATCTATAAGTCCCTACATGTTGGGGGTATGGAGGGAGAACAGTCCCTGACTCTGGGGTTAGCTCACTTCTTTCCACATGGATAAAACCTGAGGTTAGAAAATACCACTTGAAAGTGACTCATTTCTAACTCCTCTGCCAAAAACAACACCCATTTACGTAACTCCCTCACACAGCATACTTTTCCTCCTCTTCAGGGCGACTGCCCTATCAAACTGAGGCTGATCGCCCCACAAGCTGGCCTTCTGTTTGTTACCAGAGAGTCAAATCACACTATTCACCTACATGCACCTATTTCTCTGTGATGTGGGGGGAGCGGGGGTCACAGACAGCCAAAGTAATGTGTTCCTCCCACACTGTGCTCTGCAGTGATAGGTCCAGAAGAGTACAATGTCATATCCCAGACCGGCTGGGACTCATTTCTTAACCCAACCTTCAAAAGTGGTCGGGGAAAGGCCCCGTGAATTAGGGAACTCTCTCTTTTCAGCTGAACTCACAGCTCAGTTTCTGGACTGAGTGCATCTCATATTTTCCACCTCTAGCTGTGTACGTGCAGAAGGGAAAACTTTCATTGGGTGTGTCTGTAACCCAGACCTTGGCAGAGGAATAGCCGTGGGCAGCCACATGATGTATGAAAATCACTGTGCTTCTGCAACTGGAGGCAAGTATTTCAAGAGGACAAAAAAATTGTCCCCTGAGTTTGCTCTATGGTTAGAGAAGCACATACCTCTCCAAACCTCTGCATTAGCTGTAAAATGTTTAAAGTCATGGAAGTTCATAGACAGAGTTTCTTCCTCCACATTCCAGGTAAGGACAACCCCTGTCCTCTGCAGGGAGAGGAAATGAAGGGAACTTCCCCCAGGTGCTGGTGGGAATATCTCAGTCGGAAGGAACACAGGAGTTGGCACGGACATGAAGGACGGATATACAGCACCATGAGGCTTACTGAGTGCTGTGTGTGCCAGAAATTAATTCATAAGCAAATGCTTATTTTATAGTTTCCCACTTGCGACAAAACATCAAGCAGAAAGGAAATATTTCTTCTAGGGGCTGGCACTGGATCAGGGACAAAGCAGCAGGAAGCAGTCTTCAAGATAAGCCTGATCTCCCACTGCCTGACAAGTGTGTCACCCATCCAGAAAGCACAAGGGGCTGTGCTACCATCTTCATGCTCCTGTAAAGAGCTGCTTGGAAGGTCCCAGGCAGGAGAATTACCATCATTAGAGAAGCCTTGGAAGGGAAAGAAGATTCTGAAAGCCTTGGGGGCAGGGTTCCTCCAAGTCTATTACGCCAGGCTAGGACAGTTGAACCTTGGCTTCTGACATTTTTCAATGATCCAGGTGCTGAGAGGTCTTCAGGACAAGAGTGCTGAGCAAGTGTGCTGAGCAAATGCTCCCATGCCATTGGTTCTGGTTTCCTACTGACTCTTTTGATAGTCTGGCCAGTTAAATCCAGGATTTCTGGAGAGCTAAGGTCCCCAGTGGCCTGATCCTCAAGACAAGACGGAGTTTTCACACTCCATCCAAAGGGAGTGGATATGTGTCAACACCTTCTACAAAGAAGGGATTGCACTTCCAAGAAAAAACTACACTCAATTCCAGAGAGTAGAGTGCTGTCCTTCCTGCACTCCCCAGTTCATGGCTTTGACTGACCCGTGCTGGCATGAACAGTCAATTATAACTGAAGGAAAATGGACTGGTTCCTGGGGCAGCCCTACCAATGCCCTTGCTGTTTTCCTCCCAATGGCAGGTTGAGGTCTTCTGCAACTGCCTTGGTTCATGGCTGGGGTGTAGTAGGCATGTCATCCTCAATTCTGAGCCCAGGCTTTAAAAGGATGGATAGCTGGGCGGTGATAGGAGAGGAGTGGGAGCTAGAGCCATGGCTCAGTGGGTAAGAATGCTCACTGTTCTTCCAGAGCATCAGAGTTTCAATCCCAGGACCCATGCTTATCTCACAAGTACCTGTAACTACAGCTCTGGAGGGTCCATTCTGGACTCTTAGTATACCTATTGGTATGTTTTTCATATGCTCAGCCAAGGGAGTGGCACTATTAGAAGGTGTGCCCCTTTTGGAGTAGGTGTGGCCTTGTTGGAGTAGGTGTGTTACTGAGGGTGTGGGTTTTAAGACCCTCATCCTAGCTGCCTTGAAGTGAGTTTTCCACTAGCAGCCTTTAGATGAAGACATAGAACTCTCAGCTCTGCCTGTACTATGCCTGCCTGGATGCTGCCATGTTCCCACCTTGATGATAATGGACTGAACCTCTGAACCTGTAAGCCAGGCCCAATTAAATGTTGTCCTTTATAAGAGTTGCCTTGGTCAACTGTGAACAGCAGTGAAACCCTAACTAAGACACCTATGGACAGGTTAAACATGGACAGACCCATACACAGATTCACCCAATTACACACATAATTAAAAATAAAAATAAATCTTAGTGGGGGAAAACAATGGGCAGCTTCAACTTCTATTGCTTTGAGCATTTCTCTAAGAACCCAGCCACCATGTGGTAGGAAGCCTCCACATACCGAGAACCAGTATACTCCAGCTCTGAGGATCAACTCCCATAGCCCAACAAGTGGCCATGCTGATGACTCTAGTCCAAACCTTCCTGATGAATTCAGCCAAAGTCAAGACCACACGGGGTGAAAGAGCCACCTAGCTGAGCTTCAGCCCACAGAAGCATGTGACTGCTATCAAGTGACTACTGGAATCTGAAGGGTTACTCAGTGATAGATAGCAAAGATGGACGTTGTGGGAGGTTTAACTGTACCCCTGACCCAACACTTGAGTGTATTTCATCTTACAGTACAGAATTCATGTGTGCATATCTCAGGGGGGAACTGGGCGTTTAAATGAGATACCGTAAACAAAAGGGAATCCTACAGAAGAAACCAAGGAAACTAAGCTGGATGCTAGCTAACTGTGGCCCTTGCTCCTAGGCCTATATTTTCATTTCTCTTAATTTTTAAAATTGCCACGTGCTACCAAACTGGCTCTTTGGGTATTCAGTTGGACTGATTTTCACATACATATAAAGTTGTGTGACTCCCAGGAAAGGAAGATACACAACACCCCCATGCTCCAAATATTCCCCTGTGCTCCTACACTTGACCAAGTTCTCCTGTAACCCCTGACCCGGAAGGCTGATCTGGTCTTCATCACTATCTGTCCTTCCAGAGAACCAGATAGATAAAACTTAGATGTTGCTGTCTGTACACTCACTGACTTCTTTTATTCAGCCTAGTGTGTGTGAGATAGACCTTGGTTACTGACTGATCACCAGCTTAGCTTATTTCATTGCTGAGTTCCTGCTGCAAGGATGTACCAAGGCTCACTTGGCCAATCAGTACTATTTCTAATAATTATTTTCAAAACTTAAAGATGACTCCAGGAAAGGACTCCCCAGGGAAATAACTAAACAACTAATATTACTTAAAACAAACAAACAAAAGTCTTGCTCTAAAGCTGTGAGAGTCCAGAAGTCCCTACCTGTTTCTTAACACGATAGACAGGGGAATGTGAACTGAAAGATAGATTTTGAACTGTAAACAAGGCAGGATTTGAAAGCTACTTTCCTTTTGCTTCCTGATATAAAAAGGTAGGAGAGTCTGAGAGTAGGTGAAAGGCACTTTAAACGTTAAGACTAAAGCACAGCCCTGCCTGCTTCTTGCCGTCATCCTTCTGACAACCTGCCACTGGCAAAAACAAAGCCCAGGAAACCCATGTGACCACAGCATACTGTCCTTCAGCGAACGTGTACATCACCAGAACAGGAAGTGCTAATGGGCAGTGAGTTCCAGTTAGGATGACCCTGTCTTTCATGGATCATAGCGTTTACTTCAGCAATCATTAATAGCCGCCACTTCAGTCTTAGCTGAGGGCAGACTCGTCTCCCAGCTGGTCATTTACTACTTTGAACCAGCTTCTCTCCAGCAAGACCAAACTCTGAGTCACCCTCTCTGGGGCTTTTAGGGTTCCTGTCCTCAGTTGGTCCCAGACAAAACCCTAGCTCTAAATAATTTTCTCCAGAGAGAAGAGAAGCTTAGGGCCAATCAGATCTCCCAAGTCAACTGCATGCTAGAAGAACAGCTCCTGGCAGCACAGGCCTGATGCTATGTAGTGGGCTGGACATCACAGAAGGACGTGAGGCAGAGGGAGCACAGTCTAGAGGCTGAGGACTATGTCCACACACACTGGCAAAAGCCTGCAGGTTATCTACACCCGCCCGATCCCTTTACCCATCCGTGTCCCGCTTCCTCGGACAGGGAGAGAAAGAAAGTACTTCTATCAGGAGTGGCTGACCAGAACTCATTGCAGCATCTCCTCTTCCGCCAAATCAAGTGAGTCATGCATGAGTGTGTGAAAACACGGGGCAAATATTCATAATTCCTGAATAAGATAAAGAACTGGAAGGAAAAGCAGCTTCTGTCTGCCTCGCCATCACTGTCAGGACGGATGCTCTGAGAAACAGGGCGTCTTGCCAGAACCCCAGATTCCACCTCAGCAGTGAGCCTTGGGAGCTGTCAGTCTCATTCCTGTGAGCCGCCCCACGCTTCCTTATTCCCTCACCCATGGTGGCTCAGAGCATCTACTCGACAGAAAGCCTCCAGAGACAGCAGGGATGTCTGCTCTCTCCTCTGCTGGACTCAGCCAGCTCGGTTTCAGGTCCAGGGTTGGCCTCAGCAGATGGTGTGGGTTTCACCCATGATAGTCTATCCATCTTCCCTCTAGCATCAGGGTCCCAGCAAGGCCTAGACTCTCTCTTAACCTCCCCCCTTTTCCTTTATCACTAAAACACACCTAGTTTAAGTGTAGGGCTCAGTGTGTAACCGTGTATATAATCACGTAACTGCTACCTACACAACGATACAGAGGCTTTTCTAGCACACAACGGGCTCCCTTGTGCCCCCTAGAGCTCCTCTCCCTAGCTAGTGTTGTTGTTATAGGACTCATCAGGAGGCAGAGCGCTTACTACCTCAGCCCCAAATCATTGCCATTTTCCCTTTTCAAGAAATAAATTTCATTGTGCATACTTAAGGAATGCAACATGATATAGTGAGGCACGTATAGACAGGACTTACTACAGTGAAGCCAATCCACCCATCCACCCATACTCTTACACACACATTTATTTTTTGTTTCCATGGCAACAGCAGAAAAAAAAAAACCCTCAGCTTTCATAGACCTCATACAAGTTGCAGTTTCATCACCTGTATCAATCCTTGAGCTGTGCATTAGGACACTAGACTTGTTAATACTACAGATTTGCTACTTAGCACATTTGTGTCTTTTTGTTTCCTCCTCAGTGACGAGGACCAAACCCAGGGCTTTGTGAGCTATGCTACCACTGAGCTATATTCCTAGCACCTGATCTTTACTGAGGCCTGTTCTCATGGCCTTAACCTTGCTATGGAGGAGCCATTTGCACTAAATTCTCCCTCCTCCTTCATCTACTTCCCATGTACTGAGATTACATCAAATTGATTTTTTGTTGTTCTTGTTTTTGAGACAGTGTCTGTCTATATATATCCCAGGCCATCCTGGAACTCACCGTGTAGATTAGGCAGGCCTTGATCTCATAGAAATCTGTTTGCCTCTGCCTCCCAAGTGCTGGTATTAAAGGTGTGTACCACAATGCCCAGCCAGCAGATTAGCTGTGAATTACTGTCTGTCTCTTATGTGGCCTCTGATGACAGAGTTAGAGCCTTAAATGATAGATTTGAGGCCCTTAGAGGGGTACATTGCTTCTCATCTAAATCTCAGTTTTCATCCGGGCTCTCTACTCCTCTTACATAGTGCGCTTAGGTCCACAAGGCCCAACCCCTCTTCATACCCTCTGCGCCTTGCTAGCCAGCCTTCCCGTGCTGCAGGCCTCACATCTAGTTCTTACCTGGCAATCCTATGCCCATCCTTGAAAGCCCAGGTCACCAGAAAACTTTCCACAAGCTCCTTATCTCCCTATACTGATCTATCTATCATCTATCGATCATCCATCCATCTATCTATCTATCTATCTATCTATCTATCTATCTATCTATCTATCTATCTATCTATCTATCACCTAGAGATATCTATCTATCTATCTATCTATCTATCTATCTATCTATCTATCTATCTATCTATCTATCACCTAGAGATATGTCCTTATTGCCTTTGTCGGCAAGTGGTTTCCCCAGCACAACCCCTCTCACTGAGCAGCTATAAGCTCTGTTCTTGACATGTAGATTCCTGGATGGATGTACACATCTCCCCCATCCTTGCTAGACATTCCATTTTTTTCTTTTTTGAGACAGAAATTTGTAAAGCTTTTATAAGAACATGGAGAGGTATTTGGGCATGCGGCTCTGCTGGTGGGACATTTGCCTGGCCACGTGGATATTTCGATCGGTTGATCTGGCCGCAGGTGACCCAGAGCATTTTAGCGCTCCTACCAGCACAGGGCCCTGACTCTGTGCGCACAGTGCTTGCAGGAAGAGCATCCCAACCAGGGGAAGGAGCCACGAATCCAGCCATTCTCACACCCAGATAAAACCAAACAGCAGTCTCAATATATCAGGACTCACATACTCATGTGCGCATGTGACGACTCAGACAAGCAGTAGACTTTGCCACTGGCACGGGTGAGTAACTCATTGCCACAAATCTCTGGGCATAATAAGAAACTTTGAAGTGTGTGTTGGACCAAGTAGGGATTGGAGGGCAGAAAGAAGGGCCCTGCAATGGGTCATGCAAGGCGCAGGCTTCCAGGCTGGAAGAGGGAGCAGAGGCTAGAGTCTAACCCGTGCTGTGTTTGCTAAGTCAGTGTCTTGGCCCAGAACACATCTATCCTTAGGGAGAAACAACCTCTTCTGATATAGGAAGATATGAGACTCTAGCAGTACATGTTCCAAATTTAAATGTAAGGCCAAGAGTATATCATCAGGTCAAATACAGACATAGGGAAACTTATTACATGAATTAACCTAAACAAAATTTGGATCAAAATGAGTGTGTGTATGTGTTCACAGGTACATACATCCAAAGAAAGCCTCATTCAGTAAAGCTCACAATAAAGGAAAGACTCAGGCAGAATGGGATTTTAAAAATGGTTACAGGGCTCAAAACTAAGGAGGCCGAGGCAGGAGGATCATTGGGAGTCCGGCCTACAGAGTGAATTCCAGGCCGCCTACTGCACGGAGAGACACATCTCATACACACAACTGTTAAAATAAAAAGAATCATTTTAAATGTCATTTCTAGCTTAGCATGGTATCATAATTGTGTCTGTAGTCCTGCTACTAGGAAAGCTGAGGCAAAAGAACTACCTGAAGCCAGGGGATCAGGGTCAGCCTGGACAACCCAGTAAGAGCCTATCTAAGAGGACAGGAAGATGAAAGAAAAAGCCACTTGTATGTAAAAATTGTAACACACTCACATACACAGACACATGTATTAAGGTTCCTTTAAATGAACTCTGTGGGGCTGGAGAGAGAAGACATTTTACAGAGGATCCAGGTTCAGAGCCTGGAACTCACAAATGGTGGCTTACAAGTGTGAGCAACTCCAGTTCAAGGGGATCTGGCGCCCTCTTCTGGCCTCTGTGGACACCTGCATGCATAGTATGTACATAAACTCATACAGGTACACACATACACATAAAGGAACCAAACTTATTTTTTTAATGGTCTGTTCAAGGACATTTGCCAAAATTAATATTGTTTAACCATTATTTTAATAATAACATATTAGTATTTTAAATATGATTAAAAAATACGTATCATGTGCAGCCAACAAAAATGTCATTATCTTTGACAACCCAGCCTGAATCTCTTTTCCCTATTAGTCATTTGTTTCATTGAGATTTTAGTTTTAAGGTAGAGTTTATAGTTAACAGTAGTTATAGAGCCTATAGATATGTAAACATTTTCGATCTCCTAAACAGTACAAGTCTGAACACTTTTCTGCTTGCCTAATGACGAGAGCATCTATATTCCTGAATAAAGACTATAAACAGACTTTAATCATCCATTTGACACATGTTACAACATACCTACACTGCATTTCAAACACACCGTATACTTTGGAAATATACTTAAAAAGACAGAATAGTCACAGCATGAGAAAAATGAGCTCTCCCTCATGAGACCAAGGCTCAGCCTGGGGACCTGGCCCTCAGAACCAGGTATGACACAGGTTGCCTCATGGCTTCCTACCTGGATGGTGGTATTGCCTCCTTCCAGAAGTGCGATGGCCAGGAGAATGCTTTCGTGGAACACTCGGTCACTGGATGCATTCATTATGAGATCAATGACCAGATTGGAGGCTCCCTCCTTGTCGAGGTGACACTGAACCTCAGCCAGACTCATCTCACCTCTACTTGTGGAGCTGGATCCAGGACCTCCCCCTGGAAAGGCAGAATATTACTCTTATTAAGACATCGAAAGCTATTAGTGATTTGCATATTTACTAAGTGCCAACTTAGTCAATGCTCTAAATAGTTGCATTATTTCCTTTAACCCTCTTAGCAAGCCCAGAGAAAAATGCTGATGATTGAAGGGGTTTGTCTCAGGACACCTAAACTTACAAGTGGCAAAGATAGTACTGAATTCAGGTAGACAAAATGAATGAAAATTGATAAATTTTCATCAAATGACTCAAAGCCATTCAGCCAATATGGTATCTTAAAATATGATGACTTGGGACATAATCATTAAGAATTGGTTTAAGAGCCAAATCAAAAGGAAACATCTCTCAAGACTCCTCCTCCTCAAAAAGGTTTACCCAAAACAATTACCACCAGCCTTCTTTCTAATAAACTCCTTCTTTGACACCATTCATTCATTCAACAAATATTAGGCAGCGTTTGGCATGAAGACAAGAGCTGAGGTGGGGGAGGGGTGAAAAAAATGAAGTCCCCCTCTCCACAGCTCTTCAGACAAGATGGATACAGTTTAGAAGAAAGGTCTATGGCACTCAGTGGGCTGGTTTCTGGTTATTTTGGAAAGTACCTATTTAAGAACACATCTTCAATTATTATTAGTAATAACTGAAACAATAAAACACGGAAAAATGGACTGATTAACTTCAGAATGCAAAACCCCATCTATCACTCCTTCCCTCCAGAGCTCAACAGAATGCTACTCACTGCAGCCCTAATACCTGTGCACCATCTGCCAGAGCTGTAAGGCTGCTCATATGGGCATATCTCCCCATTGAGATACCTTCCAATTTCCTCATGTATCTGTCAAAAACTCACCTCAGATAATACAGAAAAACAGTTTTGAGCTGTCGCATGAGAAACGTTTCTGTAAGACTCATGGGATATCTGGGGTTTGAAAAGCTGAGTTTCATCTCTACAGTGGCCAAGAACTACATCATCGCTGAAGCCTGCAAAGCTCTTTGAATCAGACAAACTTCAAGTTTTCATCAGAGGAAAGCCAAACACCCTACCCACAAGGTGCTAGGATAAATACATTAAATACTAGGATTATTAAAAAAAAAAAACTCAGAGGCTGGGCAGTGGTGGCGCACATCTTTAATCCCAGCACTTGGGAGGCAGAGGCAGGTGGATTTCTGAGTTCGAGGCCAGCCTGGTCTACAGAGTGAGTTCCAGGATAGCCAGGGCTACACAGAGAAACCCTGTCTCGAAAAACCAAAACAAAAAACTTAAATGTATTTTATGTTTTATGTTTTGCATGGAACTTTCTAAGGATCTGAATCTGCTCCACAACCACAACTCCAAAATTATATCTCAATAACTCACTTTTGTGTCTTGAGCACTAGGAGACACACACACACACACACACACACACACACACACACACACACACACACAGTTTGAACTCTGTGTGTGTGTGTGTGTGTGTGTGTGTGTGTGTGTGGTTTGTAAGAGACTTCTGTTTTTCTGTTAAGCTGTGCTAAAAATAGTAATTGTCACATAAAGGGGTAGCTTGAAGAGTGTTTGAAAAATCCCGCAGAGCATTCAGCAGGCACATAATAAATGCTACCTTTCACCATATTGGCTGCCATCATCCTCATCAGTTTGCGGATAATCACAACTCCTAATAAACACAGGACAGGAGACAGTGAAATCTAGCTTCCCACACCACCCGAGTATCACCCAGAGGGTCACGGCATGGGAAAGAAGAGCAAAGGATGTATGTAAAACATACATGCATGGAAATGCTATCTTATAGCATGAAACATCATGTAGCACACAGATGGTTCATCAAAGACAAAAAGAGTTACGACAACAACAATAACAACAACAACCAAGAGAAACAAATAAAAAACAAAGAAAACCAAAAACTTTCCAATACAAATACATCTAAGCTTCAACCTGTCGAGCAAAAGCAGGCAGCCACTTGTGACATGTCCGTTCACACAAGATGCTCATTAGCACAGCACACAGCCTACCTCCTCCTGCAGGCTTGCTGGGTCCTCCTGGTGAAAGGGGGCCATTGCCAAAGCTGGTAAGGCTCTCTCTTCTTCCTGGAGGCCTGATGTTTCCATAGTAACGGTTGACCAAAATTTGCCGGAGTGCCTCACCCTAATTAAAACAAGATAATGAAATCAGTTCAAATTTAAAGCATAACTGAGTGATTAATATTTAAGCTGAAGAAAAAAGACCCCCCCTCACATACATAGGGCTATTCAGGTATATTCGACTGAGTTTCACTCAGTGAAAAAAAATTAATAAAAAGCATTTAAGAAACTTTGAAGTCAACTTGTAATATTTTTCTCAGGGAACAGAACACATTTTATTTTTAATTTGAAGAATTGGTGGCATTCTACACTATTAAATTCTAAATATCATCATCTCACATGATGTTAATGACAGAACAGTAATTCTGAAGGGTAACTAACAGCTACAAAAAACAAATGAAAAACCCTCTGGGTTAAGCTGATAAAACTTGGGCAAACCGCAAACTTTACAGGTCAGCTTCCACACAGCAGTAAAAAAAAAAAAAAAAAAAAAAGTGCTACTTAAGGCACAGGGCTAATTCCTGGGGATGTGAAGAAGGGGGACAATATTTGAGGTAGTGTCTAGCAGAAGGGTGGCTTTAAACTCACTATGTAGCCAAGGATTATCTTGAATTCTGGGTCCTTCTGTCTATGTCCCAAGTGCTGGGGTTAAAGATGTGTGACACTATGCCTGGCCCAAGAAGATAATAAGATCTGACAGTAAGAGTGTAAGCTGATATGATGGCTGACAGCAAGCCTTTCTTACAAAAATAGCTGATGGGGCCACAAAGTGAGGACAGAGGGATGATACAGGAAATGGGCAGTGGCTCCAACCCTGTGGGTCATGACCCCTTTGGGGGTCCAATGACCCTTTCACAGGGGTCACCTAAGATCATTGGAAAATATGGATGCTTACATTATGGTTCATCATCGTAGCAGTAGCAACATTATGGTTAAGAAGCAGCAATGAAAATAATTTTGTGGTTGGGGTCACCACAGCATGAGGAACCGTACTAAAAGGTTACATTAGGAACGTTGAGAAACTCTGGATAAGTGAGAGATTTCAAATATGCTGATCAAAATTAAGCAATATGGATGAAACAACACCCTGATTTGCTTAAAAATAACACAA
Organism: Uromys caudimaculatus; assembly: GCA_028551405.1. Taxonomy (NCBI): domain Eukaryota; kingdom Metazoa; phylum Chordata; class Mammalia; order Rodentia; family Muridae; genus Uromys; species Uromys caudimaculatus. The sequence goes on from CM052700.1 coordinate 36,591,309, forward strand.
GAAAAAGAGAAATAAGGAAGAGATGAAAGAGGTAAGAATGAGCAGGAGTTGATAGTTGCAGTTGAGTTATAGATAGTTTCCCAAACTCTTCCTATTCCTTTAATGTGTACTTCAAGGTTTTCCTAATGAAAAGTTTAAAAACTACAGTCATGAACAAAGCCCTGGAGAGTGGACCTAGTGACCCATTCTTACAACTCTGATGGAAGCAGTCTGACTTGTGCTGCAGCACTAGGATGCATGCAGCATCCAGGAGTGTGCTGATTCTCAGAGCTAACACCTTTCCCATCCCAGTCCTAAGGGAGTCCTGGATCACCAACTGTACATTTCCCAGGGACTGTTACCCAGGGGCAAAGTAGTAGGGCCTGTAGTACCTCCAGGGCAGCAAAAGAGAGGCGTGGGGAGTCTAGCAGAGGGAGGTGCTGAGAAGTAGCAGGTCTCTAAAATAGTCAAGAGTTCTGAGGAGACCTGGAACTGAAGCATGAGTCAGTAGAATTTAAAGTGATTTGTTAAGAAGTGCTGAAAATAGGTCTAGGACTGGGGGAAGGGCTGTGAAACAAGCTGGAGGGGGGAACAGATGGGGGAGGGTCCTGAGAGAAGCAGGCAATCAGGCAAGAGAGGGAAAAGGCAGAAGCCCGGTTCCTGCCAACTGGAAAAGTCTATCAATCACCAGGGCTATGCTGCCACATTTATCTCCATTGTTAATTTATGTCAGTAGCCAGAGCCCAAAGAGAGTAAGGTGCTGGAAGCCTGGTGCTTATTTTTACACGCATATGCAGGAAAGTGAGGGGGGACCTCAATTTCCTCTCTCCATCCCCATCTCCCCAAATGGGATAGCATTTTCTTCTGTCTCCTTATGAAACTTATTTCCTACCTAGACCAACAGAAAGTCCATAGCGCCAAGACTGTTTCTAGCAAGGAAGTTACTGGCAATGTTTAAAATACTTTAAAAATGAAATGCTCGCCAGGATGGAACAGCTCTGGTACAGGGTTATTTCATGGCTCAGAAAACCCCATCTCCATATCAAGATACAGATTGGCTGCTGTTCTATCCCAGGGGCTTGCACAAGCCAATCAGCATTCCCCAAAGCTGGCACTGGGAAACTGGGGACTTACAAGCTAACTTCAGGGGAAAACAAATTCGAAAGAAGGATCTGAGAAGAAAGAAATGGGGAAGACAGGTTACCTCTGAGATGAATGAAAGATTAAATATAACCCCCGTTTAAAAAGAGCTGGATGCAAGTATGGTACTAGTTTGAGTGAGAACAGAGTCTGGGGAAGGCAGAACCATAGCAAAGGTTCAGAAGCCACTGGCTAGATTCCCTCACAGCTGTGAAGAGATCTACGATCTGCCATCATGCTCTCAGCCCATGCATGCTGCCATCAAGAGAAGAGTAAGGAGGCCAGCTGAGCTGGGTGGTCAAATCAAAAGATGAGCTAAGGGGGGCAGTCAGCCAATGTGCACTCCTGACCTTTACACAACCATTCTACTTTGGACCAGGGGGACCAGGGCTTGTTTTCTTTACAACTCTTGATTTGGGGGGAGGGCAGCAACACTGGAGTCTGTTTGCCATCAGTCAGGCAGGAGGTGAAGAAGAAGGGAACATGTGGGCTCTGCACAGGAAGTCTGTGTTTATGCAGCCCGGATGCCCAAGTGATACAGAGGGACTGCACATTTGCATTCTGCCTCTCCTTGACAGAAAAACCCTAGCAGTTACCATAGCAACAGATGCATCAAATGGTACATTTTCCCCCATAATATCATGAAATGTGCTCATTATTGGGGGAGGCTGCAGAACACATGCCATCCATGAACTTTCCCCATTCTTATTGTACAATGTGTGGCATATATGAATCTCACCATCAGCGAGCGAGTGTGTGTGCGAGTGTGCGCACATGCACACACACAGGAATGTAAATATATAGAAAGAACAGAACAGGTAGGAATTGTTTTGGCTTATTCTTAAATAATATATTAAAATTGCTTTGGTTTTCTGTATAGAATAAAGGCAGGATTCTGAATAAAAGGCGACAGGAGAGGACTGTGAATTAACATTATTAAAAGTTATGTAAATCTCTAGTGTTTTTCTGAGCCATTGTTTTAATTTAGGCAAAGTTAAAATCTTCGGAGAAAAGCCTTCCTAATCATCTTGGTTGGAATTACTCAACAGCGAGCGCTAGGCCGTTTGCCATGTACCAGGGTACAGCATCTGATTGCAAAGGAGAAAACAGAGATTTTCCCAGTACTGTCACTTCAGTTTTGGCACCGAGCTGTGGAAGTTTAGGTTTTTTTCTTCCTCCTTGCTTCCCTCCTTGCATCTAAAGCATGAAAACAAATACCAGATATTTGTCCTCAGGTAAGACATTCTACACACAGTAAGTATTACCTAGGGCTAAGAAAAACAAAAAGTCAAAGGAAGTGTCATTTGTAGTAAATGTCATGTTAAAATAATGACAACGGGCACGCATCAGTCCTGAGCTCCCATCCTGCTGATCTGCTAACGGGCTAGCTGAGTGGGAATATAGTTAAGTGCCGAGCTGAGCGAGACACCCAAGAGTAATGCAAGAGATGGAGGTGGTCTTTTGGGTTCCCTGGTTCCAACCACTAAAAAAGCTCATGCTTTAGGCAAGATCACTTCTTAGGACTTACAACCGCATCTGAATTAAAACAAACAAACAAACAAACAAAAAGAAAAGAAAAACAAAAAACCCCTCCAGCATTTCAAACTGCAAGGGAACTACAATGTGAAACCCTCAAACACTTCAGCCACTGGGCTGAGCACTTTACGTGCATGGCTCAGTGTTACTGTACTAAGGGATAGAGACTAGTGGAAAACCCAAGGCAAGAGATGTGAAATAGCATACAAATCAGACAGCTAATGCCTAGCAAAAGGAGGACTGCTTCTGCTTCTAATACCAACAATTTGTAGTTGTTTGATGCCGAGTCTCTTGAGAAGCTTAGGGCATGAAGGTTGGCTGGGTTCCTTTGCTGGCTACTTCTAAGATATGGGATAATTCTCTAGTTGGCAAAGCTCCAGAAAGGATGTGAGTGAGATGTGCGCCTAGTCAGCAAGCTGCAGGGGATACAGTCTGTTAGAGGGGCTTCATGTTCCACACTTGGTCTAAATGCAAACTTCCTGGAAACTCTTCCTTAGCTGGAGGAATCACAAAACTTACTTCTCTAGCAAGGCCAGAGAACGGAACAAAATCTGAGAAACAGAGGGACAGGGCAGGGGTTGGGGATATGAGCAGGGCATAGGTGCCTCACCCATTTATCTCAGAAATAAATTCTCCTTGACACAGATGACCAGAACTCCATGACAGTCTTTACAAAGACTGTTTATATTCTAACCCTGTGACCTTGAGCAATATGTTAAACCTCTGAGGTTCAACTTTCCTAACCTGTGGCATGGGGGCAAAGGCCTTGCTATTGGGACAGCACACACTTTGTTCACGACTGACACATGGGCATACATATAAGTCTTACACAATACTGAATAAGTTCTCAGAAAACAGAGATGCCCAGATATGTTCCAGAAATGGATAATGTGAAAACCCAATGCTAGTCAGCAAGTTCATGCATATGTGTGTGTATGCATATATATCTGATAGTCTAGAAAATTCTTTGACAACACACAGCCAGCATTATAAGAAAGAATCAATCCTTTGTCCTAGGCAGCATTCTTCTGAGAATCTATGCAAACATACATTTATTTTGTTCTTTCTCAAAGGACGAAAAATTACAACCCCCTTCCTAATTTGGGGGAGCTTTATGTGACTGCTAGTGTTTAAAGACTTTTTTATCCTTGCCTACCAAAGGCTAAGATGTAACATTAAATAACAATAACCAACTATGAAGACTGTGCACCTACTAACAATCCAATGATGAGAATTTGCATGTGTTTGTTAGGACACACGCTTGCACATGTAAAAAAGTGGCTGAAGGGAGAAGGAGGAAGTCAGCACGCTCACAGTGGGCTGTGTAGTTATGCTCAGCTGACATTGTGCTTTTGTGTCCACTGTGAGCTGGCTATAAGGATCACTAGTCACTATAGAAGCACAAAGCTCTCCCATCACCAATTTAGAAAAACGGTCTCTGGGAAGGAGGGTGGGAGGTGCTCACTTGTTATTGTCTGCAGCTTGGTTGTACAGAGTTCCGTTCAGGTAGATAACGGAACTGCCAGATAGCTTTACCTCTCTATACAGGGGACGATTGGTCCTAAACCAATTCATGTTTGAACAGTATCAACACCAACAGAAGCTGCCTTTAAATCACAGTTGTGTGGCTGAGGGGGGAGTTAGAGTCATTAGCTCCCAACATGAGAGACTAAAGGCTACATACCCTTTTATGGTCTTCCAGTTGCCTCAGGGGTGGACTTGGTTCAAGCTCCTGCTAAGCATGCAGAAATTCCATTTTAAGTATGGCACTAAGGAAACACTACCATCTTCAGCATCAGTCACAAACAAAATACATTGTGAGCTCATATACAGTGAAGGTTACACAAAGAATTATCTTGGTTTATGGTTTCCCCCAAGGTATGACTACTTTAGATTCTGCTTAACGAGCATCCCAACCTTTTTTTTTTTGCAAAGATTACGAATGGTAATTCTCTAGCATATGCTGTTATATTAATCCAAAGGGGGCTGTCAAGCAAGACTCAACTGGGCAGCTCTTCATGATTCATGCATGCAGTACTGAACAGCACATGCGTAAGGACACTGAAACATACAGCATGGGCCAGACACATACACAAGACTGCAGCTCTCCCTAACCCACCAAGTAGATGAGTATTCTAATCAAAACTGCTAGTGTCGAGCTCTGATTAGAATGTGAAAACATCCACGTTGCACCTCAGGGGCTCTATCATTTGGGTTTCGTTTTTCTTATTTCCCATAGACTTCGCTCCGATAAAGCACCTTCCATTTCAGCTTGAACTCCTGCAATTTATCAACAGTGTCTGACAGCAAGCTTTCGTGCCTGGAAACATGCCTGTCCTAACAGTCTCTCTGATCTTACTCACTTAGACCAAATCTAGTCCTTCCTTTAGCCAGTGTAGCCGGTGACTGTGAAGGATGGAGCAGAAACATAGCCCTGGGCAACTTTCTTAGTAGTTTCTATGAAAACTAGAGATTCTTGTCTAGATTTTCCAAAGTGCATCATCTTTGCACAGAACCTGAAGTCAATTCTGTACAAGAGCGGAACAATCTTAACACACCAGATTTTCTCATGTCCAGACTAAAAAGGGTTAAGAGTGAAACCCTCCAATGGTGCATCCTTTCACCTGGAGCTTGCTGAGTCTGGCTCCACCTTCAGAGGACTTTCTACCCCAAAGCAGCAGCAATTAGTACCCAGCCTGCTAGTCTTCCCTCCCCTGTCCAACACCAGAATGGATGGCTCATCAAGACAGTGTGCACACTGGACTGGGACAACTCAGAAGCACTCATATTTGCTGTATTTGCAAATACGGGTGGGCAACACACCTCTGTGGAGTTCTCAGCTTCCGGTGCCTGTGGCAGCTAATTGGGAGTAAAATGAAGCATGTTAGTCATGGCATTTGCATTTTATAGACCACAGAGAAGTCTGCAGACCAACACTGAAGGACAAAACATGGAGAGAAAGATCACAGACAGGTGATTTCACTGAATCACCCATTACACGGGGCTGGTCTGTTGATGGGACCAACCACTTGGTGTTTAAAATAAATGGAATGTGGTGGAGAACATGACTGATAAAAGATACAGGTTTAAAATTAGAAAATAAAATAATATCACTGAGATGACTATAATTTTTTACTATCAACATGACTAGATTGCAGATCACCCAGGAGATATACTTCTGGGTGTCTGGGAAGGCATTTCCAGGTTTACCTGAGAAGACCTGCCCTAGTTCTGAGTGGGACCATCCCATAGGTTGGGGTCTCAGACTGAGTAAACAGGGAGAAGAGAAGAAGTCAGCTAAACACCAGCATTCATCTCCTCTACTTCTGATCCATGGTACAACGTGACCAGTTACCTGGAGCATCTGCCAGAGCTAGAAGCAATCTCTTCCAGGTCACAGTGGGTGTAAACTGTGAGCCCAGATAAACCTTTTCCACCTTAAGCTGCCTTAGGCAGGTATGGTGTCATAGCAATACGAAACCTGAAAGGATCACTCAGCAAGAAGGGAGAGCCACTGGTTATGGATGTCTTGCTAGGCAATGATAAGGTCAGTTGTACTGCGGCAGGAACAGAACCTTGGATAGGCACAGTGATGGACTGAGGGGACAGAGAGCAGCACTGCTCGGGCCTGGCAAGGCTCCTCACTGCCACTCTCCTGGGACCAATACCTCCTATGGATATACGCTTCCTCCTGTCTCTGCTGCTCCATGCTCCACCCTGCAGTGGACAGCTTTGCCTGAGGTGTATCAAATGGCATATCCTTTTTTCCAGTCTGAGTGATGATTTTCTGCATTTTGAGCAAGATTGCTTTAACCTTATGGTTCCCATAGGGGTGTCACAGATAGGTTTCCTGGGATCATTCCTGCCTTTCCATGTAAATACACCAACTCTATTTCAAAACTCCTGCTCCATGGAGGAAGATAGACACAAAAGATACACCCATGAACTAACTCTGTCTCTCTGCGCCCCCCCCCCATGTGTATGTATATGTAAATGGATAGTTCAAAAAGGGTGTGGCTAGAAAAGTCTCCTGCTCCACATGAAGATAGTGTCACGAGTCTGGCCAAAGGACACGTGCGTGAACCAGGGAACCAATGTCAGATATAACCGTCAGATCCTATGTGGGCTGCCCTGGACCCGAGTCATGCTGCAGCAGCATGGCTGAGTGGTGCAAGGTACAGTTTGGAGCCAAGGAATGAAGCCAAGGCTCATGCTGTAACCACATGACCCTGGCCTCTGCTGTTGCTTCCAGACACTGTGCACTGTGCACCTCTTCTTAAGCCAGAAGGTGGCTGTGCAGTGGCGAGCCAGTCCTGAAGACTGAACCTGTGAGACCTGGGGTGGGTGCAGAGCTTCAGTGCCCCGCATGGCAACCACGTTAGTAATCAGATCACCACAGTGGGCAAAATACCCTTAATAAAAAGCTGTTTTGTGTAATTTAAAAGATTGTCTTTCTTTACCTCCCAACAGGTAAAATGCAAGAGCAATGAGAGTAAATTGTTTTACCAAGGGTAGAGAGGAACTTGTGGTGGACTGCTCAGTCAGATCTAGATAGATCACCTGTCACATGGAGTTCAATGCTACCTCTTCTGGGGAGAAAAAGTTAGTGGAAAGGACAGCAAGGAAAATAAAATCAGAGCTGAGGTGTGTAAACTGTCAAAGTAGTAAACATAATAACACAATCCTCTTATGGTTGGTCTGCCTCCTGCTTTAGGCTAAAACACAAAAACAAAACAAAACAAAGAAAACCCAAACCCTGTGTAAACAGTTTTGTTTTCTATACAAAATGGACGCATAGGCAGCAGAGTGGAAGCACCTGCCCATACATGCTAGAGCGCCAGGGACAGAGATGAAAGTATTGTCTTCTCCCATTTGTGTTGGCCACACTCCCACCGGCATGTCCTTAGGTGCATTCTATGATAACAACAAAAGGATTACAGGCAGGGATTTCCTGCAGGAACCCAAGCAGCTAGCCTCAGTCCCTTGCCAAACCAAAGTCGGAAGTGGTGCATCGGTTTTTGTTTGTTTGTTTAATTCTCTACGCTGCCTCAGTTCTCTTTGCCCGGAGAAGCACATTCAATTCTGCAGACGCCATCAGATGTACAGTATTTACTTCTTAATGTGAGATCTGGGATTTCCCATGTTCCCACGTTGGACTTCCACACTGTATTTTCTCCCTAGATGACTGTTGTGCTTGTTTTAAAGTAAGTCTGATTTTTAAAATAAAATATAAACTAATTAGCTGCTTTATTTATTTATTTATTTGGTTTTTCCCTGAAAGTCCTATGAAGTCTTTTTGGACCCTGGAGGATGCTTTGAAGCCTTATGAATTAGTATTCAGAAGGACAAGTTTTCGTCTTTATTGGTATATTACCACAGACAAGCGAGAGTACTGCTGGTGTCACCAGCCGAGGCCCTCTGGGAGGCCTTTTTGGTCACCAGAGAACCTCCTTGGGCTTCCACCTTCTCACGTGTTCATGGAGACAGGAGCATCATTGGGATTCCTTCCAGCTAAAGTATCAAATAATGAATGGTCTATTGACAGTAAACTTCATTTTTAAAAATCTAACAGTCAAGTTCTACTTGATTTCGGACGTGGCAGAGGCCTGACCAAACCAGGAAGATAATTTCGAACAACAAGCAACAGTCTATATCTTCTTCATTTCCAACAGCACTTCCTTCCCCAGGGAATGAAGTCACAGTTCCGTGGGGGTACACTGCTTTGAAGGAAGTAAGCTGCAATTCTGATAAGCATAAAAGCAAAGTGTGCATGTCCCAAGAATAGCTATGTAAATATAAGATGATACCAATATAAACAAAGAGTAGGCTTTGATAAATTTAGTTTCTCAGAAGTTGTTATTATCATTATTATGAATTACTTTACTTGAGTAGTGAGGTTTCAGTGAACAGCTTAAGGAATAACATTTTCAGATCTACATATTCTAGGCCTTATTTCTCCCTGTAGTACGTGTTGCCAACATCTGTAATCACAGCTGGTTGGTGGGTGATTAACATGTCTAGTTATGAATTTGAAAACTGAGGATTGCCCCAGACTGCTTCATCATATTGATCCTTTGATTAAAAGTTTTCCCAGAACTTTCAAAGGTGTTCAGCAAAACATAATTTACTAGAAACAAGGATTCAAATGAGTAACAAACAATGAAGAATAATTTAAACAGCAACTCAAGTTTCTGCGCTCTCAATGTCCTTGCTGGATGAGGCCAATACTCAAGGTATTCCAATTGTGATGTCAATCAAGTAATATAATTTGTGCATAGAAGATGCTCATGTGCTTGCTTTATATACACAAGGTAGCTGACTTCTTATGGAGGATGCATATCTCCTATCATGCTTTGAACTTCTTAAAGAAAAGATACCCATACATGTCCTAGGTCATTTCTGGAGTTTTCAAGTCAGCAACCCTCCCACACCTGTCTATCTCTCTATCCAGTCCTTTTACGTATGTCTATTATAGGACCAGCACACAATGTGGCTGTGAATAGGCTTTGCTTTCTACTGTCCTTAACAGGAATCCCTCTCTGGCCCCTGGGCATCCACCATTTTCTGTTCAATATAATGCCCATATATGGACCATCTTGGCAGAAGTTGAACACAAGTCAAAACATGTATGATAGATTGATATATCAGTACATCAAAAATAATGTATTATTTCTGGTCCCCTAAATCAGTTCTCAGTGGCTTTTTAATCTACTTAGAACCTCGGGAGAAAGAAACAAAACAAGAGTGAATGGGCTTGGAAGCACATTCGTCAGGGCCTATCTTTTATCAGCGTTTGAAACCCCTTCACTAAGAGAAAAGAAAGCTTTAAAGAAAACCGCATCAAAAATGAAAGTTTTTTTTAGCATTTACAAGAACAATTTTAAATATTCACATCTACAAATACAATTTTCGTTTTAACTACATTTGCTTTTAGAAACAAAGCTAAGTTAAAAATTAAATGGATCCACCCATGTACTTTGATACATAGCTTACACAGAGGCTTCATCAGAACTCAATAGTGTGGTCCGTTATTTAAAAATGCAATCTGGCTTGACGCAATTACACAACGTCGGTCATTCTGAAATAATCTCAGAAATAATAATAAAGAGAGTCCAAAGATTTGAAAAGGCCCTCAGCAGACTCCACAGTGGCTTCTGTGTGCTGACAGCAGAGCTTGCTCTGTGGTTGCCAGTGTCTAACAGTAAACAGTCCTGCTGCACTTATTGGCAATTACTGCTGAAGGTCGCACATCAGCAGTGAGCTTAAATTCCAGGAAAAAAAGAAAGGTCTTATGTAACGGCTGCTGAGTGTTGGCAGGTGCCCAACTCAGCAGTTCGCAGCAATGTAAGAAAGTAGGACGCTTCCACCGGGTCGGACGTCATGAGCGCGCCCCCTGAAGGTGAACACTAACAATTCCTAAGCTTCTGTCTGCACCCCCCCAACTTCACACATCCTACATAAATATTACAGAGTTTTTTGTCTGTGGCATCACTAGCTTGTAGGAGGGGCTGAAGGGGAGAGAAGTTAAGGGCACAAAAATTAAATAAAATCAGGCTACAGCTACCCTGGGTGACAAGGATATCTGTCTGTTTTGTTTTTTACTTTTTCAGTGTAAGAAAGCAAAGTTGCAGTTGCCTGCTGTCACCAGAGTGACGATCTCATCTTAAGCGAACACGAAAGGGCATGTCTGGTGAACTACAGCGCACACTTTTAAAACACACAACTTATTTTCAAGGACAAAAAGGAGGATACCTAGATGGACCACCCCATCATCCACTACTGCTGCCCAAACCCCAATTATGCTCTCAAAAGGCATGGCACTTCCTAGTTTAGAGAAATGGGTCCTGCCTTGAGGTTCCCCATTGCGTTCTTGCCTGACCTCTGAAGTGACTCTTACTTGACCTTCTGGCATGGCAAGAAATCCCCAGGTGATGTTTCTCCATAATTCCATGTATTTCTATCAATGTCATATGACAAGCCGGGGTAACTTTTCCATTAATCTGTACGGTCTCTAGCAAAGTCTCCAGCAGGGCAGATACTGTGTTTTGGGGGGGGGGGGCACATTGTAATCCAGCCCTTAACAGAGTACCTGGAACCTAACAGATGCTTACAGTGATAGAAATCAGTATCTTTAGCATCAGCTGATATCCATTTATGGCCAGTGAGGAAGCCTTCTGTATCTTGATCTTTCTGTATCTGCGGTTCCCCTCTGCATAGTTACCCCTGGCAACTGTCAAAACCATAGGATACGGATACCCTGTCTGTGGTCCCACAGACTATTGGCTGTGGCCTTCTTCTGAGAACTGACTGGCCTTTATCATCAGCCCAAGAACTGGGGGGATGCATCCCACTCCCAAGCACACACATGTAACAATCCATCAGGCCTGACACAGAGCAGGGAGCTTCCCTACTCCTCCCCACCCCCATTTGTTTCTCCTATCCCCAGTGAACAAGATCAAGTCAGGGGTAAAGATAGAGACTGCCTCTTTCTTACCAAGAAGCAAACACAAATACAAACACCAACACCCTCCTGGTTTTGGTGTCAAATAAAATTTTATTCTAGGAGACAGCTGGGAAGAGCCTCTATGTGCATGCTCTTTATGAGTTCATGCCTCTGCCCTATTTTATCGTCTTGCCCAAAGTCCTGATTTGCATGCAGGAGGGCTTTTCCTCTTTCCTAAGTCGTTCACATCAGCTATTCCCCGGGACACTCAACTGTCCTTTATCAGCACCAAAAGGCAGTGGCTCTTCCGCAATGAGAAAATTGAGGGACCAGACATGCCTAATATTTCCCCCACTGCCACCAACATGATCATTCAGGACAGAAGTCTTCAGTGTCGGATATGAGGCTCGTCCCTACCCTGCTCCTTTGCTGGCAGGAGCTCTCACTAAACTTCCGTAGAAGCTCAGCTGTGGCCTGCAGCTCCCACAATCACACACTGGCTGGGTGTGGGGGATCGCACCACAGGAGCTGTGGCAGTTTCCAGAGTGGGCTGATAATAAAGGCCAATCAGTCATCTCTGAGAAGAGGCCAGAGCCAATAGCCTGAGGGACCAGGGACATGGTGTTGGTGTCCCAGGGTTCTGATGGTTGCCAGGGGTAACTACGCAGAGGGGAGCCACAGTTGCTTCCTCAGGGAATTGTCAAAGAATCTAAGCGCCTGCCAGAACATTCTTCTTTTATAAACAGACAGTATTCTATTTCCTAGAGTATAATTATAAACACACCTGCTCCAACTGTGGAATCTTTCCATAAGCAAGCAATAAACTCCCAGCCAGGAGAACCAAGTTGTATCCTGAGCAAGTAAACACATCAACTGACTTACTATGGTGCAAAGGGTATATTAATAATGCTACCCAGACCACGGTGAGGGAGAGTTTTCTTTCCCTGACTTAATCTGTACCTAAGCAAATAGAAATTCAACCTCACTAGCCCACAGGGAGGAGTTTAAAGGGAGGCATTTATAACTCTAGGTAGAAACAGGAGTACTGAAGGGTGTCAGCATACAAAGTTCAGTCCAGGACATTCAAGCATAGAAATAATTAAGAAATGGGAACGCCACATAGGAAATAAGGGGAAATGACTGTGCTAAAGCAATTCACGAAGCTGCAGGGCTCCTCCCCTTCTTCACCCCTCTACTATCCTAGGAAACACTCTGATTAAAGTGTAGACCTGCTGTGTCTGATTAGAATAAGGGCAAACGTGTTCATATAGAACTCACCATACAGACCTGTATGGAACTAAACTAGCCACATGTAAGACCTAGTTCGCCACACTCTAGTTGTGTAGGTAAAGAGTGGCCATTTACCTCTCTGAATTCCATTCCTGAGGCAGCTAGTCCAAATTCAGAACCACGTGTGTTGCTTATGGTTATAAGTCTGCAGTGTACCTGAACTTTCCTTAGGTATAATTAACTCATTTATTAAGGTTTTTCAACTATGCTATATTAAACTAAAGTGAAAAGATACCGGATAACATGCTCAATCTGGGAGCCTCATTCCATCCAAAATAAAGTGTTAATTAATTAGCTTAACCAAAAGAAAATCAAATAAAATCCTAACCCAATGCACTCTGCTCATAGCCAATAAAACTATATGTGTATGTATGCATATCCCCCCAAAATCATTTTTTTTTTTTTGCTGGTGTCCCTTACCATGTACATATCACAGCCTAAAATCATGAAGGCTGTTGAAAAAGTACATACATCAAACAAGAGGCAGAAAACAAATCTCCAGTATGAGATCTATTCATGTATCAATCAGTTCCCAGGACACTACTGTAACTGCAAGGTGACAGGTCAGTATAGGAACCACAGGGTGACATCTTCATTTCTGTACCTACAGATAGTTCTTCCAGAAGAGAAACCATGGCTGATGGGGTTTCCTATATTGGGGTGGAAGGTCTCAACTAGCACTCTGGGGTTCACACTGCCTTGTGAAAACACCTGTGATCCCAGACATGTAATGATTGTCAACACAGAGAGCAAGAGAGAAGTGGGCTTGATGTTTTGCTGCTGTGTTTTAACAACTTCCCAACCATGTCAATTTATTCTCTCTCTTTGGGTCAGATGCTTAACATAAAGCAAAATTCCTTTATGTTAACATCAACAGTGAGCTTCAGGCATAAGTTAATGACCAGCGTTAACCAGAGATTCTGTTGAGATGAGGGAATGACTGAAACCTTAGAAACTCTTTATCTGGAGGATGGTGGGATATCCAAGGACAGATGATAAACACTCTGGGAGAGGAATACTGACACAGACAGGACCGACCCTGCTCACCCCCAGAAGGTACACTACACAAAATCAGACGATAGACGCAGAGACCAGAGGGCATAACACAAGGTTAACTAACTGAAGGGTATCATGGAGACACCACCGTGGGACATTAAGAACAAAAAACAACAAAATTAGGACCTCGGCACTTTCCAGTTCATCAATGGAAATTTGCTGGAAAAGAAAAAAGGGGGCGGGGAGAGAAAAAAAAGATTTGTTAGGAAGGGAAACACAAGAATCTAAATGTTAGGAAGCTCTAAGTGTATGTTCAGGCTCAGCCATGGCACCTTCAAGTGCTGATAAGAAGTAGCCATTTGAAGGAGTTTACACACTGTGGACACTGCCTCAGCTTGGAATGACATCTGCTCTGGAACCGAGTATGTGGCACGCTTCATTCATACGCTGAGCAACAAACCTCACCAGTCCATCATCCGAGCATCAAGACAGCCTTGTACTTGCTTATAAACAAGAAAACTTGACCTGAGTGGCATTGGGAGCCAATTCCCCAGGCTATGTTTTTCAGAAATGGATAGGAAGGGATAGGATAAAAGTCTAAAGTACTCTTAACTCATTTGACTGATTGATTGAGGGTCAGGAGCCCAAACCAGAGTTGGGCTCAGTTAGATCTGGAATTAACTTCAGGAGGCAGAGGCTAACATACCTCAAAACCTGGAATCATGGATGATGGAGAGTTGACATTTGCCCCAGTTGGATTACTAACATGGGTGCACTGGCATCAAGTCCATGGGAATTAAAAAAAAAAAATCACAATAGAATTATCTCAGGTGCACTGCGTTAAGGATAGCTGGCTGATGTGCTGTTCAGTTACATTTCATTCTGAAAAGTGAAGAGTTTTGTCAGAAACGCTGGTAGCCAGAAAGGCCAAAACTCTACTCATCCAGAAGCGAGGAGCTTCAGTGATTGGCAGAGACCTGACAATTGTAAGAAATAAAACTGCTGGCATTGCCTGAGGTTGGCTCTCTCTAGAACTAAAGCAGGGATTACTCAGAATGGGAAGTGGAGTGTTAAATTCTGAGATATCCTTTTACATTAGTTCCTGGCCTCTGAATTTCTTCCAAAGCTCTTTGACCAATAACAAAAACCTATGTCAGCTTAATAAAAACCCACAGTGACCTAAGAGAGGCCAGTACTTAAGGTAACTATGCCTTTTTTTTTTTCCCAGGGCTTGAAGATTTTCTGTGAGTTAGAGATTCAGAGCAATTGTTACCATCTTAGCTATAGGGGTGTTAATTTTTTCCTTAGCCATGGGTTAAGATTGAAAGCAAACTGTAGTGGGAATTTCATATGTAGAGTACTTACAGTCCTGGTATCATTCTGAAGTTTGATCTCTTTGAAGATGCAGGATACAAGGATACGGGAAGCTTCATACCAAAACATACTTCAACACCATGGTAGCAATCATTTTTTATATGTTCTTTATTTTTATGTTTAGTACCTGATTCTTTGCATTCAGGGACATAACAGGTGAAGTTTTTGTTGTTGTTGTTTTTTGTTTGTTTTTGTTTTAATTCCCTGAGTGCTGGTTAAGGTCTGGAGAGAGTTTGAGTGTATTCTTGCAGCTCATACAATGGGATGCTGAACCTCACTGGTTACACGCCTTGATAAGACCCAGGGGGAGGGCCTAAGGTCACACAGGGCACTGTCCTTGTATGGAACTAACAATTTGCTATTTGCATTGGCTTATTTTCTTTCTTTTTTTGTTTGGGTTTGGCTTTGGAGGGGACAGGATCTCATTCTGTAGCCCACGGTGGCCTCGAGCTCTCTACATAGCTCAAGTTGACCTCGAACTCTAGACAGTTTTCCTCCCTCGGATTCTCTGGTTTTCAGAGGGTGATGGGTGTTGGTTCTCAGGAAGTTAGCTGTAAGGGCAAGGCAGATCCCCCAATCCCTCTTTGGCCTTCTGTTTCAGAATGTGATTTCTTACTTCTTCAACTACTCAATATTAGACCATAACCAAAGAACAAATGAATGGGGCTGCCCAATATTAGAGCTCCCAAACTAAAAGTTATAAGTATAACTTATTAATTAATTAATTAATTAAGGTAGGTGGGTAGTAAAGACTGTGTCTGGTAGGCCAACACTCTACCACAGAGCTACCTTGTTTTTTTTTTTTTTTTTTTTTTTGGTTTTTTGAGACAGGGTTTCTCTGTGTAGCCCTGGTTGTCCTGGAACTCACTCTGTAGACCAGGCTGGCCTCGAACTCAGAAATCCACCTGCCTCTGCCTCCCAAGTGCTGGGATTAAAGGAGTGCGCCACCACCGCCCGGCTGAGCTACCTCGTTTTTATAACATAGGCCTTCTCAGGCATTTCACTATAGTGACATCACTGTAGCCATTGTAATTCATCCACTCCCTACCTTTCACACTTCCTGGACTGGCATATTTTGTGGATAGTGAGCTAAGCACTCACTAATCACTGTTCTAATCTATTCAAAACCATATGTCTCTGATGGTCCTGGGGCAACCAGGATTTATAAACTTACCTACTACCTAATGAAGGCTTCTTTTAATTGGGTGGCAAATCAGAACTGAGCTGAACCCTAGATATTCTGCAACATCTGATGCTCTCGTCTTTCATGTAGTGGTCATATACCATAATGGAAACAATGTTAGGACCACAGGTGGGCTTCAAAGCACTTAAGTGCAGTTAACCTGCATACTTATGATGTGTTGATGAAAATCTAGGTAGCTGGAGTCAGACTGTAGGTTTAGGTTCATGGGGCCTTGTTCTTAGCTGTGTGATCCTAGACAAAATCCTGAACTTTTCTATGTATTCACATTTAATTTAAAAAATAACAATGATGCTATTTATCTCTGGGGCTGACTGAGATAAGATAGGAGACTGTTACACAAGAGGTTAGTAAATGTTGTATCTGGTGATTAAAAAGTGTAAGTCAGCTTTAGAGAGATGCTGGTATATCTGAATCTCTTTGGTAATTCAAGGCACTCTCCTCAATGGTCTTTTCTCCCCTTTATGAAAGTAGATCCGCATGAGCACACCAGCATTTTTAGAGTAGAGTAATAAGGAATTGTTTCAAACTTCTTTCTTATCTGTGACTTTGATAAAGTCCTGAAGTTGAATGAAAGGGAGAGAGGAGCAAAGGTACACAAAGCCTCTTCATCCATAGGGACTGCAGCGTAGAGCAAAGGATACAGAAATGGCCTGAACTGAGAGAGGCAGTATGAGAGAGGCAGTAAAGGGCGTGTACCAGCATGTGCAAAACTGGGGCTCTAGCCTTGACCCCATGGATTCTCCATGTGACCCTGGGCAGAGATTTCATCCCAACCCAGGTGCTTCTGCTCAAGGGAGGGTTAATGAGGCAAAGCCTGAGGCTCATCTAGATCTGATACCGTGGCTAAGAAGACTTAAGAAAGGCCAGGGAAGGACTGTGGCAAATACCCTCAGGAAGGTGATAGCCATGACAACATTCCACACAAGGGGCAACAAGCAGAAAAAGTGTGATGAAAGCCTGGGAGAGTCCTCATCATAGGACCAGGGACACTTCATTGATAAAAACCCAAGCCAACTGGTTTCCTTGAAAAGAGAAGGTTAGTGCTTTGGCTGTGAGTTTTTCTACCCTTGAAAATATTGGCCTGCCTATGTGTCGTGCTTCTTCAGCAAGAACAGGTAAGTAACCTGTTGAAATATCATTAAAGAACCTTAGTGAGACAAAGTCAACCAGACAAAGCCATTGCCAGACAGAGGGAAGCAGAAACACTTTCATGCTTCCTGCCCGTTTCAAAGTTCCATTAATATAAATGGGTAATTTGCATTTTCAAATAGCCAGACGTTTCAAGGATGAATTGCAGGTTCCTAGAACATCTTCCTTGGTTTTGTGGTCTTCCCCACTCTAGCTTACAGTGTTCCCAGTTTCCTGAAGTGGGGATGACAGTCCAAAGCAGTCTGGAAAGAGA
The DNA here is from genome assembly GCA_028551405.1 of Uromys caudimaculatus. Lineage (NCBI taxonomy): Eukaryota > Metazoa > Chordata > Mammalia > Rodentia > Muridae > Uromys > Uromys caudimaculatus. The sequence continues at coordinate 36,608,673 of CM052700.1, forward strand.
TGGCAGCCTCTGGGCTTGGGTGTGACTAGTTTCTTCACCAGTTACAAAGGAAAGTGAACTGAGGCCCAAGAAACTCTTCTAACCTCTGGGCATTTACTCTTTTGTCGCATCGTCCTCTACCTGCTATCTATCAGTCTTTCTCTGCTCACTCCACCCCAAAGATGCTCTTGGTGTCTCTCTTCCCATCCTGTCTCCTTTCTTTAGATTAAAACCTACCCAGGTCACCTGGACCAAGGCACTTTGCATCTACTATTTATAAGCTTCTGCATATCAGGTTTCATCCACAAAATCCTTATTTAGTGAACAAGCATTCACCTTTAAATTGACATACTATAAACATTTAGAATGAAATTTATATATAGTCTTGTTTGTTGGGTTGGGTTGAGACAGGATTTCATGTATTCCAGGCTTATCTGGAACTCTATGCAGCCAAGGATGACCTTGAACTTCGTATCACCCTGCCTCCATTTCCCTAGTGCCAGGATTACAGGCATGCACCAAGATGCACATGCATCTAGTATCCCACAGTGCAGGGTGTCAAACTCTGCTTTGTGCATGCCCGGAAAGCATCTTACCAAAAGGGTTGTAGCCTCAGCTGGGTGATATTTACAGGCCTAGAGATCTGGAGACAGCACCAAAAAGGGCTAGAGCCTCAGCTGCATGCCCGAAAGCATCTTACCAAAATGGCTAGAGCCTCAGCTGGATGTTTAAAGGCCTAGTGATCTGGAGACAGCAAGGGGCTACAGTAACAACTACACTTTTCTGGTTTTTTTCTCTCTTCCTTTTTTTTTTTTTTTTTCCTTTGAGATATGTTTTCTCTGTGTATCATTGGCTGTCCTGGAACTCATTCTGTAGACCAGACTGACCTCAAACTCAAGAGATCTGCCTGCCTGTTCCTCCCTCAGGATAAGATTAAAGGAATGGGCCACCACTCCACCTTGTTTTATTTTTCTTATCTGGGGAGCTTCATTTGTTAGGTAAACTACTAGCGAGAGACCTTGCATAGGCTGAAGGGTGAGATTTCAGCAGTCTGTTCTAGTTATGATAATTTGGTTATCACCCTCTACTCTGACAGGGAGAGATGTGGTTTAATTACCACGGCTTCTTCCCAGAGCCAACCAGTGAGTTACTGGGTATTCTGAAAGGACAATGAGATCAGGAAACACTGGTAAAAGTTAGTGGGTTTTATTAACTACCCAGTGAAGACTGGTGGCATTGAGATGTATGCTTAAGATTCCTTGCTGGAGAAGACAATGAGCACCAGGATTGTTCTTGCCCTACAGTGCCCCATGTGGGACACATGCCAAATGTCTGCTTTCTCCAATCTACCAAGAAGTACCAGGTCACAGGAATTATCCATTTCACAATCTCAATCAGAAGTGGTGACATGCTTGCTTGTCTTATTTCCAGTTAGAACTAGAGGGAGTTTCTTGAGGTGCAGGAAGGATTATGAAATACCCATCAGAAAGAGGTAAGTCAGCCCACAGGTGGGCTGAATTGGAACACAAATTCATAGATCCGGACTGATACACAAGACACTGTGCCTCACTGGGAAGTTCACCAGGAAAGATTTTAGAACTACTTCCTTGACATTAGGTTATGTGGTGAGGTGTCTATGAGAGACAACTAATAATATTTATATTTGACTTGCAGGGAGACAGTCATATGATTCAGCTACCATTCAGGACAGGATAAACAGTTAAAAAAACAAAACAAAACAAAACTACCAGCCAGTAACTAAGGGGTTTCCAAGCACTCTTAAACCTTAAATTTAATACCCAGCATAATTTGAACATGAATATAAAATGTAATACCTTTTCTCCATAGCCTCTATCTTTGGTCATCATTTCCCTGAGGGTCTGTAAGACTTTAATGCACAGTTTCTCTTCATTCTCCTCCAGTAGCTGCTTGGTATGTTTTATTAGCCTGAATAAGAGAGAACAGGGCAACATCTTGAAACCATCCTCCAGCTAAAGACATGTCACAAGAAACCTGGTCTAACTAGTCAGTTAAAGAATAAACACTGAAGAAGGGTTCCTACTTTAAATATACTTCAGGGCATCCACACACTTTAAGAGCCAGCAGCAGCCATGTCTCACGTGCGACGCCTGCTGGCTGGGAACAGATTAACAGGCTGACAAGGAGATTATACCGAGTAGAGAAAGCAGAGTCCTACTCACAAGTGTGGCTATTTATCCACTGAGGATTGCTGCTACAATATGCCAGTAGGATTTTTAAAAAAAAACCCATGAGGATGATGGTTGGGGAAATACTTTCTGTATCCATAGTCTCATCTTCAGAGGAGCTTCCAGGACAGAACAAGCTAGACAAACAACTCAGTCAGTGAAAAATCAAATAGGGATTTTTAATTATTATTATTATTTTGTCAAAAGACTGCTGAGTTCTTTTTAATTTATGGCCTACATGACATAAACTAAGCATCTAAAAACATGTAGGCAATGAGAGTGAGATCACTGTAGGTCCAAGACTTTTGAGAGCCTGGAGGGTCAGGACATGCTTTTTGTTTGTACCACACGTGGTAGGTGTTTGCTCCCAACTTGTTGAGTGGAGAAAAAACCCTAAGAGGCATGCAATTCAAACGGAAGGGGAAGTGTCCATAAATAGATCTAATAGACAGGTTTGCTTTGGGATGACCAAAACAGGACCTGAACCCACACGGTTAAAAACTGGCCAACGGTTCCTCCTCCAGGAACAGGGGCTTGGCCTGGTCACCAGGGGTTCGTGGCTACTGACCACCCTAGAAGGGAGGCTGCTTACTTGCAGATGAAACCTCCACTCTCGCATTTCCTCCTGGCATCCGTGTTCTCAGGGAAAAGCAGTTCTGGTCTGTGTAGAACATCCACGAGCACAGACAGCTCAGCCTGGACCAGCGGCCTGAGCCGGTCCTCCAGGGCAGACACGATATCCTGGAACGAAAGTGTGCCGGTCAGCAGCTCAGGCAGAAGCTGACTGGAGTATGGTGAGACGCTCTCTATCTCTGCCTAAGCATGTGGTACAGGCTAGGCTGTGTTAGTGCAGCTTCAGTATTGTCTCCCATTATGTTCAGTTATTAGATACTGTCCAGTGGTTACCAGAAGCATTGCCTCCCAATCCAGAGAACAAAGGACAAACAAATCAGCCTGTGCGCCACCTCTTCATCTGAGACACTTTATGCTATCAATGGCTGTTCTACATATTCATAAGCACCACACACAAAACAAGTTTAACAGTGTCAAAAGATGTCCGCAGTATGAGCTTAGAGCAGTCAAGCAATAGTGTGGATTCTATGACACGGTTTCAAGGACAATATCCATAACTAAAAGCCCCACTAACACATGGCCACTGGTTTTCCCTGGGTGGTGGGATTACAGGGGATTCTAATATCTGCTACGTAAGTTACTAGTGCTGTCTGATTCTTAACAATGAGCACAGTTTACAGAATAATCATAGAAACATGAGAACACAAATGAATGAACATGCTGTATCAACATGCTAAATACATGTACCCTGATAGCATGATGGTCTTCAAATGCAAAACACACAGCTGTAGGAAAGGAAAACAGAGAGAAGTTGAAAGGCCACCAATCCAACACCACAAACACCATTTAAAGGCAAATGATAGGAACAGCCAGGAGTCATCTTCAAAAGATGCTGCAGCCTGTCGCCAGGCTTGGAGTCGGCCCCAACGCTGGCTCCGTTCAGCTAGCAGCACACTAAGGCTGAGGAACACAGCACCATGGGGTTTGTATGGGAGGAAACACCTCAGTTTAAAGGTTTTTTTTTTTCTTTTTTTACCTCTTAGGGGTGTTAAGAAAAGGAACGGAAAGATCGTATAGAAACTAAATTTAAACCACATAACGATCGTCTTGGCTTATGTTGAAGAGACTCTATATAATGGTAATAGAGCAATGTTTAGGACACATAGAGATGCAGAATTAGGGAATTTCTCCTGGTGGGGCAAGGGGCTCCCAACAAGATCATCAGAAGCAGGATGCAGGTTCCCTACTTCATATGACTTTCATGAGAGTAAAGAGGAAGGCCTCACTAGCTTTCCTAAGAGTGTGCCCTTGGGGACCACTCTTCTTCCTCTCCTCTGCCCCTTCTCTTCACTCCTTACTGGTCCTGACTCCAACACAACTGAAAGCATTTATGTGGGGTGGAAGTAATTCCTTAACATTCATTAACGTACTGCATGAAGCCTTGCATCTTTTGAGAAGTCTGAATTTTTTACTGAAATTTGTTTGCATTGTATTTTCAAATGTATGACATTCAGCATTCAGAGAGTGACAGTGAAAGCAACAGCAACTGTGAGAGCGAGAGAGAAAGAGAGAGAGCAAGAGAGAGAGAGAAACAAAGATGGCAAAGCAATGAGTTGGGGAAGGCACGATGTCGAGAGAGCGTAGAGATGAGGATTACAGAGGTGGTTAGCTGCCGAGAGACGGTCCTTATTACAACTTTTGCTGCACAATGACATCGAATGATGACAGGGACTCGGATAATACATAGCTGCAAAATCAGGGTCTTTTAAAGCCCTGACAAGTCTTTGTAGCAAGTATGACCTACTTATGCATTTCTATTCCATTTCCCAGGGTACCTATTAAGTCCAAGGAGGGAAGATGCTGCTGTTTGCAGATAAACTCATGTGGACTGTGTAGTCCAGAGAACACTGTTTGTTCATGGAGTCTGTTCTTCCTCACCTCTCCCGAAGCACAGAAGGTTGGGAAGCTGTCCTTCAGTTATACAGCTCCATTTGCTTAGGAACGCCTCTATCACAGGAGTGACTCTGATCCTTTACTGGACCCTGGAGTCGCAAGGGCTGCAGCACGGACCTCACTGGTTCCAAACCACAGTCTTTACACGGGTGGTTCCCACTCTGGCCCTTAGGCGTCCCTTGTCCCCTACCCTAACCCCAGTCTAGATTAGCTTTCCTGCTGCCACTTTAGGTTTACATCTGTGATTAGCTGATTAATGGCCATGTCTCTTCCAAAACTCTATGAAAGGGGGAGAAAGGCTTTTCTCATTACATATCACCAGTGCACAGGGCTGTTAAATGAATCAGTAAATTTATTTGTTTTTACATAAATTATGCAGCAACTCGGTGACTCAGTTACTTTTCCTAATGATAGTAACTTTTATAATCACAGCAGTAACCTCAGGCGCTGTAAGAGAAGCCCTTGAGTGCTCACTATGCAATATGCCAGGCACTGTTGAAGGGCTTGTGTTTTCCACTGACAGCCATTACTCTAGTTCACACATTGTTGTAGCTCGGCACTGACATCCTTCCCACTGAATGGTGGTTTGAATTTCCCTCCTAAGAAATTAAGTGCACATCTGAGGTGGCATAGACCAATAGAGGGCAGCAGAATTGATGTCTAGTGACATCTTTAAAGCTAGGGTGATAAAGACAAAACTGCTTTCAAGTAGCCCCTAGAAACGTTTTAGACTCAGCTGTCACAGCGTGAGGAGGCTATGCCACACAGGAACACTCTATGTAGATTTCAGACAATAATTATAACTAACGCTCAGCATCGACTGTCTAACGTGTGAGTAGGCCCCCTTCCAGGAGCTTTTACCAAATGACTTGGTACTCCTGGCCTCACAGACCTCTCCTGTGTAGCTGAGCTTATATGTTTTGTGGTTTCAGAAAATATACTTGTGATAGTCGAATTAAAGTCCACCTCTTTCAGTCTCAAGACTTTACCTGTAATCTCTCAATGATATTTCGGTAGTCTCTGGAAGCTGCCAGTACAGAGTCTCTACGAGCAGCGTTGCGGGCTGATAACCGCCAGTTCAGGGCTGTTTTCTGCACGATGTTGTGGGACTTCAGAAAGAGGTTGTTGACTTGGCTGTCCAGGTCAACAGGAATAGCTATGGCTCGGCTCTTGGCTGCAAAAGAGACAGATGACTCATGAGTCTACAACATTCAGGGAAGCAGGATATAATCCTCATCGCCCACTAGGCAGATTTTTCTAAGCCTATAACAGGCAAGAATGTATGGTCTGGTGCAGGGAGAGGAAACTCAACTTTTAACCACAAATGTAAACTCTGGGGACATGTACCCACAGTTCCAAGCGGTAAAACTTGGGGAAGACACTAACAGCTCAATGCCGATTTGCTTTTTAAGTGAACGGCTTCTTACAAATGCCTGTGTGTTTGTACATTTTAGGAATTATCCAAACAAACAAGCTGCTTGGCCAAGAAACTGTTTTCCTAAAAACTGCCAATTTTGTTGTTCTACATAACAGCCTATGGAAAGTGAACTTCTGCTGACCACGACACAACACAGCATCTGCACTGGAGGCTCCTCTCTCCCTCCCTAACAAAGTACAACTCCATGTTCCCATGAGGAAACAACACTGAAATCCAGCACAGGGGCACTTGAAGATACTTGGCCAGTACTTGTTTGCAAAGACTGTTGAGGTCATGAGTAACAAGGAAAAATAGAGAAACTGCCCGGACCAGACTGGGCACATGACAACTGAGTGTGCGGCAGGAGTGGAGGTGTGCCCAGTGCAGAAAAAGGACATGCATGGAGACATTATGAAATCTGAATCGGGCCTATAGTTTAGCTGGTGGTAATGTTTCAGGGCCATTCTTCAGCTTTTGACAAATGTGCACTGGTAATGGAGATGTTGAGAGTGGAAGAAGAAGGTGAGGCTTACACAAGAACCCACTGCATCTGCTTCATAATTTTCCTATGAATCTGAAAGTATTACTAAATATAGGTTAAGGAAGCTAAGATGAACACTTCTTGTTTCTGTGTGGGGAATCCTCCCCAAACCAAAGGAACCATTTTCTATCTTCACTGCTGCTTCAAAACACTGGAAACAAGAGGAGTGTTCCCTACTGCCTGTATCTAACCTCAAAAAGAGCTGGAATGTTCTGAAGGATATGCTGGAGAGCAACCATTTTTATCTTAATGGGATATATAAGGCACAGGAAAGAATCAATAGCTAGCCAATGCTTTCCTAACAGTTTACTCTATTAAGTGGGAAACCCTGAGAGAAAAGAATAATATAAAAAAGTAGGGCACATGGTGCACATTCATCTATTAGAAAGTCTATGCCCTGGCTGACCTACCTAAGACTGAAGGGGACACACAGGACTACAGGTATGGATCGACTCAGGAGGCCTTCCCAAGAGGCACCCGACTGGGTTTGGGAAGTGACTAGGCTGGCTCTTTTCATCAGCTCTCTCTTCGGCTTTTGTTTCCTCAGAGTTCCCGGGACTGACACAGGACCTTGTGTAGGCGAGGCGGGTTCTCTACCACCAAGCTGGCTTCTAGTTTTCTCCATGTTGTCACTCCTGCTGAGACTACTGAGCCTCTCTGAACAAGTGTAGAGCTGCCCATCAAGCCAATGGCTTCCTCAAATTGGAACCAACTAACTTGTGGGGCAAGGACTCACTCAGACATTTTGGCCTGAACAGCATATTACATCTCTACAAATTGCTGTCAAGTCTGGAGAAAGCAACGGGTCATCCAGGCAGCCTCAAAGCTTAATCTCTCACAACACACACACACACATATCTACACACATACACGGGCACACACATGCAGTAGCTGTCAGATGAGAGTGTAAGAGAACAGATTCATAAGGCAGGGCCTAAAAAGCCAAGGCCAGGGGTCCTCACAAATATATCCTATGCTTACCCAAAGTTGTAACATGGAACATAGCATTACCCAAATGCTCATCTCCTGGTCACTAGGGACAGCATCTTTCCTATAAATCCCATCCTTTCCCCAGGAACACCCTTTCTGAGACGTGTTGTGCTTGCTGCTCACCAGGCTCTGGGGCTCTAGTTCAGTCGCAAGACTTCTCATCTGAGGTAGGAAGTTTATTCCTTTGAACAGAACTCATGAAGGTGTGGAGGGGGAAAGGTCACAAGACTGTTTTTTAAGGAGATGTAGAAGTAAGAGAGGAAAAGTGCTCAGCAGGGGCAGAAGAGAAGGCCAGACAAAGGCTGGATAATGGCCATTCACAGGAAGATAACTTAGAGATTTACCAACTATTTCAAACCAGAAGAAAGAAATCTCAAGTTTGCACGGCTACAAGAAGCCAATTCTCCTGACAATGCTGTAACACCCCCCCCTCCCCAACATGTACAATGACAGTACCACTTAAACTTTTTTTGGAAAGGGCTGGGGTGTAGTTCAGGGCTAGAATGCTTGCCTAATATGGAATAGGCCCAGGTTCAAGACCTAGCACTGCAGAAAGCAAAGGCGAGGAGGGATGAACAAGCGCCTTTTAGAATGGCCTCTGAGGTAAGAGTCTTGGGGGTTGAGGAGCAAGGAGGGAAAAGAGAAGCAGCCACTGTATAGGGAGATGCAAACAATGTACCACTTGTGGGAAAGGGTGCTCCTTGGGATCTTAGGGGTGCTCCACAGGAAGAAAATTTCCATGTAGCAAAATGTATCTGCTGGAGTAAACAAACTCGTGCTGTGAATGAGGGACTTCCCAAGGCCTTGACTGTCTCGGTGGATTGTCACTTGCCAAAAACTGTCTGACTTTGAACTATGGAATCCTATTTTTCAAGGATTTACCGTTTCTTACTGTGCTGGCTTGGCAAAGACAGAGGCTGAGGAGTCAAGAACTCGGTTCTGGGTCTGGCTTTGCAGCTTCCTTCCTTATGAGGCTCAGTAAATAGCAAGTGACACATTTTCATCCCGTTACATACAAACTGATTTGGTGCCTTACCTACATCAGAGAGCACACGGATACAGCTCTCCACGGAGGCTTTTTGGCTCGGCATCAACCAGTTGCAGTGGTAAACTCGGAACACGCCTTGCAGGAGTTGCACAAAGACAGGTTGGCGAGTCTGTAAGAGAGAGAGGCGAGGTGATGAAGACTGTGGGGAACACGGATGGCCTAACTAGCAACACTGTCTCTAATCCTCCACATCTTAGTGGGAGGGTTCCAGAAAGGTCAGAGGCTGGATTCCAGAATGTGTCTGCTTTGGTGTAGATGTTGGCTGTTCCCTAAAGAGCATGTATTAAAGGCCTGGTCCTTGGACTGGTACCATGGGAAAGAGGTGGGACCTAGGAAGAGGTCCTTTGGGCACTGAAAGAATGCCTTCACAGGGGGTGGGGCCTTGGTCTCCTCTTTGCTATTCTCGCTTTCTTTTTATGATTGGTTGAACATGTCTGCCCCATCAGACACTCCTGCTATGATATGCTGCCTCATCTCAAAGCTTTTTTTGTTCGTAACTTAATTAGTCCAGGTTTTTCATTCTATCAACAGAAAGCTGATGAACAGTGTCTAGATGGTGACAGAAACTCAGGAGTATTTTAAAGAAGTAAAATAGCATTATCACCAACTTCATGTTATTTATTTTGTATGCATTTGAAACTTGATATTATCTAATTAATTCCAATCACCAGAATCAGCAGGGGAATCAAATTCCTCAAAGCAGTAATGCCACCCAACTATGATCTAGATGAATTACTGAGGTCAGTGATTTCACCCTTGGTGTGAATGTCATCCATTATGTAAAGTGGATCACAGTCACTTAGCCCAGACTCTCCTTGAAGCACCATGTCCCAGGAATAGGAGCCGGGAAAGCTGTGAACTCATAATTCTGCTGCTTCAGCAGCCCAACAGCTGCACTGCAGGTGCACAGCCCCATCCTCAGCCAGCATCTGTATGCGCAATGCTTTGTTTGCTTATTTAATTTGCTTATTGTTTAATTGTATGCATTCATGTGTGACATGGGGAGTCAGTTCTGCCCTTCTAGCATGGGAGCCCTAGGGATCAAGCACAGGCATATGAGGCATGATAGCAAGTGTCTTTACCCACTGAGCCATTTCACTGGCCCTAGAAACTATATTTTAATCCACAAATATGGAATGCTAAGCAGATGTCAGCAGGAATGCCACCTCCAACCTTATTTATGACAGTGTCTTTGATGGTACAAAGACAACCCGGTTGTAATGCATGGGGTCTATAAATATTCATTTAACCCAGAACACTGGCACAAGTCAATTGCCTTCCATGAGAAGACTTCTTAGACCTCACAAGAAGGTCTAAGTTTGTACTCCCTTTAAAGTAAGAGCATGCATATATCTACTGAAGTAGATAATGACTTTCTGAACACTTTTTAAAATGGGGATTTCTCATCTCTACCCCAATGACTTTTTTTTTGGACCTGCCAGACAAAGGTGTATGGTGAGCTACACCACAGATAACTCTTTCAACTTCACTGAAGTCCAGTGGAACAGAGTAAAGAAAGAGGTGGTGAGAATCCTAAAGCGATTTCTGTGGTGAGAGGAAACCAAGGAAAGTGCTGGAGGAGGAGGAGAGTCCGTTTTAAGAAAATGAAACAGAGGAAAAGAAGATTCAGTTTCCTCTGCAAATGTGGTTAATGTATCTTCCCTTGGTTGGGTGCATAATACAAGCCAGACATGTCATGCATGACCTCATTTGGGCCTGGATAATAGTTATGTGACATGGAAATTACCCTCGTGTTATAATGAAAGACAAAGGCTAGAGAAGGATAAAATTATCCAAGAGAGAGGCCAGCAGGGCACTGACAGCCTGTTCTCCCCATTCAGTTCAGCTGGGGCTGGAATCTTCAGGAAGAACACCCTGCCCTGCACTCCCAACCACCCAGCAGTAAGTCACATTACTCATAGAGGCCAAGGGTTCAGGGAGCCAGTTCCTAAGTTTGGTGGCTTCTTCTAAGCTCCTGAGTTTATAAAGGGGCCCAATGGAAAGAGCCATCGGCCCACGGGCTTGCCCCGGCCAGGCCCTGTGCTAAGACCTTTGCGAGCATCTCATTTAGCCTCAGTATGACCATGTGATGAAGGAGGGCCATCACTGTAAATGACGCGCTTGGGATGAGACCCCCACAGCCTAACTCACAGAGAAGTGCTCCCCCCATTAGTCAAGTCCCCTGACCCAGTGCTTATGAACCATCGGCCTCCTCCTGTCTGACACCTGGGCATATAAAGATGATCAAATGAGTCATCATCAGTAGTTTCCTCCTAAGTGACAAATGTTACAGGAAACATGGTGACATCAGCTCACTTAACTTCTTGGCCAAAATGCCAGGGCTAGTCCTAGAGTTGGTACATTGATTGGGTAATCAAGAGCAAAACAGGGATTGAAGGATACGTGTAATTGCAGGATTTGACCACAAGGGGGCACTGCTGGAAAGTGGTGGACCCTTTGATAGATAAGGCATTGTGGAAGGGACAGTGGGACAGTAGCTCTTCTTCATCCTTTTCTCCTTCTTTCCTTCCCTTCTTCCCTCTGCCTCCAGTTCAGTTCATTTTGTAGCTACATAGTCCATATGTACAAAACATACATCCTATACAAAACCCCATTTCCCCTTTCCAGAGTAGAGCTAAGTAGGCACTACATTGTGAAACAGTCCTGCAGTCCTACTTGCTTATGAGTCCTATCCTGACTGTGGCTTCCTCTGGCTTCTCTCACTCCTCTCTTGAATCATTCATGTTCCCTCCAGGCCCCTTGAAGTCCCTTTTCATTGCCACAGCTATTTTTAATCTTTATCCATTTCACCCATCTGAGTCTCAGAACTCAAGTGCTCACTCAAAAAATTGGTAACTAGGTGCTAGTCATTAAGACCCGCATCAAAGGACGCAGCATCTGAGTCATTAGTGCAGACTGGCGAGGCTCCTGCGCGCGAACCCCTGCCGTGTCCAGGCACTACACTGAATGTTTCAAAGAAACGTTGTATCTCATTCTCACAAGAGCACACCAAGTAGATACTACATCCTTGCTGGACATACAAGAAAAGTTCTGGGCCCGGTGTGCTGGCCTCGTTGTTGTTGTTGGAAGGTCAAAGAAGGAGGATCAGGACCTCAAGGCCAGCCTTGGCAACAAAGTGAGTCTGAAGCCACCACAGGCTACATGAGACCCTATTTCAAAATAGAAAGAAGAAAAAGAGAAGGCATGAAGAGGGAGGGGTGGGGAGGAATGAGAACAGAAGTTCAGTGACCTCTCCATGTTAACAGAGCTCAGATAAGACAGAATGGAGATCTGAATGCAATCTGTCTTGCTCCAAAGCGTCCAAATTTCTCCTCTTCCTCCCTGGAATCCACATGTCCAAGCTGACTCTCGGATATTTCCCTGGCAGCTCAAATGTGGTGCATCTAATGTCAAGGTCATCGCTTTCATCCCTGACATATGAGAAGGGAGGGAGAAGGAAGTGAGATGTAGCTAAGGAGAAGGTCTGCCTCAGGCTACACAGGAATGTTCATTAGCAACGAATGGTTCAGAAATCTATCAGCTACTTCCTCAAAAATTACACTTTGATTTCTAGATATTATGGATAACCTACACCTTAGGAGAGAGATTTAGAATATTTGTCATTTGAAGATTTACTTCTCTGGCAATTCTTGCTTATCAGTTGGAAAAATTTAGTCCTCACAAGGAAACAGTAGCAGCCAAGGTAGGAAGCCATAATATAAGCCCCATTTAAAGCTCTGTGTGTGTGTGCATGTGTGTGTGTGTGCCTGCCTGTCTGCTGTCTGTCTGTCTGTCTGCCTGCAGGTACACATGTTCAACAGCACAGGCTCAGAATTCAGAGGACAATCCGTAGGAGTTGATTTTCTTTGGCTACCCTGTAGATACAGGGATTGAGCTCAGGTCGTCAGGCCTGTGAGTAAGTGCCTCCATCAGCAGGCCCACGGCACTCGGTTTCTGGTTTTCCACACTGTTTCATTGTCGCCAGGGGCATCACCACAGGGGCTGTCACCTTATACTACAAGAGAAGCAGGTCTGGTCTCTAATCATTATGATTTCCTGGTTGGCATTTGGTGTAAAAGTACAGATGAGCCTGGTAGGAAATGGGCTCTACTTCTCAAGTATGGGTCATCGCTCCCGTGTATCCTTGGGTTCTCCATGTGCAGATTTATCAAAGACTCAAAATATCTAAAAATTGATCAGGTCTGTGTGGAATTCATACACAGTTTTCTTTGTCTTAGCCCCTGAACAGTGTGGTAGACCCACTATTCACACAGAGGCTACATGGCATGGCTCACTATAAGTCTCTTAGAGATGATTTAAAGGCTGTGGACACATGTGGGTAGCTTCTATGTAACCATGACACCATTTAGTATTCAGGACTTAAGCATCCCTGGGTTTTGGTATGTGAGGACTGAGGAGGTCCAAGAGCCAACCCCTACACATACTAAGGGCAACGTCACTTCTGCTCCCAAAGGCCCTGACAGAGCCACCTTGCATTCTGACCTTGCAGAATGGCTCATTTACAACTCACTGCAGATGCCTGGATGTAGACTGCAGATGCCCACGTGAAAACTCTGCTGCAGGAGGCCTTTCTCACCTGCAGAGTGGTACTCTGGTCTGAGAAGGGAGAGCTGAAGAAGGTGGTAACAATGCTCATCACAATTTCAGTGACATACTTCTCCAGAATCGAGTCTGCATGCTTCCTGTCACTTGTGTTGTTACAGGCCTGGAAAACAGATGGAGGCCAGAAACTCGGCATGCAAGCCAATACCAAGATGATCAAGCAATGACATTCCCCACTGATCACCAATCACAGGACAAAGGTAAAGGTCTACTTATCCCAGAAAGAAGTTAATTAGAGCAAACAAACAAACAAACAAACAAACAAACAAAGTCTGCATTGTGAAAAAAGAAGAAAATTCAGCTTGGATACCATGACATACAGAAGAATGAAGTTGGTGAGAAAAGGGCATGGTCATTCATCCAACCTTCTGACTGTACTCAACAAGTCTGAAACCTTGAGGAGTAACAAGTGGGACTGGAAGTAGAGAACCCAGCTTCCCTTAAAGGCAAACTGGACCCAGATATATTATCTGTCTACTCTCTGTCATCCACATAATAAGAAAAGTCAAATGTACCATGAGGCCCTATGCTCTTTAATTCAATTACAATTTTACTGAATTACACAGTTTGGAATAGGAAGTCATAGGGTGTAACAGACGATCACAATTCCAGTGTGGAACAGGAGGCCACAGTGTGTAACAGATGACCACACAGGGTTCAGTGTGGAACAGGAGGCCACAGTGTGGAACAGATGACCACACAGGGTTCAGTGTGGAACAGGAGGCCACAGAGTATGATAGGTGACCGCACAGGTTTTGGAATGAGAGATGCTTTGGATTGTACCTGTCCACTATTTAATCTTTCTGCTCTGATTAGCCCTTTCTAAAGTTAGAGAATAAAATTGTAAACAAATTTAATAGTTTATAACCATGAGTTCCAAAAATCACTTATATTATAAGATGAAATAAGAAATTACTGAAAAGAAAAAGAGTAACAATTAAAAATATCAAGTATGAACAGACCTTCCAAATCAGAACTGTTCATGGAAGAAAATTCACAACTGGCTTTTACAGGATTTCTGAACAGCTATGACAGACAGACCCATCATACTCACATGCCCATGAAAACACACACACACACACACACACACACACACACACACACACACACACACACACACACACGCCTCACCCTGCAGATGTCTACGAGGAAATTCTCAAACAACTTCCACATGTGATTGCTTGTGTAAATCTCCTTCATCTCCACCTCAGTATCCACATAGCAGTGATTCAGGAAGTTAATGTAAGCGATCTTAACCTGAAGATAGAAAGAAGCTCTTGTGACAACGCAGCTTATGTGAGGAGCCCATGAGCCCCGCCTCCTCTCCCTGAGATTCAGTGCTCAGTCTTACTCCACTACCTCTACTGGCTCTAGTTTCTGTGGCTTTTGATTTTCCAAATTCACAACTATAAAATTCAAAACCCCAAAGCATAACGCTTTAGACAGAGACTGTTTTTATGGTCTCAAGGTAAGGTTTGGCGAAAAGATTCTGACCAAATGAGAGGCTCAAGTTTGATTGCACTGTTTCTGTTTGCAAGAAGGCACCATTATTACACAGTCTAGGCTGGGAGATGTTTGTAATGAGTGAAGCAGGGAAGGCATGACCTATGTCCACACAAAACATGCCTGTAGTATCCATGGCAACACCTTTACAACAGCCAACAAGTGGAAAGAGCATACAACTGCACCAGAGATGGCTGGACATAAGGAAGCATTACTTGGCAATAATGTAGTCCCAATGCATGCAAAGCTTGCATGAGCTGTGAGAAACTATGCTAAGTGCAATCATCCAGCCAGAACAAGGCATACATGTGTGATCTCGCTTGTAGTGAAATTTCCTTTATGCAAGAGGCAGAGAAAATTCTGTGATTATCTAGCCACAGGGAAGTGTAAGGAAACAGGGCTAGCCTGGAGCTTTTGGAGTGCACAGATGATGATGGTGACTGCAGAACTCTGTGGCTCCGTCTACTGATCTGCCAGCGTAAATGAGAGAATTGTGAGGTATGTAAACCGAAAATTAACTGAGCACTAGATGTGCACACTGAGCCAATTGAAGCAAGAGAGACCTGGTAATATCAAGTGTTGACATGGCTGAGGTACAATGAGAGCTCCAGAGGGAGAAGGGGTGCCAAGGAGAGCAAGTCTTCTAGAATAAATTAGACGCTGACTTGTAGAGATGTGTTCCCTATGGTCCAGTACTAGGGCATGAAAACAACCTAAATGCCTTTAAACTGATGGATGGATAATAAAAATGTGGCATATATACACAGTGGAATTCTAGTCAATGGTAAAGAAAAATGAAATCATGAAATTTTCAGGTAAATGGAGGGAACTAGAAAATATTATATTGAGTGAGATAATACAGACCTAGAAAGACAAACACCATGCTTTCTCTTATTTGTAAGGCCCAACTCTTTAGATGTCAGTCCATAGCCTGGAGTAACTGCAGGCACCAGGGAAGTTAAAAGGGACCGTGCTGAGAGTGGCGGATGGGAACACTAGAGTGGGATACAGGAAGACATGGCTGCTATGCAGAGAGAAATAGAAAAAAATGGATGAAGAGATTTTTTTTTGTTTGTTTGTCTGCTGGGGATAGAGTCTTACTGTGTATCTCTGTATGGCCTGGTACTTACTATGTAGCCCAGGCTAGCCTCAGATTCATGGCAATCCTCCTACCCCTGGCTTCTGAGTGCTGGGATAATTGACATATGCCATCATACCTGGGATTGCAGGTACTCTCTGAGGGAAGTGAAATTACAGATCATTTTTATTTCCTACAGTTATCTGCAGTTCCCCAATTTCGTACAATGGCCACATGTTATTTCTATACTACGAGTTCTTGCTTGAAAGAATTAAACCTACAGGTGAAGATATCTCAATCCATTGTCAGCTTCACTTCTAGGCAGTTCATTCAGGGCACATCCTCTGTGAGCTGAATCTGTTCCACAACCTGGGGCTTTTATCCTACCCTTTGTGAGGAAGCAGAGACTCCCTTGCCTCGTGTTCTTTTCACACAAAATCAATATCCAGGAAAACACTATTCCAGTGATGTTAAATCTTTTTGCAACAAGAGTGAAGTGCCTGAAATCTGAGGGCTTACCAGGCCAGCCACCATGTCTCCGCCCAGCCCCAAGTGCTACTCACCTCAGGGATGCAATCTTCATGAGTGACCACACGAACGATGTCATCAAGCGGGAGCAGGGAGTTGCACTTGATCTCTGTGTACACATTCTTGCCCTCTGTGCACACGGCCAAGAGCTCCACCAGATGGATGTGGTACATGAGAGGGCTGTTCTCATCCATCCGGTCACGCTCGGACCGCATCATCTGGATCAGAGTCTGGAAAGAGGCTCTGTCATTGTAGAACACGAGGACGTCCTCTCCAGAATTGACAAGCTACACAGAGAAAAGAGTTCGTTGGTGCTGCAAGCCTGCAGGAGTGGGGCGGCCTTACAAAATTCTACATGCAGAGGAAGGGAGACCTACTTCCCCACATGGGTTGTGTCGTCCTCACTAAACTCATCCAGATCCCACTTGTTTCTGGACTGACCAACCAAACTTTCTTGAAAGCATCCTGTGAATCCAAGGGTAGAAGTAACCCTAACAGATCTACTAGGGGAAGACCAGTCTGCACACCAGACCATTAAAAGGAAACAGGGACTGCTAGTCTGCGCTATCAGGCTGCTGATTTTCTAGCTTAAATATTTGCATATCTTGGTATATTTTAGAAGGCATCCTGATGCAAGTCTTCCATCCAGTGTCTTATGTCTTTGGTCATAAGTCATCCACATCTAACTAAGATGCTTTTCCTTCAGCCCTCATCAAAAAGTCAAGTCATTTTAGCTGGGTATGGTGCTGCATGCCTTTAATGCCAGCACCTGGGAGGCTGGAGCAGGAGGATGATGAGTTCAAGGCCAGCCTTGACCGAATACTGAGTTTTAGACCAGTCTGGGCTGTGAGGCCCTGCCTTGGACAGAAGAAAACAGAACAGGGCAAAAGAAAAGTCAAGGCATAATTTGTCTCCTTGGATGTGCCCTCTAATAAATTTATCTTAATATATATCAATTTTAGCACAAAATGAAGTACAAAGCTTTTTTTAAAGAGCTGGCACAGAAGTCAAAATAAACTCAGTCTATACTATACTGCCAACATAGCCTCAACTCAGGAGTTCAGGATTTGGGGGACAGGGGGTTGCTAGCGATTGAGCCTAGGACCTTGTTCATTTATGCACGCTGTACTGAGGTGCATCCCCTAGTGGTCTGTTTGCTTACTAACAATTAATTTTCATATTCCAATCAAGGATCAAGATCCCAAGACAAAGACAAGACAAATACCCAAGGAGGAGCCAACTCTACTGCCTCTGGAGTCACAGGTGTAGGTGGCACAATAAATTCAAGCACAGGGGGAGTTTACTCAAGGTTCATGGAAGCCACCATTGTATTTGCAGGTTAGGCCTTCCTAATCAAAGACAACAGTCACCACACAGAGCCCCTTTCTACAAAGACCCAAGTGAAACTTTTGCCTTCACCCTGCACACCAGATGCTCCTCGTGAAACACCAAGTCGAAACTGCTCAAGCTACCTAATTAGGTGAATAGTTTAATAAAAAGTCCTAACTCCTAAAGGGGAAGCTGCTATGGCTTACTGATCTCACTCACATTTAATCTCCACACAGATGTTGGACTATCATCCTTCCTTTTCTCTGTCTGAAGAGTCCAGCCAAACTGCCTTGCAAGTAACAGATTTACTGCTACAAAGAATCAGATCAGACACTTGCCTAAGCCTTGTGAAGCTATGCACATGTGCAAGAACAACCTTGCCTTCCACATTGCTCCTCAAGAGGGTGCCAGATCACACAGAGAAGACTAACTTAGCTTTCTACAGAACACCAGAGGGACGTAGATGCAAATACGTGGTTGTCACCTCAGCCATGACCATGTCTTGGCATTTTTTAATGAATTTCCCTTCTGCCTTGACAATCGTCTGGAGAAACTTGATATACTGGACATTTCGACCGTGGGTCTCTATGCAGTGGACAAAGTGCTGGACCACTCTCTCGTTGATCTCACTGCACAGTTGGAAGTTGTTCATGAAGATGTGCTGCATGGTCACAGCCTCCAGGATCTGTCCCAAGACAAGGACATGGTCAGAAAGCGGAGGGCAGGCTAATGAGAGAAACTGAGCTACTAAAACCCAGAAGCACTCCTATATCTGAGCACGCTTCTCATTGCTGCTTCACACTACCCATTAGTTAGCAAACTCCTTGTTAATGCCAGACACTGTCAAACTGCTTTTGCAAAGGTGTTCTGTGTATTGTGCAGTATATTTTACAGCGTAGTACAGCTGTTCTAGATTTATGTGTATAAACATAAATCTACTGTGCATACACGTGCATATACGTGTGCATACACGTGCACACTGTGTGTACCTGGTGGATGCAGAAGTCAGAAGAGGGTGTCAGATCCTCTGGAACTGGAGTTATGAGTGGTTGTGAGCCACCATGTGGGTGCTAGGAACTGAACCCTAGTCTTTGCAAGAACAATCTACATTCCTAGCCACTGAGCCACCTCTCCTGCCCAGTACAGCTATTCTATACCCCTGTCAGCACAGTTTTTTCTATTTTAGTCAAATCTTACATGCCAATTTATGTTTGTCTAATAACTGACTCATCAAGGTGGGAAGACCTTGTCTCACCACCTGCCTGTGTCCATCAAGTTTTGGCCCTGTCTCTCTTTCTTCTTTTTTAAAAGAAAGGCTATTTTTTCATTTCCCTGACTTCTTAAAAAAAATTATTATAAAGATGCTGAGTATCAATTCTTTGCTGAACATAAGTAATGCAAATGTCTTCTCTCACTCTGTGTCTTAATTACTGTTGGCAGCTTTTAATGATGGCATCTTGGGCATAGAAGCTGATTTAACAAGATTCAAGTAATCAATATTTTCCTGTATAATTAGTGTCCTTCATACACGGTAATGTGACTTGCCAGAGTCAAGAAGATATCCCGCAGTATGTCTAGGAGCTTTGTTTTGTACATTTTATCCAGAGATGCTCTGTACTGTACTATACTGGCAGAGAACGGAGTACCTGCCAGATTTTGGTATCATTCTTTTTTTTTTTTTTTTTTTGAATTAATTTTTTTGATATTTTATTTACATTTCAAATGTTTCCATCTTTCCAGGTCTCCCCTTTGGAACCCTCCTATCTCCTCCCCCATCCCCTGCCTCTATGAGGATATTCCCCCACCCACCCACCCTCGTCTTCCCTCCCTGGCATTCTCCTATACTGAGGCATCTAACACCCTCAGGCCCAAGAGCATCTCCTCCCCCTGATGGCCAACAAGGCCCTCCTCTGTCACATAAGTGGCCAGCACCCTGGGGCCCTCCATGTGTATTCTTTGGTTGGTGGTCCAGCCTCCAGGAGCATTGGAGGTCAGGTATCGTTATTCTTACGGCTCATCACTTGCCTCAGTATTTTATAAACCTACACCTTCCTTACTCTCTGATGGACTTAATAAAGAGCTGCTGACCTACAGCTAAGGACTTTCAGGCAGAGAGAGAAACTTTGGTTTAGAATCAGGCAAGGAAGCATTTGCAAGCATGACCCAGAGGAGTGGGACAAGGAGAGAGAGAGAGAGAGAGAGAGAGAGAGAGAGAGAGAGAGAGAGAGAGAGAGAGAGAAAGAAAGAACATGCCATGTGGCAGGACATGGACTAGGATATTCATGTTAATTAATTTGTATGAGCTAGCTGAGAGTCTGCCTGGCTATAGTGTCTAAGCTTTTTATAAATAATCAGTCTCTGTGTCATTATTTGGCAGCCAGCAGGTCCAGGAAAGTTTGGTAATAAGTTCTACTGAGTATATGTATTTACAAAAACAAAGACATCTTTTGCAGACATCTTTTGCAGTGTTATTTATGAAACCAAAACCTGGGCTGTGACTACTTATTCACTAATAAGGAAGTAAGCTTTTTTTTTTTTTAAACTTGCAGTCATTTTATGGAATGCCATTGAGCCATCGAAGACAGTGAGGAAAAAAACCCACTTATTTCTGATTTACAAAGGCATCGGTGATGTGTTAAATGTAAAAAAGTACAGGATGTAAGATATGGTGAGTGTGAAGGCATATTAAACAAAATGTGTTATATTTACTAAATATATTTAGAAATATGCACCTAGCAAACATGTAATATAGAATGTTTAATGTGGGCATATTACATACTTAGCCAAGTACTGAGGAATATCACTCTTGTGTTGGTAATTGTGACACAGTGATGGATGGTTTCAGAAAACATACTTCCTTTATACCCATGACATCCTAGATTCACAGTATAGGTTATTTATGTCCTGACAGCTGGTCAGAATGGTCTCCTTTGGAATGAATGCTACATTCTGACACGTTCCAGAATACACAACATCAAAGGACAACTGGTCCCCCACAGTCCTCCCAACACAGGTCTGCCAGAGGCTTCCCATCTCACCCCTGGGTTGAGAAACAGGTTTATGTGTTTATGCAGCAAAGCTTGATTCTGCTGGTTGCCTGCGCAGAAATTCTGCAAAAATTCATGAGCCAGCCTCATGATCTCCTGCATCTTGGTGTCTTCAGCCTGTGTGAGAGGAAAGACAGGAAAAGCTCTTATTATGACGCTTCTACTCCATGCTAATACCCTCTACCAAGGTGTGATCCAGAGGTGTGTACCCAGGGTACTGATAGTAGAGTAAGGTGCTTGCCAGACCCCCTGAGAATTAGCCAGAAAAAAACAGACTCATGTCTTGTGAATGAAAATGAACTCTTTCTCACTGGCCGCTAACACAAACACAAAGATTTTGCATAAGAAAATTTTGACTTTGCAGAGTTAAAATTAACAGAAGGATTCCACTGTCTGTGTTCGGTTGCAATTTCCAAATTTCCTGCTTTTGAGAATGGGTCCCAACAGTGGAGCAGACCCATTTCACCCCTGCTGGTACATACTCAGCTCATCTGCTCACGTTAGTTCTACAGCCACTGAGAAGCATGGTAACTTCCAGCAGCATGTACCAGGGAAGAGAAGAACCATCATTAGATTATAAATCAAGACAACTGCACCCAATCTACTGCCTTCTCTGTAACCTCAGTGCTATAAGCTAAGATTTAGCTTTTCCTTCTGCAAAATAGGACAGTATCTGACCTGGGCAGTCCACATTGTTGGTCACGTAACTCTTCCACAATGAAGACTGTAATTTCACATAAAAGTTACAGTGCTAGTATAGAGTTAAGTGCCATTGTTATAAAACATAAAACCTACTGTCATTCTGCCTAGTTCTCAACCGCAAACATTTAAGGCAGTAAAAGGAGAATGAGACTCTCCAAAGTGGAAGCCGCTGTTTATATCTTACCACATCCAACTCCTAAAGCATCTTGTACCTATCATTTCTTCCTCCATGCAGGAGACTGACAGCAAGGAATGAATGGAGACCTTTGTCTACTTTGTTCTGATCTCACATGGACACGGATGACCTAGCTATGTGACCTGGAACTTCGTGACATGCTTAGGCAGTCACTACTCAGGACAAGTCAGCTCTCGGTTCTGGTTTGAACTGAGGCCATCAAATTGTTAAAGAGCAACGCAGAAAATCTTTTAGGATTGGTGAGTCAAGAAGCTAAAGCCCAAACACTGCAGGTACTTATGCAGCTCTCTGGAAGGGCAGCAGCTATTCTAGGCTGATGTGCTGGCAAAAGCAGGTAGTGGCTTGGAACTGGCCCATATTCATAACTTGTCAACTCTGTCCTAAAAAATAACCCTGGGAGAAGACAGGACGGACCTATCAGGAACAAGCGATGCAAGGATTGTGAGCAGTCAGCTATGGTAATCAAACAAAACCAGTGAAGAACAACAAGTCTTCACAGAGGGAGTAGGTACTATGCCTACCTCTAATCTGTGGGCAAAAGTTCTGGGGATAAGAAATCAGAGGACTCAGGGCAGACCAATACTGCTGGTTGAGAGTGGTAACCTTAACAGTCCTGCATGCTTCCACATCTTCTGCTAAAAAAGGAATCTGCTGAGCTCTCTGGGGAAAAGCTTCTGGGGTTTGAAGGGCATTTTCACAAGGCAGGCAGGCTTGGAAGACATTGTGTTACAAGATGTCACCTGGTGAGAATCTCTACCTTTGTCACAAACTGGGATGTTTGTGCCCCTCTCATAGTGAGTGAGTAAACACGAGTGTATGCACGCGCGCGCGCGCACACACACACACACACACACAAAGAGAGAGAGAGAGAGAGAGAGAGAGAGAGAGAGAGAGAGAGTGTGTTCTGCCTTAGAGGCACCAACTCCAGATCAATGTGGCTGTCCATACTTTGACACTGCTCTGTGAACGGCTATAATTAAAGCCAAGGACCAAGCTATGACCATCCAAACCATCTCCCCATACTACATACTAGAGACTGTGGATGGCATGCACTCCTGCGTTAACCCCACGTTCCCTACAAGTCTGATTTCCCAGGAGGATTTCAGCTTCTGCTTTCCTGGTGGCTCACCTGATTCATAACCTCTCCACGACTAAGAAAGCAGCTTCTATGTACGGCACTATCTAGAATGTAAAGTAGCAGACCCAGACTCCACAGGGGAGCTGAGCTGGCCATATGCACACAGTTGTGCCACCCTGAGCCTTCCTGGTCACAGTGTCCTCACTCAAAGTGGATGCGATAGCATCGCTGTCTCTTCAGCATGTCCACAGGACACAGGAGATAAACAGCCTAAGGACTGCAGCAAAGTGCTATGGGCCTACAGACCCTCAGCAGCAGGCTTCCTCCAGGAGCTGCGTCACCAAAGGGTCAGCTTTGGGATTGTTATGGAGCACGAAGCATTCCAGAGTCATGCCGAACTTCCCTAGGCCTCAGTTTCCCAATGTCACATGGGTAAACCACAAAGCCTCACTGCTATTGCAAGGTTTGAATGTATCCCCAAGAGTCTGTCTGTCTCCATAGATGCTGAAATAGCTAGGCTTCTGCCTGTGCTGACTGGCTTTTCAGCAAAATTCAGATCTATCCAGAAAGGGAAATTGACCTGAGGAACTGCATCTGTCAGATTGGCTTATGGGCAAGTCTGTGGGGGCATTTTCTTGATGAATGATTGCTGAGGGAGAGCACAGCCCGCTGTGGGCAGTGCCGTCCTTGTGCAGGTGGTCCTGGGTTGTACTAAAATCCAAGCTAAGCAAGCCATGGGAAACAAGCCAGGAAGCAGCACTTCTTCATAGCTTAGTCTTGCATCTGTTCCTGCACTGAGTTCTTATCTTGACTTTCTTCAGTGATGGGCTTTAAGATGAAATAAAGCCTTTCTTCCCCAGCACCCCTCTGGGCATGGTGTTTATTTATGACAGCAATAGAAATCAAATCAAGACAGTGCCCTTCTAAAATACAATCTCTTGGAAGCAAAAAACCAAAAAGATAAAAAAACATAAACAAACTAACAAACAAACAAAAAACACAAAAAGGAATGTGGTAAGTCGGGGGAACTTGGCCTAAATATATTCTCAGACGATAGGGCACTGCCAAGGACTAGAGCAAGCCCCACATGCCTCCAATGACCAATGACTTGTAGAGACTACCTTGTTTTAGGCATGTTTTGGACAAAGGTGGATAACACCAGCTAGAAGACACATAAGTAACCTCTGGTCTAAATCTAGTGGTCCCCATCTAGGAAGCTTGGGTGTGACAGAAGAAGATCTTTTTTTTTTCCTTATAGAACACAAACATTGGCGGTGTTGGGGGAGGTGATCTGTCTCATGTAAACTACCTGGTCTTGCTCTAGGTCACAAGTACATCATTGGTTCTCACCCACTGCATCCAATTGTGAGGACTTTGGGGGTGGGAATCCAGCCCACCCTGGAGAGCAGCACCGTGTATGCAAGCCCCTCTCACCTTCTCGTAGGGGATCTGCAGCAGCTCCAGCACCACAGCATGTGCACCCATGTTCCTCAGCAGCCGCTGCTGCTGCTTCCTGCTCTTCCTCACCGATGCGCTCTCTTGCACACAGAGCTTGCTAAGTCGAATCAGAATCTGAGAAAAATCAACCACAGAAAACCAGGAACTGCAGTGTGAGGAGAGGCCTGAAGGGGAGGGGGTCATAACATATATACAACTTAGGACAGGGGCATTCCTCCAGTATGTAGTATCTATGCAGATTGTACAAAATCTAATCTATGTAAGAAAAGTGTGTCTTGCTGAATAATCGCACACCTAGGTTTCAGTGGCCAGTGAAATGGGTTCAAGGGTCACTTAAATCATCCAGCTAGGCTGCCAAGACCTTAGGAGGGCTTTGCTGGGGTAAAAACCACAAAGATTCCATGCCCAAACTACTATATGCAGAGATTTCTAAAGCCAAGCATGGATATAAACCCTTAGGGATTGTACGGATGATCTTTGATCCACTTCGAAACCTGAGAATTATATAGTTTCTATTAAAAAAAAAAAAATGCCTATGAAAGCTGAGGGACTGAGAACACTTTGATAACACATAGCACAGCTGGGTTTTAACACAGAACTGAGGCTGAAACCCAAGTATTCAACCTCAGGGAGCTACCTTCTCCTCTCCCCGGGCAAATTTTACACAAAGAAAAAGAGCTCACGTCCTTGTGCCTTCAACTTGTTGGTCACCGACTAAAGCTCACCAGAGTCATCAGGACAAAGGTCAGCAGGGGCGGCTCACCTCTTTCACCACTCGGTAGTTGTAGCTGCTGGTGCTTTCATGCTTCAGCGGCTTGTTAGTCCCCTCCTAGGGACCAAAAAGAACACATGCAGTAGGTGCCTCTTGTGGTCTACTGTTGGGTGAACATCACCCTTTAAGAAAGCACACACATTGCACATTGTCTTTCTACAGTCAGGCTGCCCAAGACATGCACTTATTCTTCACCCCTTGGAAGAAGATGTGGTCACGGGAGGTCATTCCTTAATGAGTCTCTTGAGGGGAATCCAGTGCTATTTCCATCAACTAAGTCTCTTCTACATGGTCCACAGTTGCCCAGAGAAATCTAAGCTTCGATTTTGTAGCTAATTTCCTAGGAGAACAGCTGTTACTGTTCTCCTGGCTACTTAGCAAGCACCCCTTGATAGCAACTATCCTATCATCTACGTTTATATCTAAGATTAGAAGAGGATGCTGCCTTATTCTCAGAAACAGGAAAGACCTAACTTGGGCTGTGCCTACCTCAGTTTTCTTATGTTCATTTTCACCAGAGGCTCCATCCATAGGCTCATCAGGACCCTGGCCCTTGTACACCCAGAGCTCAGACTTCTCCACAATGGACCTTAGCTGGTCCAAGTCTTGCTTGATCTGTTTGTAGTTGTCCACATCTTGGCTAGTAACCAGCAGTTGAACCTTAATGAACACAATATGTTAGTTATATGAACCTAAAAACATACATACATACATACATACATACATACATACATACATACATACATACATACACACACGCGCCCGCACACACACACAGAAGGGTGGGAGAGACCCTCACAACCTTCTCATTGCACACAATACACAACAGCTTTTTGATACACAATGGCCATGCTGGTCCACAGGAAGTACCTGTTTGAAGGCCTGAAGGACCTCCTGCCTCTGGCTGAAGTGCCGAAAGAGGAGCTGCAGGGCCCCAGACACCAGAGGTGGGTAGTCATGCATTGTCAAGTGGAGCAGGACCCTGAGGAAGGTTCTGCCACCGTGATCATCCAGGTCCAGAGGTGTGTTCTCCTCACTACAGGAACACAGGAAAGAAGAAGAAAAGGAGACCAAGTCAAACCACAGTTCCAGGATCATGTGTGCGAGCCCTGAGAGCTGAACTACAGTTGAAACCCTACTCCATCCAATGGAGCCTCGCCTTTCATCAGCTTCCTTTGTAAGTCAGCCATGTTTTACCCTCAGCGCCACTGTGAGAAGAGGGGATGATTATGATGTTACAACTCCCTAAGCCAACAGGACTAACATTACAAGATTCATGAGACCTAAATTATAGCATTCTTCCACTGGGCTTCATCTGTGCTCCAAAATCTACAACAAATGTGCTTCTTCTAAGTTTTTTGTTTAAAATGCTGTGGCTTAGCACTTACTGAATCATCTAGCAATAAAAACCCAGTTTTGAAAATATCTAGTCTGCAGTCCAGAAAGCACTTGCTTTCTATTGGCTTGTCTTCTTGCAACATTTGTTCTGGGAATCAGCCATTGCTCTGTAAAGAAGCACAAACTGACCGTGTGGAACAAGGTTGAAACATCAGCTTTACACATACGCCTTTATCAGCACCAGAGAGATGAGTAAAACAGCCAGTGTATACCATTCCCAGTTACTGTATCACAACAGTTGCATGGCAGACCAACATTGACTAGAACCACTCAGCGGGACTCCAGTCAACCCAGAGAGCTGGGAGAAATACTTGGGGTTCAAATTCTTAAGACTTTGGAGATGTGTGTTATAACGCAATAAACAGTCAAACCAAGTATGCTGGTTCTAATCACTATGCCCATAGGGTATTGATTGTTGTAGATATGTGAGTTTATATAATAATGTTTTATGTTAAAACTAAGGCCTATGATATTAAGAGGCATTCCCATCAGAAATGATGAAAGGATACACTGTTTTTGTTTTTTTTTTTTTTTTTAACTTTTGCTGCTGTTGGTTTCATTTGCTATTTATTTATTTTTACTGTTCTTGCATAGCTTGGCTATCAGTAGACGAAGTCAATGACATTAGTAACCTCTATCTGATTTGAACACCCTTTCTCTACTCTTTTGACCCACGCCATGTAAAAATAACCTTGCAAATATATCCATATTAGGACATCTTAAATCTTTTTTGTCCTAGGCAGGACACACACACACACACACACACACACACACACACACACACACACAACACACACAGAGCACCGCATAAGTTCTGTGACTCAGTAATTCCAAACAAAAGCTGAAGGCTGAGAGGTATGCTCAAGAAAAATCCCTGTGAGAACTATAAAAGGGCCACCTTCCACACTCTAAAACTACCACACAACAAGCCAATGAAAGCACACTTTCCTTCCTCCAAAGATGCCTTCTGCTTGTTCTTCAATGTGTTCAAAGTCAAGAGCACCTGAAAGGTGAGAGAACATAAAGTCAGACACAACGAAGACTGAACCCTTGCTTCTGCTGGACTTCTCCTAAGGTGCTTCAAAAGCGATGCTCTGCTACAACCATCAATCTG
The DNA here is from genome assembly GCA_028551405.1 of Uromys caudimaculatus. Lineage (NCBI taxonomy): Eukaryota > Metazoa > Chordata > Mammalia > Rodentia > Muridae > Uromys > Uromys caudimaculatus. The sequence goes on from CM052700.1 coordinate 36,636,207, forward strand.
TCCGTCATAACCTACAAAGTCATGGAGCCAGGCTAGCCCAGATGGCTCTCACCCCTGTCATTTTTTTCTTGCTAAAAAAAAAAAAGTAATGTCCTCACTCCAAAAAATACCTGAGCTGTCTCGGAATCACTTCTCCCACTGCCTTTCCCTTAGCCTTCTCCAGCATCTATAGCTGAGTAGAACTTCAAATACAGAACAAAAGTTGCTGTGGACAATCAAATTCCTTGCAGAATATTTTTGGCGTTGTGTTAGTTTTGGGTTGCTTTATGGGAAACCCAACACTATATCAGATGTCTTCAGTCCCTAAAGGTGTAACCCCAAGAAGCAATGGTTTTTTTTGTTTGCTTCCTCAATATACTCTTGATCAAAGAGTCTTTAAAATATTACCATCTTCAAGAGCAGTCGCATTTCACCAGTTTTTCTAGAAGACATTGTTTTGAGCCCCACGTGGCATTACACCCAGGTCCTATTCAATGGCTGAAATTCTACACTGGCGTCACTAACCTGGTACATTACTTGGCCCCTCTTGGCTGCTGTTTCCGGAGGATGTTTCTGATGACTGGGAATTGCTTTCATCAAACTCCCTCTTAAATATACACAGGAGGCAGGAGATCCTATAATCCAATCTCACATTCAAAATAAACTAAAGATTCAAGTAGAAATGGAAACACTTTGGTTACATTAACATGCCATCTTTAACACGTTGCCAAGCCACTGCACTCTGGCAGGGCTGGTATCAGCTGCATCAGTTACCTTAAGCACTGAGTCAAATATTTGGCTTAGGTGTCAACAGTCATTTTAACAATAACAGACTTCTAAGGGGCACATCCAGTCTGCCCATGACACTTTAGCTTGCAGTGTAGACTTTGGCATCCTGAATTAAACACCCAGAATAATACATCACTTGGGCCTCCATTCTTTACAAAACAGGACTATCCTTCAGCAAAGACTGAAAGCCAACTCTGGGTCTAACTGGAGATGGAGTTGGCTTCTTTGAATTGAAATGAACTGACAGAGACTTTGCTCTTACTTCTGAGAATTAGCTTCATTTATATTTCTGATTGTCTCCCCTGGGTATGTAAAGCCCTTGAGTTCTTGTTTTAACTTCCTATATTCCCTACCCCTCTCCTCCTGCAGACACTTTCCAAAGGATTATTGCTCGAACCCAAAAGAAAAGTTAGCCAGTTGCATCATTTAGGCATCCTACCAGCATCCCTCCTCCCCCTCTCCTAGCTTCGGCTTGGCCCTCTGGGTGACCTTACCCAATTGCAGGCTGTCACCGATCCTACATGGAGACAGATGCTTGACCTGTCTCCAGGCTCTTAGTCCCTTTCCCTATGACTGTTGCACATCCGGTTCGGTATCTTCCCAGAACCTCAAATTCAGTATTATGCAAAGCCAACTATAACTGTTAGTTCCCCAGGTGTTGGACTCGGACACCCGATGACTGGCCAGAGGCTGGGACATAGAAAGGTGGGAAGATGGGCAATCAGCAGTTATTAGTGAGGAAGGAAGGCTTCCTTTTGTTTGAATATTTTTTCAGTTGCAGGAATATAGCAATTGGCATGGCAGATGGAAACAATCATGTTAGAGTGGACAGATTAATAATTCTAAGAGCGAGCCAAGTCCTTGTGTGTGGAGGGGGGAAATCAGTTGGAGACTCTTGGCCTCATTACATCTCTGAACTCCCAACAGCTTGTCATGCTCTCTTTCTGCTCCATGCACACAACTTTCAACCCCAAAGATGTTCCTTAGTAGAAAGACTAGCATTAGCTATGTTATAAGAGTAGGCACATGGTAGGCTTGATATGTCAACTGCCACTTAATTGGTTTAATCGAGAAAGAGGTGGCAATGTATACTGACTGATTCAAGCTGATTTACCATCTCCCTTTCCCTCTTGAAAACAAGCTGTTCCCAAACTTGTCCCCACTTCACTCTTTGCACTCACTAAATTCTCAGACTTCCAAGTGTGCCCATGGGCAGCTCTCACTGCGTCTGTGTTTGAGGAAACTACTTTACTACAGAGGTCTTCTCTCACAACAACATAAAAGGCTATTATCTTTGCTCCCTGCCTATGGTGTCCTCCAAATCAGCTGAGCCTTCTTCTTCTTCTTTTTTTTTTTCACAGAAGTAAAAGAAATAGCTCTTTCCAAAAGGCTCTACAAGGAGAGATGGAATTTGATAACATATTTGGGATTGACAGTGGCAACAGAAATGGGGGGTATGGGGTGTGGATGAGCTGACACATAACCCATGATGAATGAAGGCATTTAACATGAGAACAGTAGAAGTGTCTCAGTAATTGGCATCTCTTTCTTGTCCTTACATTGGGTATTTGAGCCTTCTTCTTTAAAAATAAGAATTTTTATTATGTACGTATGGGTCTTTTGTCTGCATGCTTATCTGTGTATTATTTGCTTTCCTGGTGCTCATGGAGGCTTGAAGAAAGCCATCCAGCTTCCTGGAACTGTAGTCACAAATGGCTGTGAGCCAGCATATGGGTTCTGGGAATCGAACCCAGTCTTCTGGAGAAGCATCCAAGGGCTTTAACCACTCAGTCACTGTTCCAGTTCCCAGCTGACTCGTCTTTATGTTTTAACAACTAAGCATTGACTTTTAGATGATGGGTGCCAATGCTCTCTGTCACAACGAAGCTGTTTAGGATCAGAAGAACTTTAATGGATTTTGTTCCTTGCTGGCTCCAAGTGCTAAAAGGGAGTTGGTTGGGATGGAGTTAGTATCAACTAACATTCACGGGTGAGTAGAAGAGTGGATGAAAAGGGTAGAAAATGGAGGAGGAGGGGCAGGAGGAAGGGGAAGAGGAGGAAGAGAAAGAAAAGGAAGAGGAGGAGGAGAAAGAAAAGGAAGAGGAGGAGGAGAAAGAAAAGGAAAAGAAGGAAGAAGAAGAGGAGGAAGAGGAAGAGGAGGGGAGGAGGAGGAGGAGGAGGAGGAGGAGGAGGAGGAGGAGGAGGAGGAGGAGGAGGAGGAAGGCTCTGCAATGCTAACAGAGTCCTGGAGTGAGTGAGTCTGGGCACAGTGAGTGAACTCTAGGCAAAGACTTGGGCAGAGAAAGGGAGAGCAGCTGTGGTGTGAAGCTAAGGTAACTGAAGTTCAGGATGGCAGAATAGACAAAGCCATGATGGGGAAGGGTAGAAGATGGCAACAAAGAATTCAAAGGAGTAATTCCGAAATGACACATAGGGATGAGTTAGCATTTTTTTTTTTTTTTGCTATTTTTTCCCAGAACACCTTGGGCCCCTGTCAGAGCAGAGAGGGGAGATGTGAAACCGAGACCACCGGAGTATCCTGTCCCTGCACCATACCTGGAGTATTTCAATGATCTTCAACTTGGTGTCCATGACCATGATGTCCTCTTTCTCTGGCTCTGCCTGCTTCACATTTCCTTCAGGGGCAGCAGCCATGGGAGTCATGGGCAAAAAGCCTCCTCCCCGAAGCACCACCTGGGTCATGAGCTCCCCAACTCCATGGATAGATCTCATCACGTTACTGCCTAGAAAAGGCCAAGTCAGACCATGGTCATGACATTTTTAGAGATAGCTGTAAGAATTTGATTAGGGGTATGGGCTTTTAAAGGCAAACTATTGAACACATTCCTGTTCAAATAATTCTCTTGACCCAAGGAACTCAAACAGGTTAATGAGAATTGCAAATTTAAGACTTCTGAGATTAGCAGAACACCGTGGTTTTGACATCTCCAGTGTGGTGTTATTTCTTTACTAATTTCATCACCAAATTTGACTCAGCACCAATGACATATGCTTCTTAATGTCTACAGAATAGGAATGTAAGTTAGGAGGACACAAATATTGCTACTCCACACAAAAGCTGCTTGGCCTTGCATGCGTTACATCACTTCTGAGTCTTGGTGTCCTCACACAGAAAAGAGCTCTATGACAGAACTCAATGGTATAATGCATGCAAAATGGCATCACACAGTATCTGGCAAATAGGGAGAATTGAGGAAATGCCTTTTCCATCCTAGCTATAGAAAACCAGCTAAGCTATGACAAATCATAGTTATTCTATGCCTATTGTGACCCCCAGACACAGCATGAAATAAACATATAAACGAGGATTTTCCTGTTCACAAGTGAAAAGGAATATCAAGATACAAGCTGTACTTTAGTTCGTCATCTAGGAGTATCATCCTCAAGTGTCTCAGAAGCATGGGGAGCAGATGGCAGAGCAAGCATGGGCTCTGGAGGGTCAAATGGTCAAAGCACAAGGTAACTTTCAAACTATTCAGTAAGACACAAGGAAGGACTCTAGACAGATGCAAGGGGAAGAGTAAATTGCCGAGAACGACCATCAGTGATGGCACTGGACTTAAACTCTTCCAGACTTCGTTTCTATTGGTATGCTCCCAATGGTGAGAACGGACAAGGACAGGACAGGATGTCACATAATAAGGCATGGCATAAATGAGACAGCACGGGCTGGGAGGGCATCTGTCAGCACGGACACTTCAGATACTCACTCTTCAGCTTCTCCTCATCATTGTTACCTTTATTCTCTTCTCCTTTCGTCATCTTGCTAATGGGGAAGATAGTGGTCACATGGACACAGTCTAAGATTGCCAAGAGGATCTTGGTTAATCGGAGAAGGTCAGAAAAGTTGTAGAAACCAAAGTATATGAGATTCCTGGCTAAGTTCACAACCTATTGCATTTAAAAGAAGAAGAAATTAGTATTCAGTGACCTGCTGTTCCACTTGATGCTCACTAGCTAATCATGACACATTGTGCCCTTCTTTATGGTCAGAGAAGGCATACATCTGGATTTCTGTTTCTGATAAAATTTTATTTTATTTCTCAAGGAAGAAAAGAAATGAAAGCTTGCAAACCCACTCATCCTCCTTGATAACTAGATCATAAACCAATCAATTGGTATTCTGACTTCCCAAGAATAGACCAGATCATAACCAGTAGAAACACAGATAAGGGAACTGCGGTTCTCCAAAATATCATGCCTAAAGAGTGATAGTGGTCTTGGAAATGACTTAATGCAAAAGTAACAAAAATTTATGTTCCTCAGATGATGAGACTACGATCCATCCAAAGCATGGACTTTCTCTCCTGATGCTTTCAATAAAAAGTGCAGAGGCTCTGTGACACTCTCCTACTTCACATAATTCGAGTTTCCATGAGGCTAAGTGACTGGTAACTCTTCTATTTTGTTGAAATGAATCTGACCCAAATTCCTTTTGTGTTTCTAAATGAGAGCATTGTGATACAATCGCCAAGGATTAAAATACTTTCTACTTACTCCACAGCAAAATGAGCACTGATAACAAAATTTCAGAGAGCATCTCACCATGCCTTACCTCAAATGTGAGCTTATTTTTCTCCTTATCAGAGAAGGGGAATCTTTGACAAACCACATCTCTTAGGTACTCCTCCACAAACTCCATCGTCTGAGCAAACCTCTCCTTAATTTCATCCTTGGATGCTCCACTGCTGTCATAGCTGAGAAAGAGGGAGGGAGGGAGGGAGGGAGGGAGGGAGGGAGGGAGGGAGAGGGAGGAGGGAAATGTTAAGTTCTTCCCAGCCAGGCTCTTTAAGGCTGCTTAGCCTTCAAAGACAGCATCTCCTAACCTGGAGCAGACTTCTGCTTCCTTCCTTAGCATTTACGCTTACAAATCTACTTTAGTTCCTCAGCATGTTTACTGTCTGTCCCCACGATAGTAGAGGTAGTTTTCTAGATTCTTCACTAATATTCCCCAATCTTGAGACACAGTACAAATTTAGATATTTGCAAAAAGAAAGGGATCAACAAAAGATAGTAAAATGCACCCTGGCATCCTATTTTCTTGAGGAATTAAATAATACTTGCTAGCTACACAAATTCTGAAGAAAAAAAGGTTCTTCTTTCTCTTAGGATTTCACAAGGTCATCTATGTGGCTTCTCTACTGCTGCATAGAATCATGGGGCTTTGAAGTTATGTAAGATCTCTTCAGGGAGCGGGACCCAAGCTTACTCATCAATGGCGATCTCGGAGGGAATTTCTGACCACAGCCGGGCGTATTTCACAGGGGTCACCTGCTCCTGGGGATCTCGGTCCACATGCATGTGAAGCATGAGGCGGCAAAAGGATGCCCTGAGGTCGTAGGGGAGGTTCTCATCAGACATGCAGCGGAGAATGAGATCAACATCCAGCTGTCCAGATATTTCATTGATGGCCAGGTACTGGCGGTCCAGACACATCCTTGCAAAGAGGTTCAGCTGATACCTGAGGAAAATCAACAGAAGGCTCACATTCAAGAGATCATTTACTTGCTCATGTTTTATAGGAATGACATATGGCCATCAAACTTGTATACCAACATCCCTAAATGATTGTTGTACACATAATTTTGAATTCTGAACTAAGGAGATGGAAGAAAATTCATAGTATGACAGAGTAAGGGTCAGCATCACATAGTCACACATCTGTCTAGCTGTGTCACGTCCTGTGATTACATTCATCATCTTTATCTTATAGAGAGAAATGACAAAGCCTGAAATGCTTATCTTTCTGCTCTCCAAACCCCCTGTATTTCATGCAGTACACCAAAGGCCATGCAGGAAATGTCAAACATATTGTTCATATAAAGTGTAATTAAAATTCTACAATATCTTTAGTGTCTTATATCATGAAAGTTATTACTAGTATAAATGTAGATGGACTCATCCAACCTACTGCTGCTTACTAAAGTTAAAAATGTGACTTTCCATCAATCCATTTCTTCACAGGGAGTGGACACTCATGTGTACACAAAATTAAGTGAGGATGTGCCCTCACATGAAGAACTCAACTGTGGCATATGACAGAATACCACATGCCAACAGAATGTGACATATTAGCGCATGGAAGGCATACAGCAGTCAAAATTATAGAAACGGTCTACCCCGTTGACACTGAAGTTATATTTTCATATGTCTTTCAGAAACAATACTAAAGACAGCTTTAGAATTGTAAAGTCTGAGCAAGAGAAAATGTATACACACATACACATGTAATATAGTGTAAACACAACAAGGAGGAGCTGCAGAGATGGATCAGCAGTTAAAAGCACTTGCTCCTGCAGGAGACCTAGGTTCAGTGCCCAGCTTCTACATGGTGGCTCACAACCATCCATAACTTAGTTCCAAGAGATCCAGTGACCTCTTCTGATCTATACAGCAGTAAGCACCCATGTGGTAATGCACAAACCTACATGCAGGCAATGCATAAAAAGTCTGAAAACATTAACTTACAATAATAAAAAAGACAACCATGTGTATAAATAGAAGAGTCTAGAATATAGAAGTCAGAAAAGGCATTTCAACTGCAAAGTTGCATTGATCTTGTTAGGAAACCCCAGAAGCACTAAGTTGTCTTCCCTTCTCTTTCAGAAGTATCTAGTAGTTAACCTCCCTTCCTTTCTTTCCTTTCCCTGCTTCATGTGGCAAGGCTATGTGGCCTTGGAGCTGGGACCAAGACTAGGAAGTACGGAGGTCAAGGGAGGTGGACAGTGGTGACATACAGTGACCTACACAAGCAAACAGGTGAACATCCCAGGAATGACAGCAGCTGGAGGGTGACAGTCAGGACACATCCCTGCATCAGAAATGCACCAGACCAACATTTTGGGTACTAGTTTGCATAACTTTATCAGTTGAGTTCTGCTAATCTGAAAACCTAAAATGTTCCAAAACCTGAATCGTTCTGAACATCGTGCTTGGGGCTTCAACAGTTCTGTTTTCAATTTCAGAATTTTTCGACTAGGGTTACATGGCTTGTATTAGTGCAGACCCCTGCTTTTTATCATAGATTTGCATACATGAACAGGGGTAAATTATGAAAACACAGGCGTGTGCACACATATGGAGAGATATTTTCTGTTTCTGTAAATGTTCTGGAAGACTGGCACTATTATCCCTATTTTAAAGATAAGGATTCTGAAACACAAAGCAAATTCAGCCAAAGAAAAAAGGCTAGTTAAGTAAGAGATCAGGATTTGACCAGCTACAGCATGAGCCCACAGCGTGCCTGCTGCTGACTGCGCTATATACAGGCTCTACTGTTTATGAGTCAAGTGCAACAGAGGCTGATACATGCTCTTGTCCTTCCTATGACATGGACGCACAGAGACAACAATAGACTATGAGTCCTTGACATCTTCTATTTAATCTTCATAAAGCACAAATCTGACTTTCTTTTGGACAATCTTACTGCAGGACACCGCACTATTTCTTAGAGCAGTGGTTCTCACCCTTCCTAATGCTCCAACCCTTTAATACAGTTCCTAGTTGTGGTGACCCCCAACCATAAAATTATTGTTGCTGCTACCACATAACTATAATTTTGCTACTGTTATGAATTGCAGTGTATGTTCTGATGGTCTTAGGTGACCCTGGGAAAGGGTTCTTTGGCTCTCACAGGTTGAGAACCACTGCCTTAGAGTAACCAACAAGAAAACCACATGCTCCCAATGCCACTGCTGGGGAGCCTCTCAGCCCAAGGCCAGCATGCCTCCCACTCACCTGTAGTAGCTAAGGATGTCCCTATCTTCCTTCTGTCCCTCTTTAGCATCTTGTGCCAATTCCCTAACACTCTTACTACGGATCTCTTTGTTGCTGTCCCTCCAGAAGAGCCACACTTCTTCCTCATCTTCCCCGGTTTCAAGAGCATTCTCTCCGGTAGAGACGCCTTCAAACTCAAAACGAGAAAGAACCAACCTGTGGAAGAAGAGTAGGAGACAGAAGTCAGGTTTTATGAAATCCTTTGAAGTCTTGCTTCCATTCCAGCCCAGACATATGGAAAGCCACTTTTTGTTTTTCCCTTCTCCCAGCGGCAGAACCACAAGGAGTCTTTGTGGTCTTCATGTGCTTTAACTCGGGAATTCTCAACTAGCACAGTTTTTCCTCCCAGTAGCCATTTGACAGTATCTGTAACATTTTGGTTGTCACAGTGCAGGGAGATGCTACTAGGATTGCAGAGCCATAATCTAGGGACACTTTTGCAAACATTCTACAGAGACAGGACATTTTCTGTCATGAAGTCATCTAGCCCCAAATGTCACAGTGCCAAGGTTGAGGCACTTTGCATTAACACAAATCCCCAAATTAAGTTACAACTATAAGAAAAGACTGCACCACTAGATTACACCTTAACTCTTTTAAATTCTGCCTATACTGCTTCAGTATAGTCACCAGAGAAAATGCTCTTTTAATAAAAGCAAATAACTACTATTACCAAAAGAATAATAACAGTAATTATGATTATTACCCATAACTATAATATAGTATTTATATATAATAATTATGATGTAATATATAATAAGTACTACTTAATACTTCTCCTACATTTTTATTTGTTGTGTGCTACAATGGATATGTAGATGTCAGTGGACAACTTGTGGGAATCAGTTCTCTCCTCTTACCACAAGTTTCCAGGGAACTGACTAGGCTGTCAGGCTCAGCAAGAGATGCCTACACTCCCTGAGCCACCTCACCAGCCCATCACACTTTTGAACAATGATAATTTACAACTCCTCCCAACACTGAATTAATATTAACACTGAATATGTTAGCATCCTTTATTTTTTAACAATTATTTTTAACAAATGATAAAACTTCATGGCTCATCAACTGTGTGTCAAATGCTCCAAGGTAGATTTATAAATTTTAGAGTATACAGAGTAAGTGACCTTCTGTACAGAAGGTTACATCAAAAGCAAGCTAAACACAAGCTCAACAGTTCTTTTAACAAGGCCTGTGAAACAAAAATGAAATGCTACCAAAACCAACATTAGATCAGCTCTTGAAGAGAAGGAGCTATGTTTATTCCCCATGAGCATGTACAACCATTTCATATCAAGTGTATCTCACGGTTAGTATATGTCCTTAGATGGTACTCACTTGGTCTCAATCAGGATGTCAGCATTGGTAGGATTCAGCACAGCTTTACAAATGAGCTCCTGGGTCACAGGGATTGACTTGTTCATGGATACACAGAGGTCAGAGAGGTAATCCAAGAACCTAGCCAGAAAGCAAGCAAGCAGGATGTTGTACACATACCAAGGAGAGGGAACCTGACTCTTCCTCACATAGTCAAGTCCTACACTGCCTTCTCAAGAGAAGTTAGGCACACTGCAGATTTTGAGTGCAGTGACCACAGGAAGGTCAGACACGGTAGATGAAAAGAAGAAAGTGAAAAAAGAAAAAAACAATCAAGGAGCAGAAAAAAAATAACCACCCAGAGGAGGAGGAAAAGGACAAGAAGCAGATCTCATCAGAAAGAGACAGGGAAAGCAAGGGACCAGAAGGGCCCGGCCTGCTGATGTCTGAAGTTGCCTGTGACAAATTCGCTGTGTGCTGCTGTGGATTACCACTGGGAGACATTCCTTAACCTGGCTTATGCGTTTCCTCGTCTATTGGGAATGACATAGTTCGCGTTTTCTAAGGGATCTTCTGAGGATTAAACGAGAAGCTTCATAAAGACTGGCTTCAGGCGATGCCAGGGAGCGGTAGCAGTGATTATGTTTACAGCAGCACTGTCAGCTCTGTGTGTGACCGATGGCACTGTACTATGAACTGCTTCCCATGTCACCTGAAATCTCAGGGAGAAGAAAGCGGGAAGAGATAGGGAAGGGTCAAGAGAAATGAGGCAGCTCTGTGGTATGAGAGAGTGGGAAGAATGCACTCAGATACAGGAAAGCATCCAGGAGACAACTGAACATAACAAAGGACAGGGTGACAATACAAGCAAGAGTTCTGAGAGCCACAAGGCCTAAACAGTGAGAAAGAACAAGTGTCCTTTACCGTGTATCATGTGACTGACACCTCACAGGTATTTACCCTTGCTCACTTAGCAACTAAGGGAATTACAGTTGAGGAGAAAGGAGAGGTGGGCAGCTGGTCAACACTGAAGTTGGGGCTGCAGCAAGGGGTCCAGAACCGCATTCCTGTCTCTACACATCACAGGGCCACTGGGAGCTGACTGCTGCCAGGCCCCAGGACAGCAAGCCTAGTACATAACACCAGGGAGAGCTACAGTCCCACATTTAGATGCACAGAGGCCTCCTCTTGAGTCCCCTCTGGTACCTCACCTGGGCTCCCTGTTCTTTCGCACCAGGCTGACAAACGTGTCAATCTCTGCCGCGGTGATGTGCTTTTCCAGGAGCTTTCGGTTATTGTGGAGCAGGGCCGTGATGGTGTCTTCAGCCAGCACATCATAGCCAATCTGCTTCTGCATGAAGCCAAACTGCTTGGCTATGTACTCCTTTTAGGGAAATAAACACAAATCCACAGGAGAGATGAGAAGACTGTGTGATTAAGTTAAACGTTAGAAAAAACTAGCCTAGCGGCAGGCCGAGTCTGAGCACTGTGGCTCAGCAGGCAAAGGGCCCTGGGCATCTTCAGCCTTCTACCTCAGGGCAATGGCGGCTTAGATCCTCGAACCTTTGCTTTACTAAACTCACCACACAGTGTCGGCAAGGAAAGTCTTACAATCTACATGTGGACGTTTTCAATGTACAGCATCAGTTTTAATCTACTGATTAATTTTTAAAATAGGGTTGGAAGCAGCCCCTAGCATAGCTCCAGGTTCAGTGAGAGACCCTATCTCAGAGGAACAAGCAAGAGGGTGGTAGAGCAAGGCACCTTATGACCTCCCCTGACGTCCACAGGCATGGATGTGTACACCCACATGTACACGCACATACATTGCACACACGTATAACACACCCACATATAACCCCACATATACTGTATATGTAACATCAATCTCAAAAATAGCAATTTCACTGAAATATGTTCAGAAGAGGGATTTCTCAGTAGCTTTTATATTTCTTATTTTTTAAAATGGACATCTGAAAAATTACATGTATTTTCAAGGTACTATGTGATGCTCCTCTAGTATCTTTCTCAGGGATTCTATGATACATGTTCTTCCCAGGCTTGCCAACCATCTCTTTCCTTTTAATGAGCAAATTTAACAGTGGACTAATCTCTATCCATTAAATGCAAAGGTACATCAACAGGTAAAACTCATGAGTTAGGCATGTGAACTTGAGGGAGGAAACCAACAATCACTTCCTGTCCATCTTAATCCCCACCTGGTTCTTCCTGTAGTCTTGCTGTGAGTGTCGCAGGACCCTGTAGCAGAGTCGGCAAATATGTCTGAAAGGAGCATGGCGCTGGTCCCCCAGCTCCTCCAGCCGAAGCATCGGGCCATCCCCGCAGTCCGTGAAGGGGGCCTGCAACAGCTTGAAGATCTGTTTGTAAAAAGAAAGAGCGGGTTGCCATCACTGAGTTTTTAAACTCTAGCTCTTTCCAGGAAGGACCACAACTGACCACAACTCTAAGGATGGTGGGATTATATGAAAAGGTTTCTCCATCCAAACGCATCAAGAAGCTGACACCTGAATTTGTCAATCAGCTGGACTGGCACCCACTCATTTATTGGTCCCCATACACAGAACAGAGCATTGTTTAGAAGCGTGCAAGGAAGGATTTATGTTGAAATCACCCACCTTTACGACTTCTGCCAGGGACAAAATCAAAACAGATTTGCATTGATCCAGGCACTAAAACTGAAGCTGTGAGGACTTGTTACACCAGGTATCACACATGTACACAGTTCAGTTTTTGAACTCAGCTGTCTTTGCATGCACACACAGGCATAGGCTGACCTCAAACACTGGGCTGACCTCAAACACTGAGCTGGCCTGCAACTTCCTGGGAGGAGTTCAGTAGGTTTTGTAGCAGTTTGAGAACTATCTGCCTAGTTTCACGAGACTATCCAACCCTGTTCCTGTAAGGCAGTGTGACCTTGGCCACACCAACCACAGGTCTTCATGAACAAGATGACATTAGCCAGCCTGCCTGTGGATTAAGCTATCATCTTGTAAAAATTTACAGTGCTCTCAGAGGGATGCTGGATTTGATGCCTCCTGGAGTACAATCTTAGTAAGACCGAAATGAATGTAATTCTTTGCTATCAAACAGATTAACTGGATCTCAGGAACACTGGGTAACAGTACAGATCGTGTCCAAAGTAAACATGTTCTCTCGATGGGAGAACACAAGTATAATATCTAAAGTACTTAAGTTTACTAAAGATTAAAACAGATAGCAGTTGTAAACATCAGAAGCACAGCTCCGTATGTAAGTGACCAACACTGTTTTAACCCCTCAAGGGTTGGCTTCTGTGAGGATGAACAAGGACATTAAGCAAGAATTCTAATCTGGCTTTTGACAGATGAAACACCTGGATGCAATTCATTCTTGGACTTCAAACCTTATTGAAATATGAATTTTGTCTATCACAGCCCAATAGGAAGGATTTCCACATGCCAAATTCTCATGGAGAATCATGGGGCTTTGGATCTCTCTCTCTCTCTCTCTCTCTCTCTCTCTCTCATCATCTAGAAGCCTGGTTCCTGATGCAGCGGTGCTGAGATGTGAGTCCTAGCCACCAGCAGATTCACAGCTGAATAGGCTTCATAGGAGAGACATGGTCACAGGAGCAAGCTCCTCTCTGCTCCCTCCATGCAGGGGTTAGCAGACCCCATGTTCCCCACCATCATGTGCCAAAGGCCAAGAGTGGTAGGTCTAGTGACCATGGACTGAAACTCCTGCAACCAGGAGCCTAAAACAGACCTTTTCTCTATAAGATTATTTTTTCCAGCTATGTTGTCACAGTGACAAAAAGCTGACTCCTATAAACCAAATGTCATATAGATACTTCCTGTAAACTCCCACTCCTTGTTTATGGAAATATCTAGAAGTGGTCACTAAAGCTGTCCACGAGAGCTAATATAGGCCTTCTGAGTTTGTCAAATACTACAAAGTCTCTTAACATCTGAAGTAGCATGATACTATTTTTGAAGAACATAAAGGTGTCGCCTGAACCTAACAGGTGAGGGCTCACTTGGCTCACGTTCAGCAAGTATGGTACCTGTCAACCGGACTGAGGCACTGAGCCATGAGAAGGCCTGGAGAGCCTTACATATCTGGAAAGGCTGCCAGCTACATCACGCCACCCATACAGCAGTCTAACAAGGCAGGACACAAACACCGAAAACAGTGTGGTTGTAAGGTGTGGTGAAGAACGACGTTCATCCGGGTGAAGCAGGAAATCTTAGGGCAGCGAAAATACTCTGGATTTCTCAGGCAATGATACTGTAATAGTGCACACATGCCATTATATATCTGTCAAAAACAAGTCATGTACACCTCTAAGAGAGGACCATAAACTATGGACCTTGAGTAATAGTGATGTATCGATCTATGGCCACTCCTGCAGCAAATGCTCCATTCAGCTGCAGGGTGTTGACCCTGGGGCAGGGGATACAAGGAAGACACTCTCCTGCCACTTACATTTGCTACACACTTAAAACTACTCTAACAAATCAGTACTTCAAAAGAAAATCCATCCTGTAAGTCTTCGGGGTGAGAATTATCCATGTCTCTTTGAATGAGCAGGGACCCCACAGGCTTCTCACAGAGCCCACCCCAAAGCACATCGAGGCTCACTGACCTGCTTGAGAATGTTCTGTTCCCTCATCAGCTTCTGCCGCTCTCGGTTGGGCTTAGAGAAGACTACTTCAAGCACGTCTTGGCCAGAGTTAGTTCCGCCCGTGACAAAGTACACCAAGTCTTCCAGCAGCTTCGTGACAGACCTTAAGAGACAGAGCTTGCTAAAGACAGGGTTCAAATTTCTACAGGCTAAAAGTCTTGCCTAGAAAGATCCAGGCTTTAAGAACAAGGTAAACAGAAGAGAACTCAGCTTGCTAGCAGCCTTGAAATCACAGCTGAGGCTAACTGAGCTGCATAATACAACTAAAACAAAACAAAACAAAACACATGAGAAAATAAAAGTAACCATATGTGGAAACTATAAACCGAAGCTGCCTGTGAAAGCTCAGACCTGCCCCTCGCACATACAGCTCTTCAGAGTTCTGATGCTCTTGCTCCCCAAGGTCTTTTCTAGTCTAGCCACTGGTGAGGCCTGCTGTGTCAGCACATGCAGGGCCCCCTCACCTTCTCTCATTCTGGGTGATGGTGCCCTTTTCCAACTTCCCAGCGATGGAGCCCAGCACCTTGCTGGCATCATTGGCAAAGTCCAGGTCCCGAACCTCAGCGGGAGAAACAGGGACTATAGCAAAAGCTTCCTTGTCTTCCTTCAGGGGAGAGGTACCAATCTGAAAGGCAAGGGAGTTGTGCTAGGATAATCTTGATTGGGAAAGTAAGATGGTAATCAAACACTTTGTTTACAGGATATTGGGCAATTCAAGGAACTTGAAGTTCTCTTGACATTAATATCAAGTAGACATTGGACACTTCTGGAAGAATGTTTTCCAAATAGAAAATTAGTTTTTTGGGGGGGACTGGTTACGTAGCAAAGTGGGTGTTGTTTTCTTTTTTTTTTTTTTTTTTACCATCTACATTGTGTATATTCCTTGTGCATGAGTTACACAGCTATCTCCATGTGAGTACACACTGTATGGTGAGAAAGGAAAAGAGCAGGAGAAAAAATGAGGGTGAACACAGGCAACAGGTATAGCTTCTTTGGTCCCAGGGAGGAGGTAAGATTCGGATAATTAAGTACCAGTTCATGAAGACAGAAAATGCAAATACAGGAAGTGGCGATTGCTGACTCGACAGAACAGAGAGACTGTCCCAGCCTTTCCATTTTTTTCTGTGAGCCCCAGCACACCCGTAGGGAAAAAAAAAATTCTAAAAAGAAAAATCCCAGGTGTATTCATGCTATCTGCGCTGAGTGACTGGTGGAGAAAAGGAGTAAACGGCGGTGGGAAAACTCTCTTAGAGAAAAAAATACAAAAGACGAAGGGGGAAGCCAACAAGATATTAATGATCTCAGACACAAGCAACCATTGCTATAGCCAAAGTCATGTTGAACATGAAATGAAGAGAATTGCTCAATGCCAATGGAGTAAAATAAAAGGCCTGGTTATTGTCAAAGCTCTGAGTTTGCTTCACCCAGATACCTGGGAATAATTTTTTTTTTTTTTTTTTTTGATTTATCGTCACTTCAAGTTTGGTCATGACTATACTCTGATTAAAGCTAAAAGAAATTCAGCAGCAGGGCAACACTCCCTAGTTCCATATCTCCCTCCCTGTTGTCACAAAGCCCTTTTATCAGAGACTACTCGAGACAGCCAGGTTCTGGACTTACTTTCAGCATCACGGGTTTTTCCTCTTCCTTGTCAATGGGAATGTTTGTGCTGTGAACCCAGGTGTTTGTACATAGGTGTCTGAGACGGACATAGGAGTTCCTAAAGGGAAGCAATGAAAATTATCAGACACAGGACATTCTGCATTACTCTACAGCCATTGGTTAAAACATATGCTGTCAAAAGGGAATGAGCTACCAAAATAGTTCTCTGCTATAGACACTGGGCAGAATATACTTGGGAATCAGTGGTTCCTGTCACCAATGTGCTTACAGTAAAAAGTAATTCACAATGATGCTAAGGTTTCTGAAATATGTGATATTTCTGAAAGATACCTTGTGAATAAATACTAGAAATAGCATGAGACAGAGTCACAGAACTGGGTATAAACTACTGTGTATTATCTTAACAGTTAATAATGGAAATTTTCAAAAGGCTCAATAAAGCAAAAAATGAAATCATAAAATTTCTGGGAGAAAAGATGAGTAAATGTTTATTTATTTTGTGGACAGGGAGAGCTTTTTAAAGTATGTAATAAAATACAATTTTAAATTTTAAAACTAAAAGAGGGGTAAATTTGATTACATAGTCAAAAATCACTTCTATAGAGGAAGTGTGTGTGTGTGTGTGTGTGTGTGTGTGTGTGTGCGTGTGTGAGAGAGAGAGAGAGAGAGAGAGAGAGAGTGTGTGTGTGTGTGTGTGTGTGTGTGTGTGTGTGTGTGTGTGTTTACATGTTCACTCAAGACTATCATTGGCCGGGCTAAAAAAAAAAAAAATAGAAACCTGAAAAAAAACCAAAAGAATATCACACGTATTTTAAAAGTTACTGGTCCATATATATATTGAGCTCCTACAAATCACTAAAAAATAGGAATATGGTACTGAGAAAGGACAGAGCCAATACTTTAATGATAAATATCAATTGTTGATAAACATTCAACTTAGTATGTGATTAAGACAGAATGACTTGCTACTTTTATTCTATCACATTTCTAAGATCCCAAGGCTGAGCAGAGCTACTCATTATAAGAGCTTAGGGAACCGAGTAGCAGGCATCTTGCTTTAGTCACAGAATGGACCAAGGGTTTTGACATTCTAGACACAAGCTATACCACTGAGCTGCAGTGCCCCTATGCATTCCTGGCTAGAATGTAACAGTCACAACTCTAGAAAGTAGTCTGCTTGCTGGGATAACATGATAAAGGACTACAAGCACACAAACATATATATCTTCTTTTATTTACCAACTCCAATTTTAAATTTTTTTTTTCTAGAAGAAACAACAGCACAGGTGCAACATGTGTTGCAAAGATGTTCACTCAAGTGTTATATAAGACTAAAAAAACTGTACCATCTAATGTCTCATAAGACAGTCCATTAGAGGGTAAGGAATGCTGGTCTCTTAAAATGATGATAGATAATAATCACTTACTTGAAAACACTTCCACAGTACAGAATTCCACTAAGATCACGCAATGTAGCTGATCTTACATGTATGAAAAAAATTCACGTTACTTGTATACCCAGAGACCTGTTGGAAATGACATGAACCAGAACCTCAAGTGCAGCCAATCCCCTCTGGATAATTAAATTATATATAGTTGCTACTTGCTTCTTTGTCCTCTATATGGACTAAAAACCCTTTTATCGCTGTTTCTTTATATGGTGAACATGCATCGTGTTTAAGGCAGGTTTCAACTCTGCTTCACTTCTAAAGTAGTAGAAAACAATGGAAGGATTTTTGCCCTTCAAGAACTTGCTGTTGAATTAGGAAGACAGGATGAGAGCACTCCAAGCAAGCAGAAACACAGGAAACGGGCACTAGAAAGCACGAGGTTCAGAGACAGCCGAGGAAGACTCGGAATCCTTAAAGCATTGACAAAGAAAACAGATGACTTTGGACAAGAACTTGACACTGTTGTGCTAGAGGAATAGGACAGAGTACCTCAGGACCAAGGCATACCACACCACACTCACGGGGAAGAGACTAAGCTAGACCTGTACCTCCAGTAGACCTTAATTTTCTTTGCTGTAAGTCTCCTTCACATTCTAAGGCCAGAAGAGGGAAACCCTAGTATTATTTACTTTGACTAGCATGAATTAGACTATGTGGACAAGATATTAAACAGAGACATTTGCAGTTTTTCATTCTGAGTTTTATTCATTTTCTGTATTTTCAGAGGGTAACCCTTGGAGCTTAGTTTTTGTTGGATAATTATATTCCATAGAGTTCTATAACAAATGTCATCAAAGATACAAAGTACATTCAATCAATTCTGCTGAAGTACCATTCCTAATATTTAACTGAAAAGTCAGGTTGTCAGGACAAGTACACAAAACTCATACAAGTAGATGCAATTTTATTATCTGGTTCAATATTTCAAGGATTAGTCATTATCCCTCTTGGCTCTGAAGCACTCTGTCTACTGACTATTACAAAAATGCATTTGCTGGTATCATTTGACAGACGTCCAGGTGTCTAACCTTTTACACCGCAATCTGTAGTAATAAAAACATTAAAATGACTTGCAGGTTAGCACACATAGCCATATGAAACCAGGATGGCATCCTAATACTTCTGTGTTGCTAAATTTTGTTCTCATGTGTTCCTTCAGTGGCCCTCCTGCACTGCAGAGTTTTAATCTGCAGAAGAGGGAATTTGTTACTCTTAAGGTTACTTAATTTTCACATTATCAATAGATCCTATTCTCTTCTGGCTCTAAGGACGGCAGCCAAGATCAAGAATGAATTAAAAAATGTCAAGGTAAAGCTCCAGCAAGATCACACATGAACACACCGGTAGACCACACCTGAGCTTTTATCCTCCTGGGCTGCATGCGAGTCCTTGCCTCATTTCTGAGGCTTAGTAACAGTGTTAGGATACCTGCTCACAAAGAAAGGTGGCCAACAGGAAGCAGTAAGAAATGTTGAAGCAGAACACAGAAGCAGGGGCCTAAACCATCAAACACCACCCGGCCAGCTGACTAGAAACTTAAACTTTCCTTCTCCTCAAAATTATGGGGGTTTCCAAGCCACTGGGGAACACTGGCAAACTAGTTCCTCATTCCCTCTTTGCCAAGGAATGCAATAAAAAAGATTCTTACGGGCAGTGTGATATTTTAAATCACATCTTTCAGTTCTTTACTAGCCTAACAGTCTTTCAGCGCAGATTATCAATGTTACTCCCTTGTTTCCTGACATCCTAAGGAAAATCACTAATCATCAGAATTGATAAAATGGAAAATCATTTAAACTGCAATGTTTTTGAGTTCTGCAGACCAGCGACTACTTACATACTAGGTAGTTAATGAGAATGGAAGCCTTGAAAGTGCAATATATCCTACCCTTAAAATGTTTTAAAATATTCCAAAATGAGCCAAGAATCTAAGTGTGAGCAATGAAAATGAATAAAATCTTAGAAGAATCTATCAGTATAAAATTTTGTGGCCATGGTTTTTTTAGGCAAGAAGCTAAAAGCTGAATCAGATTGAAAAAATAAATTGAACCTATTCAGGACATCATTGAAGAATGGAAATGGAAAACATTTGCAAATCATTGATCAGATAATAGTTGGATCTAGAAAACATATGAATCAATAATGTAAAAGGATATATAACTAGGATATAACACCATGAGGAACTGGCTTACAGGGTAGCAGCATTAGGAGGGGGAGAGCCACTGTACTAGAGAGACACCGGCACCTGCATGTTCATGGCTGCTCTATTCATAGCAGCTAGGAAACAGGCCTCAGCCTGAATGTCCATCAGTAGAATAGATAAGAAAACTGTGGTAATATACATAATGGGCTATTACCCACTTGTAAAGAAAAATGACAGCTGCAGGCAAAGGGATGGAACTATAAACCGGTGAGGTAACCCAGACCTAGAAAGATGGTCGCCCGCGCTCTCGCCCATAGACAGGTCCTGCCTTCCAATCTTGTGTTTTATGTGTTTAACACGGAGCACAGGTGAAAGGCAGGCAACTAGAAAGGGGCCTTTTTGTAGGGGGAAGAGGATGGTAAGAGAGGAGGGAGATCTCAAATGAACTAGTGAGGCAGAAGACAGCAGGGGAGGGAGCACACGGGCAGATTCAGGAGTGGGGAAGCAGAGGGTTAACCCACAGGAAGAGAATATGAAATCCCATATGGACGCCACCCTCATCGTACACTGACTTAAAGATGAAGAGAGTAAGAGCCGGCTAGTAGGATACCATGAAGATAGCGGAGGGAGAGACTGAAGACTAAACACTGAGTGGGGACGGCAGGGAGGAAGGGGGAGCTGGAGGGACAACCAGAACTCAAGATCCATGGAAAAGCCTTACGGAACCTGCCACTTAGTAAGCTCTTTTTAAAATTCAACTTAAAAAAAAAGTTTGAACAGAACTGCATTAGAGGACAATGTTGCTCGCAGAAGCCATGGGGTATTAAACGAGCATTGCAGTATAAGGCATGAGTAGCCCCCTATGAGTTGTTGGTAAAGAAAAACCTAGTGCTCTCTAAAGCAGCATGAGTTATTGCTAATGCCCTTGCTTACCCACCATAACCACATGGCAAGAGCCCTACTGCTGAAGCCCTATTGCACATGGTCTGGCTGCAGGACCCAGGGAAGTCAACTGCAAACCTACCAAGAGACATTCTCACTGACTGCCACTTGCACAGTGGCAGAGGGGGTTGTCAGGCGGCTGAGGGACAAAAGGCACCCATGGTCTTACCCAGTGCTGGACCCTGCGTGTCACATTATTAACCTGCCAGACACGATGCGTCCACTTGGGTAACAGTTGCACAATTGTTATAAGTAGCTAACCACTTTCTGATTGGACTTGAGGCCTACTCTACCCAAGGGAATTTTATGCCTTGTACTGTTAAACCTTGTCAAAAGCTCATGCAGGGCTCAGGATGTCATAGGCCCTGGAGCAGAATCTGCTTTTCTTATTCTGCTAAATGGTCACACTATCAACATGCCTTTCTAAATATCCATGCTTATACCCACAGAGCCACAGCAGGTGAAAGCTATGCTTGACTTTTTTATCAGAGAAGCATCTATTTGTGGAGGACAGAAGTCAATAGAGGAAGGCATAACTGGTCAGCGTGCTGAGAATAAGAGACTGAGTACTCAGCCTGAACGGAAAATCTGTAATTAATTCTACTACTAGCAGGGCTCAGGGAACATATGGAAGAGGAAGCAGACGGATGGTGAGAGCCGGAGAAAGGGAAGGAGGGCTGGGAAATGCGGACTTCTGGCCATGTCACCTTTTAATATTTTATATAAGCTTACTATGCACACAGTGATTTTCACTTTTTAAATTTTCTCAATTATTTATCCACTCAACTAAGAGATAGCCTGAGTTTAGGGAAGGTGAAAAACGTGTAAAATTACTGAACTGCTTATGGTGTGGATTGTTAACCTATACACAGCACTTTTAAATGGTGTGTGTGTGTGTGTGTGTGTGTGTGTGTGTGTACACCTGCATGAATACAGATGTCAAAGGGCAACCTCAGTGTCAATTCTCACCTTCCACAGCTTGCTTGAGACAGTCTATTGCTTACCATTGATATACTACGCTACTTGACTCAGAAGCTTCCGGGCACTCTCCAGTCTTTATTTCCCATCTTGTCAGAAAAGCACTGTGATTTTAGAAGTAGGCTGTTACATCTTTTACACTCAGCTGTACTTCCGTTGTAGGGACTCAAACCGAGGTCCTTTAGCTTGAATGCCAAGCATGTTATTCCCTGCGCTTCTCCTCAGCCCAAATACAGTATTTTTTAAATAATAAAAAAAAAATTATGCATATGTATATGTGCACTTGCAAGAGTTTATGAGTATCACGTGCATACAGTACCCACAGAGGCCAGAAGAGGATATCAGACACCAAAGAACTAGAGTTACAGATAGTTGAGAGCCACCATATGTATGCTGGGGACCAAATCTAGGTCCTCTGTCCTCTTAACCCCTGAGCCATGTCTTCAGCCTCATAAATATAGTACCTTTTACCCGGCTATCAACAACTTACCATTGATGACCCATACAAAACTTGGTGTCAAGTTAGGGCCAATCCAAATGTTTCACTACCTTCTTCATAAGTGCTTCAAGAAAAGTCCACGATGCTTTGCATTCCAAGAAACACATCCAGGTCATCACAACCAGCCCCGATTCTCTTGGAATAAAGAATTTTAAAATCATACCTTGGGACAAGGCTGTCACCTCCACGCAGAGTTGTAGGGTCTAGCTCAAAAATGGAGGAGATGTCATTGCCTTCAGGCACGGAGACCAGAGAGTATACCATTTTTTCTTGGGCATTTCTCAACCTACTCCGAGATGCATCCTGATCAGGGTCCACCTGAGGGCAAAAGGTGTGGAGTGAGGAGCTCTGTAGGTAACAGCCTCCCTTACCATCATCAGTCCAGTCCACAGGAAGAGAAGAGAAAAAACAGTGAGTGTCAGCAGCTGGCAGAAGGACCACAGTTTCAGACCATGGCCACCTGATCCGAGGTTACTCATTCTCTACTGTCATACAAAATCTTCAAGCACTGTCAAGTGACAACAGAAGATGACTATGCAAAAAAGAGCTACAGGCACTGAAGATCTTCACTCCATATAGCTACACCCACACACAACTGCTTGGAAGCAGAGATGCGCTGGAGGAAACTTGGCTTGTCAAACTTTTTATTTGTGGTGGTGCAAAAAGACAGTAATAGTTGTCTACCAAAAATATGACCCAGGTACTTCCTAGAAGAAGAAATAAGCTCAAATCCAAGTGTCCCTTAGTAACAATTCCAGTATAATTTGTCAAGTCACTCTAGCCCTAAAGAACACATTGTTCATTGATTAAGAAGTCTGCTGCTGCTGAAGTAAAGGGCCACTCATGTTACATTGGGATTTGGTTGAAATGAAGGAAAATCCTTCATAGTAAGACTTGATTAACAATGAAGGTGTCCTGGGCAACTCTAAGGACACATTTCCTCTCCAAAGCAAAGGCCACATGCCAGAGATGTTAGCAAGTGGCCTTAGCCTGAATGCCTGCTCAGACAGACTCTGCAATGTCCCTCAGTGACCATGTATGCAATTCTTTTCAATGCCTGACATTCCTAGTGTGACCACATGCCCTGCACCTGA
The DNA here is from genome assembly GCA_028551405.1 of Uromys caudimaculatus. Lineage (NCBI taxonomy): Eukaryota > Metazoa > Chordata > Mammalia > Rodentia > Muridae > Uromys > Uromys caudimaculatus. The sequence goes on from CM052700.1 coordinate 36,659,503, forward strand.
AGGGAAAATATTTCCTCTTCCCTGGCTTGCTTCTCTCTGGATGAAACATCACCTCCTGCCCAAATACATAGAGGAAGATACTGTAATCTAGAACAGGAAGTCACTTCAAAGGCAAAGGAAAAGAAGTAAGAAAACAGCTATGCAACGCTGAGTTCTAACTTCTGTTCCAAAAAAAAAAAAAAAATAGATCTAGCCTTGCATAGATCTGAAGTCTCAGCTAGCAAGTATACTGGGGAGGCTGGGGGCCTGTGGTAGTACTGGAGCCCAAGGGTTAAAGACCTGCCAAGGCAACAGGAATATTCTGTCTCAAAAGTCAAACCACAACTAAAAACCACAATTAAGAAGTTCTCTTAGTACCTAAAAATTTGAAGCATTTTACTCTCTCTACACTAAAGTAACATCTGGAGCAAGAACAATATTCTGTGCCTTGATTCAGAAAGAAACCATGGACATCTGTTCTCTCTGAACTCCTGTGACATGTCGACACACCACTCTCAACACAGGATTGAACTAACCATATATAAGGGCTTGGTTACAGGCAGTGACAGGTCAGAGATGGCAGCAGATCCAGAGGAAAACTGTGCTTTCAGTAAGCTTTCTTTATCTAGCCAGGGAACCCAGAAGCAGAGTCAGTCCTTGGCATGCATATGCCATCTAGTGGGAAGAAACGCACACGTGCAAAGAGCAGCAGGGAACAAGCCTTGGGGTGGCTTTTTGTTCTCTCATGCCAGGCAAATGACCACTGATTTCAGAAGGAATGCCACACAGCTAGTTAGATCTACCTCCAGGAAAACCATAGGCAGGTGAGAAGAGGATTCTTTTCACCTAGGTTTACAACTCTAGACTTTCCTTTCTCACTCCCAAACTAAACTGCCAAAGAAGGGAAGCAGGGCCCTCTCAAGGCTAATACTTGCCTATGGAGACAAATGTGCTTCCAAGTCTCTTGGATGCAAGTGAGACACTCTCTACACACTCATTCTCCATGTGCACCCAAGGTCCAGCAACCTTGGGACCATCAGAGCAATGCTGTCTTGATCCACACCCAGCTCGCTGGTGTATCACTAATATGGAGAAGTGTGAGACTCAGAAAGACAACTCAACCCAGAAGAATCTGAGATACACCATGTTAGACCTCACCCAGGCCTTTCCTAACTCTTGTGAAGTTAAGATGACCTGCTGGATATGAGCACACTAAAGTTCCTACTGATCTTGTGCAACCTGAAAATGTTGCTGGTACAAAGAAGGAATCTGAGGCTCAGGGAGGGAAAAGTTACTTGTTCAAGATCATACAACTGGTTGGTGATCAGTCTGGTATTTAAATGGAGGTCTGTCTTTCTTCTTCCTCTTTGGGCTTGCAAGAACCACACTATAACACTATGACTGTTGTCTTCCTTCATATACAGAACCTAATGGAACAGTGCCATCTCCCACAGTGCCCATGGTTCACTTAGACAACATCTCCCCGTCTAATGAGTGATGCTTTATGTTCGTGCCAAAGGTCAGACTCCCTCTGTGACACCTCAGCTTGCAGTGCTGAGGCCATACATGGTAGTTTCTTCTCTCAAATAATGACTGTCCCAGAATAAGAAATGTCAAACAAGAAAATAAAGCCAGGCCAAGAATTCAGACAAGCAGTCAGATGGATTAGGTCTGCTTTCTAAACTGGATTAGCTGTGGAGGACACGCTTTCTACTTGCCTGCAGAAGTAAAGGTGACAGAAAGGCAATGGGAAGGTAGAAATGAGTCCCAGGCACCCTGTAGGACAGAGTGGAGAAGATGTCTCTAGTAAAGCCTTAGGAACTGTATGTGGCCACACCACCATGGTCCAGTTTCTTTCATTGCCAAATATAACTAGAAAGTTAACCATTAGCACAAGATTAATGGCACCTTTATTTGGACTTAGCTCTGCTTTACTTCCCCTCCTTGACGTGCTATTTCAAAGTTTACTAGAAAAACAAGTACCCTCCAGTCTAGCTACCATACCACCCACTGAGAACAGCACATGTACTAACTTGTCCAACAGCAATGGTCTGGCATTTTGTTTGGCCTGAAATCAGCATAACCACGCACTCTGCAAATAGAACCATTTTCTGCATATCCTAAGTCCGTGAAACATCCATTGCCTTCTTCAGCCCTTACCTGGGGTATGTATGCACAAATCAATATTACTTGGTTATGATTTCCCCAAAGCTAAATCCATTTGCACATTTCTCCAAAGCTAAATCCATTCCAAATCACATCAGAACCTAACGCCATTTTTGACTTTGTAAAAAGCAAAGTTAGAGGTCAGCCACCTGATTTTCCCATTGGAGGACATGTGTCCCAGGCCTCATGTGTTATCTCAACAGTCGACAAGATTCTATACACAATCACTTCAAAATCTGCATGAGTCACAGGTCAAGGTCAACAGCATTAAGAGACAATTGTTTGTAAGAGGCCACCTTTCATAAGGACCACCACCATCTCCCACCCCAGAAATAGTCCAAGAGATATATGCACTTCTCCAATTTAGAAGTGTAGACTCTTGACCGAACACACAGAAAACCATCAAGACCACAGGAGGATATGACATTCTTTAAGAGAAGCACAACAAGACCTTGGTGAAGGTAACCTAAATTGTCCCCTTCCCCAACACTCAAAGACCACTTGACAATTTCTTAAATGGGGCTCTAGATTACTTGGCCTTATCCCTACCAGACAAAGACAAGAAGGCTCTTGCCTATACTTACTGAGGGCTGATACTCCAGGCATTCTTCCTCAAAGTCAGGGTCTACCTGATGAAAAAGAATCATTAGGAAATTAAAACATCCATTTCTTTCTCAAGGAGTGGGACCCATCTGCAGGAGGCGTCAGTACCCACAGCCATCCTTGAACAGCTAAGAACTTCTCCCTTCCCCTAGTCACAGAACCAGCATGCCACAACAATGACACAAGTCACAGTTACAGTACACACAGAACAATCCACCAATCCCTTGTAGACAGTTCAGCTCTGGTTATAGACAAGGAAAACACAACGAATTCATTAGGAAAGCAACAGGAAAGGCCTACGATAAAGATAATGTCAACACACAGTCATTGAGAGCCCTGCTCAGGAGACCTCTAGAAAGAGCTACATTTACCTTAAAACATAACAGGAAAGACAAACACCCTTAGTCTTTAACCTCATAATCAAAGGTTTTTCAAAGCTGCTTAGATGGGTCTCTTCCTCCCTAAGATTCCATTTTAAATGTCAACTTGAACTTCTTATGTTTGGTTCTTCAGTATTTCAAAATCATCAGTTCATCCAAGTATCAAGACACTCCAGGTAGTTTATACATTTAGAATCCAAATTCCTAGGGCTCATGGCAGAAGCAGGACTGATCCCAACACAAATCCTTAGAAATTCTGAGCCAGTGGTAGCAGACAACACAGGGGTCTTTTGATGTACTACTAGAATGTGAATATGATTGGATGGACATCTTCCCTCAGATCAGAGTAAAACTCAACATCACTTACACAGCAGGATGTCCCTTAATTTAATACAAAAATTAAAATGGAAATTCCTCCCATCCTTCAACATCAAGTCTTTCTTTTGTTCAAAAAGTTTTCATAAGCTAAATACAGTAGATAAAGGCTGAGGCAGGAGGATAGAAAATTGAAAGCCAGCCTGGGCTGCAGAGTGAGGCCCTGACTCAAAAAGTTAACTTGAGGGACCTTGTCTCAAAATAATTTGTTAATTTGATTCATGAGATTCTTACAAGATTGATGACACCTATGTCCCCCCATAAAGCCCTGAGGAATCAGATTTCTATAAAATGTTCTACTTCTCCTTGTACTTCAATGCTTCTGATTTTATTTACCACGTGTCCAGTGCAGGCAGTATCAGGCATCTGTGGTAGGCATGGGGTTGTCAGATGACTATAAGCAAAGCAGCCTTCAACAGCAAAGCAGGGGAACCGCCCTACAAACCTACAGTAACATTATGTTCTAACTTCCTTCTCCCTACATGTTGGTCAGGAGCCCTGTCAAGTCCCACAGTATGTCAGTCATTTGTAACTTTCCTTTTCTAGAGAAATGAGAGAGAAGAACATAGAGGGGCAGACGGAGAAGCCTGGTGGCTGAGTGCTCCCTTGAGTTTCCAGGCGTCCAGCTGCTACAGGTGAGTGAAGAACAATAATCGTGGTGAACTCACTTTCCAAGAGAAAGCCATGTGCAGCTACTTACCTCTGCTGCCAAGTAATGCCCCGTAGCCAGGTGCTTGAACCGGAAGAGGCTATTCCAGTACCCGGCTCCGCCCCGACATGGGTCATGCTGGACTACCTGCAAGAGGAAGATGGTTAATGGGTGTGGAAAAGTTGTCAGCCCACAATGAAATGGTACAGAACTGGAGACATCAAGTCACAGTTTACTAGTGGCATTACTAGGGGTCAGCACCCTTCCACACAGCTGTGCCAAGCTTCAAGATAGAACATCTCAATTTAGAGATAGAGAATCATGAAAAAGATGTTTCTCTCTAGAACGGATTGTCTCCTAATTAACATAAAATGTCTGTAATAAGAACTGAAACACTATTTAAATCTCGTCCTTAATACTAATGAAGTATAGGCTCGCTTGCTACTTGTGTGCATGGATGTGCATGTACATGTGTGCACGAACACTCATGCATTCATCTTGTGCTTGCACATGTAAAAGCCAGAGGTTGACTTCAGCTATCTTGCTTCATTGTGCTCTCTGAACCTGGAGACTTCTATTTTGGCTAGATTGGCTGGCCAGCAAGCATCTGACAATCTGCCTGTCTCTACCCCTGCACCTAGCCCTTATGTGGAAGTGGAGATGCAAACCCAGGTCCTCATGCTCCCATGGCAAGTGCTGAACCACTTCCCTTACCCCAAGCAAAAAGATTATGAAATTCACCCACAGAATGCAAATGTTGATAAAATAAAATTTCAGAGATCTTTCCCATACATGTACTTGTGTGCTGTAACACATTTGCAGAACTGTGCTCTCAAAAGTAAGAGAAAGGAGAGTCTGGGGCAATTTATCTTGCAGTCATGATGGTACAACTGACATACGTAACTAGTATACTGAGGCATACAGATGACATCACCACAGTGAAGGGGAAAATTGGGAAGGATGTATGAAACACATGTATTTGCTAGACAGGAAGTGGTACATCCCTGTGGTCTCAGAATAGGTGTAGCAGCCCAGTGAGAGTGGATCTAAGGTACAAGGCCTCTGGGGTAAAGGAGAAGTCAGAGACTGGGAGGAAGAGCTCTAGAGATACAGTGCTACACATAAAGAAAGTTCCAAAAGTGTGTATAAACCATTCCTGAATATCAAAGCACCAATACCTAAGAACCCCAGAGATCACTCAAAACGATTAAGATTAGCAGAGGAATATAGGTCAGTGGCAGAGCACTTGCCTACCACACATAACGCCCAGGGTTCACGCCTCAGCAACACATATATGTACACATGAATGTGCCTCATATATGCATGCACCTGAAATTTCAGTACTCCCGGAGTTCCCATGGGGCTGGGAATGGTTCTGACTGACAAACTTGGCAGAGATCCTGTGGACCACGTTGGGCATTTACCATTAATTACAGAGCCTCACAATATAGACTGCTCTACCTTGACCTAGTAATACATGAAAAGGAACCTTCCAAACTGATTCACAGGAATGTGACTCTGACAACACAAAACTGCTTTCTCCTAAAAAGAACAGCAAATCCTGAACACTCAATAAAGTTATACTTAAGTGTCTTCAAAGAATTACAAACTCCTGCCTGCACTGTCAAGCAATAAGGAGGTGGCCCATTAACTCAGCTGACACTGAATGTTCCAACTTATGTCAGAGTGGGTTGGTCCAAGCTGAAAACATATCTGAGAAATAATGACCCATGTCATTATTGACACATACACATACAGTCAAGAAACCTGAAGAACTCTGGCAAGATAAGCACACACACATGCACGCACAAGGAACACCAGAATCAAATTTATAAGACACTGCAAACAGGTGACAAGGATTCAAAAACACTGTACTTATATCCCAAGCAGTATAAACCAAGCATTACTATCTAATTAAAATTCTAAATGCAACAAAACTGCTTTTTGGGAATGAAAGCTCTGTCGAGAAACCAGCACCCCAACATACTGATGGGAAGTAACAGTGTGCAGATGCTTCGGGAGGCAGCCTGGGTACTCTTCACAGGTCCAACATGAAACTATCACCCATGATTCTAGTCTCGAGACATGCAAATACTTGCACGCAAATGTTCATAATTGCATTATTCATGGGAACCAAAATGTAAAAATGACCCCAAAGTTCTAAAATGATAAATGAATGCAGAAAAGGCTTAACTCATATAATGTAATATTACTGGGTGTAAGGGAAATAAAGAACTCATTCGCATATGCCAATATGGATGAACTCTGAAGGCAGCAGTATCTGCAACATCTGAATGTGTGTGCCCCTGCCCTCGGTTCCTATATTAACATCTAATCCCCAAAGCGAAAGGCTCAGAGCCTTGTAAAGGGATCTACACTATCAAGCAAAAGAGCCCAGGGAGCTCCCTAATTCACTGTGCCATGAAATGACGTTTAGAAATCAGTCCAGTCTTTTGTTATAGCAGCCCAAATTACAGTGAAACACTCCTCTATGTAAGAGAAGCCACACACAAAGAATTGTTTACAGGGAGCATCCTTGGAAGAAGCTGATTTCTCCTCCAGGAGGCTGGGATGGGATGGGGGCTGGGGCAGGGATGACGAGTGACTGCTATCAGGGATAGGCCTTCTCAGAGATGATTTTAAAAAATTTATAGAGCCAATAATTGCACAGCCTCATGAATCTATTAGAAATTGCTGAACTGCATAGGTTTCAGTGTGAATACACAGTGTGTGATCGCATCTCAATAAAGCTATTAATTAAAAGGAAAAAATTTTTAAATGACAGTATAACAAAGTTATTTCCACACAAATGAGAATACAGACAATTTGTCCATGGTAGACCTGAACTACAACAAGCATGGCGAGTTTTTCTAAAGAATGAAATCCTCTATGCAAATTTGGATCTCTATGAAGGAAGACAGAGCTTAGGGTGTAACAATGCAAGCAAACATGGAAGACCTGTGTGACCTTGTCTGTGTGTCTTTGAAGCATAAGCAACTGCTTCCTTGGGTGTCCATTGTTTTGGCATCTCTGAGCCACACCATGCAAAGGGTTCCCATACACAGCCTGTAGGTTACATGAGCATATAAGGCTTATATGGAGATCTAAAGGCTACTGGCTAGACACCCCTGGGAGCAAGGCATATAACAGAATGAGCTGAAGTTTGTGATCCATGTAGAAACAAAATGTATGACCATAACAACACAAAGAACAGAAGAGAAGAAACGAGAGGAAGCTAGTGTAACACGTCATGTTAACTAAAGCTGGTGGCTATGCTAATACATGAAAACCTCAAGAGCTCTTCTGAATTTTTCTTTGAATTTTTATCTTATTTTTATTTTATGTGTATGAGTGTTTTTGCCTGATTGTGTATCTGCAGGCTGTGTGCATGCAATTCCCATGGGGGCCAGAAGCAGACTTCCGATGCCCTGTGACTAGAGTTACAGACAGTTGCTATCTGCCTCGTGGGTGCTGAGAATTAAGCTTTGGTTCTCTACAAGACCTGCTAGTGCTCTTCTCTCTAGCACCCCTAAATCTAGTGTTTTAAATCCATAAAACACATGGTGTTGTTTTCCTTCTTTTATTTTGAAGGAACAGTTAGGTTTCCAGTAAGGCAGAAAACAATTTAAAGAAACACTAAACATTTTCATAGGAAACTCAGAAAAAACAACTACAAGAAACAAACAAACAAAAACTGGCAGGAGACAGATTTTAATGAAGCAAGAAATTGACAGCTGGTTGTCCTCAGAGAAAAAAGAAAATGCCCTCAAGGGAACTTTCAAGTTAAATCTCCTTGGAAAGTCGTCGTCTTTTATTAATCTCATCAATTTTGAATGAGGAAGGCTTGGCGAATGGCTTTTAAGGCAGTGGAGTCAGAGACCCTGATTTCTGTAGGCTTACACATTTTCTCAATCATGTCCCAACAGAGTAAACATATGTTTATAAAGTGCCAACTATACAAAACTATCCTGTCCGCTGAAAAGTGGCTCAAGGGAAGTAGTTAAGCCAGGAGACAGTCTGCTTTTCCTCTGCTTCCTACATGTTCGATTTTTCCTTACTTTGCATTTTCCACTTCTAGTTATCCTGGAAGACTGCTGCCTTACCTGTCTCCTTCCTCTCTTACCTCCTTCCCTCCCCAACTCCGTGACTTCCTCTTCCTGTATCCTCTCTGCTTTCCTCCCCTACTCCCTGACTTCCTCTTCCTGTATTCTCTTTGCTTCCCTCCCCTACTCCCTGACTTCCTCTTCCTGTATCCTCTTTGCTTCCTCTACCCATTTTCTTTTCCGACACTATTTTGAATGCAAAGGAAAGAGCAAACACAAACTAGGGTGTGAACAAGGAGCATATCAGTGACCAAAGACAAAGTTCAGGGAACTCCCTGAATGCAACAAGTTAAATGGACTGATTGGATGTGAACAGCCAAAGAAGAAATGCTACAGATATTGGAGAGGAAAAAGCAAAGAACACTGATAAAGAAGCTAACAAAAAAATAATAAATAAATAAAAAACAAACAAATGAAGAAAAAGGTGGATGGATAGATGGATGTAGGTAGATAGGTGGGTGTCTCTTCATCATGACAACTGCAGGAATTATCTACACAATGCCAGGATGAGCCTATTTCTTCATCCAGGTAAAAGAAAAGGAAGGAAAATTTTAAATGGGCAAAGTACCTGAGCAGATACTATACCAGAAAAGTTGCACAAATAAAACATGAGCACAAAGAAAATTAGCAGCATCACAAGGGAGGGCAAAGGCCACAAGGAGCACCATCTTCATAGCTATTTCAGTGGCCAACATGGAAAAGAATGGTCATACTGAATGCTCATGGGGAAACTCTGAAAATACTCCCTCCACTTTAGAAGACGGTTAGGCAACTTCACTCTTGTTCTCAGTTTCCTTTTTGTTTTGTTTTGGGTTAGGGTGTCTACAGCTAGCCTAGCTTGACCCTGAACTCATGGTAATCCTTCTGCCTTGGCTTCCAAATGCCAAAATTAGCAGCATGTCATCACACCTGGATTTGGATCAGCAATTTCTTACAATGTTAATTCTATACCCGATGAAGGCTTCAGTTATCCCACTGTTATGCATGTGAACACATGAAAGCTTTTGTCTAAGCACAAGTGTCCCTGAAGCTTTACATATGACAGCTCCAACTTATAAACAACTCACAAGTCATCAACAAGCAGCAAATTTACAGGCTGCATAGGATGTGGACAATACAACACCACAAGGCAAGACAAAGAAACAGACTGTCTGATGTACACAACAACATAGATAAATGAAGGCTGCCTAGGCTGGAGGCTGCTCTGTGCCCTTCAAGGAAGAGGCTGGCCAACTCTCAGCGGTCGCCTATCCAGGAGAAAATGGGAAGTACTCAGGAGCACACTAGGGACCTCCTAAGGCTACTATTCTTCTGGTTGTTGATCCAGGTGCTGGGTCCTAGCTTAGTGGAATGTAAAGAACCACACAATTCCGTGTTTGTGACTTGGGCATTTTGCTATATTTGCCAAGGGCAAAAGGCAGGAGAAGGGGCTGAGTTAACAAGACAGAAATGCACTCCACTCCACGGGAGACTGTGGGGAGGACCGCTCTGCCTTCCTTCACGCTCAGTATTCTTACATTCAAACACTCCTCCCAGCTTCTTCCTCGGTCTTGTGAGCCTATTCCTCAGGACAGAATCACTGCTTTTAGAAGCAGCACGTTGACTGTGCCAACTCTGTTACTCAAAATACCTTTCCAGACTATTCCCTGTCACTCCCAATGCCCTGCAGCCTTGGCAGGTGCAATTTGAGACTCTGGTCTCCAGTGTGGTCATTTTCCTGGGTTAATCCTGTGTCACTCCAAAAGCCAGGTTACTCAGCGTTGTGCTGAGGCTGTCTCGTATTGTTTCCAGCTCCAAACCTCTCCCTTACATGACAGGACTACCCTACTTCTCTCCCTTCCAAAATGCAGAGCATCTAGGAAATACCAGTCAGGTGCTAAGTCTTTCAGTCTTTGAAGTTCTTTCTGGACAGTTTAGTACTTGTATCTAATACCTTCTTACTCCCTCCAGCCGGACTCTCTAATCTCCCTGCCTTCACTATCAACCCTCGCCCTTCCTCTCTGCCTTCCCCTTTCCCACATCACGGCTTTTGCTTTTGGTTTGTGACCAGTGGATTGGGACCACCCATTTTCATTTAGGAAGTCTTAATCCTCACCCCATCAGTTCATCCTCCCTTACTAAATCCTCCAGAGCACAGGGAACACCTCTCCCAAGGAACACCCCTCCTGGCACCTAGGCCCTCCTGCTGAGTGCTATCTGGATGCTTGCTGCTTTTCTTTCTGATTTATTTTTTGAGAATTTGGTGCATGAGTATTGAAATTACATGATTTCCCTCATCCCTTTAACTCCTCCCCCTACTCTCCCAAACCCATTGCCTCTTCTATTTTGTCTATTATCATTATCATCATTATAATTTTATTATTATTATTAACCTGCTGAGTTAATTCAGTGTTGCTCACAGGTATAAATGCTTAGGGCTGACCACTTATGATTGGATAACCTATCAGTGGGCTCATCTCTGGAGAAGACTGATTCTTCCTTTCTCAGCAGCCACTAATTGCCGGGAGCTCTTCACCAATGGGTGGGGTCATGTGAAAACCTCACCCCCACCCACCAAGGCCTGTCAGCTAGTGGTGGTGTTTCCTCAGGTCTTGTTTAGGTAACCATATTGTTGAGATTTCATGAGTGCAGCTTACCCGTCATATACAGGGAATATACATATACAACAAGCAAGAGAAAAGAAAGAGAAAAAAAGAAAAACATAAGAGAAAGGGGAAGATAGGAAAAAGCCATTTCTGGTGACTTGGGGAAAGAATGTGTAGCTGTGCTCTTTCTCCATAAGACCATGCCACCTCCACCTGGTACATCATGGTGTGCTTGCTTCCCGGGGCCATGTCTACTTATTTTTATGAATACCTTGGTATGATTTAGAAACACAGCTGCAGAGAGGTTTAAATCTGACCTCCATATCTCTCTCTCTCTCTCTCTCTCTCTCTCACACACACACACACACACACACACACACACACACACACACACACACACACACACCCAGTCACTTCCCTCACCTCTCCTGCCTCACTCTTCACCTCCACAGCCCACTCCTTACCTCCACTTCCCACAGGGCTTTGGAACTGGTAGCCGATGTGGCCGACTGTCTGCCGGTTGTCCTCAGGAAGACATGCTGCTTCTTCCTGTGCTCATCACAAGTGAGAAACTTCTCCTGCTCAGCATGGAAGAGCCTTACCACATCACCCTGTACGTGAGCACAAGATGGAAGGAAGGGAGAATGGGTTTGAAAGCAAAGCCAACCTGCTACTCTGAGAAGAGCACCGTGCCAGGAAGAATCACACTCACTCCTTTGAGGATGTCGTCTTTGTTATCGCTCCATTTCATGAAGAGCACTATTTTCCAGCTTGTATTACAGTTGACGGAGTTGACCTAGAAAACAAATCAAAGTTAATTTTTCATATAGCTCCTAGAATAACTATGTCATACAATCCTAAAGTTCTTCACTGTAGCCGGGAAGGCCAGCTGGGCTTCAGTACAAACATCTTGTTATATATAGTTCAGAGACCTATAATGTCCCCTGCATGTTCATGTGTCTGAATGCAGGGTCCCCAGCTGGTGGAACTGTTTTGGCAGTATCTGGAACCTGTAAGAGGAGGGACCTAAGTACAAGAAGTTGATCTCTAGAGCAGAAGGCCTTGAGGTGGACAGTGTGGCCTGCCTTCCTGTCCTCTCTCTCTGCTTCCAGTTCTATGGAGGTATATACAGCCTGACTGATCAAGCTCTGCCACTCCCATCCCTGTGTCTCCCCCACCATGCCTGTTAGCCACAATAAACCTTAAATTTCTTTTTTACAGGTAGTTTGTCAAGGCAATGAGAAAAGTACCTAACACATCCTGAAGGAAGAACCTGAAAAGTCACAAAGTCACGTGGGGAGGAAAAATGTTGGGTAACAAATGGTTTGTTTGTACCGGTCACTACACATGCTCCAAATCTGACCTGAAGCGTCAAGCCCTGGTTTCCTCTTGTCTCTTTTAGAACGCTATGTGTCTTTCCTCTAAGTCTTTGGTTCTATAGCTACAATTGTAAAGGTCAAATGAAATAAAGTCTTTATAAAATGGAATGAGATACTGAGGTAAGAATTAGTCCAGTATATACATTTGAAAATGTCAATGGTCATCATTAATAGCAAGAGCCCTTATTAGCATAATCACTAAATCCAGGTACCACCTCACCTACTCCTCAGCAGCACCCTAAGAAACTGGACCCTCCTTTCGGATTGGTAATTGATGCACAGAGATATTAAGTAACTCATCTGCAGTTCCAGAGCTCGAGGACCACAGACTGAGATATGAATCACATCATTCCTAATCCAGAGCTCATGTCCACTCCATGAGAGAGACATCAACATTGTATCATAAGAGATTTAGGATCCTGTGTCTGTAACTGCCCGGTGAGAGGACTGGCAGATGTACAGTTGGAATTAAGATACTGTAGCAATGCTATGCATGACCTGTAATGTCTCCTCCTGAGAATTACAATAAGACAGACACCCTCCTTAGGGACTCAAACTGACCTAGGAAAAAATGGCAAAAGTAGCATTTTCAGGCTTAATCAATTAGAGAATGATTCTTCAGTGATGTAAAGGTTATCAAGATCACCACCCATGCACAGACCTACAAAACCTCATGCTAGCCAACTGTGTGCCTTGGGCTCTTCTCCTGCAGAATGGACAGTATCCTGAGTTACTGCAAAGTCACATGCAGTGTACACATACACATACACACACACACACACACACACACACACACACACACACAAACACACAGATGTATCCCCACAAGGCCTGCTTCTGTGGTGCAACCCTCACCCATATACCGGACTTCAACTTTTCGAATGTCCTTACCTCATTGCAGCCTGGGTTATCCACCAGCTGATGGCTGCTGGCATGTAGAGGCTGGCCAGCATTGACAGGGTTCAAAACTACCTTGTCACCTATGACCACCTGGAAAGGAAAGAGCAACATAGTTTCTTAGGGGACAGACTGGGACCTGAACAGGTATTGTTCCATGGTTCTGGGAGGCCCATCATGGCACGTGTAACCTTTTAAAGCTTGACCTGTGCAGGCATTGTTTGTGTTCTGAAAGAAGGCAGAGGCTGGATTTCAGTGCACAACTGTTGCTGGTTATACTTGGATACATTCTGAGTTGGTCCAGAGCACTAAGAAAAGGGCTTTTTGTATTTAGTTGAGACACTTGGTTTTTTTTTTGTTTTTGTTTTTGTTTTTTCGAGACAGGGTTTCTCTGTGTAGCTCTGGCTGTCCTGGAACTCACTCTGTAGACCAGGCTGGCCTGGAACTCAGAAATCCGCCTGCCTCTGCCTCCCAAGTGCTGGGATTAAAGGTGTGGTTGAGACACTTGTATAAATAAGCTCAACTCAATTTGGTGGAAAGCAAGATACTATTTGAGTTGTCTTTGTGTTTGAAAAAATAAAGCCATAGTCATGTTTCTAAAGCATTGATCTTCAAAATTGTGACTACAACAGAAGGAAATCTATTTTCTATATTAGATTACTATATTAAATTATTATATATACGTATATATACATATTTCAATAGACAGTTTTTACATTTTAAGGTTTATTTCTATATTGTGGGTGTCCCCCTTGTCTGTTTGCACACCATATGTGTTCTCAAGTTCCTGTGGAGGCCAGAAGAGGGCTTCAGGTTTCCTGCAACTGAAACTATAGGCAATTCCAGCCTGCTGAGCCATCTCTCCAGCCCCCAGTAAGACAGCTGAATATAACAGCATATAACTAAATAAACATATCAGCCCAGAAACCCATACCTACCCATATGTGTGGCACAGCCTTATACTTTATATTCCAGTCCACTATTTAAACTGATACCCTTAAACCACAGAAGTATAAATGGGTAAATCCCTACAGATCAGAAAAACTATTTTCTTAAAAGGCAATTATTCATACTATACTCTCAACTAAGTCAAAGATTAACTGATTAAGTGGCAGAAAAGATTTACTGAAAACAAAACATGGAACCAGGTACACTGGTGTGTGCGTGTGTGTGTTGTATAATGTACGTGTATGTTGTATGTGAGTATGTTTGTGGGTGTGGGTGTGGAGGCTAGAGACAGATGTAGAACAACCTGGACCATTCTCTCCCTTATGTCCCTGAGGCAGGTTCTCTCAGCACACCTGAGGTCTCCTACTCAGCGAGACTGGCTGGCTAGTGAGTCCCCAGGGTCATCTGCCTATTCTGCTCTCCCAGCTCAGGTTAAAGGCATACACAGGCAAGCCTGGCTTTTTATGTGGACACTGGGGATTTGAATTCAGGTCCTCCTCAGCCCCGCATTTGCTTTTTATGGTGGAAGTAGAAGAAAGCAAAAGAGATGCTTGTCTTCCTATGAGGTAAAATCTGCATATTTTGAGAATCATACATTTTGGAAAAATATATGACTAAATTTTCTATAACTTATGGCATTCCTTAAATAAATAAATATGTCAAAACCTAGTTTTAAGTAAAGGGAGGTATTCTCGAGCACTTCATGCTGCTTAAGGTGCCAACTTCCTTGTAGCTTTTTTTTTTTAAAGCATCTATTTTAGAACCTTAACAAGGTCAAGTACATAGCTGATAGCATTTAAACATATTCACCGCTAAGTATGTGCCCACGTAATGACTGACTAATTTAACTTACAAATATCAGAAGTGTTCTCAGTTGCCTTGATAAAGGGATTGCTGTGGCTCTGTATTGTCTAGAACCCCAGGCCAGGGGCTTTCTGCAGTTTCAGGAGGCAATGGAGACACTGCCTGCCCACTGACACAGGAAGCACGGGGTGAACACACAATCCCACTCCCTACTAAGGCTGTTTCTTTCCCACTTCCCGTCCTTCAGTATTTCCAAAATAGCTGAACATTTCTGTTGCACTCATGGAAGTGGGATGGCAAGGGACCCTTAAACAGGATATGAATTCGTTTGGATGTTTTCGTGGTGAAATTACTGAGGTAATAGGATTTTTTTTCAGAGGCCCAGTAGGAAAAACATAGTGACTGTATTTAGGTCACACTTCACTCCTCATTTCCTTGTTTCCCAAACACCAGTTTCCATGGTGATCTGATCTCTTCCTATGCCTGTGGCTTCGACTCTAAACCTTTCCTAGCGGAGCCTCTGGCAGTGTGGCGGCATGGCGGCTGGCGGCTGGCTGGCAACGTGGCGATGTGGAGTGCTTCCAGGGGAAGCTGCACTTACACTGTCTCCGATGGAGCGGAGTTTGTAGAACGGCTGAATGTAAAACCAGGACCCCTCATTCCCAGCCTCGTCCAATGTCACCCTCATGGCGTTCTTCTCTAGCAGGGCTGGAAGCCTCTTGTTCACAGTTAGGTATTTATTGCTTTTCAAATGCAGAAGCTAAAAATCCACCAAGAGAATGAGATATGAGCGGGCCTGTGGATTCTCTGTCATAGCTCTCTTCGTCAAGTAAATTTTTTAACAGACATTCCTCCCACCATGGAACTGCTGAGAAGCAGGAGAAACACAAAGTGCTCGACACTGGAAACGATGAGGAAAGGAACAGTGAGTGGAGGCAGAGAAGAGGGCTGGGGAGAAGGAAAATTTGTTTGCCCCCCCCCCCAACATGGCCTTGGACAAGAGAGATAACTGGGGAAGCCAATTATTCCATCATCGGAAGGCTGCTAGACAGGCATGGCATCACCCTGTGGATAGGGGCGAAGGAACTGTAGTCTAACTAGGCATTGATACCAGTGGGGAATGAAGGAAGGGAGTTTTGTCACTATGCACGAGTCTGATTTAAAGGGCACTTCCATCCGGGGACTGTCATTCCCTGTGAATGACACCCTGCACATCCACCTTCACTCACTGCTTGCTCCAAGCACTCCATTCTTCCCTTAGGATGCTGATTACATGAAGCATGAAGGAGGGAGATCCAGATGGGAAAAAGTTTGTCTAACAATCTGGACCAGTAAGCATTATCAAGTTTCCCATGTTGATGGGTAAAAGAGAAACACGAACTCAAAACTTCTCAGTCTCTAGAGGGGGAAGGCTAGCTTGTGACCCCACTGCTGCCGCCACATCTCCTGTTCACATGATAACACAAGAGCACTCTTATGAGGCCCAGGAATCTACTGATAAGGCTGCTGAGAGTGGAGGGATAACCTGTATTATTTGTGAATTCTTGATGGCCTATGGCCAAGATAAACAGGAGACATTAATGTCCTCCCAGGCCCTTGATGCTCCTCCATGAATGGCTTCTGATCCTGAACACACTGGCTCACCTTCCCACGGGTGAGTTCCAAAGCCTGAGACCAGAAATAAAACTGAGCTTGCTTAAACCCATCCTAAAGCAGATACCTCATCAACTGGTTTGGCATATCTTTCTTGAAACCTCACAGGACTGGAATGTATTAACTGTCGGTACCCTCTACGTACTTTTTAAATCCTCAGTTGCAGTCAGTTCTCCAGTCTAACCAACTGAGTATCTCCTACTCTGAGCCTCAGAGTACTGGCCTTGCTTGATAACAGGATGGGACTTCAAAAGGACACATGAGATTGATAATCTAATCTTCTAATAGCTTTTGAGCTATGAAAAAGGCCTAACCTAAATAAGCATTTAATCAAAAAGCATTAGCCAGGAATGGTGGTCCTCATATCTACAATCTTAGCACTCAGAAGGCCAAAGCAGGAAGAAGACCCAATGCTAGCCTGGGCTAGACAGTAAGAACAAGGCAAGCCTGGGAAACTTAGCAAGACTCTATTAGTTAACTTTTACATGCCCTATTTAAAAAAAAAAAAAATCACAGAAAGTTATTTTTATCCATTTTAGTAGTTTCCCCCACCCCCCCATATGTATGGTTAGCACTGTTCTACAATCAACAGCAATAAAAACAGGAAGAAATTCATTCCTAATTAATTTACAAGGCTAGCAGCACCTTCTGGGATAGACTTGTGGAAGCCTTGTTTGGAACTGTGTTATCTCCACAGCAGGTTCAAGGGTACAGAAAATAATAGGTAAAGCACACAACTCTACAATATGACAGTTGTGAAATACTTTTGATTAATAAAAAATTAGTTAAAAGGATATATATGATGAAAGTTTTGTGAAGGTACTTGGGCCTTTACATGCCCATAACCCCAGTGCTTACAGAGGAGAGGAAAACCGATCAAGAGTTGAGAGTCAACTCAGCCACATGGTGAGCATAAGGCCAGTTTGGGCTGCATGAAACTTTGTACATGTATACATACATACATACACACATACATACGTGCATACATGCATACATATCCGTGTATACATGCATGCATGCATGCAGACATACATATATACATAGATGTGTCTGTATGTGCACACAACTGCTTTTATTTTCACTGGCAAACAGCTAAACAAAAGCTAAAGTGTACGGAGCATTCCATTTTCACCAAACACAAGAACTCCCTCACACTGTAAGTGATGCAAACCCATCATAAGTTGTGTCCTCTGCAGTCACCAAGTTTCCTACCTAAACCATCTGCATGCAGGTGATGAGCAACAGGCTGGGAAAGGAAATGCTTACACCATGCATGACCTAACAGCATGACAACGCTATGATAAGGAGGTTGTGTTGGTTGTTTTCAATAAAGGAGCTGTCACAGCCAAGCAATGGAGCCCATATCACAGGTTTGCTTGCTCATTTTTTTTTTTTTTCTTTCTTTCTCATGTGTCAGCTCCAGAAGGAAAGAGCAGCGCGCCTACCTGGATCACGTTGCCATACTGGATGACGGTCCCCAGCAATTTCCTGTTTTCTGTCTCATTCTGCTTCTTTTCCAAGTCTGCAGCATGCTGTAACATTGACAAGGAAGACCGGTCACAAAGAGCAAATAGTTCCATTCGTCTGCAGCAACCACAGTGATCGGAATCACAGAGCAAGCAAATCCCTGGGTATAGCCTAGGGCTCTAGAACATGAGCCAGGAGCTTGGGAAGCTCAGCTAGCCCAGCCTAGCTCATGTGCTCGGACTCAGCTGTCAGGGCTTTGGGGGCTTCGTTAGTATGAGCTTGGAAGTCATGGGCACCTGCTTATAAGAAACTAGTCAAGAGCATATATATTTTTTAACAATAGAGTAAGGCCAGAAAGGGCTCTGCATTCCTCCTGTGATTTTTCAAATGTTCTTAAAAGCTTTGGAATAAAATAAAACTGAATTGAAAAGCCGATCTTAAGCAGCATGTGGTTTTGAGAACTTTAGTTTATTATGAAACATCTGTGAGCTTGTTTCCTTATTTGTAAAACCAGGATAAAAGTGGTACCCATACCTCATATAAGTCACCTTGCATAGTGGCTACTGATTGTACCATATGTGGCCTATTATTCACTACTGTCAAAAAGTCATCATAATTTATTTTTCATTTAGCTTCTTTTTTTTTTTTTTTTTTTTTTTTTGGTTTTTCGAGATAGGGTTTCTCTGTGTAGCCCTGGCTGTCCTGGAACTCATTCTGTAGACCAGGCTGGCCTCGAACCCAGAAATCCACCTATCTCTGCCTCCCAAGTGCTGGGATTAAAGGCGTGCACCACCCCTACCTGGCCTCATTTAGTTTCTTAAAAGAAAGATGATAGCCCCATTTTAAAACAAGAAACATGCAATTATTATTATCATACATTTACTAAATGACAGAGGCAATCCTCAAATATGCCTTTGAGTCAAACTCCAAATCTGTACAGTTACAAGGCTAAAAGACATTACCAGTCAAGCCTGGCACACTCAGAAAGGTGGCAAAGCCAAATAGAAGGTCCAAGAAGAGGCTGTTGGGGCCAACATTGTGGAAAGACATCTCTCATTCTTTTGTCGAAGCCATATTTAAAAAGCTATCATACACATCACAGCACGCCAACAGGAAACTACTAACATTATGGACAATAAGCAGATTATCATTCAAGCCCATTACCCATACTTAAAATGGATCAAAGAAACAAGACAGGAAAGAAATTGCATACAGAGCCTGATGGAAGTTAACAGCCTAATGACCAATAATGTAGGGAGACTTCAGAGGCCTTTCTTTGCCATGTTTGCTCTCTAGAGATTCACCCCTTTTCTTCATGCAAGATACTTCTGGATGCCAATGGGTTCCCTTTCTCAGGTAACATACCTTCATTTTCACAGGACCTTTTGGGGACATCATGTTAGAGTCCCTACACAGAAACTTTATCATCTGACCAGGTCACTATATGTTAGTAAAACTCAAGGGACCTCACAAGCATTAGCAAACTACCATAAATATTACAGAAGATGGATAATATAAGCATTCAATAATTTTTCATTTTAATTAATTTTTTATTTACTTATTTAGTACTAGGGATAAAACCCAGGACCTTATACATGCTAGGTAAATGCTTTTACCTCTGAGTTACCTCATCTCCAGTCTTTCAATAAAATAATTTTGGTGGCATGGATAGGAATGACCCCCATAGGCTCTAGATTTAAAAGCTAGGAGTGGCACTGCTAGACAGGGGTTAGGAGGTATGGCCTTCTTAGAGTAGCTGTGGCCTGGTTTGAGGAAGTGTGTCACTGAGGGAACGGGTTTTGGGTTTCCAAGGGTCCAAGCCAGGCTCAGTGTCTGTCTGTCTATCTCTGTCTCTGTCTGTCTGTCTCTCTCTCTCTTTCTGCCTACTGCCTGCAATCCATATGCAGAACTTCTCCAGTATAATGTCTGCCTGTGTACCACCATGTTTCCCAAAATGATATTTGACTAAACCTACGAACTGTAAGTAAGCCCCAGTTAACTGTT
The DNA here is from genome assembly GCA_028551405.1 of Uromys caudimaculatus. Taxonomy (NCBI): domain Eukaryota; kingdom Metazoa; phylum Chordata; class Mammalia; order Rodentia; family Muridae; genus Uromys; species Uromys caudimaculatus. The sequence goes on from CM052700.1 coordinate 36,679,495, forward strand.
TTATGAGTTGCTGTGCTCATGGTGTCTCTTCACAGACTAAGACTTCACATGATTAAGACAATAATTCAATCATAATTATTAGGGACAAGATTCTAAAACTAAGAAATGTTTTAAAGATAATTTTAAAATAAGACAGGTGGGCTGGGCCAAAATCTTAACCATTCCTTCAAGTTCACGGTCTTTCCTAGCTCTCCCTGTGGTACATGTGACTTAGAAAGGCAAGATTTGGAGAAAATTTCAGGAAGCAATTCCATTTCACAGGCTCGACAATGTGCAGGGAGATAATGACCTGCCTATCAGGGAAATACCTGCAAGGTAGCCATGTGCTTACCAACACTAACAAAGAGGGATCCATTCGGCCATTTCTCTTCCTCTCTTTTTGAATTGTATACCAGTCTTCTATTCTCACTAATACAAAGATAAAGCCACAGAACTCCAGTCATATCCAGAGACAGTGCCTTGCAGACAATACAGCAGCACTCGGGATCCATGATGACCTCTATACAAAAGATCTCTCATTCTTTTGTCCGAGCTGTATTTAAAAAGCTAACATATATGTCACCGCATGCCAGCCTTACCCCCGCCCATCTTTGCTCTGCCAGTATCTACCCTGTATTCATACACCCTACAGCTTTCTCTAGTCCCCTCGGGTAGTTTCCCAAACAAAACACTGGACTGGATTCATTTGGAATCAGAGTTTACACTTAGTACAGAATGATTTGTTCTTTCTACTAAGCTGTTCTTAGCTAATAATAAGTAGAAATTCAAGAGGGTAAAATGTCATAGGGAGAAAAAAAAATCAATGAATTCAGGAAAATAAAATAACATTTTCAAAAAAAAAAAAAAAAAAAAAAAAAAGCAAATACAGATTTTCTATGTCCAAAACATCCCACTTGTTAGGTTCATGCTTACAGAATTCTTGAGTAGCACTTCTTGGCCTCACATGATTTTAAGATGGAAATTTCTCATGAGCCTTTTCTTGGTCCCAAGAAATTCCAAAAGCCTCAGTTAAGACCTAAGATCCTAAAAATATTAAGTCCCTTGCTGGCTGGTCTTACATGTCAACTTGACACAAACTAGTTATCTAATAAGAGGGAACCTCTATTGAGAACATGCCTCCATTAAGATCCAGCTGTAAGGAATCAGGGAGGGCCCAGCCCATTGTGGATGGTTCCATCCCTGGGCTGGTGGTCCTCAGTTCTCTAAGAAAGCAGGCTCGGAAAGCCAGGGGGAGCACACCAGTAAGCAGCACCCTGTCATGGGCTCTGCATCAGCTCCTGACTCCAGGTTCTTGCCCTGCTTGAATTCCTGTCCTGACTTCCTTTGGTGGTGAACAGCAATATAGAAGTGTGAGCCAAATAAACCCGTTCCTCCCCAAGCTGCTTTGGTCATGGTGTTTCATCACAACAATAGAAACCCTAACTAAGACAGTCCCAATCTATGCTGAGTGGGCACAAATTAGTGTCAAACTGATCATTCAAAAGATACTATTATATAACAGAAATTAATTACAAAGCAGTGGATCTGGAGAGCAAGGGCAGTTGTCTAAAATAAAAGGAAACTAAACTGAAAGTAGACGGAGAAGAGAAGCCAAGATTTACCTTAAAGACACCTGGAAGATCACAGTCAAAAGTTGGTCAAACTATGAGTTCCATCTCTTTCATATCTGCACAATGCGCACTGATGATGGTACTGAACAAACACAGAAAGCAGTAACTTCTGGGCCACTGTGAAGTTGCTTCTATAGCCTCTCATCATATAAGGAAAAAAATCTCTAATTCGCCCTTACTAAAAGCTTGAATATAAAATCTGTTTGTTCAGTACAGGGACTGGGAAATGCCTTAGTTGGGAAAGTGTTTGCCAGAGAGCATGAAGACTGGAGTGTTCAATCCCCAGGACCTACATAAAAAGCCAGGCAGGGTGGCACAGATTTGTAATTCCATTGCTGAATGTAGGGGAGGTAAAGCCAGATCCCTCCTTTTATCTGGTCAAGCAAGATTCTGTCACAGAAACAGAGAAAGAAACAAAAAAAACAACACAGTTCTGGCTTCTGAAGATCACCATCCAATGTTAAGTTGTAGCCTTTACACACACACACACACAATTACACATGTGAATAAACTCATACACCAGAACACATCCCCACACACGGAAAAAATAAAATTCATTCAAGTTCATGCATTGATCCTTAAATAATTCTCCTTATAAGAAAAAACTTGGTTTTTAAACAAAAAATAGCCATCATGATTTTTAGGTTAAATATATAACATGATATATAGATTAGAAAGTAACAAAACCCAGATTACACCTGGGCCCATAGACTGAGGTTGCCCAATTCCTTGAAAATAATGAGGTCAAGGTTTATTAAACTCTTTAAATACATCCATGAACGTACCGTAACACAGTCAATGGACACAACCTTTCTAAGGATAATGGGGTGCAGCTCCCCAGTGGAGGAAACTTCACTCAGTAATTTTATTTCTAGGAGTTTGTCATTCTTAGAGAGCCTCACAAAAACACAAAGTTATATACTGAAAAAAATATATATATATCAACTTTCATTTTTTTTTAAGGATCTTGACTAAGTCTCCCTTCCTCCCCTGACCACAGGGAACGGCTATCTGAAATTTCAATATTGTCCTACAACAAACTATGTAGCCATTAAAAGTGAACAGAAAACCTTCTGCTTACTCACAACAAAGCCAGAGTCACAGAAACATCACTGAAATTAGAGAAAACAGTATATCTTCACCTAGAATTTGACAGTCTCGCTGTGCGGGGAACAGCGCACTCAGGCAATGGAGAGCAACATTCGTCTTCAGCAGGTCACGCTGAGGACCCCAGGAGCTATCCGTCTTCACTTTTCCCGTTCAAATTTATTTTGGAATTCTTTTCCTATCGCGCCCATTTGTGTGATTTCTGAAGCTACATCTGTTTTGTGTCTCTGTGGCAGGTGGCTTGGATATTTTTTTAAAGCCATGTAACTTTTTTATGTTTTCTTTCAAGATCTTGCCCAGAGCAATACCTACTATTCATTTCCCTTATACTGTGGGTTAGAAACCATGTTTAATTTCTTTTTTTTTTTTTTTGATACTTTATTTACATTTCAAATATTTCCCCCTTTCCAGGTCTCCACTTTGGAAACCCCCATCTCCTCCCCCTCCCCCCACCTCTATGACGGTATTCCCCCACCCACCCACCCGCCCACCCACTCCCGTCTTCCCACCTTGGCATTCCCCTATACTGGGGCCTCTAATTTCTAAGGACAAAGTATTTCATCCCACAGTTTCTGGGCTGCTGACATTACCATGTGCCCTAAACAAGATGAAGGTCAACTCTGATATAGTCACCTATTATTTTATTTCAGAAATAAAGCAAACATTATTAAATCGGTACTGAAAGGTCATAAAGGTAAGGTCACCGAGCTCTCAATGACACAATAGCAAACTGAGTTAAAGATCCAGAAAAACAGCTACTCCTAGGCTTGAAGAAAGCAATAAAGACCTGCCATTCCTCTGCTTTGCTTAGGTCAAATAGCTTAATGACATGCTCAATTCTCAAAATCCAAACAGTGCACACACGCATTTCAAGGTAATGGGCAAACTATTCTCAGGAAACATTATTAGAGCCTTTATAACTAAGGTTGTGATATGAAGGTGAAGGTAACTCATTTGGCCAAAAGTCTTCTGGGAAAATTGGTACTTAAAGAGTCAATACCCATCTTCTGTTGGAGAAGTGAACACACAGTAAGCAGCCACTAGATGTCATTCTCCTTCAGAGGGCTATGCAAATTGCTTACCCCTGTCACAAGGACGTTGAGTGGTCTAGACAACAAATTCCTTAAATGGCATTAATTAAAAATAACCTGACCTCTGACTCTTGGGTGCAGACCCGTAATTGACCAAAATAAAAATGAAAACCCACTAGAGACCAGCCACCAGCCCCCAAAGGCAAGGAAGGCACTGACCAAAATACCACATTTTAATGACTGCACCAAAAGGGGCAGAAGATTTTGGGACAAGGGGGAGAAACTCCAACTAAGCAAGAAAGTAGGAACCACACAAAGTCAAGGGCAGCCATCACTCAAGACAGCAAAGTCATCCCAGTCACCTCAGGTCAGGGCAAGGAGCTGGTTTCCCTTATACTTCAAAAACATAAATAGCATAAAGACAGAATACATCTCCCACATCTTTCTGTCTCTTGTCTCTGCCTCTGCCTCTGTTTCTCTGTCTCTCTCTGTCTCTGTATCTCTGTCTCTGTCTCTGTCTCTCTCTCTCCCACACACACACACACATACATACATACACACAGAGAAAGAGAGAGTTGAAAGTTCTTAATCACCTTTAAGAATAGATTTTAAAAAACAAAAATAGTGTATTTTGTTCATCCAGTTGCAGGATGGAGCATCAAAAGGAAGTGCTGATGGAAAAATGCATAGATCACAGGTTGCAAATGATACTAAATACTCACATCTGGCTTTAGCACAGCCATTATTCTGAGTTGCTGTGGAGCATACGCTGTAAGCCTTAACTAAGTTAGGTGCCAGTGTAGTCTGAAAATTGAAGCATTACACCAGAAGCATAGATTTCTGTCTTCACTTGTCAAGGCAGCACCATGTGCAGCTCTCAATGCACCTTCCCACACGGCACAGCAGGGAGGTGGTGCTGCTCCCTTCCAGACCTGCACAAGCAGGAACCCCAAGAGCAGCACTGCTCTCTAGGCCCTTTTAATTCTTGTAGGCTCCCCACTGGTTAAGAGGAGTATGAATCTGAACCCCAGCAGTAAGAAGCACAGGGGAAGAAACAGTTCAGATGTACTGCTAAGATCTCATTGATGGGGTGCTCTTCATACCAGAGATGCAAAAGCAAGACAACTAAAGACACCTAGGGCTTCCACAAAGATAGTACCCCAGGCGTCTGCACCCTAGGAGGAAGAAGAATGAAAAGACCTTCCCTACCCCTTCAACCAGAAGTCATGCGCCCATCACAGGCTCAGGGGTGTGGGGTGCTTCGGACTGGCACAATGATTGGAGGAGAAGCAGAGCAAGTGGCGTTCAGTAGTCAGGCTGGTCCCCATGAAATGTCTGGCTCAGTCCTGTGCAACGAGGGTCATCTCATCCCACACAAACTCATGGCTCCCTGGACATTCGCCTGAATTGAAATGCACCTGCAATTTTTAGAGCCCAGGACCCTAATCCACTTTATACTTCAGGAAAAGGCATACTTCTGTGTGCCTCATTAGTACTATCACCAATATGTTTTGACAAGTGTTGAATGAAGCAAAGTGCACTGTATGTTCTTCTTAACAGTTCCAGGAGCTGCTGGTTATCATGAGAAGTCCCATAACGTATACCAGGCTTCCCACAGCACAAGTACTACCTACCTGTGTCAGTTAAGTCGGGCAAGCCCTGATTCTCTTGTCGTCCAGAGCAGCTATCACTACATGTTAACTTAAGTGTGTGATTTATTATATAACTTACCATTTCCCTTTCTCCTTTGTCATCTATTTAAAAACTGGAAAATTATACAGTATTTTCTATGAAGAGGTAGCAATGTGCCCACGGAGCCTAAGCCCAACGTGATGAGTTCTATAAAAATGACGTAATTCTTTCAGTCTGTACCACAATCTCTACCCTCTAGGTCTTTGCTTCTGTTCTTTCTTCTGCTGTGTAATTCTGGAAGATGCCTCAGACTGAGGCTTATGTGCAACTTCACTCTTCCTCCAGGAAGCTTTCCCTGATCCCTGCACCACACACTCTTACACAGTAAAGGGTAGGTTGCTCTGTATCGCCTCTTTATTAACTGTAGGGCTGCATTATCTCTTTATTCTTTATTCTTAAGACACTAGGAAGCTTCTCTAAGGTTAAAGCTCTGACACAATTCTACCTCAGTACCTAGTACAACCCTCAGTCAGCCAGTGTTTCTCACATGCCTCCTCTATTCCAGATACCATGAGAGAAGCTAGTAACAAGCGTGCACAAGAAAGCTGATGCCCCTGTCCTTGTACGGCTGCCATTTTAATGAGTGACAAATAATTAAGGAACTTATTAAGTGTAATTGCAGACTATAATCAGCACTGAAAATGACATAAACAGGAAGCTAAAGTGGAAAAAGCAGGCAATACCTCTTATGAGGAGAGTGTAAGGAACACCCTGCTGAGAGGCCAGTGAAGCCAAGAAGAGGAATGCAAAGGCCTTAGCTGAAGAAGGCCCTAGAGAAGGATGATCCAAAAAGGATGACCTCTGAGTGTGAAGGTCATGTGTCTGGGATGAGTGTGGGCTGCTCAATAAAATAAAGTGAATAAATCCTACTATGATAAGAGGGCTGGACAGTAGCAGCTCAAGAGAGAAGTTCAGAGTCCAGGCACAGACAACCATACACATAAGACAATGTCTGCAGCAGTGGGAGTGGCCCTGTTTCACCCTGGCCTCAGTATGAGCTGGCAGATGTTAGGACTCTGAGCAGTAGGTCTTGCCTGGAACACAGACTCCTTATCGTAGCATTATATGCTGAGGAAAGGAGCCCCTTCTCCTAACTTCAAATACATCAAATACAGATGGTTGCGATACTGCCACACCTAAGGCAAAGCAGCGGGCTGAGCCTGGGGACTTTCTGAGCTCCCTCAGGGCCCGGGGACCATCTTCATGTTATGACTAAGCACCAAGAAGCATTATGTTTTTGTGCTTCGCCTGCCTACTTCCCAAGGACCTAGGGTCTGTGAATCCTGGCTATAGACACGAGGGACTCAGCACAAACCCAGAGTTGTACAAGCACCCGCTCCATGCAATTTATATTCTAAGGAGACACACAAGTGACACGGAGAAAAATCAAACAGCACAAGGAACGGAGTATTCAGTAATCCAATAACGTTACACTGGATTTATGGCAGGAACCCCCCTCTGTACATCTCCTAGAGCTTCTGCATGGTTTAACCTCCAGAAGAATCACCTCATAATTTTATAGGATGATTGTCTCAGGGAGGCACAGAGACCTGCTGTGGTCACACAGGACATCAGCAGTGCAGAGAGCACTTCTCTTACACGCCAATTAATATAAATACAATGATAATGGTGACAATTCATTAAGGAAAGGACAAAAATTATTAATTACATGCCTGCTGGTGTTCATAAGACATCTACGTATCCTTTAGTATGATTCTCACAAATCCCTTTTAAGGTGCGCATGACCACTGTTTCCATTCTAGGTGTCCATAAAGCTGGATAATTTGATCAAGTTCACAGTCAATGAGTGGGCACTGCACACACATGGTGCACAAATGTATACATAGGCAAAACACTCATACAATAACGATGGTGATGCTGATGACAGAGTCAGAGGATGATATAACCAACCCTTTCCCACCCTCAGCCACCATTCAGGTGACCACTCAGGACACCTCCAGCACCAATACGCCACCTCCATACATACATGCAATTTGTTGAGCAGCACTGCATCTGTTGTGCTGTTGGCCCCGGGCTTAGCAGCTTTCCAGAACTGTTTCTGTGCAGAGTATCGATTCATTGGACATAGCTTAAAGAGGCAGTCTAGAAGGGAAACAAAAGGCAAAAGCCGTTACTGGGTGGGCAGATATAGTCAGCCTATGGACAAAAAGCTTTTCAGTTTTACAATATGCTACGTGTAAGTGTTGGGACAAAGTCCTTTCACAAACTTGGGTCTTAAAATTTCATTATCACCATGTGAAGCTACAGATGAGGAAACTGAGGCAGTTAATGGCAGAGTGGAACCACATGTCGAAATCCAGTGCTGTTAACCTTTCTCTATAGTTACCACTGTCCATTCCTGGGAGGTAACTCTAAGGCCAAAGAGGCCTACTGTATAAAACAATGCAAGAATCTTTGGTCTTACTGATATTTTAAATGTAAAACTAATAATCTATATACAGCTTACTTGAAAGTATCTCCTAGAGCAAAGGTCTTTCAAGTGCCACATGCATGATGACCCTCTGTTACACAAAAATTTCAAAATCAGCAAAATTCAAATTGAGACCAATAAATGTGTCCTTGCCCCTAGTGAGAAGCATATCCTAATTGCTTCCAGTTAATAAATCCTGGGTTTCTGTGATTTTATTACATTGTCTTATACAGCATGGACAAGAGGCTTTAGGATTTCTGCAAAGAAACAGAAGCAACGACTATAGTAGCTAAGCAACTAAGCAAACAAGAAAGAGGCAGGCATGACCTGTCTCTTATTCTTCTTGTCAGCCACTCCAAAGTAAAAATAATGATCTAGTCAGCTCTCAGTCAAAGTCACCCAGAAGGTAAAAATCATAAAGACACACCCGTAATCTACTATGTTCTGGTGATGAACCTTACCCTAAAGCAGTGGTGATGATCTGAGTGTGGAATGTCGGAGACTAATTCACACTGAACATTTGGTCCTAGCAAGTGGCACTGTCTTGGGGTGGGGGTGGGGGGTTGTCACAGAGCCTTTGGATAAGGGGCCTATGTGTGGATACAGACCACTAGGGATAGGCCTTTTAGTGTTTCAGACTCATCCTGCTTCTTGACCAAACACTCTGCATCCTGTCTGCCGCGATGTGGATGGGATTCACCCACCTCAAGCCACAGCCACCTCAGCCACCTCATGCCCTCCCTGACTGATGGGGTAGACACTCTATGAAATCAAAACCAAAATCTTTCCTTCTTAAACACTTTCTCTCAGGTATTCCGTTACAACAACTAGAAAAGGAAGTAAAACATACCCATGGCCTGTGCTAAGGTATAAGACAACTGTGTGGCCATTTTGATTAAGCAGACACTACATTACTGTTTTATCTTTACCATTCTCACTAATTTCTACAGTTCTGCTTGCTTTATAATGCTCATATTTAAGCTCAGTAACACATAGGCATAATTTTTTAAATATACATTTATTTTGAGAGGGCTATACAAAAAAGGTCCCAAGGGCTGGGGGTGGGGTGTAGCTACGTAGTAGAACACACATATGCTTAGCTTGAATGGCTAATCAGAATAACAACAACAAAAGTTAACAAATAATTTCCTTAGGAAAATAGTTTTTAAAACCAATACCCCTGAAACTCATTTTGACATACTGGATGTTCAAATAGTGTAATAGAGAAAGTAAAATTAATAAACTTAGAACAAGTGCCCAACTGGGGAAAACCACACCCTTAAAGTACACCAGAACAGATAAATAGCTTACTCTTATCTGCTCATTAAGACAGACTCTCTTAGACCTTCTCCAATGGACCCTACATATTATCTTACTCAAATAATTACCTCAAAGTAAGAAAACTTCATATACCGTCCTGAGAGAATGTGTATTGCTCACACGGGTATTCATGTCAAGGGCCAATGTCTCCTGCAAGGCCCAGAGGGATGGAAACACTTTCTTTCGATCTGAGTGCGAATGTTGACAATGTATATAGACAATGTCCACAGCAGCTTCACCCATCCACAATGTTTACAGCCACAAAGCTGCTCCCCTGCAGAGACTACTCATGCTGAGATTAGCTATGCCTGCCTCCTCTGTTCTGCTGTATGCTGCCAGCCCTGCCTCCTCATTTATCTTTATGCAGTAAACTCACCTCCCTGGTCAACTGTATATAAGAAAGAAGCTGAGCTTCCTGGGTGCTGCAGCTTTCCTTTTGAAAGCCCAGACCAATCAATTCCCCCTGGTCTATGTATCTGTGTGATTGTCATTGCTTTGTTTCCTAGTCACTCTAATTAGGCCAGTGTCTGGAGCCTTGTAGCACATAACTATGAGCAATTTATAAACACCAAGACCTTCCTCTAATTCAGATGGCTCTTTTTCCTAGAGGCCCAACTGGGGAAACCCACACCCTTAAAGTACATCAGAATAAATAAATCACCTATTCTCATCTGTTCATTAAGACAGACTCTCTCAGATTCTCCAGTGAATCTTTGCTGAGATTCAATGAGTTCTCTCTGCATACTCTACTTGCACATACTCCATATCATCAAGAAAAAAAAATCTCTTAATCGTAGAAGCAAAAGGAACCTGCTCCATTTGACAATCTCTTCAACTCAGTATTTCTTCTACACAGTCCTAGACAGTTAGTCACAAGATAAACATGGGAATGTTGAGATTCGTCTTTACCAAGAATCTGACTTGTCTGCTGAAAGTAATTTTCCTTACATGTGACAGCCATTTTCGTTACATATGAGAGGTCTTTAGAGAGCAAAAGACATGGCAAGAAACACACTGAAGATGTGGCTGCTGCTTTCTATGCCAATTATAAAAGGTGTAAGTCACGGTCATTTGCAGAATCAGTGGAAAGTGATGACATCACTTTAAGAGAGATGGTTTTCCTACCAGCATGACATATGCAAACTCTCCACCCACCTCCTGAAGAAGCACACTACTGGTCAGGATTAAATGTCCTATCTTCTTCACAGGATCCAGGTAGCATCTAGGCTGAGCCGAGATGACCTCTTTAAATAAATGTCCCACACCTCAGTCCCTTCCCTGGCACATGTCTCAGAAGCATTCTACCATGAGATGCAGCTACATCCTCAGTGATTCTCCTACCTCAGCCTCCTGAGGAAATGAGATTATATACCTTTCGCACCAAGCCCAGCTAACCTATCACTTAAATAAATAAATAAATAAATATCAGAAATACGTCACATTTATGTATTTGTTGAGAATTTTATACATGTACATAATAAAGTTGATCATATTCACCCATCCCCCAATTCCTCTCAGATCCTCCCCAACAGCCACACCCAGCTTCATGTCCTTTTTTTAAAAAAGCTTTTGTGTGTATGAATGTTCATGCATGTGTATTTGCAAATGTATGTGGGTGTCCACAGAAGACAAAAGAGGGCCTCAGATCCTCAGTAGCTAAAGTTTACAGCCCGACATGAATGCTGGGAATTAAGGAACCAAACTCAGGGCCCTGGAAGTGCAGCAAGTGCTGGGAACTGCTGAGCCATCTTTTCAGCCACGCCCACAGCTCCCACCACCTCTGCTCGGCTTTGTTCCTATTTGTTTCGCTTTTATGATCACGGAATCTAATGAGCAGAACTCATTTTTAACATCGACTTACTTTAAGGACCCATGTGACTAACATTTTCAATTTCCATTAGTACTAAGATATAGAAATAAAATGGCCTAATTTCTTTAAACCTCTAACGTATTTCACAGGCCAATAGCTTGGCACTATCCATTACCAAAACAAAGCAACAACAACAACAAACGACTGAAGTTGATGTGAGGAGCATGCTGAAGTTAGGGCACTAAAGGATGGAAAGCTATGGGAAGTATCATCTCATACTCTGTGTGCTGGGGCCACTTAGCAAAGCAACAGGCTCTACCACGCAGGCTCAGAACTCAGGCAACTTCACCTAAGAGCGAGAGCAGGAACTTAAAGCTCTGCATGATAGAAAGCCTGCCTCACTTGGACCAAATGTAGCACTGCATTAGCTGAAGTGTATTTACAACCAACTGTCAATGTAAATATAAGAGATGCTAACACACTAGTAATAGAACCAAATTAGCCTTGCTGATTTTGCCCTGTCTTCCTGGTCGCCCAGCAACAGATCCAAAGTGAAAATTAAATTAAGCATTCAAATATAATGTTAAAGTACCCTTCTGGAATTTTGTAATTCCAAGGCTCCATGGTGCCCTTTGCTATGAGGATGGCACAGCAAAGTGAAATTAGAGATCTGCTGGGTCCCAACACCGTGCTAAGTATAGAACCACTCAGATACAGGACACTCGCTATAGAACATATACATATAATCTACAAGGAGGGGAGGTGAACATGTTTGTATGCATGTGTGTGTATATATACACACACATACACCCACCCACACTGTAGTTTGGTCTCACGCCAAAAATATGCCACAAAGAAAAATTTATATGATAGGTGTTATTTTAGGCTTTTGAGGAATAAGCTAAATTAAGCTTTCAAAAGAAATTACTTAAGAATATTCTGAAGCTTTAGCATATGCCACAATGGGTTAGGAGAGAACTCAGCTGCATTGAGGAGTTGGTTAAATGTTTTAGGACTGGGTGAGCTAGGACCAGAAAAAAGGGGGTTCAGGAATCTTCCGTGACTTAAGTGCACTCTAAAGCTCAGCTGGTGGAGGGATGATGAACTGTGTAATGTGTTCACTATGCAATAAGGACTTGGGAGGGGCACTCTTAAGAGAAAATCAGAGTACAAGAAGCCACAGACGTGGCCCTAGACAAGTGGAATCAAATAGAAGGGAAGAAAATAATGTAAACCTCAGAGACTACATCAAAGAATAAAGGTGGGAGCCCTTGGTCTCCACAGCATCCACCCACCCCCATGGCTTGATCCCTAAGGACAGGTGACTAGGGAAAGAGCAGCTAGCTGTTCAACCAAGGCGATAGATCAGTAACCACAATATGCTCTGATCCTGGGCTCTAGAAACAATGGCTAGGGGCTGTCTGAAGGCATTTCAAGCTCTTCTAGATACATATTGACAAAATTAATTACTGTTTAGTGAAGTGCTTGCTATGTGCAGCTCCTGGGTATTGAAAATAGAACTAGGCACAGCAGTGACAAGGCAAACTAGTCAAACAGACAAGTTGAATCCCAGCAAGTTCACAGTGCCTGAAAATCAGAAGAAGCAATTAACATGTAATGTTTAACAGTTCAGTAGCTTTCCTGTTAGCCTTTGCTGTGTGCATGGTACAGTGGGGGCAAGAATTAGAGGTGAGAACTGCCTTTGGAGACAGTCAGGATGTATGGAGAAGCAGAGATTCCCAAAGTCATCAGAAAAGCGTCTCCAGAACTAGGGCATCTAAAAGGTAGACCTGAAGGGCAGAGAATCTCAAATCTAACTTGATGGAATTACCTAGGAGACAAAGCCCTGGGTGTATCTAGGAAGGCGTTTCTATGTACAGAGATCCTGGGCTGAATAAAACTGAGAAGGGTCAATAGATAGACTCCTCTTTCTGTTTTCTGGCTGCTGATGCAACAATGACTATCCACCTTCCTCATCATGGTGGACTCTGCACCTCAAACATGAGTCAAAATAAATCCTTCCTTTCCTAAATCGTTCCTCTTTGATACTTTGTCACAACCTTGAGAAAAGTAATTAGGATAGGAGGAGACAGTCTGGGGGGAAAAGCATTCCAAGCAGAAGGCATGGAAAACACGTAGGCCCTGGACTAGGAGGGAAATGATGTTTACATCATTAAAAGAACAGGAAAGAGGGTACCTGGGGTGATGTCTCAGTGGGTAAGACCATTTGCTGTGCAGTAATAAAGGCCTGAGTTAGAATCTCCAGTACCTGTATTTAAAGGTATGCCTAGAATCCCAGTTTGGACTGGTGAAAAAAAGTAGATCCAGGAGTACTCACACACTCAGAGAATGTAAAACACACACACACACACACACACACACACACACGGAATGAATGCCTAGTGAGAAAGCAGGAGCAAGTATTGGGGACAGGAGTAGAAACCAAGGATTATATCAAGATTTGGGATGTTCATAAAATATCCAAGTAGAAATGCTGAGTGTTGGGTAAGTCAACTAGCAACTAGAATATAGAAAATGCCAAACAGCAACCTAAGGCTGTCAGCAGACAGAAGCAAGATGAAAAGAGGGGAAGGCAAGAAAGTCAGGATTTGAAATACATTATAGCTACCCATCAGGAACCAGGGACATCATAATCTCTCTGTTGAAATCACGAAAATATATTGACTTGAGATTTACAGAACCTTGCCCTTGATTAATGATCTTCATACAGAGTAAAGCCTTTTATTCCCCACGGAAAAAAATGAAGGAAAATTTAAATTCAATATCATCTTCTATAAAACTAAAATTTATCTTCCCAAGTTACAATCAAGATGGAAAGAGGAGGAGTGTAGATGCTGACAGATGGATTGAAATGAAGCCCGTGTTTCTGCAGAGGAAAACAAGAGACAGCAGAATGAGTTTGTAGAACTCCGGCAAGGCTTGGGAGCTGGAGGCTGCAGACACTGAGCATGTACAAGTTAGGTCTGAAAGTGTATACAAGCCGGGCGTTGGTGGCACACGCCTTTAATCCCAGCACTCGGGAGGCAGAGGCAGGCGGATTTCTGAGTTCGAGGCCAGCCTGGTCTACAGAGTGAGTTCCAGGACAGCTAGAGCTTCACAGAGAAACCCTGTCTCAAAAAAAACAAAAAACAAAAAACAAAAAACAAACAAAAAAAAAAGTGTATACAAAAGGCCATTAGACCTTGCGGCACGCCACCACCACCATTGCTATGCACCATGTGCACTCTGCACGTGTACTAAGGACAACCCAGGCTTTCCTAGAGGAGGGGGTGTATCTATGAGGTGGGCTGGCAGGTGGGGGTGGGCACAGCAGTTGCGAACAAAGCCCCAAACACCAACTATGATGAAGGAGTAAGAGATGGAACTAGAAAGAAATGAATCAAATACAAATGAGGTATACAGGTGCTCATAGCTAGGACCTTCTCTTAGGTGAGAATGTAGATCAGAAAATGCTAATCATGGATTCCTGGGCCAACTGTGGTCAATTTTAGCCCACCTGTGTATGGCTCACAAGCTAAGAAGAGTTTCACATTTTTCCCATAACTGGAAACAAAACACATGGTAGTTTATAACATAAAATTATGTCAAATTCAAATTTCAATGTTCATAGAGAAGATGAATGACTCTCACCAATAAAAACATTTTAGAAACATTTGTTCTCTTGTTATATTATATCCTGAGTTCTGCCTATTGAACTGCAAAGCATAAAACATTTCCTGTCTCAAGGTTGGCAAGACGGCTAAGTGGGTAAAGGCATTTGCCATATAAATCTATTGAAGAGTTAGGGTGGGAAAGAGAGATTGACCTCCTGGGCGTTATCCTCTGACCTTCACATTCACAAAAAAAAATAAAGTAGCAAAGTAGTAAATATATTCATTTATTACTTTAAAAAATATTTCCTGTCTCATCCTTTACTGGAAATGTATGCTGACTTCAGACCTGAGGCCTTTCTGAGAAGATATGTAAGCTCCAGAGAGATGCCTCACCCTCTCATGAGAAGGGTGGCTTGCTACTTAAGATGTGAGTGAGAGTAACCATTGACAGGCCCCACCCACTCATGTGCTCCCACATCTACAGGCTACTCAATCAGCTCCCTCTAGCTCCCCCTTCCTATCTCATCTACAGAGACAACCAAGACTGCAGACATAGATCACCTCCCAGTGCTACACAGAGGTATCTGACAAATGACAAAAGCAGCTGAGGAAACAGAGAATACAAAGAATGGATGGGGGAAAGCAACCACTGGACTGCCAACGTCCTCACAGGTAAGCCGGGAGTCTATCCTCCTAAATATGCATGAGGCCCAACTCTGTGACACAGGAAAGGGATTTAAAATGAGGAACTTGACATACAATGACAATGCAGTTTTTAAAGGCAGGAAGTTTTGGAAACTAGGTTAAGAGACTTTCTCCAAATGCAAAAGCAGAGAAGAGGAGAAAAGGAACTAGCAGATAAAAACCCACAGCTCTGACACCTGAGGATTTCAGAAAAAGACAGTGAAAGTCCAGAAATCACTGAAGAAAACATCCTGGAACTGGAGAAGACTTTATAGGTTGGAAAAAAACCTTACCACACCCCTACATATGGTTAGAATCCAGAATTTTCACATACAGTGAGAATTTTTTAGACTAATGGGGAAAAGGAGAAAATAGTTGAGCCTTTTAGAAGTGAGAGAGCCTTTAACTCTCAAACAATAACATTAGTAGTAGTAGTAGTAGTAATAATAATAATAATAATAATAATAATAATAATAATAATAATAAATACCACCATCAAACATTTCATATGAACTAACCTGGGACTCCATTCCAACATACTACTACTGACTTATAATGATTCTCAACCTAGGATTCTGACTGTACTAAATAACCAAGAAAGGCTTGAGAGCCAAGTCTCCATCCAATCAGGAAGGTACTGGCTATGCTCTACCCAAAGGTGGAGCCGTTTTCTGTATATATTTATCTGTGTGGAGGCACAAGTACATGAGTGCAGGTACCCACCGAGGCCAGGAGAGGTACTGAGCTGTTCGCTCCATCCTGGGATTTTACTTTCCCTGACAAGTGTACATGTAGGAGATGATCTAGGCAGAAGCCAAGAGCACTGGCTTCTCAGTCCACTAGCTGGGAAGCAACCCAATGCTCGCTCCCATTGTCGGTGATCTCATGAGGCAAAGCAGCTATGACAGTGTTCAGATGAGCCTTGGGAGAAGCTGCCCTTTCCTCAGTGCCTGCCTACAGTTTCTGTTACAAGGATCTGAGGTTGACTGGATTTGATTCACTTAATGCCCCATCCACTGGCTGGGTCAATTAAACATAGACTCTGAGAATTTTTAATCCTTAAAAACTAATTCATATGATCAACAAGATAAGCACCCAACAAGCTACCGCTGTTTAAAGGGCTGGAGAGTTGACTCTGTTGGTAAAGTGTCTGCTACACAAACATGAGGACTTGAGTTAGGACACCCAGCACCCATGTACTATCAGACACAGCAGCCTGAGCCTACAATCCTGGAGCAGGTTATGGGGGCAGAGTGAGCATGAAGAAGGTGCATTCCTGGAGTTTGCTAGTCAGCTACCCTATCCAAAATGGTGAGTATCAGGTTTGGTGAGAGACTATGTCTCAACAACAACAACAATAAATTGGAGAACAATTGAAAAAAGACATTTCACATCAACTTCTGAACCCCATGGGCACACACCCTCCTTTACACACATACACGCACAAAAACTTAAATATGAAAAAATAAAAACTCTTCATTTATCCAATATATATAAATAGACTTTAATCAAGAGAGAGAGAGAGAGAGAGAGAGAGAGAGAGAGAGAGAGAGAAATAAGAAACAAACAATATCTGCTGATCGTTTATAGTTTTTTGTTTTTTGTTGTTTTTTTTTTTCTGAAAAGAATAAAAACCAGCAGAATAAGTTTCAGAATGGGGGAGGTTGTGAGTGTCAGTTCCTCACCAGGATAATTTCTTACCACTAAGTATCAATGAAAAAGAAAAACAAAATACCATATACTTAGGAATCATCCTGTCTCAAACTTACTATGAGATTAGTACAGAGAGGAGGGTTCGTCTTCCTGCTGAGCCTGCTGCTCATGCATTCAATAAACATGGGGCAAACAAATCAATCAGAAGATAGGCAAGATCCAAAGGGCACCCTCAAAAGGCAGGTCACAAAATTACTCCTATGTCCAACAAATGCCTCTCAGTGAGCAAGTCATTAACTCCAGGTCACTGTAAGCGGAAGCCGTTTAGACACTGTTGTGTCTACTGCATTCTGATCACATTTCCCAGGCTGTGGCAGAAGCCTTTGAAGTTAAGTGACATTTTCCAATTGGGAGTGCCAAGTAAACCTGGTATTACCTGCCTGCAAAAAGAATAAACATTGTCATTAGGAGATGAAGGACAACAAAGTACTGCTTTTCCATTTGAGACACCCAGATGTCTTCTCCAAATAGAAAACTGAAGATGACACACACAGGGACGATGTTTTCTGTCTTTTGTCACCTTTCCTGTATTAGGCCTGGAACTGGAAGTGCAAGAGAGGACTTCTTTCTGGGCCTTTAGCTGAGAATTCAGTTTTTTACCTGTTTGCAAAGATTACTGTATTTAGATTGGTACTGGTCCAGAGCATGGCAGCTACCAATCAGCTGAAACAGCAGCTCTACCCATTGCAGAAGTCTTTTCTAACCAGCAGAACACAGGCACCTGCCTACACTTGTGTAGTTAGATGCTATATCCTGGCCTCTACGCCCGAGGAGGTGTCTGCAAGGACATCAGGTATCCTGGTGCACCTGAAGTAGCGAGGTCACATGACCAAGGGCAGCACAGAGTCCCATCAAGAAAGAGTAGGAATGGAGTCACAGGACCAAAGGCCGTAACCCCTTCCCAAGAGTTCTTATCACAAATCTGGCAGAAATGTCACAACTCCATAGCACTCAAAGCTGACTCCAGCCTCTATACAGAATGTGCAGGCTAGCTAAGCTGACTCCAGCCCTCTACAGAATGTGCAGGCTAGCCCAGATTCTTACTTTTCAGCCAATGTTGGTAATTTTTTATTGTTTGCAATTGAGAGTTCTAGGTGACTTGTAAATAACAAAACATATTTCACTCTGCTGGCAATAGGCCTAAGCACAAACCTTTCACTGACACCAAAGAGAATGCAGACTGTTGTGGTGGTGCTGTTGGTTGTTGTTGTTATTGTTGTTCACAGACCCTCAGAGTCAGGTTCTACCCGCCTCTGCTGCTCACTGTCTGATCAGTCTTCTCCAGATAACTAAACTTTCCCAGTCTTTGTGTCTCCCTTCAGTGGCACAGATCATCCCTTGGAGATGGCAAAGCTCTCTCTATTCACATAAAAGCTTCCATTCAGTGTCCTGTAATTAACAGGAAATCCAGATCTGTGCATCCTGAAATGTTCAGAGGTATAGTCTGCTCTATCACATATATTTTGTATAATTTTGGGAAAATTTTCTCACATTTAAGTTTCTTATCTACACAGGGAATAGCCATACGAGCTAAATCACAAGTTAACTTTCAAGATGAAATTAGCTACTTTACTTAAAGTCCTCTGAACAGATCCTAACACAGTGATGGGTCAATTAGATACCATTGCTATGATACAGTGGGCAGGCAGATGGCATGTCACACGACACTGAGGTGCGGGGAGGCCATGCTGCCCTAAAAAGCAAACCAGTGTCACACAGAACAGTAGGGACGGATTTCACAAATGTCATTTTATTTTGAGCGAAAGGTGGCAAAGCCGTGATAATAAAAAGGAGTCTGTTGATACAGAATGGACCCATTTATATGAAGTTCCTGACAGTATCAAAACAGTGGTCACCTTTGTAGGGGAGCGGGATGACGGCGTTTGGAGAGATCAAATGCTTTTCAGGGGACGGGTAATTTTGTGTATACTCAAGCACAGGGATGAAACGAGCACGTAAATTTTAATCAGTGATACATTTAATGTCTGTGCATATAAATGTATAAATAGATGGATGTATGCACACATACATATACTTAAAAAGCCTCAAACACTGAATATTTTTTATGGTTTAATGAAAAGGAAGATCTTGCTGATAAGAAAAAGGAAGAAGAAAAACAAAATTTTCTTTCATGAAAAAGGTCAAAAGTGTCTGATTTCTATCGCTAGAAAAATATGCTTTGTTTGGTCAGGGTTCAGGGTTGGGAGTGGGAAGGGGAGGAGAGAGGGAGAGAGGTGACATCACCAACTTCCCCTACGGCTTCAGTCATCTGTGTCGCCAACAGGACACTCAGACAATGCAGGTTTCTGGCCTGTCCCTAGTGGCCCAGAGGGCCTGCGATCAAGCGCAGGCAGGCTTTCCTGGGTTGCCTATTCTACCCAAACAGTTGGAATTTGAAGCAACTTGAAGACGTCCTCTCTAACCAAATAATACAATGTCTGCAAAGGACCTCAAATTAATCAGGGCAATGAAGCAAAGTGCTGGCTAATCACTGTTGACGGCAGGTGCTGCTTGTATGGAGAGCCCAATACTACTGCCCCCCGCCCCAATCTACAAGCTTTACTCTTTAACATAAATTGAACACAAATTGAAATTTACTGTCAAGCTTACACTTTTTAACCAAACCCAAACAATTCACTCAGTTCAAGGAGGTTTTTTTTTTTAAAGTCCTAATTCAACACAAAGGGAATGAGAGAAGACACATCCATGTGAAAAAACAAAGAAAGAAAGAAATGCTAGATGGATCTATCCAATAAAAAAATCTGACACATAGGGAGTCAGGGGTGGAGTGAGAAAAGTCAGATTTGTGATACAAACAGCACTGTAGACTTTGGGGGGAAAATTCTTCTGTATTGAGCTCACTTAGTGTCAAAAGTAAAGAAATCTCACTGCACAGGCCTGGTGTTCCAAAAACTGCAGCCCTAGCCAAGACAGGTTATGCCACAAAAGGCCTTCAGAAGGCTTAAGGCAGCTTGGCATGAAAGGAGTTACATAAGTTACTGAGCTGGTCATTCCCAGAGTCTCCTGGAAAAGCACATTTTTCACCAGAAAGTTCCACTACACAAAGGGAAAGCAGGCTGTTTCTGCCCCAGCGATGTGATATGCCTTTCACTCAAAGACGTATTGAACATCCATTCGCTGCAAATTCAAAGTCAGTAAAGCCCGGTTGCAGGCATCATGGGAAAGAAGCCTTACCGTCTCTGGATCACAGGCACACAGGGATACAAACTCAAGCCGAGATGCAAAAGAAAGCTAGAGAAAGCCTCTGGGGAGCTTTGCAGGTACAGGCTGCTGGCAGGCAAGGAAGATCAGTGTGCAATACACAGAATGAGAAGCCAGGGGAATCGGTTGCCAAGAGCCAGGCCAGCAGCCCCACAGGTTATTCCCTCAGCTGTGCCGAGGGCTACCGACTAGGAATTGGAAAGGAAGCAACCTTTCCTCAACACCTGTGTACACAGAGGCTACAGGGCCAGGCGAGCAGAGCTCTCGCAGATGGCTTTGAGTCATTTCTCCACAGGAAGAGAACAAGGATGTCCATGTATATATACTTTTCTATTCCTTTTTTTCCTGCTTGCTGCTAGAGAGCAACGAGAACCTAACCTGGAACACCCCAGGACTGTCCTCCACCCCAGCACTCCCAGGCAGCTCCTGTTAGGCGGGTGTGGCGCCACGTCCTCACCATTTAGAAAATAGCATTTTTAGTTAGCATTCAAACTCATCAGCCTCACTGTGATAAAAACAGATCATAGACTTTGTTCCTATCTATTTTGTCATTCTTTTTCCCATCTCACTGTTTTCTTCTACCAAGCAACCCCTTCCCACGTTCATGTCATATGGCTAGATAGAATAAAATATGGATTCTACACACAAAGAAAACATGACTTTGCTTAACGCAATGACCTCCAGATCCATCCATTTCCTGCAGATTAGTGCATTCTTACTGGTGTGCGTACCACACTTTATCTATTCATCTAGTGCTGAGCCTTATGCTGGTTCCGTATCTGATCCACTGTAACCAGCACATCAAAACCCATGTCCCCAAGTACCTCAGTGGTGTGCTGGCTTAAATTCCTTTAGGTATGCACCCAGGAGCGGAACAGCTGAATCACCGGGTAGTCCTATTTTTAGCTCTTGAAGGAACCTCTAGACTGATTTCCATAGTGATTGCAGCAGAGGTTACATTCCCAGCGGTGGTAAATAAGGGCTCCTTTCCCCCACATCCTCACCAACATTTGTCATTTGCTTTCTTGACAGACATTCTGACCAGGGTGAAGTGAAATCCGAATATAGTTTAAATTTACTTTTCCCTTATGGCTGCGAATGTTGAACTTTTTTTTATACAGCTGTTAACTAGACACATGCCTTTTGATGCCTGTTCAATTCATTTGACCATTTATTGATTGGATGGTGTTTTCAAGTATTTAATTTTTTTGTTTGTTATATATCCTAGGTGTTGACCTCCAACTGTACATGTCACATGGTTCACAAAGATTTTCTCACAGCCTGTATACTTGTCTCTTCACTCTATTGCTTTTTCTACTGTGCCAAAGCCATTTAATTCCATGTAATCCCATTTGTCAAGACCTGTGATAATCTCCTGAGCGATTGGAGTCATTTCCAGAAATTTCTTGTCTCTACTTACAACTTCAAGTGTTCCCCTCTGATGGTTTTAGAGTATCTGATGTTACTTTAAGGTTGTTGATCCATTTTGAACTAAAGGGTGAGAGACAGGGACCTAGTTTCATTTCCCTACACGTAGATATGCAGTTTGCACAATACCACTTTTGACATTTGCATGGATTCAAACTCACCCTCAGTGAAGCCCCTAACCCTAACGCCATGCCTAGTTAAACAGAAACTATTAAATTGGGCTCACTGTACAGACATCAAATGTCTGCCCTGAAGATGAAAACTGTTTTCCTAGTTTCTTTCGTGACCTATGCTTCATGTACTTACACATTATTCTTAGCCTAGCAAACACAGCCCACTACTAAACTGCTTTTTAAAAATTCAAAATATCTGCCAAGAAGAATGACTGTCAAAATCCTCAAGAGAACCTACCACAAAGGTTTAGTACAGTCCTGCCTCAGATAATAGCGTATAATCACAGAGTCTCAAGGAGATACCACGAATGATTCTAACATAAAAGTGATGTACTCAGAAGCACAGGGTTCCTCGATGCTATCTGTATTTTGGGCACCATTTATAATTCCTTATAGGGGAGGCTGCTTTGTACAAAGGATGTTGTCATGCTTTAGAGATGGTTATCTCCCAAAAATCACAATCTAGACTCTTGGTTCCTAGTGTAAAGGCTGTGGTGAGGTCATGGGGCTTATGATAGTCAATCTTTATTGTCAAGTAGATTCAGAATCACCATGGAAACACGCCCCTGGATGTGCCTATGAGGGTGTTCCCAGAAAGGCTTAACTGTGGAGGGAAAAGGCCTACCCTAAATGTGGGTGGCACCATCCTACAGGTTGAGATTCAGACTGAATAAAACAGAGGAAGTGAGCTAACCAGCAGCATGCATCTACCTACTCCCTGGTTCTGCCCTGATGTCTTTTTATCCTGATGCCACGCCTTTACCAACACGACTGCAACGTAAGGCATGAGCCAAAATAAACCTTTCCTTCTTCTTTAAGTTCCTTTGTCAGGGATTTTGTTAGAGCAATGAGAAATGGAGCTAATCTAGGACTCCAATCTCATTCACCAAATAGTTGAATGTTATCTTTTGGGAGTGGATCAAGTCTGGTAGATTTAATTAGTTCACTCAAAGAAGGTTGTTACAGAGTGAGTCTGGCTCTTCTCTACTCTCCTGATTTCTTGCCCTTCCAAGTGCCACTTCTATACAGGATATTAAGCCCTTACAGACACTAGAATCATGAGCCAAATAAACCTTTTACCTCATGAGCTATCCAATCTCAGGCATTTTGATGCAGCAATCCAGAAGACTGTAAGAAGTGCTACGCAGCATCCTTGGGCTTGCAATCATAGTGGTCAACTGCACCCTATTCCCATAGGAGTTGGCCAAATGTCATCAAAGGGATGCAATCACTTCCCATGAGAATTGTAAAACTAAGCTTTCCTCCTCACCTTTTCTATGAACCAATGCCCTTCAGCTATCAAAGGGAGAAGGTGACTGATGAAGACAAGATTGGGGGTATTGGGT
Source organism: Uromys caudimaculatus (assembly GCA_028551405.1). NCBI lineage: Eukaryota > Metazoa > Chordata > Mammalia > Rodentia > Muridae > Uromys > Uromys caudimaculatus. The sequence continues at coordinate 36,702,676 of CM052700.1, forward strand.
ATGTTAGAACCTTTAGAATGATGTCTCTGAAGTATCGTGAAATCCAACTTAATGAATGTAATTCACTTTCTAAAATTGCCTCCCCTGTCTAAAACCACATAGGGATGTGATAGTCGCTGGGGCAGCTTTCAAAGCAATGCAATTCTCTGGTCCATTTGGAAGTAGGATCATGAAGAATGTTTTCCACCATATTTCCATGGTGGTTGCCATTGGGAGCACCACACGTCCTATTGAATGGTAGATGGTACCAGGGTAAATGGAATGAGCCTATGAACCTTCATTTCTCATTAGTACTCCAGGTGACTCTGATCCAAGAGGCCCCAGCATGCTGAGAAACATTCAATGTACAGGTTAGCTGAGGTTTTTTTAAAAACAGCATTTCTCAGACTGCACCATACAGGCAGCTTGCCTGGGGATCTTGTTAAAATGTGATCTTTGATGTAGGCTCAGGAGAGCCCAGGCACCTATATTCCTAACAAGATCCTGGTCTAAGCCTTACTCAAGACCAGAGCTACCACAGACTTGAGTCACTAAGTCACTGCTAGTAATCAGGGTGAATATCCCAGTCCAAGGACACCTTAAATAGATTGTCAGTGCAAATGAGCAGATGCCTTGAACACTACTATTACTCGCTGAAGAAAACATCAGCCACATGTGTCAGGCATTTATTTGGCCCATTTGTCTCTCCTGTTCCATTGTTTTACAATGTATCCCCTCCATGAATACACCACTCTGGCCCTTCCCGTGTCATTACAACTCTCACGTATGTGTCATGCATTGCACATCTGGGCCTTTAACAATTAGGCCCCCTCTCTTCTCTCGTAGAAACTGTATTCCATGACACTTTACCCATATCAGTACCACTACACGTCAAGGACTATCTTCACCCATCAATAGACTGGGCTTACCTCAATGTCAAGTTCTCCAAGGTCCTGAGAAAACTTTCATGTCCTGCCTCCTACCCTGGAGAGCCCATCACTCCAGCGTCTGGGACATCAATGGGCTTTGTCCTCTAGATCTGTCTTCTAATTGGAATATATGTATGGATATGTTAGATGTTAAAAACATATCTGATAAAATCAGAAAATACCTTTGACTTTCATCTTCCACTGTTGTTTTAAACTTTATCATGCCTTTGGCGACAGGAAGAGTTGCTAAGGGTCCAATTCAAGACATTAACAGTCTTTGGTCCCATGAACAATCAAAGCTTCCAGTACTGTCTCAAAGGAAGACTCTACCACCTGCCTCCCTCACTCTTTCCTGTCTTATATTTCCCTCCATTGAGCCCATATCCTGAGCTCATTCCCTCCTCTCTGATTCCATCTGTATTGTAGAGCAAAATGAGCGACAATAACAAGAATAGTTGAATGGTCAAGCTGGTTTCACCCTTCTGGTCCTGAGGCCAGGAAATTAAGAAATAAAGGCTAACTTCTTCATTTGTGGACACGCCTTCCTAGATCATTATTCGGAAAGAGTTAAAACTTATAGGAAGCGACACAGCTAATCAGCGCCGGGACAAAGATCCCTCTCAGGAGAATGCAAGACCCAGCAGAGGGCCAAAGACACGCCCCACGGCTCACCAGGTACTGCCCCGAACCCGCGAGACACAGGGACCGAGGTAGGCGGGCCTAGAAACCCCCCTGGATC
>CM052700.1:36704822-36744984 GCA_028551405.1 Uromys caudimaculatus
AAAAAAAAACTTATAGGAAGCTTACAAGGTGAACAGCATTAAACCCAGCATTCAACATTTTATTCCTAATGCATCCACATATGCATGTGTGTTGGGTTACAGTGGAGAAGCAGTTGCTCATCATGAATAAGGCCCTAGCTTTGATCGCTAACATACACAGATATATGCATATATGTAGATATGTACATGGTAATCGCATGTATACATGAAATGATTTCCAGAATCTCACAGTGAGTTGTATACATCATGCCCTTATCACATTTAATGTAAGATATATGTATTCCTGGACAGTTATCAGTTCCACCAAATTTAATGTTAATAGTATATGTTTATGTTACCTATGGTTTATATTCCCATTTTGTCATTTAACTCAACAATGTTTTCCCAGCACTCTCTTCGACCTCCAGTTTAGAATCCAACTAAAGATCAGTACTGCACTTAATGATCTTTCGACAGCTATTTTTTGTCCAGACTTAAAAAAAAAAAGAGAGAGAGAGAGAGAGAATGTTCCTCATACGGGTTTATCCAATGTTTCCTTGTGGTGAGATTCCAGCTGGAATACTATATACAGGATGTGGTATCCTTCGCAGGGCCGCCCATCTGAAGACTCACAGTGCCCATCTGCTCTCCCTGGCACTTCCACAGGCATCTTGGTGATCAGCCTGACATTGCTAGAGGTCCCTCCCCTGCATTCCCATAGCTGAAGAAGAGCATCTGTTCTTTAGGAGCAATCATCCCTCCCACCTGAGCCTTCCACCATAGGCTCCGCCTACTGTAGAGCTTTCTTTATAGCTACAGGACTCCTATACAAGTTCCTTCCCATGTAGCCCATTTGTGGAGAAATCAGGAGTTCCTTACTTAGTGAAACTGCTGCCAACATAGAAGAGAAATGCTTCTTTATTCCACTTGTTAAGACAGCTAAAGAGCCCTTGTCAAACATCTGCTCTCATGGTCGGAATCCTCAAATGCCAGGGGTTCACATCTAAAATGCCAGCATCAGATAGCACAGGCAAGATGCTCAGCCACTCAAGGCCGACCTCAGTTACATAACAAATCAGAGGCCAGCACAGCTACACAGGACTCTGTCTCAAAAGAAAACAAGAAAATTACATACCCCTCTGTGCTCCCAAATGAAGAAAACATAAGCAGCTCTCTGAGAAACACACTTGTGGCTTTTTCTCTGCCAGTACCTTCATAAACACCCCGGCCCATTCTCAAGGATGCCTGAGTCCTGGTGTTTCAGCAAAGCCTCTGACCTCCATTCTGTCTACTTGACCTCGTTCCCACCTCCATGACTTTATAAACCCCAAAGCACACCCTGGGTCCACTTTATCCCAAAGGGCCTTGCCAGCACATATGTCTGCAATGTATTTGCCTCCCACATGGAACATATATTCAGACACAATCAAAAACTCATTCCCTGAGCGGACGTTATCTCATTTCCTTCCCACACACCCCCCCTTTTCTTTTTCTTCTCTTTTAGACAAAAGTAGATATTTTATTATTTTACGTTATATGTCTCTGACATTCTACTTGTATGTGTTACAACTAGTAAGTTTAAACACCTTACACATAGCCATTTTTACTAAGACACAATATAGTTTAACAGGTTTTAGACAATTCAGATTAATATAACCACTACTAAAATCCAATTATAGAGTATTGTAGTATTACCCTGGGGGTAAAAAAAAAATCAATTAGTAGGCACTACCCACCCTCCCATGCTCTCAGGCCTGACAACTAGCAATCTGCTTTCCAAAAGTGTATGGATTCTGAACATGTCACATAAACAGAGACTTAGCATATGCAGCCCTTGCAACAAGTTTCACACAATCATTATTACATGTGTACGTCCATGCACACCAAAGCATACATCAGTACTTCTTTCCTTTCTATGCATGAATAATACTCCATTGTGTTTTGTTTCTCCATTTATCAATCTATAAACCTCTCTGCTATCTCCACACTTCAGTCATTATTCATAAAGCCACTATGAATTTCCATTCTTTTGGTTAGATACCTGGGAGTATGTCAGCTGCGTCATATGGTTTGGCTGTGTCTGACCTTTTGAGGAATTGCCTATGTGTTTTACAAAGCCATTGCACAATTTTAAACACTCTAACCGGAGCCACATGATGACTACAATTTCTCCAAGCTTTTGCCAGCATTTCTTTGTTTTTCTGTCATAGCCTCTTTTGTTTGTTTTTTTAGATGGTGTTTAAGTGGTCAGTGACGGTCTCTACCTCCTAAGATGAAAGACTGTAGGCACGCACCATCGTATCCATTTCTGTACTGAGGAATGAACTTCGGGCCTTGTGAACACTACACAAACATTCTGCTGCTGAACTGTATCCCCAGCCTACAGCAACATTCATTATGGTCCATCTTATTTTTACAACAGCTGACCTCTCATTACGGTTTAGATCTGCATCTTCCTAATGAGTAACGATTCAGAATATCTTTCTAAATTCTAATTGTGGAATTTCTTTGGATAATTGTGCTTTCAAATTGTTTTATTTCAATTTTAACTAAGTTGTGATCATTCTCTATGTATTCTGAATACTAGTTCTCAATCAAAAACTCATTTATAAATATTTTCTTAGTTGTGCTTTGAATTTTGAGGATGCTCAGTTTTTTGATTTTCTTCCTTTTTTTTTTTTTTGGTTTTGTTTTGTTTTGTCACTACCTGCCCCAAACCATGAAGAATTAAAGCTGTATTTTCAATAGGAGTCTCATTGTTTTATGTTTTAAACATTTGGTCATTTTGCATTAACTTTAAAGAGAGGTAGGTTTGATAAACCAACATAATTTATAACTATAGTCTGAATTTTTATACCCACGGGTAAGTATAGTTCTCCACCCCAATCAAGTCAACTTTTCTTTGTAACAGATACCACTATCACAACCAGTGACAATGCACAGTCATGGACCCGGTATCACATGACACATCTACAACCCAACTTCTGCACCTAAGGCTCAGGGATTGTTGCAAAGAAAGGGCTGAGGAAACAGGAAGCTTTCTGTGAGGTTGTGTCTCCTGAGAATGTCAGAGAAGTCGCAATCATGAAGCCTTACCACCATGGCTACCTAAACAAGACCAACAGCCATGAGGCCATAGACATAATGTAGAAGGAGGAAATTTCATGTGGCTTTAACCCTAGACAAAGACCGACAGGCAATTAAGGAATGTTGAGAACCATAGAAATAGTCTTCTATGTTCCTACATATGTGGAAATCCTATTGTCTTGGTAGTACTTGTAGGGGAAAAAAAATCCCCAGTGTAACTAACCATTTTGGCATCTCTGCTAAAAATCAGCTGGCCATAGATTACAGGTTTCCTTCCTCTTAACTTCTAGAACATATGATTTGAATCAACCCAACCCACTCAAGACCCAATACCACCAATAAAAGAAAAAGTAATTTCTCAATTATCAACTAAAAAATAAATTCTAGGTGTGAGGCAGGCAGCTCAGTCATAGAGAGAGAGAGAGAGAGAGAGAGAGAGAGAGAGAGAGAGAGAGAGAGACAGAGTGTGTGTGTGTGTGTGTGTGTGTGTGTGTGTGTGTGTGTGTGTGTGTGTGTGTGTGTGAGATGCACAAGCCAAGCTGACTTTTGAGCACCAGAGGGAGAAAATGCTAGAAACTCATCAGTCAAGTCTAAAAATATAATCAGGGAGATTTGGAAAAAAAAATCATATAGTTACTCTAAAATTAGGCAAACATAGCATATAATAATACAAAAAACGCACAAAGTGCTTTTCAGTATGAGGTGATATACCAGGGTATGAAAATCTAGCTTTTCAGAGACAAGAGGAGGAGGAAGAAGGGCCCTCAGCCTGAGTCTTGTTAATAAACAGGCAACGGGGCATCCCGTGGCCACTTTTCCCTAAGAACTTCACAGGCAATGGATACAATGCCATATTTGGTAAAGTACCTCTTACCAAGTTGTCTTCCAGAAGTAAAAACAAATGCTAACACCAGAATCATTTTGCTGAGGACCACAAAATCACAATGTGGTTTCATACATTACAACACACAGCCAAGAAATTAAGTGGTGCTCATGTTTCTACCTCTCCGTTCCTGAGCTGTGAAGGCAATGATGCTCCATGGGGCTGGCTTGGGGAAGCACAGCCACAGAAGTGAGCTCTAATAGCACAACCTTGACATCCCTCCAAGGACTGCATCTTCCATCACTGACTTCGTACTCCCAGTATCCCACACTTCACCTCATCCTCTCCACACTGCAATTCCTCAACAGCCCACAGACGATCATCTCATGTGGCAGATTCAAACATTCACATATAATTAAGAAATGCCAGGAAAATGTTTCTAACTTTGAAACTAAAACTGAAACTGGTTTAAATAATTCTTTCAAATACCACAAAATAGGAATGTCCAGACCGATAAAGTTCTTTCTGAGCTCTGGCCCAGGGACCTTTGATGAGCCTGTCCACATTTTCTACAAAAGGCCTCTGTGATGGTTGTGAGGTTTCTTCCAAAATTCCTTTGGAAATTTAATTCTATTGTGATGATACTAAAAGGTAGAGCTTTTAAAGGGTTATTAGGTCCTGAGGAAATAGGATTCATGGCATTAACTCATGAGTAGGTTCCAAATAGAAGAAATGATTGAGGCCCACAATTTTCTCTGTCTCGTGTGCACTTTCTTGCCCTTCTGTTACATTATGACACAGCACAAAGGCTCTTGCCAAAAACTGGTGCCAACATCTTGGACTTCCAGAAGAGTGAGATAGAAATCACCTTATAGAAAGTTAGTGGTAAGCGATCACAGCAGCATATAACAGCCCGAGACAGTGTACTAGCCTGGGTTCCGTTACTGTAATAACGGAGATAGACAAGTGATCAAAACAAACGTTTATTTGGATGAAAAACCCATTCATCTCATAGTCACCTTATGACTGGGATTGGGGAGGTCAGAACATAGGGGAGGGAGGGAAGGAAGAAGAAGAGAGGGAGACACACCAACGTCCCACATTCCTCTTCAAGCACATAACCTCAGTGACTGGAAGATGTCAAACGATGCCTTACCTCTCAAAAGTTCGCACTACCTCCTTTGGTTATCACCAAGTTGAAACATGAAGTTTTTGACACATGGGTTTCTCCAGAATGTTATAGATTCAAATTACAACCAGGCTGGTCTTCAGTGGTTTCCATAACCCAAGTTTGCTCTGAGTTCTACATCATATCCTTGATGTCTAGAACGGCCCTCCTAGATTTTGAGTGTTAAATGTCTCCTATAGGCAGCTGTGTTGAGGCTTTGTCTCCAGGATAGTTCTATTACTTAGCGATGGACCCATACACAAGTAGAATCTGGTGGGAGGTCTTCAGATCATTTGGAGCAGACCATAATAGAGTCCTCAGTTCCTTTCCCTTTTCTCTGGGGATCATGATATAAACCAGTTTGATGATTTACCAGTCCCCACAATTATGGACTACCTTGCTATCGACCCAAAGGCCAACTGATCACTGACTTTGTAAGAATGTCTCTTTAAGTTGATTGTCACTGGTGTTTTGTTATAATGCTGGACAGCTACCTACCACAGGAACCAGTTGACTGTCTCCTTCCCAAACACCCAAATGCCCCCTTCCTTGGTAATGACAGCCAGGAATTATCTCTCCAACTCGGGAACACCCCTAACACTGTCCTCCCTCTTAACAACAGTTCTTATAAATGGCCCTGGTCCAATTCTACTCTGCCATGAATGATGTCTTCATTGCCTACCTTTCCTTCAAGCTCCACAAAACACCTTCCACTGCTCGGCACACATGAGCTAATATAGTTGTTTCACTTAAGGAAATATTATTTTCAGTAAAATCTGACTGCTCTTAGACTTCAGTCTAAATCCCACACACAAGATTCTATCTGGCCTCTTCAATGTTTTAAACAGACTCGTATTAATTGCTACTATTTGGAAACTAGATGATTTCACATTAAAACCCAGCTCTCCAGCTTTTCAGTAACAAGCAAAGAAGCCAAACAAACCAGTGTTTGGCAACACTCAATGGCAGCAAGCAGCTGGAAGCAAGAGGACCTCTTGAGTCTGGCCATAGAATTGCTTGCTCATTTGCTCTGTCCTCACTGAGTTTATTTACTTGCTTACTGCTCTGTCGACAGTCCTAACTCAAGCTTGTTGAATATGCATTAGTCACAAAGCCTCAGTGACACATCAGCACACAGAGATAATCAGACTCTAAATGCCAGCATACTTCTACTCACCCAGAGCAACAATAAAAGTCAACGTTCTTCAGTGTGAATTACAGTTGGCCCAAGGAGTGGCTTGTGTCCTGCTCTATATAATCAGCACAGAGAAGCTGAAGGCTTTAATGATAGTGTACAGATGGGCAGGATGAGCAGCTGCCAAGGAATATTTCTGATCAAAAGACACTGCCTAAGATTTTATAACAGGCATATATATATATATATAAAAGATGCAGCCAATCCCTGACTAGACACTTTAATACATCTTGATATGATAACAACATGGTTTGGAAAACTGAGAACCCATCTATGACCAGTTACTCAGCCCTCTAGAACATAAATAAACCCTGAGTTCCAATCCAGGCCCTTATAAACAGGGGATTGACAAACCATAAATATCACTTTACAGGGATAGCAGACTACTACTTTACTCTGCTAATAAGTCTGAGTTTGGGAATCAAAGATGACAAACATTGTTAGGAACTAATACTTTAAAAGCAGCAGAAGAATGACTCATAGCAAGGGGGTACCTGTTTGTATATGGACTCAGCTTTTAACTGTAATGGCAGACCCTCTGCAACAATCCCTTGGGAACTCTTTCTCTGTTCTTGGCTCACAATGAAGCTTTACTGCAAATACTTGCCTGAGATGTAGACAGCAGCACTGGGAGACAGAGGAGGATCCCAGATGCTTGCCAGTCTAACCAACTGATGACATCCAAGTTGTCATGAGACTGTCTCCAAAACCAATATGGAGAGGGATAAAGAAAGACACCAACTGCCAATGGCACACACAAATTGACTATTCTATTATTCTATTCTTCATATATAAGCTGTTCAATATTGACTGCAATAGACACTATGATGAGACTTTCATTCACCTTTGTAGCTGTACTCATAATCAGCCTCATGTTTGAGATGGGTAAAGTCATGCTTATCCCCTGCCATAAGGTATACTCCGTGGGAATGGCAGGAGTGGGGAGGGGTTTCATGCAAACTGAATTTATTACTATTATGGATACTCTCAAGCACTTGGCAGGCCTCCCGCCCTCCACTCCCCTGTCTGATAGCATCTCAGTTTCTCCTTAAACACCAGTAGCGGACTGCTTACTCGGTGTCTGTCCTCCTCTTTTTCCTTGCTACCCAATCACTTTATCACCGAGACAATGGAGCTGATTTAAAACAAACCAGTCTCAGTGAGATGGCTCAGTGGATAAAAAACAAGCCAAGGACAGGCACACACTAGTGGTAGAAAAACAGAGAGTCAAGAAGCTCTTGTTAACAATGAATCAGATCTAGATTTCACTTACCTGGAGAAAAATCTAGATTAGGTTATGGCCCCTGCAAGGAGGGGGGATCCTGGAAAAAAGACTTCCATCTAACTGATTTACTCACTTAAGAACATGTTCTCCTGTCGAACCTGGGAAGAGGTGAAGGAAACAAGTGGGGTGATGAGCGAAAGCTCCGAGGATGGATTTCAGTGAGGTCTACAGAAAATCGCTTCAGCGTGCTTCACAACAACTCAGAATATGACTTGTGCCTCTGGAAACCCAGACTGTCCTACTGGGCTTTCAATCACCTCTATCAGTGCTCCCATTGAGGGATGAAAGGGGAAAGTGTCCAGCACTCTAGGCTTGCTGAATCTCAGGAAGAGGTGGTTCTCCAACCCAAAGGTGGCTCTTTGATGGTGAGCTGGCCTCAAGAACCACAGAACCAGGAAGAAGTCCATAGGATCTCAGGCCCAGCACCCACAGCACCAAGTGTAACGTCTGTGCTGATTTACACCTCTAACCTAACTGCCACTTCTGAGCCAAAGACATTTGCTCTGCAACTCTAACTTTCATCCTAGACTCCAGACAAGAGCTTCAGTTCCTTGTAATAACTCCATGGCTGCTCAGACTCAGCTAGGTCCTTCTGGAATCTGGGTGACCAACATGTATGTCTCATGGACTTGTCTATATCAACCAGGGTCAAACAGTTTCCTGTTCCTGCCTTACTCTGATAACCATCTGCCTTAACCCATTTTTAATCCCACATTTTTTTTGGAATCAGGAAAGGCTGCTTATATTATCTTTAATTTTTCTTTCCTCCTTAAATCGCCCACAGCTAGTGAACAAGCCCCGGAGATACTGCCTCCTGCTTAAGGCCACCCCAACCTTTCCTACTGCCTCACTGAGAGCTTTGAACCCCTACAGGGACTCTTCCAGGATCCTCCCTGGCTCCAATCTCTAAGATGACTGTCAACGTTTGCTTTCTGAAGCACCTGTTGATTGACCATAGCCTTCCCTACCCAAAAATCCTCAAAGATTCTTTCTGCTAAGCAGCAGGTCCTAAGCCCCATACAATCATCGCTCAAGGTACTAGAGCCTCTTTTCCACCCCACTTTTCCAGCTTCACCTCTACCCTCATCTTGTGTGTCTTTACTACATGCCTTGTGTTCTCTTTTACACTAGGTTCACCTGGTAAAGCTATATAAATCTACTGAGCATTTGTCACATCTTACATGATGATGGACTCCAGGGATAAATCTATGCTGTGTAAGTACTCTACCACTGAGCTACATAAACCATAGACCTGTTCTCACACCTTTGCAATGTTTTCAGTAAGATGAAAAATGCAACCCAGTCTTTGCTCTGACATCTCTTGCCATCTTGGGTCAAACATTCTGTCTCTAAAAATGGATGAAGTGAGCTAAATAACAGTGTCAAGTTTTAGGGCTCAAAGTGATTATGTCTAAGCCTTCTGTTTGTAAGTAGAACAGCTACTCAGAGGAAGGAAATGGTAAATATAAGTTCACAAGCCATGTGAATAAATATCACATGTAGATCTAATAGGTGTTAGTAGATAGACCACTAAGGGCCAAGACAACAATTGGAAAAGCTGAGATCAACCCAACATTTTATGAATCAAAGAAGCAAACAGGGGTAGAAGGTCTTTTGACATGTTCTCTTCTGGCAAACAGGACACCCTCAGTTATCAAACTACAGACCCCTGTCCAATGATCATGCCAAGAAGCTAACTGTTCAGTGTTTGCCCAGGGAAGACCAATGCTCAGGTCTTCCTATGTCACCAATCCCATTTCCTCAGGAACTAGTCTCTCTCTTGTCCCTCAGAGTCTAAGTGAAGATACTGTACCTCTCTACTCTAAAGGAATTCTATGAGCCAGCACTAGTCACAGACAGAACACACCCATGGCCTCAGTGTTAAAAGTCTTTGACTCCATAGTTAGTAGACTGGTCCAGCAGAGGAGCTAAGCAGAGTCTTTCTCCTTCTTCTAGCCTAGCTAAAAAGAGGGTTCACATTCAGAGCTACCAACAAGGGTTTAGACATCATAAAGAGGGGAATGGACTCAGAACTGAACCACTCATAGGAAAGCAGATGAAATGTAGTGATGGGGCAGAATCCAGGCCCAAAGGACAAGGCATCGCCCCTAAAGCCTCTCTGCCCCAGACAATTATGTAAGTCAACATATATGAGCTGAATTTTGGTTGTTTGTACCTTCAAGGTCCATGATTAATAAAAAGGTCATGAGGAAAAAGCTATAGGAACCTCTTTGCTCAAACAGAAGCACCATTCTCTAGTAGATCAACGACCACACAGTTTATATGTAATGAACAAATTTTGGCAAAATGTTTGATGTACTTTGAGTATCACCACCCATATATTATACTCAAGACATGTGTGAAACAGACACATAGCATGACCAGGAGCTTTAGACTGAGTTTCATATCTAAACTGCTCAAAGGCTAGTCAAACCACCTCCCAGCCTTCCCAGATATAGTCAGACAGCTGTGGTAGTACATCTTAGAAAGAAAGAAAGAAAGAAAGAAAGAAAGAAAGAAAGAAAGAAAGAAAGGAAGGAAGGAAGGAAGGAAGGAAGGAAGGAAGGAAGGAAGGAAGGAAGGAAGGAAGGAAGGTGGGTTGATGTGGTCTTCTGTACTTGCCTAAATTTTGTTATTACACATAGACACAAGTCTCACCATCCTCTTTCAAAAGCCCAAGAATCCTTTAGAACTCCAGCTCTGAGTTAACCTCCTGAAAAGGCTGTATCAAGGGTAAAGGATCAGAAGCAGGAAGCCCAAGCCTCAAAGCAGGCACAGTAAAAGGAGTTCTAAAGCCTAGCTGCAAAAGCTTTCCAATTTGCATCCCTGAAAAGTCTGATTATATAAGATGGTTATGTCAGATCTGACTGTTCAACTGACATTGCTCCAGATGAAGACTTTGGAAAAAATAAAATTCAACCAAGCCCAAGTAAGCCATCACATTAAACGCATCCCTCTGACAAATGTGGTCTGGTGACAGTGCAAATGTTATGTGTGACTGGGAAAGAAAAGTGACCAGGTGAAATGAACATATCTCCCAGGGCCTACAATAAAGCAAAAACAATGCAGGGCAAAGACCTTGTAATTCAAAAGCAGACTTGCTGCTTGACATGTCTAGTTTTTGTTTGGTTGGTTTTGTTTTGTTTTCTTTCTCCTCTTTATATTCTTCCCTAGGAGAAAAAAGAAAAATGCCATCTTGAATCAAAATACATGATCCAAAATGACAACTAAGAGCAAAGCATTTGTCCTCCCTTGTCCAGCCAGAGAAGACACAGAGAGCCAGAAAAGCCATCCTATACTCAATCTTTTATGCTATTTCCAGTTGTTGACTTTGCAGGGCTAGAGATGGAAGCCAGGGCCTCAGGCATGTGAGCAAGCCCTCTACCATTGAGCTTTCTCACCAGCCTGCTACCCCTATTCATTAGTAATACGAAGTCTGTATCACCTTTGAATCAGATGCAGTTCTAGGTACTGAAGACACAGTGGTGACCAAGATGGGCACAGTCTCTGTATAGTCTCTCACACTCAGCTTACATTCCATAGAGAAGAAAGGAAAACCAGAAACGAAGCAACACAAAATACAGAGCTCCAAGTGGAGTGGGGTTTAAAAACACCATGAATCAGCTAAAGGGGTAAATGTGACAGGACAGGAAGGACAGGAGGTCTCTGTGAGGTGATGGTATCTGCAGAGAGACATGAAGCAGGTAGCAGAAGAGAATTCCAGGTAGAACCCGCAGTGAATGCAAAGGCCTTGTGGGTAGAAAGCAGCTGGCTGTTTGCAAGGACTAGAAAGGTAGACAGTGGGAGTAGAGCCTGGTGGTCCAGAAGTGCCACAGAGAGGTCCACTGTGGGAGGGAAGCAGGGACCAGATGCTGTAAGTGGTTTATCTATCCCGGCTACATACCCAGGGATTGTCATTCTCCAAGTCCGGGGTACCAGTTTTGTTTATTGCTTATGTATTTTTAATTCCTCCAAATGATCTTAACATGCAGTCATCTCCAGAAGTGGCCCTAGTTGGATAAAGAGGCCTGCAGGATTTTTCTAAACATGAGGTACTATGTCATTACTGTGCAGTCACAGCATAACCTGGATGGTTCTACAGTGGCCACTACAACTCTGTCCCAGTGGAGAGGGTGGCAAGCAGGTCAGCATAGCTAGAAGCTAAAGGACCACTGTCGTCACTCCACAGCAAAACTAGTAGCTGTCTCAGAGCAAGCTGTTTTCACAGGCCTATAGGGAGTTGATGGTCATACTCGCAAAAGGTTTCCAGTTAGGACCAACGATACTTACTTCACAGACTGCCTAAAACACCAACAGTGTGAATGACTGATCTTCTAGTTACCACATACAGTTGAAACTAAGTCACAAAATGAATTAAATAGATTGCAACTAATATCACACACACAGACACACATAAACACATATGTACCAATGAAATATCACAACAGTGCACTACAAAAACTAAAGGTTAAGTACTGTTTTCTGCCTTTTCTTGACTATGTCTCCTGGACTGCAACATGATGTATGCTTCTTATTCAAGTGTCAAAGAGGTGTGAGACACATGCTCACAAGAGCATGGGGCAGTCAAGCACAGGAATGCGAGTCGATAAGCAATACCATCACAGGTCAGAAAACAGGCCTTAGGTGGCTAGAATGCAATGGATGATGGATGAAGAGCAATCAGACGATATAAGAATCAGAGCAAAGGTCAGATAGGAAAGAAGAGCAGGAGCAGGTGAGGGCACGGGGAGACTCTACCAATTTGAGACAGGGTATCACTTCGAGACATCACTATCACTGAGGTCTGCTCCTGGGGAGTTGTCAATCAGAGAGATGGACATACAGATTTAGCTCCTGGGAGAACAGATGCTGATAGGAGAAACCAAACGTGCTAGCCATCTGTGCAGTTAACCTCTAAGACTAAGTAAGATCAGCTACCAAGTGGGTGTAAATGGAGAAGAGGCAAGGGAGAGGAGGAAGCAGGGGCCGGGCCAACAGTTAAGAAGTGAGAAAGGTAAGTACATAAATATGCCTGCAGGGAGGTGCATGCAGGGCCAGGAAGTCAGAGGATGACCTAGGTGTTGGTTGTCACCTTCCACCTTGTCTTAGCATCTCTTTTCTGTTGTTTACCACTGTGAATTCCTGGCTGGCACACAGACTTCTGGGGCATTCGCTGTCTCCATCTCAGATGCATGATACCAAATCTTCCCTGCCTGCATCTCAGATGCATGATACCAGATCTTGCACTGTCTGCGTTCTGGAGTTTCAAACTCATGTCCTGACACTTGCCTGGCAAGCACCTAACCCACCGAACCATCTCCCAAGCCTCCCATTTTGGGATTTTTTGTCTGCCAATTTCGTGCCAGGAGCGTGGGGAGCAATACAACTTTACCACAGCAGTCTTGGCAGCTGAGATCTGCTTAGGGGTAATCTCCCTACACAGCTTCTATTTTGGACTCCAGCAGGCTATTTAACAAAAAGTCAGATGAAAGGTGTTAGGAACCTCTGCAGTTAGAAGCTGTCTTCGGGAAGACTCCCGGCAGTGTGATGTACAGCCTTCGGTAACAGCCATTAGCTGCTAAGCTACCAATTAGGGATGCCTGCCTTTTTAGCAAGTCCTGCCCAAATAGCAACAACTTCTCCTTCAGAACCTGTACATTTTTCTCCCTATTCTCACTTCACACTGGTGACAGCAAAGCTTCCAGATGGTTGCTGAAGTCACAAATTCCGGCCACCACCAGAGACAGCTCCATAATGAATTGGAAAGGGTAAAGTCAAATAAAAATAAATAAATAAGGGATAGTCAGAAGGCAGGGCCAGTGAGTCCCCTCAGCTCAGGGGGAGAAATGGGAACTCACCAAAGCCACATCCCTGGGAACTTCTTAGTAGGCAGAACGTAGGCAAGTCACATTTGGCCCCAGGGCAAGCCAAACAGAAAAGAGGCTGGTCCACAGCCTGCATTTGGATGACATCACCACACATTTTACATATCACTTCTAAAGTACCAACGTAAAGCAAGACCAGCTGATCATCATGATTTCCAGAGAATGTCTTGTTACAATTATGCCCGAGCCCGATTCACAACTGTAGACACAGAACATGAGGAAACAATGTGGTAATCTCCGAGGCAATTCCTAGCAACCAACACCTGAGAGGCCCTGAAACTCTGACAGTTCCAAGTAGCCGGTGAGCAAGGGTCAGGACAAACCACAGTAATGTAACAAAATGAAAGAAACTCGAGATAGACAGTGGCAGGCCAGGGTGGTAGGTCAGAACTTACAGCATAAATGAGAGGCCTAAGCTTGAGCCCAGAACCATGGGAAAACACTGCATGGGTAATGTGTGCTTTAATCCCAACACCGAGGAAGAAGAGAGGGAGATCCCCAGGGCCACTCATCAGCCCACCTAGGCAACCTAATTGCTAAGCCCCAGGGAGAGTAAGAGATTCTCTCTTGAAAAGAAAAATGTAAACAGTCATGTATGGCTCCTGAGGACTGACTTCTGGCATTTACATGCACTATATACATGTGTCTACACAAGTGAGCATACACAAATGTGAGTGCAAACACAGCCCACAAAGCACACATGCAAAGAGAACCTGGTGCTAAAGAAGGGTAAACAGTGACTTCATGGAAGAAATGTCAGTCACCAAAAGAACATGTGCAACTCATATAGGCAGTCCTTGCACCAGAAGATCAGACTGATCAAGAGAAAGCATCCAAGGCTCCTCGGGAGCAGGCAGGGGCTCCAGCTGTGAGGGGACCCTTAGTGTAGGCAGCTGGAGGCCACTTCCCCAGTCTGGCAGTCAGGTTTCGTATTTCTAACTAACTGTGGGTCTGGGTATGTTAATTCTCGAGGCCTGTGTTTCTAGAAAAATAAAACAAAGATGTGAGCAGCACTAGCCTCATGAAAGAACATGCATGCAGATTTACATATGGGTAAACTTCAGCATAGCCCAGGTACCATGGAGTACTCAATACCTGTCAGCAGTAGCAGAAATCATCATTATTCGTGTGAAAAAGTTACGTGCACCAGAATAGAGGATCGTGTGAAGAGCAAAGACACTCCACCCCAGGAATGTTCATCCCTAGTGCAGGATGACTTTGGGAGGTCTATGGAGACAGATAATTGGCTGGTTTTATGTTTCACGCGGCATCAGGCAGCCTTGTTCCTCACACATCTAGAATGCAGCTTTAAATCTTCCCATGTCGGCTTGCTATTTTCTCACCAGGAAACAGAAATGCATAAGCGGATGGAGTCTCCAGCTGCCCAAACACCTGCCAGAGCAGGCAAGCAGGCAACTGCACACAATCCTGCAGGTGGGTCACTCCAATGGCCTTGACTGGCTTGGGGGGAGGGCGGATACATTCTGATAGCGTGGAGCTCAGAGTAATTGTGGTATTGAACATGGACAGGCCCTTCTATCTCTTTCTCTCCCTCCACCCTAGCAAGCTGCCAGCTGTCACTCCCTTGCCCAGCAGTGAACTACAGGGGACTCAGGAAAAGCAGGAAGTCATTCTGAGACAGGCAGAGCTGGAAGAGAGAAATGTAGCCAAGCTTTTAAAAAAAGGTGGGGGGAGGGGGGGCTTCACCAACAAGTTCTAGAAAACGAAAGTGACTGCAGAGCTTGCCCAGTCCTCACTACCATGGAGAGGCAGGCCGTGAAAGATGGGAAGGAAAAACTTCTCTGTGTAGCTAGGGAGCCCCCTCAAGCCGTTACCAAGTTCAACTTCCTTCTTTAAAACAAATAGTTAAAAACATTTAAAGAAATGCTCCTGTCTGAGCCAGGAGCACGGACGAACCCCATTCACTCCACTCCTCTCTTCCATCTCCACCTTTCATCGAGAAACATTGAACTTGCACTCAGCACACTATAAACTTCCTTTTTAGGCTAAAACACAAACTAACCATAGTCTCTAAGATAAGCCACGCCTTCTCATCGCTCTTGTATTCAGTCGAATTATTTTTAAAGAGATGCTGCTCGGCTCACTGAGGAGGAGGTCTGGTGTCTAGATCCCACCAGGTGAAGAAGCAGGAAGGTGAGGGGCAGCAGTCTGAGTGAGAACTACTCTGATTACCGTTTCTATATGACACAGGAAGCCACACTTTAGAAGATAACTAGCCGTGAGCTTGTTACCTTTGAGGATGTGGATCTTGACTGCAATCATTGTTATCTATCCCTGTGATAGATAAAAGTCACCAAAGAAGCAGAGCCAGAGAGAATAACTAGGGGAAAGGCAATTTAGGCAGCAGGAACCTGGGAAAGGAGGACAAGCCCGCTTAGGACTCCAAGAAAGGAAAAACAAACCAACCACAACAAAAATAAAACAAAACAAACAAAACCCAGAAATCTCTGGAGTCCCCGGTTTCAAAAGGAAGTTTACACTTAACTATACACATTATAGGTAAACATCCCATTAGCCTGGGGCCCAAATATCACCTGCCCTGGAGCCAGTGAGAATCCATTAGGATCCCCATCAGAACCAGGAACCCCAAGCTTCAAGCAAGCTCTAGTTCCCCTCAGGAGATGGCGGAGGGAAATAGTGCCTGGAACTGTGAAAAGGCCCTTTCCAGGAATAACGAACTCCACAGCTGACCATATAAGGCAAATGAAAGCAAAAGGCCAGGGAGGCCCTTCCTCGGAGCAGCCGGATAAGGGACCAGGACACACACCCCAACTCTAGCCTGGACTGTCTGAATTGTGGACAAGAAGAGAAAATGCGAAGGGTTACAAAAGTGAAGACGAGGAATGAAGGAGAAGCCTGGGATGGGCTGCCTCCAGGCTGGGGACAACCTTGGCCTGGGAACCTTCAGGCATTCCATGCTGCTGTGCACAAACCCTGGGAAGCAGTGCAAACGGCACAGCCTGGCACTAGGATTCAAAAGGAACTGCTTTTCTCACGTCCCAAAGTACAGACTCATAGTCTACAGCTTAAACAGGACCTCGGTGTTACATATGAACCTATACAATCAATTCCCATCTTTCAAAATGAAAATATTTAAGATTTCATGTAAGTGTTTATTTCACTGTATATTTTTGGCTTCGAAATTAAGTCCAAAGTTCATGTTTTAGGAACTCTCCTTATACAAGAAATGACTTGGTTCTTTAAAATATATTTTCCTCCTCCCATATGCCAAGCGTCCTTTATATACTGAGAAAATTTAAAATAAATAGCAGAGGGAAAGATTGCTATTGCAATATAAAGGTTGGCTGTGGGAGAGGAAAACAAAACTTGATACAGGGTTCAAGCTTAGATTTTGCCACTCTCTCCTGCGGGTTTTTAGAAATGTCATCAAGCCAGAGCGTGGGCATATGACAAGAGAAGACAGAAGCACTGAGACAGCTGGGAGAAGGAGAGCACATTCCACAGATTTTTCCAGAAAACCTAGCACTGCTTTCCCTTTCCTTGAGCCATGTAGGTTTCTAAAAGCAAACCAGCTCACTGGGAAAATGTAACAGACGGTAAGAAACCGTCATAACCAGGAAGGGGGGAATGTAAAGGGTTACGTGCTCAGAACACAGTCAGAACACAGTATGTCACCTAGTTAACAGTGCCTATCCTCCAGGATCAGAGTCCCGCCTATCCACTTCCTTTCTGTGTGATGCAGTCTCTCACTCACCCCCCCCCCCCCAGCATTACTTAGGTTTCAGGAGTCTGGAACAAATCTTGCAAACCTCAGCAGTGTAGAAAGGTGCTCAAGGCTATATGCACCTTGACCCTGACCTAAGGCAGAAGAAGCTGAGCTGCACAGACTGGTGGGAGAGGAGGAAGTGACCATCTATCTCCTAAATACACTCAAAATTGGGTCAGCTGGCTCACCCTGGACACACTGAAGGGGGCAGGAGGTGTCTCGCTCTCAGCAGAAACCCAGCCTCAGGCTGTAAACTACCCAGCTATTTCTCTGGTGCATTCCAACATCTCTACATCTGAAAGCTCATTATGGCAGTGGAAGGGTACTTGACAAAAGCAAGAGGTGTCCAATCTCTAGGTTCAGAGGTTGGTATCTAAGGCTAGTTGTGTGATTTCCTGGAGCACACTTGATCCGACTTGACAGTTCAGTATTTGTCAACGCATTAAGGCTAGGATGACTGGATCTTTTGAGGCCTGGCACATAGCACAAGTTTAAAGGACACTGTCAGAATCAGGAAGTGAGTGGAGCCTTTTAAAAGCTCTAATGATCCTGTTGTTCAATGACTCTAACCTGGGCTCTATTTATTCCCATTTAGTTCCTATCCTACTTTTTAAAAAAGGAACAACAACAATTAAAAGAAAGAAAGAAAGAAAAAACCTTTAAAACCCAAGACTCAAGGAGATTTCTTTTAGGTAATAAAAAATAAGAGGGGAAAAAGAATTTGATAGCAGCTTATGTTGGCAAGATGACATTTCAAGTCCACAGGGAGCACTATGGGTCCCTCCAACCCAGAAAAGCCTTGAAATGACCTAGCAGGTGTAGTTCTAGGGCACAGTTTCTGACCTGTAAGATTTACTTATATCCAGGGCAGAAAACAACATGTTTTCCCCCCACAGTCATTTTTGCATCGCAAATGATTTCTGAGCATTTGCTTATTTTTAGCACTTCATACAGTGGAGTCTGCACAAAGCAAAAATAGATGTTTGCTTCATATAAAGCTTGTAATGGGGTGGGCGTTGCTTGTTGTCCCAGACTTATTTAATACTGAATTGAGATGGTCCCAATATAGATTACCACTATCATCTCACATCTTTCTAAAAGAGGCTTATGTGGAACATGGCAAGCAATCTGAACTCAAGTACAAGAAACGGCATACACCATGCTTGTCTAGAAGCCGCAAGTACTGGTGCCAGGAGTTATGGATCCTACAGGGAGCACAGCTCAGGAATGACAAACCAGCATCACAGGGGATGGCCTTCATCCGTACAAGGGTTCCACCTGGGACTGGACCTTGGAGCCTCTTATTCCTGCAGCTGCTGCCTTTAGCACTGGCCTGGCTAACCTGCCTCTAGCTGCAACCACAAAACAGTCTCCAAGGTAGCCAGACTGTCAGGGTTGCTTGGGCCTCTTCCAAAGTTTCTCCAAAGAATTACTTGGAACTTTTGTCTACCCAATATAGGTGGTTAGTTTCCCTTTCTGAAACTTTGAGTGGTTTACCCTGAAACAGAGACTGTTTTACACCCCAGGTCCTCACAGTTAAATCCTATGAGTTATATAATCCAGAGGAGAGAGTTTAATTCAAGCTGCTCTGGCAGCTAACATAATGCTTGCTGTTCATAGGAAATGGTGTCTGCTGGCTCGAAGTGCAAACCTTCATTCCTTTTTCCTGATGCTTCCCACATCGAGGGGGATCTATCTTTAAGGCCACCACTCCTGGTTTCTCTATGTCCACTCAATTCTTCTCAGTGAAAGGCAACTCTGTACAATGACTGCCAGGTCTGTGCTTGCTTAGTTCAGCCTCTAGCAACCTGCCTGATGAGAGAGGCTTCTGTGATGAATGCCCCACCCAAACCCACCCCTACCAGTCAAGAATCACCCCATAGGCAAAGGGAAGGAGAACAAGGATCACTGTAATGGAAAACACACTTATGGGGCAGCAGCATCACAGACATAAGTTGTAACAGTGAGGGTGATCACTCCCTGGAGCTGTCTGGAACCTCGCAGTAAATGTCCATAAAGTCAGTTCTGGGCCATTCCATAATCTATATGCTCCTTCCTCTATTATCCTTAACTTTGGTGCTATACAACACATATGTTATATATTACATGCATTAAGCTAGTGGAAAACAACAAGTGCAGTCAGCACTCTGTGTCCAGGGATTCCACATGCACAAATCAAACACTGGCAGAAACAACCTTTGGGAAAAAAAAGTTATGCTTATAATGAACATGTAAAGATAGTTTTCTTATTGTTTTCTAAATTGTATCACTAATGCATAGCAATGATGATGTATTAGGTCTTACAAATAAATTCAAGATGATTAAAGTATACAGGATACTACGTGTAGTTTATATGAAAATACTATGCCATTTTATATAAAGTCTTGAGCAGTGGCTGCTCTTGCTACCTCTAGTGGTCCTAGAATTAATTCTCTGTGGCTACTAAGATACAGCTCTATTAATAAAGAGTTATTGCCATTAAAAAGGTATTATCATTATATAACTAATAATTACAAAGCTAAAAGTACCTACTTGCATTTTAATTTATTTCCTGTAATGTTTTATGATCTATGTAAATACTTCACAGTATTGTCTCGTTTAATTATCAAAGCAAACATCCTTTAACAAAATCTGAGGCTGCAAGAACTTAAGGAATTTCATAGTATCACATAGCCAGGAACTAACCCATGGCAATTTGACCCCACCATGCCTTTCTAAGCTCTCAAAAGTGCTTCATTTGAGACTGAATGTTCAGACAACAGTGGCCACAGAGCCACTTATGGTACTGACTATATGGAGCTACGCATGAGGTTCCAATATGCTAAAATCAGTAAGGCCATGCGAGCCAGTATTTTTTCCTTTGAGTCAAGACTACAGATGTTATTTTACTTTGACATTTTCTGCCACTATAGAACTAAAAGACGTCTTGTGCACTACTCTTTTGATGGCTCTACAGAAGTTCACAGTTAGACATGTCTTCCAGCATGAGGTTACACAAACACTGGGTAGTCTTACTTATAAAATCTAAGAGATATGGAAAACTTTCAACACAGCAAACCTTCTGAGATCTAGTTATCTTTAACAGTTGTTCTTGGGAACATCTTAGGGTTTCTCTTATTGCTTCAATAAAACACCATGACAAAACAGAAAAGGGTTTATTTCAGCTCACAGCTTTGCAGTCCACCATCCAGGGAAGTCAGGGCAGGAACTCAGGCAAGAGCCTGGAGTAGGAACTGATGCAGAAGAGGAACACTGGTTATGGCTTATTCCTTGTGGCTAGTTTATCTTGCTTTTCTATACAGGACCACCTGCCAAGGGATGGCACTACCCTCCACATCAATCATTAATCAAGACAATACCCTACAGACTTTCCTAGAGACCCACCTTATGGGAGCATTGTGTCATGTCAATCTTCCTGGATATGTCTAGATTTGCATCAAGTCAACAAAATACTAACCAGGACAGGAACTCTGCCTTTCATCACAGCAGTCACAGGAACATCTCAACACTTGAATCTCAAGCACAAATGTCGAATAGAAGATCAGGACACACATGGCTCTGTTAGCAACTAAGACTCAAACGCTAGAGAACCTCAGCACCGCCTGCAGGTATACTGGGCAGAATAAGTACCTGCAACTTTTCTAGCTCTGAACATATCTCAAACTCGCCAATTCACTGACACGGCAATCTGGACTAGAAACTAAATTTGCAATCTTCTTATTTGAAAGACTTCCTCAGGTGAGCACAGGATCTGTGTTAGTTACATTCCTTGCTGTGACAAAAGTACCTAACAAAAGCAGATTTAACAGAGAAGGGTTGAGCTGGACCTATGGTTCAAGAGCAAGGAGCCAATCCCCTCAAGGGTGGCATGTGGTTTGGGTGACCTGGTCACATTGCTTTCACAGTTTAGGAAGCAGGGCTGGAAGAATGCTGGTGCTCAGCCTGCTTTCTTGTTTTAATGTAGTTTGAGGTCTCTGCCTTGGGACAGTGCCACCCACAGTTAGGGTGGGTCTTCCTACCATAGTTAACCTCATCTAGAAACTTCACAGACAGGTGACGTTATTAATCACCACAGGGAGCATTCCACAAAGGTAGGAAACTAATTGAAAAGGTTGAACTGTTTGCTCCAACATCACTGAATTCTCCAATACTGTTACTCAAAAGAAAACAACAACAACAAAAATCACTTGAGAAACTTTTTTAAAAAATCACCTAAAAGAGCTATTTTCTGTAAAATCTTATGTAATTAAAATTTTTAAACCCATATCAAATAATTTTTGTAAAAAGAAACACACCTACGTATTTTGCAACCTTTAAAAAGCCCAAGGGTTGTCAAGTAGTAGAGCAGTGTGAAAATAATAATTTTTCTCGTTCTTCATGCCATAAACAAATTATGAGTCGGAAGGGCTAATATTTCAAGATGTTTGTAAAATGTATAATTTTGCTGTCACTGGTTATTGTATGAGCTTCAGATAAGAAGGTTACCACGCTTCGAGTTTCTGAGCCAGCACAGAATGGTTTAATTACTACTGTAATGGAGTGTGACTGCGGAGGGCTCAGTGGTAAGCACTTGCAAGAAAAGCATGCGGGGTGGAGTTCAGATTCCTAGCACTCACATACATGCAGGGTGGGTGTGGCCACCTGCCATCCAGTGCTTGGGAGCGCAGACAGGGGATACTTGGAGTAAGTCCTCTGTCTGAACTAGCCATACTGTCAAGCTCTGGATTCAAGTGGACAATCTTGCCTTAATGTACAGATCGAGAGTGATTAAGGTCAATCATGAACTCCACACATAATGTATGCATACCTGCGCACGCGCGTGCACACACACACACACCCCAACACATACAATACTCAACATATATGAACACACAGAGAAACTGTTTTATACTCTGAGTACTGATGAAGTCTGGGAATCAAGATGGGGGCCACTTAAGTGTACTAAAGTTAGAGACTCAGCACAGACAGTGCTAAAACCTTTGTATTTTCTTTAAAGGAAGCCTTCAGCTGTGGTCTGCACTGCTACAGTAGGACAGTTGGTGAACTCAAAAGAAAAGCTTATATTATCCAAAATGATATTACAATTGTTTTATTAAGGTCCAATGGGGTTACAGGTTAGAAGAGGCAAGACCGTCAGTCATGTAGCCATTTTTCTGGAAATTTTTCTGTAGGAGAGATATCTTTAAATATATCTTTTCATTATAATCTAGAAAAATTCAAATAACATAAGCCAAACTAATGAAAACCAAGCTACCCCCACAGAGCTCTTTACTGACCCAAAGGCCCCCTTGCAGCTCTAGGCATCTATAATGATGCTACGTTGGATGGTCCACTTTCTGCATCAGCAATATTGGTAGTTTGCTCAAGATGTGAGACCTCAACACACACTGTAGATCTGCAGAATCTACACTGTTAACAAGATACCTTAGAGACAGTCTTGTACAGTAAGGTTCAAAAACCAACAGTATGCAACATCCAAAAAATACCAGTGCAGATGGAACAGCATGAAAGAACTCAAGGGCAGCTCACAGCCTGCATCTCTCACAGTTCAGCTGCATGGCTCTTCATGTCCGCAGGTCCTCATTTCAGTAATACGAAAAACACAGGAGGGATCTGTAGGACCCAAACCTTGTTCCTAATAAGCCAAGCTGCTGTCACATTTAGCCAGCATCTTGCAAACGCCACTCACTGCAGTAGAAATCTCTGTTATTGTTCCATGACTCCATTTGATTATAGACTCCATGAGGCAGCCAAGGGTGGTTCTGACAGGGAGGGGATCCTTGCTGCAGCAACATTTCAAGGCTTAGCCCAGAGCTAAGCTCATAGGAGCTACATGCTTAAATAGCACTTGAAGAATAAATGAATAACTGAAATGTTTTCCCATCAAGAAGTTCTAAAGGTGAGAATGGTGGCACACACCTACAATTCCAGTACTGAGAAGCCTGAAGCAAAAGGATCCAGACTGAGATCACCCTATATAGCAAAACACTTTCTCAAGAAACAAACCAACAAGAGAACCAAAAGAAATCTCTGGATTGTAGCCAAATCTCTGCTCACCCCTCAGCAAGATACCTCTTTGGCTCTAGGTGTCTTGGTGTCCTCTCCTAAATGAAAAGTGTTAGAAGTTATCTATAAGGTTTATTCCTGATCTTACAAATGAATGAAAATCCCTGCCAAGTGCAGTTTTCATTTAAGTACCGAACCTACCTTCAGATAAAAACATTAGTGGAGCAATGAAGCAGCGGTGGGCAGCCAGCTCGTGTGGGCAGCCAGCTCGTGTCTTGTCAGCACCTGTCCTACAAGTCCTTCTGCAGTTGCTCCTTTAAGGTCCCTCTTCCATCTCTGGAATTTATCTGCTTCCTCACAGAATGCTACCCTTTCTTCCTGCCAAATATGTGCTTTCCCCCACTGGTGCAGATTCTCCCCAGTAATCCTTTCTACATGACCTATCATCCATTCACACCTGCTTAGACTAGGGTGAAGCTCTGGACTTACGTCCAGCAGTGTGACTTATGTCCAGCAGCGTTTTCCTCACATGCCCTCCAGTCACTTTCAGTCCTGCCTCGGTGATGCCAACGGCCTCAGTGTTCATTCGCCAATTCTCTATTTGTAAATACAATTGCTCCTTGCATTTCAGCAAAGGATTTCAGTTTCTACATGCTACCTTCTACCTAATATAATTTTATTTATTCATACTTCAAGATGAAAAGTGAGCAATTAAACCATTCTGTGACTGGCTAGACTATAAACCCATCCAGCACTCTGTGTGTCTGGTGTCTATGTGTGTTGTATACACAAATGTGTGTAGGTATGCTCACCCATGCAGGTGAAGGCTGAGGTCAGAGATGACATGGAGATGTCTGTTATTATTATCACTATTATTATTATGAGACTCTGAGGATGTTTTTTATTTTTAATTAAAATATAATTACATCATTTTCCCTTTCCTCCCTCCGACCCCTTCCATGCTCCTACCTTTGCTTGCTTTCTCAAATTCAATCAGCTTGGGCAATGATAAATTATCTAAAAATGTATCTACCATATGTTTCAGCTATACCATTCCTGGTCATATGCCCAAAGATCTAGACATTCTCCTCTACAGGTACTTATTTGGCCATGTTCATCGCTTCACAATCCACAGTAGCTAAGAAATGGAAACAACCAGAATGTTCCTCAGCGGAAACTGTGATACATATTCATCTTAATTTCTGAGACCATTCCTCCCTGAACTAGGAGGTCACCATTTCACCTCCATAGTTGGTCCCTAGATCTGTCTCTTCCTACCCCTCCCTACCCCAGTACTGCAGTTACAGGTGCTCAGTTACAATGGTGCTCAGGATCTGAGCTCAAGTCTCCAGGCTTGCTCAGCATGCACCTTACCCACAAGTTATCTCCTCAGACTGTGACCAGCACCATTTTGAAAAAGAAACATCAGGGGTTTTAGAGACATTCCCACTCCACCATTCTTGATCCAACACCACTCTTCTCCAATACAAAGTCACTGTTCAATCTTTTAATTGTTTTTTTTTTGAATATTTATTTATGAGTATTTTGTTTAGCCTATGTGAACCATGCATGTCGCTTGGGGCCCATGGAGGTCAGAAGAGGAAGTTGTATCGCCAGAACTGGAGTTATAGGAGGTTGTGAACCACAATGGAGACCTGGGAAGTGAACTTGGATACTCTGGAAGAACATCAAATACACTTCTTCCTTGCTGAGCCATTGCAGCAGCCCACCATTCAATCTTAAATATATCAATAATACACCAGTAACAAAATACAGCAATAGTCAAAACCCACTCTTGGTTTCAATTATCCATGCATTCACTGAACTGTCTATGCTAACAGTGAAGTCTGGAGAGACGACAAGCAGCATACTCCCTGAGCAAGAATCCCTTTACATACCTTTCAGGCGATGACAATTTATCTTCCAAGCATACTATTACAGCTCTCAAATCTAACCTGATTATTCTAGCCTCATCATCCTAATTCTTCTGCTATAGAAGGAGCCAAGAAAAGGTAATGAACAGACAAATCGTATTTAAATCTTCGATGACTTCTCTCAATTCTCCCTTAAAAGATGAATTTGATCCCATTTGCCTTCCTATAATATTCTGTCTTTAACCTTTACAATGGCCTAAGCCTATGGTCTTCCCTTTGATTCTCTTGAGCAGAAGGAGGCCTTGTAAGGATGTACTATGGTTGGTTTCTTTTCTCATGAAAACTTCTTGAATCAGGTGGTGCATGCCTCTGATCTAAGCATTTTGGAGGATGAGCCAAGAAGTTTTCAAGCTCAAGGCTAGTCTGGGCTACACGGTAAGACTCCCATCTCAGAAAGAGGGAAGAAGAGGCCAGTGAGATAGCACAGTGGGTAAAGGGACTTTCCATGAAGCAAGCATGAGAACCCAAGTTTGAAATCACATAAAGGAGGTGCTTGAGCTCTGGCATCTAGATGTGTACTGTATCACACACATTCTCACAAATACCATGCACAGACACACAACAATCACACGGTATTTTTAATAGGGAGAGAGGGTTTTGTTGTTGTTGTTGTTGTTGTTGTTGTTGTTGTTACTCAGGCAGAACAAGTATGTAGAATTTATACACATTGTTAAGTAGAAAACATTGATTTTTCAAAGGAAATTCATTTATACAAATAGCCCCCAGACCAAGAAGTTAACTGACACTGGCCCCCTAGGAGTACCTCTCCAAACATCCTTGGTCTCTTGCAATCAGTAGGCACCTGGTTACCTATCAAGGCCCTAGCAACCTGCAGTTCTGTTGTAAGCATCAGGACTAACAGACTAGTAAGACTGAAATAGCTCCATGCTGAGAGGAGGCAGGACCAGGCAAAGACCATGCTCCAGTCCTATGACATAATCACTGTGACTGAGGCGGCAGCAGCATGTTGCCCCAGCATGGAAGACCATCTAAGGGAGAAGAGCTGTGCTCACAATGATGTAAAAGTCCTCAGACTTCAATGGATGTCTCCATCAGCATAACTTCATCATGAACCCAGCCATGAGAAAACAATGGAAGTACACATGATTCTAATCCCACAGCCCCCCAAAGTTCAGAACAGCAGATGGGAGAATGCCAGGAGTGTCCCAAACAAAGTGAGAAGAAAAGCCCATTGTTTATGGTTTTATATTCTGGTGTCATTAAAAGGGCGGGTAAGAGGAAATTCCATTTTATGATCCACAGACTTGTCAATGGACCATCCCCTGCAGGAAGAATTTCTGGCTTTGTGCTATGATGCTTACTTCCAACAAGCAATCTGTGGACAAATGAGGCTCTGCTCTCACATTACAATAGGAAAGAGAATTGCAGGTAATAACAAGCAACCAAGATTCAGTTAGGAAAGGTGATCTGGGGCTAAAAGGACCTAGAAAGACAGTTGTCATCAACCCCTGAGTTGTTTTCAGTTAGATGACGCATCTCTGCTTTTCTGCTCAAAGCTCTTGACAATGGCTTAGAACTCATGAGCCGCAGAAATCACCAAGTGGAGTCCAGTAAGAAATGGCATCCAGTGAAAGGTGTTTTCTCTGAAAACCATCCCTACTGACAATCCCATATGTGCTTGCGGTATCTCTGCCTGTATGCCAAGGGCTGTTCAGATGTAAGAGCACATACATATAGTTTTTTATTTGCTTATCACACAAATACTTTCTGAGCAGGCCATCTTTCAGATACTGAGATGGAATTTCTGCATATGTAAGGCTTACATTTGCTCAGGGGAGACAGCGAGGAAAGTCACAAATAAAAACAGTCTGATATCTTTGAAGGGAGCAAGTACTTACACCAAAGAAAGCAGAGAAGATAGAAGCAGTTCACAGGCATTGTCTTTTCAGGGAGAGGAGTGGGGAACACTCTAAAGAGGTTACAACTCAGTAGCACTTGGACTATAGGAAAGTGTGAGTCAAGCAATGTCCATGAACGCACCTCTCACGTTGAGGGCACAAGTGCAAGCAGGAAAATCTTACTTGCTGTGCTTAAGGCAGGTGACAGAAGCAAGCCCTTGTGGAGAGGGATGCTTTGGACGCTCCAAACCATGGGAAATTTTTCAGGTCTTCTCTGCAGAGTGATGGTTGTCAACTGGGTTTTAAGTAGAGGAGGGAAGAGTGCCAGACTATTTGTTCAGTTTATCACTGTGCAAGGGAAGTGTAACAGTGATGTGCAGGATAGAAAGCAGTCAGGTGACAGATATGTATCTAAAGCAAGTGGGCTTGCTTATGGACTCGATTTAGGAAAGGAGAAGTGGTGTGACTGGCAGACGAATAAATAGACAAGGAAAGCAATTTGCCCATGAACAGGAAGGAATCCTGTTACATGCTACAACACAGATAAGCTCCACAGGACTACTACGTGAAATGAGCCGGTCACAAACCACAAATACCATCTGATCCTATGCACATGTAGAACCTAAATTAGCTAGGTATTCTGTGACACTACCACAACTCCAGCACTCAGGAGGCTGAGGCAGGAGCAGCAAGGTGAATTTAGAAGCCATTCTGGGCCACAGAGCAAAGCCAGCAAATTCATAGAAACAGAGGTCAAACTGTGGTTACTCAAACAAGGAAAAAGAATAAAAGAAAAACCAGTTGTTAGATGTAGTTCTGGGTACAAACTGAAAAATTTCAACAATGTGAACACAACACACTTAAAAAAACACACAAATAAAAAGAAGTTGATAATATGTATCCATTGTGTTTAAGATGCTAGTAAATGCAATCACAAAACATATAAAGTACAGAAATGTAATGCTCTGCTTTATTTCATCTGCATTAGATTATGTTTTCCAATATGCTTTCCTTTATAACATACAGAGTATATTAACACTATAATATATGCATATTACTAAATGATGTAGCAATAAATGGCAAGAGAAGTTATGGTTTCCTTTTTGTCTGTAAACATTCACTGAAATTGCCTTTAAGAAGTATCACAGTCCGCGTCCTAAGTCCCTTTAAGAAGTATCACAGTCCGCGTCCTAAGTCCCTTTAAGAAGTATCACAGTCCGCGTCCTAAGTCCCTTTAAGAACATGGTTCAAACCACATATGTGGCAGAGGATGGCCTCATTGGCCATCAGGAAGAGAGGAGAGGCCCTTGGGCCTGAGGGTGTTAGAGGCCCCAGTAAAGGGGAATGTCAAGGTGGGAATATGGGAATGGGTGGGCGGGTGGGTGGGAGGTGGAATTCCCCCATAGAGGCGGGGAGGGGGAGGGGATAGGGGGCTTCCAAAGAGGAGACCTAGAAAAGGGGAAACATTGGAAATGTAAATAAAGTATCAAAATAAAAAAATAAAGAAGTACCACAGTCGGTGTCCTAAGTCCCTTTAAATTGCCATTTACCAACATTTTTGTGTGTGAATTGTCCAGAACTAGCTGTAATCTGCTTACTTACTCTGAAATGTCCTTTTGCTTAAGCCATAGATGGCTGAAGGCTGAACAAAATTTGGGACACAGCATGTTTCTATTAATGGGCTTTGTTGTTCTTTCTATAATCATTTTGTATTTGCTATTAATAAAGACTGACTGGGAACGACTCAAGAGTCACTCGGCACAAAGAAAGCAAAACAAACAAAATAAAACAAGCAAACAAAACCAATCTAACAAAAAACCATTCAGCCAAGAATCCCAAGACTTACACAAATAAAACTGACATTGACAACTGATAAATGCAGGTTTAAGAGGAGGAATTCAAGTAGTCCAGTTAGGGTACAAGCTTGAGATGTCTGCCAGATATTCATAAGTGCACCTTACAGTATGCTGAGTCCGTGGTTGAAGGGAGAAGTCCAGGCTAGAGACAGAAACTTTTAAGTCTTTGTCATGATGATCACATAAAGTCATGAATCTTCAACTATAGGATGAGTGACCAAAAAATAAAAGAGATGAAGAAAAAACTCTGCTCTCCTCAAATGTGGACTGGGGAATTAAAAAGTCCATGAGCTAGGAGTTGGAGATATGAATTTAGACCCAGACAATGAGATAACTGTGAGGGTTGAGCTCAAATTCTTGACTGAATTGAGACTGAGGTAACCACATACAATAAAAAACCACATAAAATAAACTGAGTCCTACGTACAATAAGGATGGAAAGAGAAGAGCTAAACGCAGAAAGGAAAGACGGTTCATGAACTCTACTGCACAAGAGACAACCGTTTGGAGTCTAACATATCTCTGTCCATTCTGGTGGCCTCTGCCTACTCTCTGGTGCCATACAATTATTATCTTAACTATCATGTGTATAGAGTCAAAAGTGTATCTTGAAGCTGACTTGAGTAGGTTTCTGATCATCAAATAATTCCTGATAAAGAGCTAAGGTGAAGCAACACTGTATGTATGATATTAAGATGTGAAATCAGCTGTGCTGTGTAAAAGTTGCCAGTCTTACAAGGTAATTGGGTACAGTTCAATGGTATAGAACTTGTCTAACATGTTGAAGGCCTTGTGTTAAACTGCCAAGACTACAACATTAAATTAAAAGGGAATCTTGTAAGGTGAATTGCATCATTTGGTCCCAGGTCTCATTTCTTCCTGTGTCTATGCCCTTTGCCTTGTAACTTTTCAGTGCCAAACTACCGTGGGTTGAGTGGCCTTGTCTGCCCTTGACTGTGTGTTCTGTCCAAAGGGACATGCTTTGGATCAGTTGAATATGTCACTTGGTCAAGCAGTCAGTCAACCCCAAGGCACATGGGCAGACTTGTGCAAGATAAGAAGAGCCAGCCGGGCGGTGGTGGCGCACGCCTTTAATCCCAGCACTTGGGGGGCAGAGGCAGGCGGATTTCTGAGTTCAAGGCCAGCCTGGTCTACAGAGTGAGTTCCAGGACAGCCAGAGCTACACAGAGAAACCCTGTCTCGAAAAAACCAAAACCAAAACCAAAAAAAAAAAAAAAGATAAGAAGAGCCTCTGCAACCCCAGACATGTAAACAATGAGCATAATGCTACACACTACTAATGTTTTGTAACTACCGTGTATCAAAGATAATAATAATGAATGGAAGTGCTTAACTTGTTTCCTCTATTCATAATTATCACCACTAGGCAAGCCCCTCTCCCCATATGGACTATTTAGGCATGTCTAACCTACAGCCAAGGCAAACTATAAAGGCAGCCCAACACAAAATTCTTAAAACATTATGTAAGATTTTGAGTTTCATTTATATTTTAGTTTGTTATTGTTTTACAACTCAACTGGGCAGTTCTCAGTCATAAACTTTATAGATGACAGTGTTATGTTACAATGTCAGAAGGCTGGGCATAATGGATAGATGATGCAGGATATGGTTGATCTATCAGTCATTGTACTAGACAAACAAAATGAAGCATAAGGCTATCGGGCATTTAGACTTGCTATCCAAGTGGCTAGAATATTCAAAAACTTTTTTTTTTCTTTCAAAAAGTCTTTTAAAGCCTCATAAGCACATCACTCATCTTCAAAGAGTGCTATAGCCCTGCTTGTCCTTCTAGGTGGCAGGACTCTCGGGCCATGTTCCATGTGCTCGTGTCAGCACAGCTTTCATAAATGCTGCTTACATTCTAGAACAAATTTGGAAGAGCATCACTATTCCTCAAGAAATGTTAAAATTGTCACTAAACTGCAACGAATGAGCTGGATCATTCATTTGATGGCAATACTATGCTGAGGAGCTTATGAAACTCAAAAGTCACCTAAGCAACAACCTCAGATTCACCTGTGACAGAGGTGGCCATCTTGTCACTTTCTTCTACCAACTGTATCTGTGTCGTACAGTGAAACAGAGTAAGTGAGCCTCCAAATGTGAGTGCCGGGCTGGTGAGCTGTTCTGTGGGTATAGGGGCTTGCCACATAGACCTGACAACCTAAGTTCAATCCTTGGGGTTCACATAAAGATAAACAGAACTGACTCCACAAAGCTGTCCCCTAACCTCCATCCATGCTGTGTGCCATGTGTACCCACACACAACATCAGGCACGGACATTCAGAATTACGGGGCAAAACCTAAAGAGTTTCATTTTTTAATTTTACTTTTACTTGACACTTCAAATTAAAGAGGACCTCAAATGTCGAGTTGAGAGAAGAGAGGACATGAACAGCGATACAGCCTTCAGCTGTTATGTTGGACCCGTGAACACAAGAAGGCCAGTAAATACCAGTTTGTGGTTTGCCAACAGCTTAAAAATATTCAATTCCCATAGGACGTCCTTTCCTTGAACCTGAATATAACTGCCCTCAGATCTTTAATAGCCATTCATAAAAATCCTCATTAAGTATATATAAATGCATTCAACAGCTGGTCTTTGGAAACTCCCATAACAAGCTCAAGACCTATTCTCAAATACCAAAATATCTACATATCCATTGAAAGATGGCTGAAAAACAGATGGGCAGCCTTCCCTCATCTGGAATTCACCGCAGGGGAAATCACAGAGTCCATGAATCCTACTGATACACAAGAAAGTATGTCTTCAAAGGTACATTTAGAAGGGACCATGGGTTTATTATTGTCCTGCAGCTTCTGGAGGGGTCAACATGTAAGACAAGCAAAGCAAAACTTCTCACACATTGAGTTCTGTTTGGTGGCAGTCAGTAATCTTTTTCCCAGACAGTGTGGACACATACTTTTGTAGTTCTAAGAATATAAAAGGTGATTTGCTTGTATGTTTCTAAAAATCACTGTGATAATTTATTCATTTGTACTGTTAGAAATATAGATACACTCAAATACTCTTATAACCTTAGAATTAAACAAAAAAATTTTAAAACCAAAATTTGGATTTTGCATGAAAAACTGAAGATAAGGAAACACATCTTTCACACCATCACCAAAAAACAAAGAGGTACGTATCATTTAAATACAGAGGAAAAAAAACTCTCTACAGAGTCTTCATCGACATTTCCAGTCTCATCTGGACGCTGCCCTGCCCGCCCCTGCGGTCTCCCTTCACCCCAGCCACACACTGAGAACATCCAACGCTTCAGCTATGGCCTTTTCTGTCTCCCTTTTGCAAGCTCCCTGTGTTTGCTGATGTGACTTTATCCAACAGGATAATGCCGGTGCATGTGTAGGCCTTCACTCCCCCTGGAGCTATGCCCCATCTCTCAGTCAGACCGCCTATACTCAACACTGAACTTAGTTATCACTCAAGGAACCCCCTGCCTGGGAAAGCAGCAGGAAAGACACCTTCATATATGCTGGGATCTTCTCGTGCACAGGAGTGACAGTTAGCAGCAGAGCTCTGTGGAACAGGAAGTAAAGAGGACAAGAATAGAAGCTGAAATTGAAAAAGAGGAAAGTGTACACACCCCCTGACTGAACTAGAAAAAGAGAAAACGTGTGCACGCACCCTGAGGGACAGTACAGATACCAGCAACAGAGGGTGACCACAAGTAGAGTACTGACTTGTGCTCTGTAATTACCCCAAACAACATTGCTGGCCAATTTATTGTAAAAACTTCATCAGGATCCACTCTTCTTAGGGCTCTGATTCATCCCACCCACTGTACTGATCTTCCAGATTTCCAGTGACCCTGTACCTGCTGTAACTAATAGTCCACTTTCTAATCTCAACAAGTGACTTACTGGGGCAGCAGAGTCAAGGAACTATTCCATTATCTATTCTCTTACCCATTAAGAATTAAGATTAATAAACACACATGTACTGGTTGGTTTTGTGTCAAATTGACACAAGCTGGAGTTATCACAGAGAAAGGAGTTTCAGTTGAGAAAATGCCTCCATGAGATCCAGCGCTAAGGCATTTTCTCAATTAGTGATCAAGGGGGGGAGGGCCCCTTGTGGGTAGAACCATCTGTGGGCTGGGAGTCTTGGGCTCTATAAGAAAGCCAGCTGAGCAAGCGAGGAGAAGCAAGCAAGCCAGTAAGTTACATCCCTCCATGGCCTCTGCATCAGCTCCTGCTCCTTGATCTGCTTGAGTTCCAGTCCTGACTTCCTTTCCAGATGAACAGCAATTGGAAGTGTAAGCTCAATAAACCCTTTCCTCCCCAACTTGCTTCTTGGTCATGACGTTTGTGCAGAAATAGAAACCCTGACTAAGACAACACACAACATAAACAAAACAAACAAAAATTGGTTTGGACTAAGCTCCTGTCCTAGGCCAATCATACAGTCATTCATGCTAAAGGAGAGATAATAGACAAATTCCCAAACATGCCAATTACATCTGACTTTATAAGCAAGTCCCTCTATTTTAACTCTCACAAGTAGTAACCTGGATTAAATAATGCCAAACACTAGTTATTATTTTTCTCTTATGAATACTTTGTAAAAGCCATTGTTCTGTTATTGATCAGTGGGACTCTCTTTATAGGATGGATGATGCCCTCAGTTATTAATCAAAGATAAAAGCCTATCAGATCTAACAACTAAATTTGTTGTAATTTTGTCTTTTGACACACCTTTCAAGGGCTCTTTATCAAGTTCCATCTCCTCTGTGAAGGCTCCTGTGACCAATCCCATTCCATATAGCTAATTCATTCTCCTTTTCCTGGCTTGAATCTTGATTTATTCATGATGCCTAACACTGTCTATACTCTACTGCAATTCTTCGTTGATTAGTCGGCTTTCTTACAACAGTTTAAGTTCCAAGACAAAGGACTACCTTATTATACCTTACTATCTTTCTTCCTCCAACCTGTAGCATCTCAGGACATTCTCTATTATGTCTTACCACTCTACTATAGAATAATGATGAGTAAAAATAATGATGATAAGATGCTGACTCGTCTGTCACTCAGGGAAGAACTGGCAAGAGTACTTCACATCTTTATGTAATGCTAACTGAAGACTCTAGCAAGCATGGTTTAAGAGTTTGCCATGCACTAACTCATTTTTACACAGCAGACTAATGAAATATGTATTATTTGTATCAATACTTCATACCAACACAAATGAGTAGTAAATGAAATACCTTCCTGGGCCAAGAGTGGCAGAGGCAGGATTCAAATGTAGACATCTTAATCTACCTTGCGTTGCTGCTCAAAATGCACATCCTGCAAGAGGAGTCTGGGGAAGTGAGGAGTTCCTAAACTGGGAGGAGGGGAAGATGGAGGGGAAGATGTCACCTACTGAACACTCAAATCTCCCGACAATAGAGGAAATGGAGAGAAGAAAACCATCTCCACAGCTCCTCGTACAGAAAAGTACCTGGCACTGCTCATGGCCCGGGGCCAGGTTGGTTACTGTCTGGTCTCGAGTCATGCAGGCTTGAGAGATGGACCACCTCAGGACAGGGAATGGAGAGGGGAGACAATGGGCTTCATTTAAGGATAAGTAACTTAGGAAACAGCTCTGCTTCTTCAGTGTATTTAAAAGTTAGGCATATGTGTGTCCTGGACCAGACAATATTATTTAAGTTCCCTTCCCGCCTTGAATTATGACAATGTCTAGGCTCATTCTTACCTCAAATGGCCCACCTGTATCCTACCTTTCAGCTGTATTTATTTGGACCTGAGGTTCTAGAAGTGGATCAATGACTCAAGCCTGCTCCCAGGGGAGACAGGAATAATGGTCACTGCATTCTGGAGAAAACAAGTTTGATGTCACAACACACTGCTCACACAGAGTCGGTGTTTCTTAACTGGAAACTTGAAAAGCAGTTGTTAACTCTCTTGAATTGAACTGGACAAACTTTAAAAGATTGAAGATCACTTTCCAATGTGGCTCATAATTCTTACAAGTCGTTGACTTTTTAATTTATTTTTCTTGTGGATTTCTGGGATCCTCTCCCACCTCAACACACTTTGCTGAAGTGGATTTGAGAGAATGCTGCAACCTACTGTGCAGGGATTTGGCTACCAGAGCAATGGCAAGATACAGTCAGCCATTGTACTGTTTGGATTCATGATGGGCAACGCTGGACTTCCGGGTACACGCCTTAAGACAAAATGGAAAGACAGGAGAAAAGTGAGGAAATTACCTCCCCCTCCCTGACATTCCTGAACACTGATACCAACTTCCAAGTTAAGATACTTAGCAAAATGTAAGAATTGCTTTTCAAATGACTTTGACATTGATTGCCAAATCTCATTACATTCAACTTGATTTCTTAAAAGTTTGAATTTAAAACCTGTTTCGACATCACATTTTCATTCTATAGTACCCACTGTTCAATGGCCTACAGAATCCTACCTAGTCAAGCAGTAACCATTCAGAAGAGTCCCTAGTTAGCACTAGGGAAGATGAGTAATGCAGTCTCTCACTTTGGGAGAACTTTGTCCTGCATGCTAAGGGAACCCAAAAGGATGGAAAGAGCCTGTTTAGTTCTTGGCAGTAGGATACAAAATTCAATTTAAATGATCACAAGTGTTTCATCTCCAGAGTGCTTCAGAAATATTAATGTCATAACTTGAAGGTCATATACATCACATGAGAGGATCTTTCTGGGATAAGGACCATGGGATTCACTAAAGAAGCTGGGGACAGAACAAAGAAGACAAGAAACTTCTTCTCTAACACTTAATGGATTGGTGACTATGGACTGGTAACTCAGTATGAAGAACAGTGTTGAAACTAGAATCCATATGGTGGTGAGGGCAAAGTTTCCTCGCAGAAGTAAGGCTGGGTTCCCTCAAGTGCAAAGAGAAAGAAGTTATAATGCCATCCCTAGAAGATACTTTGGATGATTTCCGAACACCTAAGCATCCTTGAGTCTAGTACAGCTCAATAAACATTAGTTGCTACTGATTAGAAAGGAGACATATTTCCCAGATACCTACCCTCAAAAATAGGATCAAGGGCTCCAAGGAACTAGCAGTTATTGTCTCCATCTATTTGTAGGAAACAATGAATTCTGCCAGATTACACATACACATTTTGTTGTAGGTTGAATCATACAACAAAACACCATAATCAGGATGGTTTGTAAGCAAGCATGCATTTCTCACAGGCCTGCAAGCTCTGAGAAGTATACAATAAAATTGCTGGAAAACCTAGTTTACTGAGAACCTAGTTCTCCGTGTACACAAAACACCTCCTTTGCTAGGTATTAAAAAAAGACATGGGTTCACTCTCAGCCTCTATCTTACCTATCTATTTATCTTCCTTCCTTCCTTCCTTCCTTCCTTCCTTCCTTCCTTCCTTCCTTCCTTCCTTCCTTCCTTCCTTCCTTCGTCTCTCTGTATCTATCTCTGTTTCTCTGTCTCTTTCTCTCTGTGTAGGGGTAGGAGGGTGACTGTGGGTGGGTGTGGATGTGTGCATTGGACCAACAGAGGCCAGGAGAGGACCTCATATCCTCTGGAACTAGAGTTCCGGGCAGTTGTGAGCTGCCATGTGGGTGTGCAATCTAACCCAAGTTTTCTAGCCAGTGCTCCGTACTGAGCCACCACTCCAACCCCATGGGTCTCTGAAGTGGAAATTTCTTGTTTCTTTGGCGACTCACTTAGGTCATAATGATGTTTTGCTGGGGGAGAGAGGTGATAGATGTTTTGTGTAAGCAGCCACAGGTGAGAGGATGTGTGGTGTTTAGAAAGAATATAAATATGATCGCAGATGGTGAGACAAGGCTTATGCTTTGTTCTGCCTTGCACCACCTCGCTAGTGTCCACTGATGATGCTCCGGTACTGGGGTCTTATACCCCATTGCTGATCTTTGCTTGTCATGACTTTTCATAGAGAGTAACTTGCCAAAGAACCTCTCGTGATATTCTGGTGGCTTCTTGCTTCTTCCACCAATCCCAATGAGCCTCGAGGTTTACTCCGGATCCAGCTCCCGTTGCTGACTCATGTGTGGTATCTACCGAGTGGACTGCAGCTGATTTGTGGTGTCTTCCAAGGGAACTGGACTGAAGCTGCTGATTCGAGTTTGGTGGTTTGCTAGTAGACTGAACTGCTGATATTTTGATAGTGAAAATTGGAATTTCCCCAAAGAACTATTTCTAAACAGGTTCACTTCCCCTGTGTCCTAATAACCTTTCTTTTCCTCTGGTGGGTAGTGAGCTAGAAGGGACATTAAAGCATTAAGAATCCTTATTGAAGTAGGTTTTGAAAAATCTAAGCCAACAGGTCTCTTTTTATAATGAGGATCATTATGATATAAAAATGAAATGTCCCCATAGGCTCATGTGCTTGAATTCGTGGTCCTCAAAGTATAGCTCTGTTTTAGAAGGTTGTAGAAGCTCCGCCAATCTTGCCAATGAAAAGAAGTGGTTTCCTGGGCCTATGTCTTAGTACGGATATCTGCTTCTGATTCCTGCCTACACATTTTGCTTCCTATTCACCAAGGTGTGACCCACAGTAGTGGCTAGCCCCTCCCACCACACTCCTTCCACCATGCTGGGCCTGGCCTACAAGGACATACTCTATTCCCTGACACCAATGATCATAAGAAACTCTTCCTCCATTAAGTTGTAATACGATTTTAGCTATAATTCCATATTTGAAAAGGGTACTTTTAGAGAGTAGCATGTCACATGAATATCAAGGAGACTAATGGTACAAAGGATCCAATGCCAGTGAACAACCAAACAGGTATTCTGCCACAGCAAGACAACCGAGTACCAACCTCACCCATACCCCAGCACAACCCTCATGACCTAATCACGTCCAAAGGCATCATGCCCTGACACCACGGCTATGAGGTTCCATAGAAGGAATTGTTTCATAGAAAACTATACACATTATATTTAAGTGTGACATTATAGGGTCACTACAGATACGGTTAGTTATGAGTAGGTCAAACCAACACAGAGTACACCCTACTTTATATGGTCGCTTTAAAATAACTATAATTGGGACTAGAAAGACAGATCTGTGCTTATGAACTTGTACTGCTCTTATAGTGGAGCAGAGTTCGTTTCCCAGCACAGGGCAGCTCACAACTTCCTATGACTCCAGTAGGGAATCCAGCACTCCCATGGGCATCCTCACATGCCCACATATGCACAATTAAAAATAAAAATAAATCTTTTTAAATATTTACAGGGCCGTTGAGATGGCTCAGTGGGTAAAGGCACTTGGCACCAAGCCCAACAACTAAATTCAATCCCTGACTCTGGCAGTGCAAGGGGAGAACTAGAAAAAGGACTCCAGCAAGGTATTCTCTGACTTACACATATACACACAAAAATCAAAAAAACAAGCTTAATGATGTTTTTAAAGTTATAATTCTATATTGTAAAGCGCTTACTTACTGTCACATGAATATTAAGGTAGATGTCGATAACAGTAGCCAAAGCAATGAATAATAAAACAGCCATCAAACTACCACAGGCCAGCCCACAGCAGGATCTGATGTCTCCCTCACTGCCCTCAAGTAAAAACTTTCCTACAAAGACTTTAATTTAGGTGAGGCAATAAATTTCTGTCTTTCAAACCACTTACATCAGCAGAAGCAAATGAATCTAAATCTAAACAATATTCTTTTTATTTAATAAACAGACATGAACACATACAACCCCATTCTAAGTGTCTGTGTACTAGTTTATTGACCCGCAGGAGCCTAAACCGTCCTGAGCAATGCATGATGACAAAGGGCCGGTGAGGGAAGAAGGAGCACTGAAAATGAGTGGGGCATGGGTGTGACTCCGAGACCAAGAACACGTGCTTTAAAGTTCACTAGGAGATCAGATTTTCATCACCTCAACTTTACACAGCTTTAGAAAATCAAATTCATTGAAGGATTCTGATCCCCTGAACAGAAGAAAAACAACTGGATACAGCTGGAGTCCGTGTAGTCTGACTGAGGTGGAGTCACCATTTGGTTCCCTGATACTCTCCTCCTTTCTACAATGCTAGTGTGCTCATGACCTGGCTTTTATGTTTGTGGTTCATGGGGCCTTGCACATCCTTTTTCTCTAAGCTCATACGGGCAATTCCCTAAGGTAAACAGCAAGCCTACATGATAGCTCTGTAGAAGACTTCCCTCATTAGCCAAGTTAGTGCTGACCTAGCACATTCTCTCCAGCCTCGCTGTATCCTATCTCCATGCTCCACACTCAAGGCATTTATCAGTGTTGGGTGTGATCTTACAAGCGACTGTTTACTTGCATGGTGTCTTATCCCACCTGCCTAGAGAGCAAGCCCTAGAAGGACAGAGACAACTTAACATCGCATCTCCCATGCTCAGCATACTGTATTGTGGGCACTTCATATT
Source organism: Uromys caudimaculatus (assembly GCA_028551405.1). NCBI lineage: Eukaryota > Metazoa > Chordata > Mammalia > Rodentia > Muridae > Uromys > Uromys caudimaculatus. Next base: position 36,744,082 of record CM052700.1, read on the forward strand.
TTTTGAAAAGGGGTACCACCTCCAAAGGTGAGCTATTCTCAGCTAAGTGCAAAGTCCTACTGTCTATTAGAGGAAGAACAACGAATACTGTCACTGTAAGATTCTGGAAAATCTCAACATACAGGGTTGGCAAATGTAAAACTTGAGCTATTGGTAACGCACATTTAAATGATCTCTACTGTAAACAATTTGCTCTGTGTAAAGTAAACATGTCAGATATCTTTTCCTAAGTAATCTCAGTTTAAACAATTAGGCCAACTGCTTCGCCCACTCAGTGTCTCCTCCTTCCCCCACTCCCACATACTATCAGTAAAACGAAAACTAAAAATCTATGGTTACTACAACCAAGATTTTAAGACAAACGGGGATTATCATCATTCAAAATGCAAGCCTACTTAATGCAACTTAACTTTACAGACTCATAATTTTTCTTACAAAAGACAAAACAGAATAGTTTTTCTAGGGATCTTGTGATGTGTATTTAAGTTTCAGTCTTTTATAGAGTTCAGACAACAGGCGTTAAAGACAAAGTTGAATAAATGCCAAAGACGCTAGAGCTCTTCAGTTCAACTTGTCTAAATTATTTCTCTAAGAAAAATGGCCATTTTAAAAGTCAGGAGCACTGAATTTTGAATGTGACCTTTACAACAAAACAAACAGTTATCTGCTCATATTTTAAAATATTTATCAGCAGGTCTATTGCTCGTGTTCTTTTAACCCATATTCAATTCGTTTAAAGCCTTTAAGTTATTCAGGCTAGATCATAAATATTATAATCTGATGCTATGACAGAAAGGGGTGGTTGGAAAAGGGATGGAAGGGGAGGAGGACAAGGGGAAGGAAGGAAGGGATAGGGGGGCAGTGGCAGCGATTAGAGCTGCTATTGCTACTAGGCAAATTTAA
>CM052700.1:36745084-36825605 GCA_028551405.1 Uromys caudimaculatus
TGGCCATTTTAAAAGTCAGGAGCACTGAATTTTGAATGTGACCTTTACAACAAAACAAACAGTTATCTGCTCATATTTTAAAATATTTATCAGTAGGTCTATTGCTCGTGTTCTTTTAACCCATATTCAATTCATTTAAAGCCTTTAAGTTATTCAGGCTAGATCATAAATATTATAATCTGATGCTATGACAGAAAGGGGTGGTTGGAAAAGGGATGGAAGGGGAGGAGGGCAAGGGGAAGGAAGGAAGGGATAGGGGGGCGGTGGCAGCGATTAGAGCTGCTATTGCTACTAGGCAAATTTAAGATTTTCCAAAATCCACTTCAGATTCAGAAGTCAGAGATAAAAGTAGGTAATAAAGATTATTTCCCTCTTCTGTTATAGTCAGGGTATCACACTAGGCTTCCCAAAATCAACACATTTAAACCCATGAACATATTATAATAGCTTGTGGTTCACAAAAGTAATAAATTCTGGTGAATTATTCACCTGCAAATATCAAGATTAAAAAGTAAAAAACCAGCTGGGCAGTGGTGGCGCACGCCTTTAATCCCAGCACTTGGGAGGCAGAGACAGGCAGATTTCTGAGTTCGAGGCCAGCCTGGTCTACAGAGTGAGTTCCAGGACAGCCAGGGCTACACAGAGAAACCCTGTCTCGGGGAAAAAAAAAAAAAAACCCAAAAAAGTAAAAAACCCTGCCCAGATTTCTTAAGCCACCATTATCATTACCGGTTGCTAAAACTGGTTGAAAAATTTTAAGAGAACTTAGGAGGTTTGACACAGTCCTTTGCTAAGACAGAATTCCACTGGCATTATTATCATTATAGGAAAAACCAATACCCAGCCAGGCAGAGAATCTCCATTCTTTCGAGACTCCTTAACCAAAACCAACACTCCAGGAGAATAATCATCAAATCCTGGCCAACCAGGTCAGGTGCAGAAAATGTACTGGGAGACATCTGGAACAAGTGCACTTCATCCTGTGGACATTTCCAGGCGCATACAACTACAATATCAACAGTCAGACCAAGATAGGAAATCTGGAGCGATCACCAGCCGCTTGGCTGTATCACCACACTCCACCATCACCTCTGCTCTGCAGAGCCTATGGGATAGTTTACACTGGCAAAGGAAATTTACTGTTTGACCAACCTGTGTGGTAAAGCTTCTCTGTGCACCCAGAGTCTTGAGGGCTTTAAGAGAACTAACAGTTTCTGCTGCTCTCTCAGACAGAAAACCCAAACCCAGCTATAACTTCACAGGAAATCTAACATGGTGACAGTCTTCTATGAGCCCTTGTAATGCACAGGGTGTTACCTGTGGTACTGCAACCCTCAGCCGCTCAACTTCCAAGTACTCAGTGGGCCCCTTCACCTCTCCACATCCTTCTATGCTGGATTGTCTCAATTCTGTGTTTTTCTTTTTCACAGTCAAGGCTAACTCACTGCTTTCTAACCACAAGCTGGTTGTTAGTTTATATAACTAACATCATGCAAGTATTATTTAGTGCATATCAATGTAGTGTGGCTGCATTTCTATTTTTCAGTAACAACATTTCCTTTATTGTTTATATTAAGTTTGTGGACATAAATTCATTGGACAAAATGGTGGGTTTGTTAGGGTATTTCCCTGTGCCTGCACCATGCCTGCTTTTCGGATTCTGTCATCAATACCCTCCTGCATCCCTCCCCCATCCCACATGGTTTCCTCTTTTACTTTCTGGGGTTTTTTTTTCTTTTTTTGATTATTTAAATTAGATTCCATATATACAAAAAAAAAATGTGGCGAGTATTGTTCTTTCTGGCTGCTTTCCCTTAATACATATAAAAGAATATAATGTGAGTACATTTCTTCCTTAAATTATAAGGTTTTAATCAGTTACTAATTACACATATTTTAATATAAAATAAATTCAGTAATTCATTCCTTTAGCTCAGTCTTGATCCCGTCCTGAGTTTCCTGCTGCTTTTTGTTTTCCTTGCCCCACCTGCCTTAGTGTGTCCTCAACATTGTTGAAAGTCGTCATTCGATCGCCTGCCCTCTTAGAATTACTTTACTGTACTTACGCCATCTTTATATTTACATAACTCTGCCTGCCAAATGAAAGAACAATCTCATTCATACCATCTACTCTGAAGCATCTTTTTTCCCAGTTTTCAAGCTAAATTCAAAAGTTGGCCAATTTGAGGATAGTCCAATACTGCTCAGAACTTATTCAGGAGTGCAGAACATTCTTGTAAGAAAGAAAACAGAGAACGGAATTAGACATGGGTTTATATGGTTACAATAAAGTGCACTGATAAGTTTAGATGAGCTTATGCCATGAACATGTGACTGTTGCTGAATTTACACCCAAGCCAAAATCACCACTTGAAAACCCAAATTCGGAGCCACATTTAGAAGTGACGGTCCCACCTTTCCTGGGCTGTGAGTCCCAATCCTGTTCTGCTCCTCTGGTAGCGGAAAAAAGGATACCACAAGTAAAACTAATGTAAAGCAAAAAGCAAATTCAACCAGGATGACTTCAGTTTTCAAACTACACACACACTGCTCTTTAAGCTGGAAACACTCACTATTCGCAGGTTTCATCAAACTATCTGCTAACAGAGTTTATCCAAATAAGTAGGAACTGAACACAGTCAAAAAGAAACTGATGGGTGATTTAAGAGTTGAGGCTCTGGGTTCGAGTCCCCAACTGCCACTCACTGAATGAGTAAACTGGAATCAAAAAATTTTACTAAATTGTTGATGGTTTCTATCTGACAAGAGGCTGGAAGCACTAAGCAAGGAGTACACTGACTATTTTCAACAGATGCCATCTTGTGTTGAATGCTTGGTTATTTTTATATTAAAAAATACGTTTATTTGATGTTTCTAAGTATTTACCCAAAGGTGCTGAAAACATGTCCACACAAAACCTGCTCATGGGTGTTTATAGCAGATTTATTTATAACTGGCAAAACTTGAATGCAGCCTGTATGTCTTCAGAGAGTAATAGAGATTTGGATAGAGATTTAGGTCTATCCAAATGTTACTCAGTGCTAAAAAGGAAATGACCTATCGAGACACGAATAGAGACAGAGGAAATTTAAAAGTAAATTAGTAGCTGAAAAAAGTTAATGTAGAAGAAGCATAGCTATTCTAACTATATGACTTCCTGGTGGGAAAAAAATGACAGAGAAGCAGTTCAAAGACTGATGGTTCCAAGAGTCAGGGAGGTGGGAGGCTAGATAGCTAGGGCAGAGGGGTTGTCGACAGTTCAACTGGTCTGTAAGACCTGCAATAGTGGACACACACCATTACAAATGTGCCCAACACCACTCACTATACATCATGTCAAGGGTGAAACACTCACACTATGAGCTGTGAGCAACAATGATGTCACTCCTCTAACCTAATGATTCTGCCGCTCTGGCTGGTGGTGTCAGCACAAAGAGAAACTGTGCGCGCATGAGACAGGCGTTGATGAGAAATCGCTGTAAATTCCTCTCAGCTCTTTTTCTAAGAACTCGAATTGATGTAAAGAACAGATCTCATCTTTGAAACTGTCTTAGGAAAACAAAGCATTGATAATTCTATGGCTGTGCTGCTCATCAGGCTTATAAACACTTGGACGTGTGAATAAAGAGCCTACAAAAAGGTTGTGACTGCTGAAAGGCAGCACAATGCTCAGAGCGCAATGAAGACACTGAAATCAGCCTGGCTTGAAATCCTAACAACAGCATGCTTATGGGACATTCAATAATGAGTTAACTTCCTCCCTGACTCAACTTATTTGCCTGTAAGACCAATAAAGACCATGACGCAATTGCAACTGCAAAAGAAAACAGGTGAGTGCAGCCGTTAGAAAAGCACAGCACACAAAGAGTGGTATGAATTTTTGCTCAGTAACTTAGTAGTAGTATTGCTCATAACATTAATAAATGAATGACTTAAATGTATAAATACCACTGAATGTAGATAATTCTGCTCTGTCATAGCTATACTACAGAATGAATGATCTACAACACTTACAAAGAACTAGGTAGTAAATGTGTAGGTAAAGACGCCAACTCCAAAAGAGAGGGGGAAAGCCACAGACGTACTGTCAAGTAAAGACCCAGGTGCAAAAGAGTCATTACTGGACAAGAAAACTTCTAAAACTGTGCTCTTTTATAGATTCCTATCAGCCTTCAAATGTGCAGGAGATCTTTGGGAAAGATGTCCAGCAAACTGTGCAGTTGACCATCAGGTGTCTCTCCAAGGCCATTGTCCTGTCTCTTTACTAACCAGCTGTGTGTCTGGACCCACAGCTAACTTGGACCCACTTACAGCAGCTCACACATCTTAGGAATACTAGGATTCAGCAATTCCTGTAACTGCTACCATTCTCTCAAACAGAATCAATGCATTCTATAACTAAAATCACTAAACCCCTTGATGCTCCCTTCCATCAGGGATTTATGAGACTCTACGCCACAGAGCACTGTTTCCGAAGCCCAGCCCAAGCCAGATGGTGGGTATACTCTGCGTGGGTACAGCTCCATCCCGATCATACTATCAGTAAGAGACTCTTCCTTCCCTCCCTCCCAACTCCCACAATACTGCTATGTGCTATTACAGAGGAGAGCTGCTTACCAGTTGATGCATGAGCAACAGTTCCTTGTTTTATTGACATTTTTGCTCCCTCCCTGGATTGCCATCAGAAACATATTTATCCTATCATTCATAAACACAGGCAACCCAAATCAACAACCCACAAACAGGAGCACAAGAAATGACTGTTTAAGTCAGCATCACGTTCTCATCACCTTCTCACAGACACTACCTGCTCTTCCCCTGCCCGTCCTCCAACCTACCACTGATTTCATCATTGTAGATCAGCCCCTACCAAACACTGCCGGCATTCAGCTGACACAAGAATTATTGATCCAAACCTCAACAAATTTATCAATCGAGTTAATGCTTATGACACCAGGCTCATCTTCCTAAAGAGATGTAGTGACCAGACCTGTAAGTGGGCAAAGTTGGTTTTCTCTAATCTTAAGAGCACCTGGAATGTGGCAAACATGGTGCCCATTTATTTCTGCATGAAGAACGTTACAGAGCTGGGGACAAAGAAGTGAGGACAGCAGGTATTACACATACTGGCCTGGACTTCCGGTCCTCAGCAGCCACACAATTGCCAGGTGGGCATAACAACCCACCTGAAATCCAGAGATCAGAAGAAGAAAAGTGATTCCCCAGGGCCAGTTGGTTAACTAGATTAGCTATATTTTCAAACTATAAGTTCATCTAAGAGACCCTGTCTCCATGAATAATTAGTGATTGAGGAAGATTCCCGGCAGCAGTCTCAGGCTTCCACATGCAGGAGTGCACACATACTTGAAGACTCCGGAGTACATACATACATGCAAACACACCAACACATACCAACCAATACCCTCACAGACATTCATACAACAGGAAAAGGGGGGATGCATCCCACTTCCACAGTCACAGAGAAACCCTGGGCTCAGTGGACCTCTGTTCCTACCAAGATGGATGGAATCCATTGCTGACTACGAGGCTGGACATGTTTCATACACTTGCCAAACTTTTAAGCTAGGACACTGTCACTGTAGTAAGACTGACTGCCCTATTGGCTAAATAAAGTGATTGTATATAATTCATTCATCATAGCAACTTATCATGATAGGCCATTTTTTAATGAACAGTAGTTGTATTAAGAACAAAATCAAAATGTCTTTATCCATTAAGAGCCTCAAGATCTGACACCCATCTAACTTCAACATCACAGAGTTTACCCATAAGATACAGCACCTCTGTACTTCACCCATCTGTGACTATAGTCTTGTAATAGTCTGGGCATATAACTCAGTGGCTGAATGCTCACAGAAGGTTTAATCCCCAGTAACTAGGGCAAATGAGAGGGAGGCTAGGGAAGGAGGGAAGAAGTGAAGAAGGAAGAAGGAAAAGACTTCTGTATTGAATGGTCCTCCCTCATTCCAGCCTCCCTGGTTCCATTTATCTTTAGCTCTTACTCATCTTTCATGGCACGACTTAATCTTCTCTGTAAGTTTCTCTAATAATGACCATGTAGTCTCCAAGTAGACTTTAGACATATTCTATGGCAGTTCATACATGAATGAAAGAGTACTGGTCTTTGCTTTCATAGCACACTCATTCACCAAGCTTTTGTTGACAGCGAGTTTTCTGAAAGATGTTCTGTTTTGTAGTGGAGATGCAGAGGTCAAGAAGACAGATAAAAGTCTCTGCCCACAGTCTACCAAGGGAGGTAAGAAAGAACAAAGCATCATTCAAACAATGTCTTCCTTTAAATTACAATAAACAACTTACGCAAAACATTTTAAAAGATACAAAGAGGGCTGAGTAGATGACTCAGTGGATAAAAGTAATGGCTGCTCTTGCAGAAGGCCAGGTTTGATTCCCAGCCCTGACATGGTGGCTTATAAGCACTTATAAGTCCAGTTCCAGGTACCCTGATAGCCTCTTCTAGCTTCCATGGGCACTGCATGCATGTGCTATACATGCACATAAAAGAATTTTTAAAACATTTTCCAAAAAAGATACATGGGATTACTTCTACTATGTTAGGACACAATGGCAAATCTATTTCAACACAGTACCTCTAAAATCTACTCAATAAAAGTTAAGTTGGATCTACCCAATTGTCTTTTCTATTAAAAGTTGTTTGAGAGTAAAATCCACTCGTCAGAGAGCAAAGAGGAAGTAAAAAATTTAAGTAAAGTACCGGCTCTGTAACTTACGAATAACACAACCATGACCTGACCTTTCCAGTTTTCAGGGTTCACATGGAAATAAGAGAATAAACATTTACAAACTGTCAAAATCACTATAGGTGGCGTATTATCTTTGTGTCTACCACACTACAAAGAGCAGTCTGTAGATATTGCAAATGTTAGGGATATTTTGCTAAAGGAATGTCAAGTCATTAACCAAAGCCAAAGCTAGATTTGATATGACCTCAGGCCAACCTGGAGACATCTACTAAACCCTTCATAACTAAAATGCAAACTATGCTCTCTACATAAGAAGCATGGGCATTTCTTGGCAAAACTGAGCAACAAGATGCATTCTGGTTTAAAAAAGAAAAAAAGTCCTATATATAAAAGCTATCATGATCATGAGGCTGTGTTCATAAGAAAACCTTTCTGAGTTCATGATTGCTCAACTCTCAATGTCAGTCCCCCAAATGAGAGGCGAGTAAAAGAATCCATCCCATAAATACACCAATGCTGGCGCGATCCTACCACCCTCTGTTCCCATTATTTTCCTTTCAAGACACCAGATGGTCTTTTTTTTGTGTTTTTGATACATGTAGAACAAAATCAGAAAGAGACCAGCTAAACACATGCAGCACATAAAGTCCTTCCCTGTGGCCTTGGCCTTGGCCTCCAGACATCCACTGTGAGATGCCCCAGCTGGAATCTCCCCATGCTGTGGTCTATCCCTGTGCACAGGCCAGTCAGCACTTCCACCAAAGCCTGCTATGTGCAGAAGAAAGCAGAGCCAGAGACCATGTGAACACAAAATCTTTCTCTTCTTCAGCCACTTTGGGTCTTTGTGGAGTCATCTTACTCTTGAGCCAAAGAGGGTTTCCTGTTAACTCCTTCCAAACATGTAACTCGTAGCATGGGCAAAGTTAATTGATCTCATCACATTCTCAAGTGTTTCTGATTTTGTTTTTGTTGTTTTCGTGTAATGCTTTAGGGACATATATTATGTGTCAATGCACAAAGATAACATGAGTTTGCAATTATGTACCAGGGACTACATAATTTACACAAAGCCCCCAATAACATAGTTACTACAATGGTAGCAGGTAAATGTCAGTATGTCTACAAGTAGGGTAGTTAACACTGAGGTATATGCAACAAGGAGCTAGTTTACTGCAGCCTCTGGGTGTCTTTAAGTAGCCCATATAAATATATGGTATGAAAATATAATAAAAAATAAATTGATTAAAATAAATGGCCCATGGGCTAGACATCTCCAGTATCTTTTTAGAGGGACCTGAGGTCTTGGAAAAGAATGTTAAGCACAGGTAATGAAGCCCACAAAGGCCTGCTGGTGCCCAGCTGTCAGCAGATTCTCCAGCAGGTGCCGGCTGTAACAATAAAGAGACTGAAAGCACAGGAAATGCTTCAGCCTTGATTCCAGGCGTAGGAGCAGTCCTCCAGGGAAAAGCAGAGCACTGAATGGCTGTCTCCAGGGAAGATGGTTCGTTGTCTGGGGGAAGGGAAAAAAGACTCAGCCTTGACTTTCCATCAACTAAAGTTACAGTGTGGGGAAGAAAGTGCGAGAAGCTACTGATGAAAACCCAGGATGGGGGATATAATGCTTTGATTCAATTAGACTTTTAAACCTTAACACTGGGAAGTGCAAAAACCCTATTTTGTGGAGTACTAGAAGACACATCTAAGACCCTTAAGAAAATCACCTGTTCAGAGACTCCAAAGTGAGCGGGAAGAGGGAAGGAGGTGAAAGTCAGTCCAATGCTCATAAGAACCCAAGCACTTCTGGGCTTCATTTACGATGGCACTCTTAGGGGCTTAAAAGCTCGAGGGGGTCTTTTAATTGCTTTTATTTGTTTATTATGTGGTACTAAAGAAAAATAGTTAATTTGTTTTACAGCTAGAAGAAACAAAATAATATGAAGCTCCTCTGTTTAAATAGCCATAGTGATCCTGAAAGTCACTTGTGACTTTGATTTCAATCTCCTCAGACACAACTAAATGTTTCCTAAACATCTCTGTCAATGCACTAAGCCAATATGGTATTTAATCAAGGATAGCGTTCTCATCCTATGTGTCTTGAACCCTGTGTGGGTGTGGATTGGGGGGGGGGGAACAACCCTTTCACAGGGGTCAGATTGATAACAGTAGCAAAATTACAGTTATGAAACAGCAATGAAAGTAATTTTATGGTTGGAACTGGGGATCAGCACAACATGAGGGAGTGTATTAAAGGGGCACAGCATCAGGAAGGTTGAGAACCACTGCTCTGGGAGCTAGAGAAATGGATCTGTCTGTAGAGTATCTGCAGGACAAAAGGACCTGAGTTCAGGTCCCGAGCACTCTTGTAAGAAGCCAGTGTGGCAGCATGTATCTGTAAGCTCAGCTCTGAGGGCTCAGAGACAGGGGGATCCCTTAAGCTCACTGCCTAGCTAGCCAAATCCATGAGCTCCAGGTTCAGTGAGAGACTTGTCTCCAAAATCAAAGATGGAGTGCAACAGTGTGTGTGTGTGTGTGTGTGTGTGTGTGTGTGTGTGTGTGTGTGTGTGTACACAATAATTAAACTAATTATGAAATTGATATTTGGAATAAATTTATAAAATATTTACACACTAAAATTCTAGCAGCCAACAGTTTCTAGGAAGGAAGGAAGGAAGGAAGGAAGGAAGGAAGGAAGGAAGGAAGGAAGGAAGGAAGGAAGGAAGGAAGGAAGGAAGGAAGGAAGGTAGTTTAAATCAGCCAGACACGATGGCATACACATTTGATCCCAATAGTCAAGAGGCAGAGGCAGGCAGATCTCTGAGTCTGAGGCCAGCCTGATATTCATACAGAGTTTGAGCCCTACTAGGGCTACACAGTGAGAGCTAGTCTCAACAAACAAACAAACAACAACAACAACAAAACAGCAACAACTAAAACCTCTCAGGAGCACAAAGATTTTTTATATGCTGACTTTCCAGCCCAGACTGCTCAGCAGCAGTGTTATTTGCACTGTAAGAAAAGCCAGGCCCCTCTCCTGAAAGTGACTGCTAAGTAACAGGAGGGCAGACATGAGCTTCTGCATTGATAAGTCCTTTTATTGCTGAGAAAGAAACAACCCAAATGTTCCAAGGGGTGGTAAGAATTGGACCAGCTGCACGCCATTGTCAAGTGCAAATTCTGTAGCTGGGAACTGTTGCTCTGGTTTAGAGAGATAATGTGAGGCTCTAAACTCTAACCAAATCTGAAAGTCCACTTAGCCATAGCCCTAAAATGAGATCCACAATCAGGTGAGACTTTCCCCTCCATGAAACGCCTTTCACGTCACCTTGAGAGGACATGGAATATAGTCACTGGCACTAGCCCAATAAACAGGACAAAGAATTCATTCATCTCTACCTGTCCATTTCATGAATAGGTAAACGGCTGCAGGAAAAGGTGCTGAACTTTATTTTCTGCATGATGGAAATTAAACATCTGGTAGGCCTGATGGATTAAGTTAAACGCCATCAAAGGCTGAGAGATTCGGGGCTGATTATTTACTAGAGAGGTAAGAACATCCTACATACGTACAACTAGATGCTCATCAAGTTCTTGGATGACATTGCAAAAAGTATCTCTGGAAAAGTTCGTCCAAACATGTAACTAATCCAAACCGGGTGTTTGCCTGACCCAAAGGTGAAAAATCGAAGATGAACACGGACTGAGACATAGTTCTCAATTAATTAGACAAACTCAATTGCACTGGTTTTAATTCAACTTCAATTTAATCTTGGCAGTGTCTTTCCACTTACAGTCAGATTAAAGTCTTATTAGCTTTATCCACTACTGAAAACAAACCTGAGCTGAGCCAAGGAGAGACTCCATTCAGAAGCAGTTTTTAATGATAATTTCTAAAAACCTCTCTGCCTATGCCTATTCAGTCACCCTTCAAGGTTCTGACCTATGCTGGGAATAGAGATACAGTCTGACTTTTGAATTCAAATGAGAAATAACTGAGTGGGTTTGGCTGAAGGTCAAAGACTCATACTGAAGTACTTTGCTTCATAGGTGGATTCTTGAAAAACAATCTAAAATAGCATAGTGACAGAAAACAATATAAATAGTACCCTTGCACCCAAATAGCTGGGCTGTGGAAGTGGCTCCATGATCTAGTGCTTGCCTACCATATAAAAAGCCATGGGTTCAACGCCTAGCACTGAAAAGAAAAAGAAGTCAAGAAAAGTGCTGGTCACACATACAAACACTCATGCAGACACATACATAAACACAGACAATTTTTTTTAAAAAATCTTCTAATAAGGCAGGAGGACTGGAGAGATGGCTCAGCAATTAAGAATGCTTGCTACACAATCACGAGGACCAGAGTTCAGATCTGAGTACAAGCTTCCTGCAAATATCTCTAACTCCATCTTGCATGATCCAAGGAATGGTCTCTTTTGGCTGACACATGCTCATGGGTATGTGTTGTGGATACCCCTGGGGCTTTTTGTATTCTAATTCTGTCCTCATGGGAGGGGCTTCAGAGAAGGAGCGAGTTACACCGGTGACTTCTTGTGAACCAATCCCCTGATGAATAAAAGAGCCAATCACTGGGCGTACAACCAGGTCGGAGGAAAAGAAGAGAGAAGCAGGAGAGAGGGAGAGCCTTTTGGAATGGGGAGATCAATAGGTAAGATATAGCTAGTAGAGTCTCCTGGTATGGCGGATCCGCAAGGATTAGCCACCAGAGGAATCAGACTTTGATAAGGTTTACAAGATTAGGTTTTAGTTGATGTGCCCAGAGATTGAGTTACCATTGTTTCTGAACTAAGTTTGTGTGGCATTTTCCTTCACTTGGCGGCTCGTCTGGGTTTCAGGGAGAAAGGTACAGCAGCAAAGTGTGAGTTTGCCTGATGTGCACCACAAAGGCCATGGGGGTGTTGAAGAATGGGGCTAGAGTAGAAGCAAGCCACCAGTGGGAACCTAGCGAGCTGGGTGGAGAGATCGTGGAGTCAGAGCTCCACGAGATGAAAGTAGGTCGGCCATTGCCAGTGCATGGCTGGTCAGCCCGCCGGGGATGAGAGAACCAGGGCGTAGTGCGGGAACATGTGTGATACTGTCCTTCTTTTTTAATAATTCCTGCAACAGGTGTACATACCCCCTCCTGTGCACACACTCATGCAGGAATTTTAATAAATGAATTAATTAAAAACAAGAATTTAATTTTTCAAAATAAATGGGCTTGTACCTTTTCTTAGGCCCTGTCTATCACAATACTGCATCAACTCTGGGGAGATTAAAGCTAATGCCTGTGGCGGGTGAATGAATTATATTGCTAGTTAAAGTACATGGGAAAGGGAGATGGGAATGAACAATTACTGTGTGCCTACAAGATACACAAAAGACCATCTCTGCCGGGAATGGTATTTCACAGTGTACGTGAACTTCAACAACACTCGATTAAAGTAAATGGTGACTAGAATTTGATTCTTACTATAAAACCTTTGATATCATACTGTGCTGTTTTGCCTCCCTACATGCAAAAGTCCTTCGAAGCCAGAAATTGACATACAACCAAGAAAGCCAAATCCATGTCATTTAGAGGGGAATCAAAAGAGGGCTTCTGAGAGCATTAACCAGTCTTTTCATTGCTTATGTTAGAGCTTCCCATTGTGGGTAAGTATAGAAAAATGTTTTAACTTCTTGGCTAAGTAAGTGACTTTAATAAATGCATACATATGTTGGTGACTCATATACATAAATATGAAGGAAAGAAACAGGCTACTCTAATTTAAAGATTGTGTGATTTTTTTTCTAAGACAGGATTTCTCTGTGTAGCCTTGGCTCTTCTGGAACTCACAGTGGAGCAGGCTGGCCTTGAACTCAGAGATCTGCCTGCCTCAACCTCTGCCCCTGCCTTCTGTGAGCTGTAAAGGTGTGTGCCAACACCGTCCAGCTGATTGTGTGATTCTTAAAAATGAGAAGCAAGAACAAAATGTCAGGCCTAATGTTTCCTAATCCAGAGATTAAAATTTACCAGGAGAGAAGAATGACTACAAATACTATCACAATGTAAATTAATACTGGCCCAGCCCTAGCAGGGCATAGAATTGCAGGAAGTTGTGTTGTATTCTATTATCAAGTCTAATACACTATCACAACATGGATGAAGAACCAAGGGTCCAGACAGGACAATGGCATTGCAGGAGGTAGTCACAGACAAAGCAAAGTATGGACTCAAGTTGTCCAGCTCCTGAGGTGAAACTGTTCCAGAACCCCGGAAGTCAGCCCTCTGGTTTCCTTGTCCTATCTGACATGCTCACACTTCCTCACATAGCACTTCCATCAGGGTGGTCATGCGAAACTTACATTAGAATATAGCACACAGCAATTCTAAGATAGCAGAGGGGCATACTCCTCTCCTGGCCTGGTTTATTTTGTTGAGTTTTAAACACCGTCCATACATGCACCATTAAATTAATTTTCCTTTCTTTAGAATAACTCAACAGTCTTTTAGCATAATGTATGGTGTTTAAAACAAGATGACGACGACAACAGCAAAGCACAATGATGCTGGAACGCTCCTGGTGCTAAAGGCATGGTGTACACTTGCCACTGAGGGGCAGGTCAGCGGAACATGGGGCAAATACGAAGAGCTTTGAAGCAAGAAAATTTGGAAAAGAAGAAAGATTCAGAAATGGCCTGCTGGACTCAAGATTTTGCTATATATTTTAGCTGAATCACGATTCACAAACTGTTGTTCACCATCATCCCACACCTAGAAAGTGGGTAAATTCCACCCACTTTATCAAGCTGAGTTGAGGAAAAATGGAAGTCAGATAAGTGGAAGGTTCCAGTACACGAATGCTCTAATGCGTCAGCAACTGCATCATCTAACAGGACCTAGAGAACACACTCCTGCTAGCTACCTCAGCCCTTCAGAGAGTTCTTTCCTTCTTCCAATTGAGGAAGAACAAAACAAGAAGCGAGGGAGATTAGCCTCATGATCATCTTGGTAATTGCTAAGTGGGGACTATACATTTTTAAACGTGCTGGACACTGCTCTAATGCTCTTGAACCATGAGTCCCAAATCAAATGCATTCTTTCAAAGCTTTGCTATCCTGCTTTGTTGCAGCAATAGAAAAGTGACAAGACAACACCGTTGGGGAAGCACACAGTTGCCTGCATTCATTTATGATCCCTTTTCACAGACAGCTTCCACTAGATAGAGAACTGCTTGTTCCTAACAGATGCTGCTGATAGGAGCTACTGTTCTTCAACAGAAAAAAAACAAAAAACAAAAAACCACTAAATCCTAATGTACAGAAACTCAGGTGGGCTCCTCAGTGTGCAATCTATATGTAACAAGATGTACCCTGCTGTGTATGCTAAAATCTTGCAATACCTTTCTGATTCATGGCTTCTTAACCCTGACCCTATGAGAAACAGAGCGATGCCTTACTTCCCCAACACTCTTTGAAAGAGAGAGAGAAGGAAACACAGCTTTGACCTGTGGAAGTAACTGGGAGGGAGGGAGGAGGGAGGTGGTCCTTGGAATAGAGTGGAGTGAGACCAGAACTCAGGCTGCTGCTCTCACCTCTCACTCCTTGCCAGGAAAATAAACACAACCTGGAGCCGCCACAGCCATTCTGAAAGCCATGAAGTGACAAGGCTATGAAAAGAAGAACGCAGACCTGGCCAGTGAGAGGTTAAAACGAATATTGAGCCTATCATTGCAGCTAATGCTTTCTGCCTAACAGATAACAATGTAAGTCCTTAAGCCACTGTTAGATGGATTTATCTCTTCTTTGACTGTAGTGAAAAGCACCCCCAACTGATAAAAGAAACCTTCTAAAGCCAAAATCCATGGCAGGGGATATCTTATCTGCATAGCACCTTTTATAAGCCTAGGGCCTCTTTGCTTGCTTGTTTAGTTTACTTTGACCTGATAATAGTGCAAATAGTTTCCAAGTGAGCTTCCATACTAACATAGCATCCCAATCTTTGAGCCTGAAGTGACTGATTTAGGGTAGCAAACCTGACCCATGACTAACCTGAGTCCCTTTCCTATAATTTGAATATTCAAAAACAGAGCTCAGTGTCTTTCTAATGATTCTCTCCATACACTAGCGTCTTAGAGGGGCTCCTGGTAACCCTGCTTTCCTTCATACAGATAAGGAACTTGTTGTGAACAAAAGACTTGAACAAAAGGTTAGCATTTCCTTCCCTTGGAGTGTAACAGATGGGGTGCCCTGAATGAGCCTCTCAACTAAAACAAAAGGCTTGAGGAAACAGTAAAACACATTTGAAAAGCATCCAGGGAAGCTCTTAGGGGCTCAAGTCTCTCCTTAGGCAACCTTGACTTCTAAGGGATTCTAGAAACAAACCCTAGGTATCCATGGCTGTCTGGAAAACGTGAGACAAGGCTTTCAGTCCCCTCCAGGTAAATTCTGGAGAGCAACCCTGGAGTCTAGCTCCGACTCAGCGGATATCACTGCAATGGTAAATGCCAAACAAGCCTCTCCTACATAACATAACTTACTTCTTACATTCAGTGCGTCCATAGGGAGGGGAGAAACTGCTACACTCATTTAGAACCAGAGTGCGCCCTCATAGCTGTTTGTCACTAGAATTCATGCCTCATTGGAAATCTGTAGATTTTTAGATAGAAAATAAACAAAACAAAAAAATCATTAAAAACTTAAGAATTTTGCTCTCTTGCTCCTCCTGCTTCTTACCCTGTCTCTCTCCATTCCCCTACCCCCTCTCTCCATGTGTTCGTGGCTGGCCTCTACTCTCCCCCTTCCCCCCCTTCTCTCTCTCTCTGCCTGCCTTTCTCTGTCTCTGCTACCCTCTGAACTCCCCTCCCCATGTACTGAATAAACTCTATCCTATACTAAAAAAAAATAAAAATAAATTAAGAATTTGATTTCAAGAAATCTTGAGGTGGCAGCATCTCAGGCAACAGGCAAAGAAAATCATGTCTTCTGAAGGAGTATAACTTCAAGCCAGGGAGGGCTCATAGAGGAAATATTAAAAATGCACAAGCAAGTGATCAAAAATCACAACACAGTGCTTTAAAATGGCAATATAAATACCTATGATGTGTTTGTAAAAAGATAACCAGATATATAATATATGTTCTATGTGGGTGTGGGGGGAAGGGGGTGCCTCAGCAGGCCCATGCCAAGGCATCCCTTCCCCCCGAGGGACCAGACATAAGTCCTTTTTATAGTGGGTCAGGCCTACCTGGCTGTTGCCAGGCAACTGTGGGAAGGAGCATACCTGGCTGTTGCCAGGTAACTGTGGGGTGGAGTTTAGACAGAATGCTAACACCCTATATTAACTATTACAACTTTGACAGATAAACAACTTTAGGAAAATCTTTATGGAACAGAAAATAAAGTGGACCTTGAAGCATGGGGGAATGAGAACAACCAACACCTGGAGAAGACCCAAATGTAATGCTTTGTAACAAAAATATAAACAAAATTACTTTCTCTAATGATCATAGGATAGATTTAGTAAACAAGAATAGATTATGTGAAATAAAGTCCAAGTTAAATAGCAAAAATGGAAATAAAAAAGAAAAAAAAAAAGATATCCTAAGGCTCCAAAAAGTAGCAGACTAGAAAGTATTTGCATAGTTCTTAATTCTCCATGATTATTACAAAAACACCTCCAATCTGGAAATCTAACCAACACTGTACATAACAAATGGAGGGAAATGAACTTGGAGTCACAGGAGGAAGAGTGCAAAAATCACAGGAAGAGAGAAGATCTGAAAGTCAGCTAAAGAGAAAAGACAGGATGTTCTCTGCTTCTTAACTGAACAGAAACAAAAGAAACTAAATCTCAGTGGGGGGGGGAGCATTCATAATCTACAAATCTATACCAAGCAAATATCACTTAAGGATAAAAGTGAAAGACACAAAGAAATGAAGATTCTTTCAGAATTCCCCAGAACTAAGGCATCTTCTTGAGGCAGAAAAGAATTATCTAAGTGAAAACAAAGGTCAGGCCAACTTTTTAAAATGGCAATACAAGACAAAATTCTACTTACTTTGCAACAACAAACAACAACAACAAAGGCCCTACCATTAGGAACAATAAAAGCATATTGTGAGGGAGGAGGACAGGGGCTTAGACGTTTTACTGTCCTGACACAGTAGGAAAGAATGGCCGCCATCAACTTTAGGCTGAATTAAACATGCACAGTAAAGCATCTGGGGCAACCACTAAGACAAATACAGAGTATAACCCCATCCAGCAAAGTTTAAACACATGGAATAGGCAAAATAACAATTTTAAAAAATCTTCAATGAAAGGGAGCAAAAAAACCAAAAGGAACACATACAAAAAGTTAACTCAAAATATACTGATAACCTCAACAAATGTAAATGAACTAAAGATTTTAATTAGCAGGCAAAGATGGGATGGCTTCTAAATATCTGCTCAGATACAGCTAATGAGACACATTTCTAAAATATGGCAGATAATTTAAGTTAAAATTCTACCCATTAAAAAAAAAACAAAACACACACACAAAAATGATTGCTGCCATCAGCTTATTTAGCGTAAGCCAAAATAAGCTTTAGTATACCAAGCATGAACAGAAAAGAAGAGTGCCCTTCGTAATGCCAAACAGTTTACTGTGAGACTCTAACAGTTTCATCAGTCTTACTGTGCATAGCATAACCTCACTATAAGAAAAGAAGAAAAACTTTAAGGCAAGCCAGCAAAACCACTGTTGAAATCTAACTTTTACAAATTTTATTTACAGTAAAACTCACTGTCTTGCTTGGTACATAGTTTTTTTGAGCCTGAGCACAAACATAAACCCATGCCATCACTACTGCAGTTAGGATGCTGAGCAGTTCCATAGTTCCCAAAAATTAACAGTACAAACTCTTAACAAACAACTTTCAACAATGTTCAAAATCCAATGACAAAAAGAGCTAGTGAAACTCAGTCACGCTCTAATTATAAAAACAAACAAACAAACAAATAAACTTTCTATATAATTGGAAATATAAAAACGCTTCAGGGGGCTGTGAAGATAGCGCAGTCAAGATTATGACGATCTGAGTTCAATACCCAACACCCACATAAAGACAGACAAAGTGGCAGCCATACTTGTAATCCCAACCGTGGAAAGGTTTAGAAAGGCAGATACTTGAGGCTCTCCAGCCAGCCTGCCTAGCTGAATGGATGAGCCCCAGGTCCCAGTGAGAAAGTTGTTCTCAAAAAGCAAGGTGGATGGCTTCTGAGGAGCAATACCTGGGGTTAACCCTCTGACTTCCACACTTACACATAAATGTACACACACAACTAAATAACCATGGATAACAAATTATAATAGAGACATGAAAATAATTAAGAACAGAAAATCCCATATGTTAAAATGTGTAGGATACAAGTAAAGCAATATTTAAAGGACACTTACAGCTTATGATGCTTAGCAATGTAATTTGAGGGGTAAATTAAAATGTAAATTAATTATTCAACCTAAGAGAAGATTAAGAAGCTAAAAGACAGCTTAGTCTCTCAAGATCCATGCAAAAAACTGGGCCTAGCACTCTGCACCTGTAATCCTAGAACAGAGCAGCAGAAACAGGAGGATCCCAGGGACTCACTGAGAGACTCTGTCTCATACAATAAGGTAGAAAGCTATCAAGGAATACTTAATGTCTGACCTCTGCTTTTTCTCCAGTGCATGCACGGGTGCACACCCCCCCCCTCACACACACACACACACACACACACACACTAAATTCAGAAGTAGGCAAGGGAGTTAGTTCCTTATGAAGCTTCAGGAGAGAGCAAGTTTCCTCGGCCTTTCCATGGACCATTCTGTTGTTCATGGTCACAAATTTCAGACCCTTGTGATCCTCACATCTCTCACCAACTCTAGACCTTCAGCTCCCCTTGTGATCTATCAGGAACAACAGGAAACAAGAGAGAACTTCCCATCTCAAGGTCCTTATCACATCTGTGATGTTTCTTTTACCACAGAGGGAACATAGTTACAGGCTCTGGGGATTCGGTAGGGGACATCATGGAGGGAAGTTGGGGTAACAAACAAACAAGTTCCTTCAGGAATTAATGAAACAAGAACACTTAAGATGACAGTACATTTTCAAAAAAAATAAACTTATGATATTGACTTAAAAAGAAACAACCCTTTAAAGACATAAAGACTCGCAACCAGCAGTAAGTCTTCACATAAGCAGAAAAGTGGACAGCTGAGACTTCTTTGGATTTATCTGCAAAATTCCATTCACTAAAGCCACAAGAGCACAGTACAAAGGAACAAAGTAAAAGTTGGACAAAGAAGCTGAAAATGGGCTGCAGAAAGTAAGGGTATGTGGGGAGATCGTTAGCTTCCAATACTTCATGTCACTTAAAGGAGATTATCTGAGCCAATAAAGTCTCTGGGTCAGGCCCATCACCCTCAAACCAAGAGTGCTTGGTTTACCATTCCACCAGCCAGCCTGTTTCAAGTTACCTCTTGGATGCTTTGTTAAAAAGCAACTTCGTTATCCATATTAACAGAAGGGCCTGAGGATATTCACATAATGGAAACCAGGAAGTGCTTTAGAATGCATGCCTCGCTTTTCTAGTGAGCACTCTAATTGCATTTTTTAAGCTATTATTACTAAGATGGATTCAAATTATTTGGACACAATGACCTAATGGAACAAAAGCATGTTTGAGATCCAACATTCCCAAGAACAATCCACAGAACACTTCTTGTCTCTCGCTATAAATTCCTACAGGGCAGGGGCCATTCCTATCTATTCAGGTAGATGGCCTCAGGAGCAGTCAGGCACTTTTCCAATCCACTCATCTGTGGGGCTGCTTTCTGAGCCAGAGATGCACTTTCCACTGCAACAGCTGAGATACCAGTACAGAAACAAGCAAAATTGCAAGAGAGAGGAGAGGCAAACAGGTAATCCATTTTCCCTCAAGTATACTCCACCCTTCAAATTCTACTAATAATCATCTTACGGTAAAACTACAGAGCTAAACCATAAAAATTATATGAGAGAAAATGTACTAAAAGACAACCGACATAGAACGGTCACAATATAAATTCATCAAACCCTGGGGATAATCCCAGCACTCAACTGCTCCTAGTCTGGGCCTGCTGGCACAGGCCCTAATCTGGGGCAGAGGCAGGCCTGTGAATTCAAGGTCAGACTTCCATGATAGCTAGGGCTACACTGGGACAACCATTTCGAGGAAAAAGGAAAAGAAAGTCAGCAAAGAATTAGAAAACCTCATTCTGAATTACAAAACATTAAATAATGATATTTCCAATATTTCCAGTCAAGTTCAAAAAAAAAACCTACTGTAGCTCTTAACTGGCAGTTGATGACAGATAACAAATTGTAGCTACTGTATACACAGATCACTGTTTGGGGCTGGATCACTGCTCAGTGAGGGATGGACCTTGGAGCTGGAGGAGCCCAAACACAGCTCTACTTAAAACATGGAGATGCTGGCTCCATTTAATAACACATTAAGCATTCAAAGGAGCATGGGTCTAGAAACAAGTTGGAACTGCTCAAAACCCCAAGATTTCACTCAGGAAGTATCAGTCTTCCCAGCAAACACACTCCCAGACCTGAAGGAGTGACCGTGCCAGCACCAGGGCCCGGCAGCACTTTCAGACCATGCCATGTTAGTCTGTGACTTGTAGGAAACACCTGGAAATAATGCTGGATGTTGCCTGGCTCTCTCAACAAGCTGTATAAACTCATTCTTGACAGTTCTGAGAATAAAACCAATGCGGATATTCAAAAAACAAGACAAAAACAAACAAACAAAATAACCCACTCAACTTCTCCTAGCTTCCAAAAGACCAATCAAGAGGGATTATGGGTTTCCCTCCTCCTCTGCCCAGGTCAGAGGACTGCATTCCCTCGGGCTTTTATAGCCTTGGATAATATTTAATTAAATACTCCATTCTAGTTGCCTTATGTACTAGAGGATACTAATTTTAGAAAACCAGTTAACTGGTTCTCTCTGTTATGTATGTTATTATAGCGAAGGTCAAATTTTTCACTGAAACTATGGCAACAACACCCCACTACTTTTTTGCCGACAAGACTAAAACAAAATTCTCAAGATAGGCTTGACGGCTGCACCTGAACTGGATAATTCTGTTTCTTCCCTTTGCCTCAAATACCACATTAGTAGGATGGCAGAGGGGTGGAAAGAGGGCCCGGTTGCTGCAATTTGCTAGCATGAGCCCAAGTGAGCTTACATGTAAGTGTCATCACTAGTAACATTTTTAGACACATACAATTTTAGCAACATAAAACATCCAGACATTTCAGAGGCACCCAAAGAAGAACATAAATGTACCTGGAAAAATACCAGTTCAGGAAAAAAAATTACATGTCAGTAAAAGGAATAATTGCTGAGCTTATTTACTGTCTTAATTTTTACAACTACTCAGATTGGTTCTCTTCATACTGAGGACCAGCTATTGGTCTCACAAGGAGAATGAGAGAAAAGAATGGATCTTTGAAGAGCTGGGGCTTGTTCTCCTCACCGGTGGAGGCTCTCCCTATACTACCTCCAAACCAACGCTACTGAGGGGAACATAATTTTGGCCACATGTATGAGCCACGAACAACTCTGAGCAGGAGTTGTCAACTTACAGTCAATGCTACAGAAGTAATCAGTCAACAACCCTTTTAGAAGTGTGACTCCCCTGGAGCCAGACAGAGCAAGCCAAATGGTCTAAACCTCTCTAAATTTGCAGCCCCTGGCTATAGAGACAGAGAGGTGGCTTTGGAAAAAGAGCAGACTGGCTTTATGTTCCTTCTATGTATCAACAGTCTCAGCAGGCCTGCTGCTCAGACAAGAGAAACACCGCTTCCTCTTCTCTCTCTGCTAAATTTGTAATTCCATACAGAAGACAGGATTATCATCACAAGCAAATGACCTATTATGTACTGAGGCTGATCAAGACTTGTGAAAGTAAATGCCTGATGACTTCCTTCCTAAAGGCCAGGGTCTGTCTACAATGTCCTTCCTGTTGACTGCCATATTCAATAAAATCAATAAAATTCAGAAAGGTTAGAGCTGGTCTGCGTAGCCAGTAGTAGTGGCAGCACACCTGGCAGCATTCCAGCACTTGGGAGGCAGAGGCAGGTGGATCTCTGTGAATTCAAGGCCAGCCTTGTCTACAGAGCAAGGGCTACACAGAGAGCTCTGGTCTACAAAGAGAGGGCAGCTAAGGCTACACAGAAAATACTGTCGCAAAAAATTGAAACAAAATAAAAAGATTGGTCGCCTTTGGATTCATGAATAGAGACTTTAAAACGCAGATCACTGTTTTAGAAGACAGCAAGGGCTATGTTGGGTCTTTCTGAGAGATCCCCTGAAAGCTGCTAATTACATATTTGGTTACTTCTAGGTACTGAACACTTAACCCATGTCGCACACGTGAACCGTGTTTCACACGCACTGAGTCATCCTGAAACAGTACCACTATTTCTGCACTGTTGATTACTGTGAACACCAGGTAGGGAAGGGAAGGCTTTGAAAGCTCACTGGGCTTCTCCATAGCCAGCTAGCTAGTAAAAGGCCAG
The DNA here is from genome assembly GCA_028551405.1 of Uromys caudimaculatus. NCBI lineage: Eukaryota > Metazoa > Chordata > Mammalia > Rodentia > Muridae > Uromys > Uromys caudimaculatus. The sequence continues at coordinate 36,767,413 of CM052700.1, forward strand.
GCAAAGGCTGGAATCCACATCTGAGCCCACAGCTGGGACTCCTACACTCCGCTCTACTGACTCCATAGCAACGTTCTCACTCACTACAAACACATTCAACAGGACCTTAAGTTGGAAGGCTTTGGCTTTGCCATTTGCTCATCGTTTCACATACTCAGTAATTCCATCTCTCCATTCCTTTGCAACCTTCTCCACCACTAGACTGAATCCATTTGGTTTCCCAAGAACCTCTCAGCATGACCACTGAATCTGCACTCTCTCCAGCTGTTTGCTGATCCATGTCCCAACCATAGGGTTTCCACAGGAAGCCAAACAGAAAAACAGCTGGGGTCCTTTGGTGCAAAAACAGAAACTGTCATAGGAGAACATCTACCTAACCTTTGTCCCAGAGCAGAAATTCTCTGAGTCCTCAACAGATGCTCAGTCCCTTTTAAACCAAAGGAAACAACTGGATGCAGGAGTAACAAATCAGGACTTGGTTAGAAACATGCTCTTTACAACTAAAGCACTCTGCTCACTCTTAACCAAGTCCCACAGACCTGATGAGGAGAAGGTGCCTATCATTGTCTCTGTAGGCATCCTGCAGGAGCTACAAGGTCTGTTCAAAACACAAATCCCCAAGTCTCACCTCAGATCACTGTCTCTGGAACACAAAATATCTATCCAAAGCAGAGTTAGAAAGTAATCAACTAGCTCCAAGTAGCCAAGTACATCCTCAGCTCTATACTGACTCCTTAGTGACAGGTAAGATGGATGAAACAGGACCCATGCATAGGCACAAAGGTGGGAGCACTCAACAAGGGAGGGGGGTGTGGCCAGGAGTGGGATGAGAAGTGATACTAGTGCTTGTCTTGCACTGTTGATTTGAGACTTAGCCTCTTCCTGGCCCTGTGTTAACTTTCTTCTCACTGAGCAATATGCCTGCTCCATTTGGTATATAGCAAGAGGTCCCAGATGGTCCCTGAGAAGCGTAACTCTACAAATTTACCCTACAGACAGACAGTACTCCAGATGTGGATTCAAATCCAAGTCCAGCCTGGTTTCCCACCCTCTCTACAGAGAAGGTGCGCAAATGTCAAATAGGGACAATAACACTGCCCACATCACAGGGTTGCACCTATGACCCTATCAGAAGATGACCAGGTACAAGGCAGCCAAGGAATCTTGAAACTGTAAATGTCAAGGAGGCAATAAAGATTCAACATTATGGTTCCAAAAAAAAAAAAAGGAAAGAAAAGAAAAAGAAGACAAACAAACAACTAAAACAATACCCTCTGAGGATGGATCAGCTTCATGAAAATAAATGCCTGAGATAATCAATTTATAAAAAGAAAGGACTGTTTGGCTCACAGTTTTAGAGCTCATGATTGGTTGTCCCTGCAGCAGAGCAGCACTTTACAGCAAGAGTAAGAGCTTGTGGTGGGACAGTCAACTCAGCAGGAAACAAAGGAGAGAAACAACAAGGAAAAACAACAACTCTCCTGCTCCCAAAGACCTAAAGTCTTCTCACTAGGCCCCACCTCTTCAAGGGTACCACCACATACTTACTGCCCAAGCCTTTCAAATATGACTCTTTGGGGGCTAATCAAGATCCAACATGTAGCAAAAAAGGAGGCAAAAAATGAGACCAAACACAGCCCAAAGTTCCAGGGAGAAGACAAACCTTTATAGAATAGCAGACTTATGTAGTTTGGAAAGAGATCACAGCATGAGACAGCACACTGAAAGGACTAGAGGCCAGTTGACTTGAAATGTCATCAATGAAAACATAGTTGGGCTGGGAACCATGAAATGTCATACCAGGAAAAACAGTGACTTCTCTACAACTGGCTTTTACTAAGGTTCAACATTATAGGCGTGGGGCTAGACAAGCAGGGCAATTTGTGGTACTTCCACATGCCCCGTGTCTAGGTGAGAAGACAAAAGTAGAAGGCAGCTATAATAAACACTACACTGGAAGGTCAGGGTTATAGTTAGCATGTATCTCTAGTCTATAGACGAAGCTCAGATTGACCTATTTGAGAAGACACAGAAAAGGGCAAAGTAGTTGTGCTGGGGCCAAGCTGCCTGATTCTCCACTCTGGCCCTGTCGTTTGAGCTATCTGATCTTGAACCAAACACTATACCTCTTGTATGTCAGCTTCTCCATCCATAGAAGAGCACCTTCCTTTTAGAGTTGTTCTAAGATTAAATAAACAGATGTATATAAAGGAAACTGTAAGATTCAATAAACTGATTTAACTAATTTAAGACTGGACAAAGTACCCAGAACCATTAATTTGTGTTTTAAAAGGCAGGTTATTAACAAAAGAAAATGAGACAAAACTTTGTTTTGTTTTAATCCATGACCTCAAAGAACATAAGGAAGCTTTGGTTACAATCCATCCCCAATTCTGACACAGCATCATTCTCTAGTCCCAGCACGCTAGTTACCCCAGTCCGATTTTCCCACTTGTCAAATGAGGAAGGAACAAAGTTATCATAAGCTCAAGTGATTCACCGCATGTTCATCTTCATTGATGTCCTCAAGACAGAATTATAAAAACCCTTTGCCAAAAGAAAAGTCCTTAATCAACCACGACATACTGCTGTCAGAAGGATCATACAATGATATGACAATTTGACCCAGTTACTCTGGCTGGGATTTCAAAATCCATTTGTTCTTGAATGGAGGAAGCCACGTCACATCAGCGGGATTGAATTGGACGACACGGTAATCAGATTTATTTTGCTGGGAACATTTTCAGGACAAACAGCTGAAAATTATTCTCCATTAGCAAGTGAATTAACTATTAGGGTAAGTAAATAGGAAACAGACACTTGAGTTCTATTTTCCAAGGGTGACTCAAATATTCAATAATAAATGGACTCAGAGCAGGAGAGTACCTGTGTCCACTCCGTTATGAGAGAGACGTCAGACACACATCTCCTATCTTCAAGAAAGTGGGCAGAAACACGGGGAGCTACAGGAAGAAGTGTGTGGGACTCCTGCAATAATCAAGCTACAGGAGCCAGCCCCACTGATTGTGTAACACCCTGGAAGCATTCTAGGTTGCCCAGAGAATTGATTGAAATTACAGCTTTGTTCCCTTTCAATGGAGTCTGTTGGTGCAAGATTGAGATAAGCTAACAAATCTGAAATGAAGATTATAAAAACCTACTAATCTTTTCATTAAATTTGAATTGACTTTGTGAATAAAGAACAAGTTGCAAGAGTCGCTCCTGCAAGGCAGCTTCACACATGGGCAGTATCTTCAATCTACCCCATGGCATGTATCTGACAAGTACCTTAAACAGAAGAATTGTTTTTTTCCCTTACTTAACAAGACAGGCAAAGAGTTAGTTCTGCATTCCTGTCATGGATTAAAATCAGAAGAACAAACAAAATTTAAGTTAGACCCTCCCCTTTGCATGTGGGTATTTAAAACTAAGTAAGATATGGGTTCATTCCTTGGATGCCTTGCCAAAAATGAAGGGGGGTGGGGGAGAATGTTGCTTAGCAACAGTTAAAACAATGTGCAGCAAAGGAACAGGGTTTGAAAGAAAGCTAAGCCAGCAAGCTTGTTCTAGTCACCCTGGAAGACCTTTGTGACCCAAGATCCTGGCTGTGTCTCCTTCTGGCCTCGGGGTGAAAGCCGGCTGTTTCCTTTTCATCTGGACAGAGACACCTTGTAATCCCAGGAAATGGGGATCTACTTCTAGGCTCCTGAATATCAATGCTTTCTTGCGAAATATGAACCTGCCCTTTCCAGTGCCAGCTGCAGTGTCTGGAGTTGGAATGGATATGGGGAGATACTTGACTAAAACTGCACTTAATGAATGGGGAAACAGACACATCAAGACAGGATGGTTTCTCCAAGATAATGAAGCAGTTTGCGGTAAACACTGGCCAGCCTCTTCCAGCTCTGGCCTCAAATGGTAGCCTTTTCTCTGTGTTCTACCTAGACTGAAACCACAAGCTAGTCTATGATCCGGTAAGTAGGTTTTGACTATTTGTATCACTGACCTTGAAATAGGCCACTCCCTGTGGAGACACCTACCAAAGTTGCCAGCAAGTTTCAAGACTAATTACAAAGTGGATGGACCAAATATAAAACATTTCATTCCTTCTTTCCCCATTAAGCCAGCCTATTAAACCTCCAAGACCCCTCAGAGAACAGAGAGGGACTGGCATCCTGCAAGCATTCTGGAAATGGAGAACAAAGGATCTGGCAAAAGGAAAAAGGCCAGAGGCTTAGACCTCAAATCCATAGCTATGCACTGGGCCTCAGACAACTCACTGAGGAAAGCAAGGTGCATTTCTCCTAGGTTTATCCCAAGAGAGACTCTCAGGCTCTCATGTCTCAGGGCCCAGGCTGAGGAACCAGAGACTTTCAGCCAACACCCAACTTGAAATGCTCAGTAACTGGCTACACACTGCCTTGGGCTAGACCCTTAATGGTACCATAAACACACGCCAATCATGTGGGCATTATACATATTCCTGAGCTTGTGTTGTGAAGATTCATTGTACCAAAGAGTCCAAGTCTGCCTACCAGCCAGCCTGCCTGCCTGCCTTCCTTTCTTCCTTCTTTCCTTCCTCCCTCCATTCCTTCCTTCTTAGCTTCCCACTGAAATAATCCTGAATAAAAGCTAGGAAGAATTCAAGAACAGAAAAGCAGCATCTTGTCCATTCTCAATTAGAACCTATGCCGGTGATGAGGGCTATGCCCTTACAGAACCCTCGTGGCAAGGGCTTAAGAAAATCTATAGGGCAAAGGGTGGCAAAGCATAGGGTCTACCCCTCGGGACTCTGGCATTCAGTCGTGACGTGACGCTGGACCAGTTTCTAACATCTGTTAACCTGAACAGCATTAGGTATGAAACAAATGTGTCCTGCTCGGGGGAGGTGCTGCAGAGCCAGAGAGAAGGCACATATGAAGAATGTCATTATCTACTCTGCCCCTATCCTATAGGACATAGAAAAGTACTTTGCCAACTCTCTCCCCCTTGCATATATAACTGCTGTGGTGTGGGAACAAATGACTTCCAGAGAACACTGGTAATTTTTGTCCCTGGAGAATAATGGCCTGTAGAGGCATATGGAAGGAAACCAATAAATGTTCGTTGAGTAAATGATAGCCTTCCTAGGAAGGACAAGTGACTGTCTATGAGAAAGTTACTCAACTTCACGGAGCCTCCATTTCCTCATCAGTATAATGGGAATATAAAGATCTACTGCAAGGAAGTGGATCACACACAGAGATTAAAAAGAATTGTACAAAGTGGATGATCTGTCAATGTGATCAACTATTATAAATGAAGTGGGTCAGTCTCTCCAGAAAACCCGAAGGTTCTTTTTTGGGTTGGTTTTTGTGTGTCTGTTTGTTTGTTTGTGGCTTTTTTTGTTTTTGTTTTTCCAGACTAGGTTTCTCTATGTACTCTATGTAACTGCAGTAACAATCCTGGACTTGATTTATAGACAAGGCTGGCCTCGAACTCACATAGATCTGCCTCCCTCTGCTTCCCACGTGCTGGGATTAAAAGCTTGCACCACCACACCCAGCTAAGGAAACTACTGTTCAACTCAACTTGCAGTCCATGCCACGGGCCTCGATCAGCAGAGCCATCAGCTGGTGCACAATGCTGTCCTGGTCATACACCAGCTTAGGTGGAATGACAGTGTTTGAAATCTGTCACACTGTGGGACGAGAAAGGAACCTAGGGGCAGGGAAGACACCCAGGACATGCTCACATGCTGCAGCCTGATGCAGGCCCTCCCCCAATTCATGGATCTATTTAAAAGATGTGAGCTTGTCTCCTTCACTTCAACTCTTCCCTTCCCAATTCCTCTTTTCCTACCCTCCCCCTTCTTATCCCACTGTTGTTCCTCTCCCTCCTTCTCTGTGAGTTGGGGTCTCCCTCTGTAGTCCTGGCAGGCCTGAACTCACAATCCTCCTCCCTCAGCCACCTGAGTACAGTATGTAGCTCCACCATGCCTGGCTTCCCACCTTAAATGTAAACTTCTAACAGCTTCTTTCAGAAGCTCAACACTTTCTATAAACCTAAACACTGCAGTTCAGTTAATGCTGATATGGTAACATATGTCCAAGGTCAAGGGTCTGAGGCCAAGTGGTTAGTACACTGAAAATTTAAGGACAAAAACTTGACCATTGCCCCAGTGTAGAAAAGAGGTTACACAATAGATGGTGTGACCAATTCTATAAGCCTGCTTGATTCCCTTAAAGCCTGCATTCCCTTCTTTCTACTCCAACAACCCTGGAGGTTATTAATGCAAACAGAGCAGAGGCCCGAGAGGAAAATGGAGACTGGCTGTCAGTTTCCATCCTTCCTTTAGAGAAAGTGCTTTTTATATTTAGTATCTTCAAGGGGGAGAAATGTGGAGGGTTGAGAAGAGCAAAAGATAATACAGAGAAAGGAATTCACTGACCACAAAGTTTCTATTCCTGGTTTCAATCTGATGTTTGTCTTCCTTATTCTTTCTATATTATGGACAAAGCTAAGAGCCATCAGAGAAAACAGTGATTCTGCCCCACCGTGCACAGACTCTACTGCATTCAAACAGTGTCATGCTGACAATAAAAACCAAGGTACCTAAATGATTCCAGATCTCAGCTATTTCTTGTCATCACACAGAGAACAACAACATAGTTCATATTCATTCAGATGATGAGAAAGATCTGCCTGATAGGAAACAGATGTATAAGGTCCGTTCCCCCCCCCCCCAAAAGTCTGGAGGACAGGAGACATGGACAAGGAAATCGCACGCATGAAGAGAGATTCATTTGGAGATGGACTTGAAAGCATCAGGGAAAAGCAAAGCCACTCAGTGCTTAACTCTTCTTCTGCATCTACTGGACAAAAGAAAAGCTAGTGGGACCAAGGGGCCGTCCGTCCTAAGCACTGTGTCTAGCCACACTATCTTCAAGTCTGTGACTTCTCTAAGGGAGGGGACATCCATGGCCCCGTTCTATAGGCAGACAAACAAGCTTAGAAAATCAGTCTCTCAAGTGCACTCATCCTGTACAGGGCAGCAATGGACCTGGAATCTAGGCTGCGGAGTCCTTGTGTACACCCTATACCCATGACAGGGAAAGACAGAGAAACGGTAGACAATGCTCACGTCACTGAAGGAGTCATGCCTTCTGCTACCATTTATAACACAGGTTCCATCTAGGAACTGGATAAGGTTAAGAGACAAGGTAAGCACAATGAAGACTTACTGAGCACTACATTACTTTTTTTTTCCCCTCATTTTATTGTTTCTGCTTTGCTTTTATTTTGATACATAACAGGGGTACAATGTGATGTTTCAACCCATATTTATAGTAATCTAATCAGTGTCCTTAGCTTATCTGTCACCTTAAATAGTTATGACTTTGTTTCTGTTTTCTTTTTGTGCTACTTAGAGGTCAATCCATGTCCTCATATACCCGAGGCAAGAATTCTACCATGGGGCCACTTCCTACCCCTTTATAACTTTGTGATGCAAATATCCAAAAGCACCTCTTCTAGGTAGTTCTAAATGCTTGCTGTGTGATAATTAGCCATAGCTACCCTACTCTACACAAGAATACACCAGAACCTGTTTTTCCCAACCTTGTACCCACTAACTAATCTCTCTCATCTTCCCTCCTTTGACCTCTCCGTGGCCTCTGGTAACTACTGTTTTACTCTCAATTTTTTTTTAAATTATCTTTAATCTTTTTTTTACAGTCCAGTCATTATTCCCCTTCCGGTCCGCCCTTCAACAGTTCTTCATTAGGATTCCCCATGAGTAAAAACGTCATGTTTCTCTATCTGTCCCTGGCTTGCTTCATTGCCACAACGTCTTCCAGTTGTTGTCACAACTGACAACATTTCATCTACTACTAAATTCTTCACACACATTTATCTTTTATTAAAGTTGATGTAGCCAGGTGCACAGATGTGACTTTAGTCAGGGTTATACAGGTAAAAAAAAAAAAAAAAATGTGGACCTTTGATTTGAACCCAGAAAGTCTCACTGGTCTAAGGTTCCATATTATTGGACAGCAGGGTTGCAAATCTTGGAAGGAACTCCCCAAAGTCAGAAGTCATGGAGAGCATTCAATAGCGTAGTTCCCTCCAATCTCTATTTACTGAAGAACAATTTATAATGGTTCTCAATATGGGAAATCAGTTGGCAAGCCAGCAATGAGAACCAGAGCAAATCCAAGTGACTCAACATAGCTCTGCTGATTGCCTGGATAAAGACTCCATCATCCCATTAAGCTGCTTGCCAGCATCTCTCTTTTTCCTATGTGTTTGTTTCGACTGCAGTTGCAAAGGCTCCATGAACGAAACCATGGACCAGAAACATCTGCAAACTACTCATCTACCCATGTGTAATTTCTAAGTCGCCAACATGATCTTGTACTTCAAAATGTACTTGTAGTTGGAAAAGCAACAATCTCTTCCAAAAGAGAGATCTTTTTCTTCATGTGGATGGGAAAGAATTCTTGACATAGACAAGCTACACCACAGCTGAAGAGATGTTTCCAAAAACATTTCAAATATTTCCTGCCCAAGTCCTATGGTGGAGAAGTCTCCAGCTCTACAACAGGGGGCAGAGACAGGTTTGCCAGGCTTCTTACCTACATGCAGGTAAATCAACCTTAGCACTCAGACCTTAGAAGCTCTGACCTATATTCACGAAGCCCGCAGCACGACTTATTTTGAACCAGATGTTCCCACTATCACAAAGCAGTTCACTGCCTAGAAACTACCTAGAAAGTCAATAAACCAAGTCACTGCCTGGTCCTACCTGTAGATCTAAGTCAGGACATTAAAGGAGATTGATTGTTCCAAATGCCCTCCGCCACACTGACCCTTTGATTTCAAAACAGGCTCTTCAAATCAGACACCAGAGACACACCCAAGTGAGACCCACACTGACCCTAGTACCAGGGAACATACATAGCTTCTGACATCCTCTGCAGTGGTCCTCACCCTATATAGCCACTTGATCATTTGTGATGACAAACCTGGGGGACATGCTGTTAAATGAAATGAGGCATGCACAGAAAAACAAATACTGTATAATAATCCCACTTACTCGTGAAATCGTAAAAACTTAAACTCAGAGAGACAGACAGGAGAGAGGTTATCAAGGCCTGGGGTTAAGATAGCAGGTTGGTGAGAGTATTGGTCAAAAGCTACAGCATCTCACTTAGATGGGAGGAATACACTCAAAAGATTTATTGTACAACATGGTGAAAACAGATATCAACACAAACTGAACACTTGTACGCCTCACAACACAAAAGCAACTTGAAGAAACCCACGTTAATTAGCCCAAGTTAGGTATTCTGCAATGTCTACCAATTTCAAATCATCCATAGCACAATTTTGTTAACTTAAAAATGAAAATTACTATGTAACAATATTTTTAAAACAATACTGAACAGTCATTGGTTTACTTTATTCATTGCATTAAATTCTCTTCCAGGTCTTGCTTGACAAACCCCCCCCCTTCCGAGGCTAGGATGGAGCAAGAGGTTGCCCTGGACCCAGCACCTGCTCCAGCAAGCATCACTTCTCTGTGTCCCAGGTTCAAAAGCCAAGCCGAGATTAGCCCTTCCCTCAGCAAGGAAGCTGGTAGTTTATAGCTATTAGCAATAGGTTTTAACTGTGGTTGCACAAGAGAATTACCCAGGGAGCTTTTAAAAATCCCAATGCCCAACCAATTAAATCCGGAACGCGGCGGGTGCGAGCAGTTATCGGTGCTTTTCATTGCTCTCTGGGTGATTTCTCTGTGCAGCCAAACGTGAGATCCAAACTCCTACTCCCTCCTGCCTCTAGCCATGTGACCTCAGATGACACTGAGGTAGGAGTCTAACCAATCCCTTCCCAGTGTAGAGGAGATATGACCCTACAACTGAGCTAACATAGGCAGCATCCTCTCTCGGCACAGTGACCAACATGGTCAACGTTGGGTCAACTCCCAAAGTGACAATATGGTCCTTAAATAAACATCTTTCATTTCTGCTCCACTCGAGATTTTGTTTTAGAACAAGACATGGGGAGGGGTTATGAAGCAAAATTCAGCAGAAGCAAGAGCTGCTTCAAGTTTCTAGGACTCACTACTTTAAAAATAGTTTTCCCTCATCTTCAGGTGAAAACATTCTCCTGATAGCCTTGTGCCAACTGGATATATCTCACCACCACCATGCATCCAAATGGCTCCTTTCCATCTCAATGTCTGCCTTCCGCTGCATCCTAATTTCTTCAGCTTTCATACAGAGGAGTCCGTTTCTAAATCACTCAACAGAGAGAATCTAGAACTCAAACGATAGAGTCTGCAAACAGCAAGAGCTGAACTCTCTGTGACTTAGGCCAACAGTCAAGTGGGTTCCCAAGCCCACTAGCAAGAAGAATCAGTTGTGTCAGCAGGATTGCCGAGTAGTTAAGGCATTGTACTCAAGATCCAACAGACATAAGTCTGCAGGGGTCTGAGCACACTCCCAGTAGGACTTCAATAAGAAAGCATTTCTCCTTCTTTGTAAGGGAGAAAAATGCCTTCCAGTTCTGCCTGAGCACATGAGTCGAATCCCTGAAACTCACATGGTGAAAGGAGAAAACCAACTCCATCAAGATGTCTTCTGACCCCACCCAAAGACAGCCACAAGTGCACATGCACAAAATTTATAAACAAACAAGTAATCAATGTAATTTTTAAACAATTTTGGAAGCCTTAAGAACATCAGTGCTGAGTGGGGTGCAATCCCAGCGCTCAGGAGACTGAGAGAGGCGGAGTTTGAGGCCAGCCTAGCCTACACAGTGAATGCCAGAACAGTCAGAACTACCAAGTGAGATTCTGTTCTGAACAAGCAAGCAAATAAACAAACAAACAAAAACAGTGCCCAACCATAGGTCCAGAGCATCTATAAAACTGACAATCTTTTCCAGATAATTCTAAGATGCGCCTCGAACTGAGAACCACATACTACCACTGTCACAACAGGAGACAGAAACAAAGCAGAGGCATCTAAGATGCCAACTCCATTCAAAAACTCCCTGAAATAACCTTCTGGGAAAAACTAAAAGCTCAGGGCCACAGAAGGTGACATTAATACAAACATTGCCTTGCTGTACCTTGTAACTCAAATAGAAGTGCACTAGTCAAGAATGTCCCATTCCAGGTAAGGCAGCTAAGAATTATCAAGGCCTCAAGAGGGATCACGAGATCTGCTGAAATAACCCATGCCCCTGGTGACTGGATCCTTAAATCTCACTTGTTTGGAAACATAGCTCTGCTAATGAAAAGCTTTCAGATGAATTAGAACTTGGCAACACATATTCTGTAGACAAACTAAGGCCCTAATAAAAGCCATGCCAATCTTGACTGAGAATTTATTTACGCATTTTTTTCAAGAAGTTTTAAAGCCAGGACTTAAGTATCTTTTTCAAAATCAGATTTCAAGTAAATAAACCTAAGGTTGCTACAGAAAAGGATAAAGGACTGGAAGCAAGGAGGGAAGGAGGGGGGAGGGCCAGCTGGCCGCACAGGCATAGCAACACACTTCCGAAATAATCAAGTAAGGGAAGGCGACCACTCCATCAGAGCCACAACTTTACCTCTGAATTTCTTGGGTGGATTATTAAGGTCCCCGGCTTCTGGCTGTACAACACAACGGTCATCAACCAAGCTGCAAAAAGAAAAACAAATCAATGCTGTGTCAAAACCAAGCCTAGGGAAATAAAACTCTCAATAAACATTATGTAAAAGTGGAGTACCCCAGGGCTTTTCCTATGTAAAATTTACACTGCCGTGTCCCTCTGCCAGGGGGCTCCTGGCCAAGGAGGTTCCCTATGCATGGAGTGACATAACCGGAACCCAAGGGCCCGGCACTCTGTGATGGACATGTCAAGTTACTGTTTTCTGCAGCGCCTTTCCCCAGAACCACATCTGTGAGAGATTTGCACACAGCATGCAATATTGTTGAATCTGGAAGACACAGGAAGAGGTCAATGCATTTGACTAATGGTAGGCAAGGAGCCAACCTTGTGCCAGAGACTGTCCTGACACGAGGACTAAAGTGAGCCAAACCTCGGCCCTGAGAAAGCTCAAGGCCTAAGTACAGAAGCCATAAAAGCAAACTAATAAATAAGGTATAATCTAGGAAGGAAGGAAGGAGAACAGTCAGGTGCCATCTGTGCAGAGGCCTTCTGAATCTTCAGACAGAGGACGATAAATCAGAATTGTTTAAAGAGCCGAACTAGAGGTGGGGATGACAAGTGGAGTATCTGTAGGTTGCAGGAACCCAGTGAGTGGAGCATCTTTACGTTGGGGGAACCCAGTGCAAACTGGAAGGGCTTGGAGCTTCAAAAGCACAATCAAGTTACAAATAAGTAATAGTCCCAGATTACATAAAGATGGATAACTCAAGTTCTGATTTCACTAAAAACCAATTTGCCTTGCATAATTCTTTTTAGGAGAATCACTAAAAATATATACATATTATTGAGCTTTTGAAACACTGAAGTTACATGACTTTTCTGAGTTCCTAAAACTGTGAGAGCCAGCTCCTTTTCCAGATTACCACAGAACTTAGCCCCAGGTACCAATGCCAGGATCTTTGGAACCTCTTCCACTGGCCTATGATGCCTCTTATTCCAAATGCAAGGGACCATTAAATATTCGACTTTGACCTTTCCTCCAAAACTGCCCTTTGCCTCCTGAAGTCTGTCCTGCATTCAAGGCCCTGATTCTAACCGTCATGTCAGAAAGTAAACTATACCCCACACAAGCCTCTCTCGCCTAAAAAATCCCGCTTCTCCTCCTCCACTCTCCCAACCAAGCTCCATGGAAGCAATGCAATGGGCTCCCTGCTTTGTGGCTCATAAGATGCCCAAGGCTGACTGACGCTCAGTATCTGTCAAGTGAAGTGAATCAAAGTGTGAAGAGTATCCCACCTTTGCCCTCAAAACACAAGAGCAAACTATGCATCTACAAGAGCCACAGTATACTGTGTGGTCAGCAGCCTGAGGGTTTTCTACAAAAATTAAAAGTATAATGTGCACATATGGAATCTCTACCCTGGGCCCTTGTATTAAAAGTTCAGAAAGGCCACCAAAGTTAATCCAGTATTTAAGAGGTCAGGCCCAGATCCAATGCAAGGGCTGGTGACATAGTTCAGTGGTAGAATACTTACTTTACTATGTATCAGATTTGGTCCCCACAGGACATACACAACGAAAAGCTGGACTAATGGTCAAGTTCCAGTAAGAGGAAATGCTAGGAGGAAGGGTCTCATTGATTACAGATTGTAGAAAACACTGAGATGCCAGCTAATGGGATGGCATTATGTCATTTCACCTTCCCTTTGTCTCAGTATTTCATCTGTAAAACAAACTAATTGCTCTCAGGGATTCTCAACTCAGGGAAAGTTAAGATACTTCTCTGCTTCTAAATATGCAGTTCCAGGGCCCCGTCAAAACCCACCCCTCCTGCCCAGGCACACTGAAGCTCTGTTCCAGGAAGTGATCTAAGAACTTGTGTTCTTAACAAGCTCCAAAGGTGATTTAGCAGCACACCAAAGGTTAATGTAGATCCACACACATACACTGGCTCTCCAAGGTCCTGCCAGAATTCTAAAATTCAGTGAGTCGTAAACCACCAACCGTCTATATAAACAGGATAGGGCTGGGGGCCAAACACCAAGTCCCACTAAGACTGACAGTCACTCATAGTATCTATGACTGGTATTCCATAAATGTTATACACATACCAAAGTAGGGGGAGGAGGGGCCAAATTTAACTTTCCAAATTGATGGGGTTTTTTTTCTTCCCAAACCAAACCAATTTTTATGCAAGCTATTCCTGAAGATAAAAATCTGAAGGAAGAATTAGCACCCAAAGTTTTAAAAAACATACATCCTAACTCTATGAGGGAGTCATCATATGATTCTTAAGGAAAATATAAAAGCAGGGTATGCACCCCTAAGAATTTTAAGAATGGTGCACACCTATAATCGTAGCACTCAGAAAACTGAGGCAGGAGGACTGCAAGTTCAAGGTCAGACTAGGCTCAAAATAATAGTATGGTAATAAAATAATGGAACTGAAAGGGGATTTGGGGGGCTCAGTGGGAGGCTCAGCATCTGAGCCAGGGTAACTAACTGTAAGGTCAAAGGTCCCAGAGGAAAAGCAGGTACGTAATGGAGCTGAGGTCTGACAGGCCCCCAGACGAGCTGTGAGCACACAGGGAAACCAGAAAAAACCTGCCCTACAAAGGTTATGTGTTAGGATCCCTGGCCTTGGAGACCCAAGTCTTCTGAGCTCTGAACCTGGGCAGGCAGGCTCCTGCCTAAAGCACACAGGTGTTGTTCCCACACACAGTGATGACAGATGACACCAGTGCTCACCATGAAGAGGGCTGTTTGGGGGTTAAGGGGATAATGGAGGCCCAGCCCTCCAGAACAGCACCTGGCACACAGTGAACGCCCTCCGGGCTCAAGAGAGTGCTTACCACTGCTGTATAGTACTGAAGTCAATGCTGAAAAATAAGAACAGGGTGAATCAACCACAGGGAATACAAAGAGGAAGGAGGGAGCCAAGATGGCCATCACTGGAGAGGCCAGAGGAGCAGGAAGCCTGTTTGCCCAAAGCCACAGAAGATAAACTGTTCAGGGTAAGGTCAACTACGCCTAGGGATGGAGCCTAGGAAGAAGCCATGGTGACTTTTGAAAATAAACTCTCTCGAACGAGAACACAGGTCTAACTGAGGTATAACTCTGTTATCGGAAATAATTTCCTCGGTGGGGGTAGAGCACCCTGAATAAGCACTTAACAATACTCACTCTGCACAAAGACCAGAAAATAAGCACACTTCCAGCAATAGCTGTAATTACAGCAGACATTCTGGCTGCTGTAAAAATGAGGGTTTGGAAAATCTGTGGGCCTGCCTTCTGCCCCCATTTATTTGAGACTAAGCTTGCCAAAATCAACAATGCCACCCAGGCCTGGCTACTCTTCCTACACAAAGACGCTATACCACTCCCACCTATTCTGGAATGAGCCATCTTGATTCTCCATTCTGCCTCTGTGTGACTTTAGGGGCTACTACACTTCCTCCCGTGGACAACAGGAGTAGGAGGGGAAGAGAGGAAAATGACCAGAGAGGCACACGATGGAATATATTTATCTCCTTCCAAGTTGAGTGCGGATTGACTGAAGGAAGAACAAATGAATGGAAAATGATTTCGGGAACTTGGTGCAACTTGAAACTTCCAAATGCATTTGGTTACTTAGTAGGAAAGGGTCTGCTTCAAAGGGGGGAGGTAAGCAAGGGAGCAGTAATGGTCTTTGCTCAGATTACACCCGAGCCACTGTGTAAAGAGACAAGCCAAGAGGCTTTGCCAAAGCCAGAAAGCACTTCTCTGGATCTGTGTATATTAATTTTATATTTATTCCCTATTCTTTTTTTAAATTCTCTATTCTTAAATACTTTCCCTCTTACATAAGAAGAGTAGATTATAACACATTCAAAGTTAATAGAGTCCTAACCAAAAAGGTTTTGTTCTTTCGAAACTGACAGAAATGTTTCTATGTGAAAGGTGAAGTGACTAACATGGGATTTGCTAACTGTGATTTCAAGCAGCCCTTGGAAAAGCCACTTAATGTGATAACAGTCTTATCTTACAAAAATCAGTTTTTGAGCAGATGTTATCATGTCTTAAATAAACCCTGACACATAATAAGGACTTCCATGCTCTTACCCCAAGGTGCTGATAAATCCGTTCGTCGATCCCTCCGCATACAGAGAACAAATGTCTCCAATATGTAGGAAACTAGACATTTTGTCAGACATATCCGTGCTGAAAAGCCTAGACAAAGTAAAACATGCAACACTGTTAGCAGAAGAGACATGATGAGGGAGGGGGAAAAAAGTCACTTAGATTTGGCTTAGCTCAATTTCCCCCCAGCACATTACTTAAAATTCAAATTTAAAGAGCGTTTGACAGGCAGGCGATTCCACGAGCCAAATGAGGACATATGCAAGTACATTCTGTCCTGCGTTTTAAATTTCTGGATATTCCAATCACATTAGCATTTGATTCTAACAAGGCCGCACCCAGGTCAGATTCAATGTTTTGAGGACCCTTTAGTAATACTGAACTGCCCAGACACCAGGGAATCCAGCCAGGAACTCTGGAGTGATTAAGGAGCTGGAAAGTCTGACTTATGACACATTAACATATTCAATATGCCTCAGGGAATGTTAAGTCAGAAGGAAGCACCTGGTAAAAAACTTAGGTCTGGCAAAGCCATGGGGGCTGGGCTAAGGAATCAAAGCAACAAGATGACTTTACTCAAAGGAAACCTGGGAACGAGCATCACAATTCCTCAGAGGCCTTTTCAAAGGCCAATAATATACACTCCACACAAATGCGGTGACATTCTTTCCTTCTTTAACCAGGAAACATTCCGAGATGTAGTAAGACCCTTGCCCAGGTCCAGACCCAACACTCCCGATTCAGGCACTAATTAATACTAAGATTCGCTGACTGGGATTAGGTAGAAGTAATTCAAGAAAAATATTTCTCTATTCCAGGAAATCTCTACAAAGCCCAGAAACTATTACACACACACACACACACACACACACCAACAAAAATATTGAAGTGATTCCTCACAACAGCTTTCACCGGGCCATGAACACTGGGGAACAGGAGCCAACTGCAAGACAAGATGTTGAACTGACATTTAGCAAATACGCTCAGCTATGAGGAAAGCAGCGGCCCTGGTGTAGCCTGCAGACTCTCCCAGCATTTCCTTAGCACCTGGGGTGTTGATGCATGAAGTGTAGGGGTTTTCCTCTCAGCCCAGACTCCTCTCGAAACATTTCCCCTTCTACTGACTCCAATAAATCATTTACTGCATAGGCCACAAGAGTTGTAGTGAGGGGGAGGGGGGGGAATGTCCTCTCTCCCCTTCAACTGTTCTCTGGGTGCCAAGGTTTCCTCTGCAGACTTCTGCAAGCATTCTCCTCCTTCGGCAGGAAGGCCAGATGCAGCAAGCAAACTGTTGGAAGAAGCGCCTCCCTAACTGTGAGAAGCTGCTGGGGAAGCTGCCCACTGCTGACAACCCGGACACTTCAGGAGAGACAAAGACTCAGACTTATTTATAGAAGAGTCAGCAACCGAGAACATAATCAACTCTCAGACAAAGCAACTCCCATCTCCAGATCTGGAGGGAAGATACCCACAGAGCATGCAGAGGGCCAAGATGGCAGCTTCTGTTCTCTAGAACCCTGGCAACCATGCTGCTCTTTCTTCCTAAGGCTCTTAGACCTAGAGTCAAACCAATGTTTTAAACAACATGCACAAAAGAGACACCAATGGAACCCCCCTCAAAGAAATTCACTTCATGTTCTTCTATTTAAAGGAGTTATCATAAACAACCAGAAAGTTAGAGTACTTCTGGGACCAATATTTTCTTTCTTTTGAAAAAAAAAAGGGGGAGGAGGGTTGAGATAGCATCATATGATGTAGCCCAGGCTGACCTTGAACTCAAAAAAGACTCCTGACTCAGATTCTCTGATGAATCACATTAAAGCTGGCACACTATCCCCAGCTCACTGCTAGGGTCAACCCACAGCTGGAGTATGCTGGGCAACTGCTCTCCCTTGGAGCCATACTCTTTACCCCAAACTGTGATCTACTTTACGTGAAAAGGCAGAAGACCATGCATAATAAAAGCACAAGATGATTGCTTTGCTTCTTCCGCACTAGGGGATCAAACCCAGGATTCTGATATGCTAGATAGAGTGCTCTGTTATGTAGCTATCTCCCAACTGTAGGGCTGGTTGTAGAAACCAGTTTCTGTTCGACTGACTTCTGAATCAGATACATTTGTGTCTGTAAATACCGGTCTCCCAGAGGACCAGGGGAGCTGCTGGATGCAGGACAGCAGGAATGTGCTTAAGCAAGACAACTAGGGCCAAATCCAGAGTGACTAAAGCTTTCCTCCCAAGCCGTGTTCTTCTAAAAGGCACTTGGTTCCAATGAAGACCAAGCCAGAGAGCAGCAGCATGATGCTGTCCTTCAGAACTGCATCACCTTCTGGGTATCTTACTAAAAGTTTCTCTAACGGTAAAGCAGCAGATACAACCCAGTTTCTGTAATAGCAAAGCGTGACATAACCTGTAAGGCCTGTGACCTGACAGTAATGGCAAGACATGACAGAATGAGTAAGCCTACAACCTGACAGTCGCAATAGGCTCCTGGACTGCGGTTGACACTAAGAATCTACATTAGTCGTCTTTGTCCCATCCAGGTTCCATCCTGACCCCATCCTGCTTAGGTTCTGAGGTGAGAGCAGATGAGAAACTTTGAGTAGCTTGGCGCAAAAATGCTTTAGCCCTACCACTAAGCTGAACAGCTAACTCCTGTCAAGGACTATGGTGTCCACCTCTGTGCTGAGAAGAATATTCTCGAAGAGTCCTCCAGACATGTGGCATGGTGGGACACAGGCATACCTCTTTTGTTGTTGGGGATAGTGAAGAACAGAAAGGTTCACATGTCTGTCATAGATAATTAACCAGACAGGAGGCACTGAGTTATACCAGGTCTCCTGAATTCTGACATGGACCTCTTTGTCAACAGTGATCCCAGGGAAAAGGAAGATGTTCGCTGTTCTTATTCTCTGGGTGACAATGGAGAACTGTTCGCTTTTTTTTTTTTTTATTCTTCTCTCATAACAGTTCATCCTGACCACAGCCTCTCCTCCCTCCACATTTTTATTTATGGACAATTCTAATCCTTTTTTCCCTACTGTTGAATTTTTCATTTTCCTACCTTAGTCATATAATACTTTCTTTAAGTCAGAAGAAAGGTTAAGCGCCTTTCTTACCCATATGCTCATTAAGTAGACAAGATAATTGAACCCGTAATCTTTTGCCATAGTTTACACTTCCCCTGAAAATAGAGTCCAGTACACCCACCACAGTTAATGATCTTCAATTGGGCCATCTGCCAAAGGTCCCAATTTAAAAAAAAAAAAATTAAGGATCATTGGGGCAGATTCTTCCCCGGGGGAATCAGGTAGTGATTCCCTCCTTAGATAAGATTTGAGTAAGCAAACTACTTCCAGGTCTGGTTGGAAACATCTGGGTCTCCACTGGTCTGCCTTTAATGGCACAGAGGGCTAGGAAAGTGCTAGGAGGAGAGCCTCTGAAACAATTATCAGTTGTGGACAGAAAGGAAAACCCGGGGCTAGCAGAGTCAAAACAACAGGCATTTGGGGCTGGAGGGAATAGGTAGGAAGTAGGCCTGGCAACGATCTTCTGGAAGACTTCCTGTTGTTAAGAAGTTGGGTGGGAGGCCACTTCTTTATCTGATTGTGGACCATTTGTGCCTGTAAGCTTCTACCAGCTGCACTGGGGCTCCCAGAACCCCTCATACACAACGACCCGGTCACTATGAGAAAAAACAGAGCAGGCACTAAGCTGCCGTGGTGTCATAACTGTGTCATAACTGTGCAGCTTCCAATACTACAAGGACACCCAGGGCTCCATGCCAACAGCTCTACAAAACAGCTTAGTAGTCAGCCTAAGACTCCATCCCAGCTCTCTAGGCATAAGCCACTGCTGTAAGCCCACCAAGGCTTCTCAGCCATGCGGACCTCTGTACATATCTGTACACTGGGGAGCGACTTCAGAGACATGTCCTAGGCAAGGGATGAGCTCAGGAAGGCAAAGTGCCTGAGGAAGCAGCTGACATGCTTTCAGTGTTCACTGCTGGCTATTTTTATTATTCTTCAGTTAAAGATAAAGAATAATTCTGAAAGAATCTAAGGTTTCAACCTCCACAAAGGGGGGAAAAGATCCTCTGTATAAAATGTCAGCTAGGCGTTGCAACAAATGACCTCCTGTAAGACCTGTGATGATGTATTTTACTTTAGGGGAAGATAATTATCCTCCCTAATTCCTCTACTGGGAAAAAGCTGAACAACACAGAATGACTCTCAACTCCCAATCCGGAAGCACACAGGCCTTTCTGAAGGCGCAGAACTATAGACTGAATACACAGTGGCCTGAACCACTATCTAAGCATGTCGTGCATGTCTCTTGTGCACTGCTGGAATCCAGCAAAATGCCTCCTCTGGAAGGCCTCAGCTCCTGCTTAAGCACACAGCAATTACTGCTTGTCCCCACAGGGAGGCAGCCACCTCCCAAAACCTTTCCTTCTCACCTGTCCTCTCAAGTTTCAATGTCCTCTAAAATCTGTGAGGGCTGTATAGCTTCTCCATCACAAAGACAAAGGCCTACTAACCACCTTCCTTCCACCCTGACACAGTATGGTCTCACGAGCTCAGCTCACCGGAAGACAGAAGGCTCCAGCTCAAAGCACCGGCACTGAATCCCAGTCCTGTGAGTTACTCAGTGTAGAAATTCAGAACTTCCCTAAGCCCTGCTGTTGGCTCCAGCTATTCACTATATACATCATGAGGTATGGGTATATGACTTTGACAAGCACCAGCAAAGCCCCTTGTAAAAAGCTGTGCTGCCATCTCTAGGACCTAGAAGTGCCACCACCCATCACCACCCCAACTAACTGCTGGCTAAGGCACCTGTCTGAACAGGATTTTTCCAGAATAGCTGGCTAGAGCAGAGGATGGCTGCCCTGAGAGGTGCTTCTGCACACTGCAGCCACAGCAGCCAGACGGAGTTCCCACTGCCTGTGTAAGCCTGTGGTATGTGCATGTGTGTACCCAAGTTTGAGTATGTGGCAGGCAGGTGGCTATGTGGGCTCCAGGAACCTGAACTGCCGTCCGTACCTCTGCACGGCGAGCACGTTAACTACTGAGCTATCTCTCCTGTCCCAAATATCATTTTTCAACTTATTTTTTATTTAGATGCATGTATATGTGACTGCTTGTACATACGTACACTACATGCATGTAGTGCCCTCAGAGACTGAGTTACTGGCAGTCATGAGCAGCCATGTCGGTGCTGGAACTGAACTGGGTTTTCTGCAAGAGCAGCAAGTGCTCTAACCACTGAGACAACCCACCAACCCATGTTTCATTTCTCTTTTTTTTTCTTTTCATTTTTATGGTGTTTTTTATTCATATTAGTGTTCTGCTTGCTTGTATCCTATGTATGAGTGTGAGATCCCCTGGAACTGGAGCGCAAGCTGCCAAGTGGGTACTGGGAATCAACCCAGGTCCTTTGGAAGAATAGCCAGTACTCTTAACTGTTGAGCCATTTCTCCAGCTCCCCTACCCCACTTCATTTCTTAACCAGACTCTTGAAAGATCTAGCCTTCTGATATTTCAACTTATAATTGGTAACTTTAAAATTCACACTCCGAAACTAAACAATTGAGTTATAGCAAAATCAAAACTGGAAAGAAATAACCCTCATGTTTTAAATCAATTTACAATTTTGTGTTGGGCCAAATTCATAGCTATTTTGAGGTTCACGTGGGATGTGTGTCCAACTCACCTGGACATCTACTTATCTTTCGAAAGACATGGGTTTCCCCTTAACCTATTCTGAACACAGTCAGCATAATCTTTTAGGAACATCGACTAGATCATTTCTTAGGACTCTCCAAAATCAGAGACAGGTGCAGCGTGCACACCTGTAGTCCACACCAGTCATGAGGCCAAAACGGGAGGGGGCTTGAGCACAGGCCTTTGAAGACAGCCTGTATAACAGAGACCAAAGAACCCCACCTCAAAAACAAAAACAAAAACAACCACGTGCCCAAAATTGATTGCAGCCCTGCCCTGTCTGCCTTCCCACCCTCGACAGAGTGAACATTTCCCAGAATCCTTACTGCCTATGGCACTCCCTTCCCTCCCTACATGGCTAACTCCCATGCCTCTGCAGCCCCACAACCACTACAAAGACTGTCCATCTCCCCCCACACCTGAGCTGCAGACACCCTCACTGCCCTCCACTGTACCCTATCTCCTTCTGGACCTGCCTCCACCGTCTCCCATCACACGCTCTCTGACTTGTTCTCTCAGCTCTGCAAACTCATGAGGGAAGACCAGGATAGCCTCATTCGGCAGCAGCCAGCACCAGGGATGCGGTGATCAGCCACACTGGGATTCCATGTCACCGTGGTGCCCTCTTATCTGTGGCCAAAGCTGCCTGCTGATACTATTTGGCGAAGTTATCTTCTAAAGCTAATTAAAGCTAAGTTTATAAACTCTTGGATCAGTGATACATAGAACTTAAATCTAATGGCACTTTTTAGATTTCTATGAGAAATAAAAGAACAAGAAACAAACTTCGTTTTATTCTGGGACAGCTGCTCGGCCCTGTCGACCTACACTCCACACGTCAAAAATGGCTCATGAATGCTAGCAGGAGAGTATGCTTAGAAACACGGTCTCAAATGCATGCACTCTGGCTGTGTGTCCTTAAGCAATGGAGCTAGTGTCTCTGAACCACAGCTCCCTTATATTAAAACAAGGTGGAAGGAGGGAGCAATTCTTTACAACTTTCAATATTATTTTGGGGCACAAAGCAAACAATCCACAGAGACAGCTCAAACATAACTCCTGGCTCTGATGTTCATTTCTTGCGTCTTTGAACAAAACTGAAACAGAAACACTGACCGCAGCGTTTCCCTTTTCCTCTGCCTTTAACGTGTGATGGTTCCTCTACTTGAAATACACTTCTTCCTTGGTTGAGATTGCTAAGAAAAATGCTGGGGAGTGGGGGGTGGGGGGACCACAGGCCCAGAGATATTTAAGTTCTCTGCAAGCCCATGGGGTGTCTGTTGCCAGGACAGCATGTCCCAGGTACCCGAGTTCATACCACCCAGAGAGCCAACCCACAACTCCACTCCCTCTCTCCCTCTTCTTCCCACATCAAACCAGAGGCCCTGCTGGGAAGGGGGGATGCGAGAGATCTCTTCAAAGGGCTGATAATTTAATTATTTAAAAACCTCTCCTATTTTGCTGTAAAAACAGGCTGAAGCACAGCCCCACTGAAAAAAGAACTATGTTCATTTAATTTTAAGCAGCTCCAGATAGGTTTTACATTTCATTTTCTAAGAGCTCCAATCGTGGGGGGAAACCAACAACAGAAACCTCGTTTATTAGCATGTTCCCATTTATTACAGCTCCTGCACACACTCAGATAGCACTTAGACTCCTTTTCCTTAAAAAAGTGTTTAACTTTCGCCCACATACACAACTTACAAGTTAACAGTTGGGAACTCCTCAAACTGAGTCTAAATTAGAACACTTTTCATTAACTGAGAAGTCACCAGAACACCACACCTGTTGTCTGTCACAAGATCCTTACAAGTAGACAGGACACTCAAGGAACACAGAACAGAAGCCAACTTAGCACCAGTCTGTGGACTTTAAAACCACAGACTCAAGCCTGGACTTTAGCATGAGTTCTAGGTCTACCTAGGCTACAAAATAAGGCCTACCTTCAAAACAAGACAAAAACCACATATTTGCACATTTGCACCAAGAATAGCAAGCATTTTCTATGCTAAGATGAAGGCACCTGGCTATCAGAGCTGAACATTTGCCTTTCAGGAACCAGGGAGGACATAAGTCCACTGACAATCTGACCTTAAATGGAGCTTTTAGAAACCTCCCCAGCACACCTGGTGACCAAGTCTCTCACAGATGCTTTGAGACACTATTACCTTCACAGTGACAACCTTGCATGTTTCAGCCCAGAGACACATGAAATACTCTCCCACGGGTCTAGACTGTAACTATCTGCCTTCTCAAACAGCTCAGCAGGCCAGCGTATTATCAACCCTGTCACCTTGATCCTTCTATCTGCAATCACAGCAGAGCCCGACAACCATAAAACCTCAAGTCAATTTAATTCCCACTGGACTGACAGGGCTCTGTGACCTGTGCATGTTGGCAAGCACCCTACCAGCCAGCTACACTTTCAGTGAAGATAATCTAATTTCCATAGTAGAATATTATGTAGCCAAATGCTGCAAGAGGAGCCCAGTAGACACTGTGGAGCAGCAGCTGATGAGGGTTTTTTCAAGCTGCTATTCTCAGTCACCCAATGACCGCTCCCACTGCACAGCTTCTAGGCTGTTTTGCTATGTTGGCTCCTTAGAAACTGAACAAAGACAAGCACTACCCTCTTCCAAGTTCTCAGAGCCAATTTTGTTTTGCTAAGACTGCTGAAATGCACTTCTTCCTGAAAAGGAAGAAATGATATAGCCTCCAGCCTTAGCTATGTTGGGTTGCATCCTGCTACCAAAGCTCTCAGCTCCTCCCTCTTTCAGAAGTTCCCTGTCTTCACCAACATCTCAAAGGGTTCATTTATCCCATAATTCAGTGGCTTCAGTGGGGTCCCCAAGACCCTTTCGGTCAAGATTCAAGGGCAAAAATTAGTTTCACACCACCACCAAGGCACTTCATTGCTCTGTCTCTTTGTCCAGTCCCTTGTGTGTACATTAGAGTCCCTCAGAAGCCGTTGGAGGCCAATGCAGATGTGTGCTATGTGACTCTTCCATTCAACGAGGCCTTAAAGGGCTGGAGAGATGGCTCAGCAATTAAGAGCACCAGCTGCTCTTCCAGAGGTCCTAAGTTCAATTCCCAGCAACCACATGGTGGCTCACAACCATCTGTAATGGGATCCAATGCCCTCTTCTGGTGTCTGAAGACAGCTAAAGTGTACTCATATAAATAAAATAAATCTTTTAAAAAAACAAAACAAAACAACAACAACAAAAACTAGGCCTTAAAGTATTCTATAAAATTACTCAACAATGGGGGGGGGGTCTATGAAGTCCATACTGACCATAAACTCAAGAGAGATCTGCCTATCTACTTCTGGAGTACTAGTATTAAAGGTATACTCCATCACGCCCAGCCATCTTGTTAAATTTTGCTTTGTTTTGTTCTAGAAGGCATTATCATTTTAGTATTTGAAAACAAAATATCTTACTATACTGATGTGTAACTTTTTAAAATGTTTCTAAGATGATAGATATAAGCAAACATCTCCTATCTATGGAGGTGTTTAAAGTTTCTCAACAGTTTTTAAGCATGTAAAGAACCCCTGGGACCAAGAATTTGAAAACAATACTGAGTTGGATTTCTATTGGCCATGACTCAACCCACGAAGACACTGAAAGATAGTCAAAACTTAGAAAGACCTGTTCTGACATTCAACACACGTTAGGACCCTGTCCTAACACACACATCCAAGTCCAGGCAGACAGTAAACAAACAAGCTCAAAACAAGGTGAATTTGCTCACTATACATACATGCAAAGAATTAGAACCAGCCTGGGGCTTAGGTCAGCAGGAGAGCAGCTGCCTCAGAGTCACAATTCCCTGGGTTACACCCTCAACAGTACCCCCCAGGAAGAACTAGGAATTAAAACTGGGTAATATCGAATTGGGCAGCAGCTTAATTTTGACTGGTGAGAAAACCCAGCTGAGACATTTAGGCTGAGATCTGAAAGTGAAGACAGAGGCTATCCTAAGGAAAGGGGGAGGGGTGGGAGGCAGGCAGAAGAGCATGGTGGAAGGAGAGACTGCTGATACAAAGGCCCTAAGGGCAGAAAAGATCTGGGGTTGGTTCAAAACCAGACAGCAGGCCATAAAGTATGCATTTATAAGGTTAGAGGAATGGAGCCAGGCCGCAGGGACACAAGCCACAGAGAAGCATGGCTTTTTTTATTTTCCAGGTTCTTCCCTTGCCCACAGTCCAGCCCCACTCTTGCCTCGACTCATGGTAACTTTGACAGTTACTTAGTTTCCTGGCCCGCAGCTTCCTCTCCTGAAAGTGAAGATACCTACTGTATATAAAGCTATGCTGCACATTAAATAAAGGGAAGAAAATAGCATGTGTGCTTAGCACACCACAGAGAAAACAGGGGAGACAGCCCTGACCTCTGTGGTTTCTGTCCTTTCTAGTCTGCTGCTTGCTTACAGGCTTCTTAGAATTGGTTGAGGATAAGCCCTTCCGAGCAACTTCAAATGATGAGGAGTCTTAGGAAAG
The DNA here is from genome assembly GCA_028551405.1 of Uromys caudimaculatus. Taxonomy (NCBI): domain Eukaryota; kingdom Metazoa; phylum Chordata; class Mammalia; order Rodentia; family Muridae; genus Uromys; species Uromys caudimaculatus. The sequence continues at coordinate 36,793,401 of CM052700.1, forward strand.
GGACACATTGCAAGTTACACATATAAAAGCAAGCCAGCATCAACTCCAGCAGAACATGCTATTCCTAATAAAACCAAAGGTACCATGCACAAAGGACGAGGGAAGACGCTTGTATGCCTCTTATGCAGCACAAAACCAATGAGCTCTTGCCAAAATCCTTTAGCACTGATTTCCTGTTGCCTCATTTAAAAAAAAAAAAAAAACATCCTCAACAAATGTGTCTAAAGTTAGGTAGATAAAAAGGCCTTTTGCATAAAGACAAGTTTAAGAGCATCTGGAATATAAGCAGATCTCTCAGAACTGAGGTCAGGGACCAGTACAAAAAGGTACCATGTCACTTTTAGGTCAAGTAGTCTCCAGGTGGGAGGGATTAAGGATGTGCAGGGTCAGACAAGCCATAAGGTCTTTGAGAGGGAAGAAAAAGGAATGCCCCAAGAAGAAAAAGTGGCTGGCATGTGATCAATCTCCTGGCCAGAGGCCAAGGAAACTCTGTCCAGAGGAGCAGAAGTCTCCTCACCATGTGCTCTACCAGGTACATATATGGTAATATGGCTATAAACCCAGGGTAGAGAAAGCCCAACACATTTATGGTTCTTTCCCAAGACAGAGGAAAAGGTTTCCTTTACAACGGTCTGTTTCTGGGCTCTCTTGGGGTTACTTTCTGAACGTCCTTTGGACAGAGATGCTGGATGTGATTTGTACTGTGAAAGTTGGATGAGCCTCAAAATATTTTTGAGTTGGACACAATGCCACCCCAGCCTCACCACACATTCACACATAGGCTTGTACCATCAGAAACCAGCCTTGGGAACACCACATTCCTGCCACCATGTAATCTATTCTGTTATAAAAACCACTGCTCAGGACATAGGAAACCGTACTCAAATGCTTTCATTTTCAGCCTGTCCCAAAGGAAGTGACCATCTCAGAAGTCCCAAGGCCCTTTAAGATGATCTCAGAGACAGTTACTCTAAAGCTGAAACTCAGACAACTGTTAAGTTTAAATGATGCCCCTTAGGGCTGGGGCTGTACCACAGTGCCTAGGGTACACAAATTCCTGGATTCTATCTCTGGTGAGCTGCCCCTTGGATATTTCACACACAAATCTATTTGGCCTTCCACACACTTCTGCTAAGTAGTCTACCCTGGAAATAGGTAAACCTTCTACAAAAATTTATTTTTTAAAAAAAGATGTAGTACTTGTATCTGTTCTTAGGTCTCCTAAAGACTGCGGTAAAAGAAGGCAGCTACAGGCTCAAACTTGGCCCTTTAAAGTGCTGGAGAATTTGTGGGTAACAGCATCAAGCCAACAGTCCTCATTTTATATAGGGAAAACCAGTCAGTCAATTCAACTGTCCAGTGATTTTGTAGATATCATACGGCCTATGAGTAGCTAATGCCAGACCTCAGGGACCAGGACCAGCTGTCAGGAGAGGAGAGAACGGGTGTTTATTTTGGTACGAAGTTCAAGTAGAACCAGTAGGAAGGGTTAGCAAGGTGCTTTCCACCTTTACAATTGACAAGCTAAATTAGACCCCCAGGGAAAGAGAACAGGGCCCCAAGTTGCCTTCTGACCTCTGACCACGTGCTATGGCATGTACACGCTCATGCAGATATGAAAGAAAGAAAGGAAAGAAGGAAGGAAGGAAGGAAGGAAGGAAGGAAGGAAGGAAGGAAGGAAGGAAGGAAGGAAAGTAACAAAAACATTTAAAGTTGGCATCAGCCTCAGAAGAAAGTCTTCTGCCTGTCTAGCCTGAGCCAGCAAATCAAGTGAAGTCAGTTTCCCAAGAGATGAGTTTCACTGTATCTGCAAACCTACTCAGACCACAGGTTCCTCAATCCCGACATGACTGACTTTTGGAGCAGGTCTTCATGATAGAGATGTTTTCCTCAGCACCACAGCACGATGAACCTCAACGGAGGCCTCTACATTAGATACTAGCATGTGCCTCACCTCAAGATCCACAGGGGTGACTAGGAAAAATGCCTCCTGACAAGGCCAAATGAGTCTCCTGGCTAAGACCTATCTTGGCCCTAGGGATAGGTCTTCGCTTTTCTATTTTTTCAATCTCATTTTTTTTTTTCCAGTCTGCTTATACAACTTGGTGGCAATGACCCATAGCAGGTGGGGAAGAAGGGTACATGTGGGCATATGTGTGCTCCTCAGGAACCTCATTCTTGTAGAGTGTTTTGTTTCGTTTCTGAGAGAAGCTCTCTCACTTTGATCTGGACATCGATGATTAAGACCAGCTGACTGGCCAGTGAGTTCCTGGGATCTGTCTCCCACTCCCCAGCACTGGGAATACCAGCATGAACCACCATATTTGACTTTAGGACTCAGGTCTTCCTGCAAGCACTTATTGACTGAGACATCTCCCAGCCCCACCACACACACACACACACACACACACACACACACACACACACACACACACACCCCTAGGATGTATTTTTGTACCTAGTCTACAGAAGAGGAAAAAGACACACAGATGTTCCATATTTTGGTGATATCCAAGACGCAGTAAATGGGAGGGTGGCACAGGAGCCCCCATCCTGTGGCAGAGCAGAGCCAACCAGTCTGACAGCAGTTTGTTTCACTATCTGGTTCTCACCTCCACTCTCTTATTACCGCTAGCCATTCCTCAGGCCAGGCATCCTCCAGAGAGCTGTAGTGAACAACGGCCCAAAACCCTCCCAAAGGAGCAAGCAGCCTTTCTACATGTTTTTCATATCTCTCTGTGCACCAAAAGGGTTTTCCAAAGTAATAGGACAACTCAGAAAAGGTTTAATCAGCAGAGAGGTACAAAACATCAGCTTTGCCAGGCAGTGGTGGCGCACACTTTTATTCCCAGCACTTGGGAGGCAGAGGCAGGAGGATCTCTGAGTTCGAGGCCAGCCTGGTCTACAGAGTGAGTTCCAGGACAGCCAGGGCTACACAGAGAAACCCTGTCTCGAAAAACTAAAAAAACAAAAAACAAAAAACAAAAAACCCAGCTTCTTCTGAGAGGTAACCTGCAACCTTCAAAGACAAAATGGATTTGAAGTATGTATTACTTCATTCAACAAGTATTTTGTGAGCTCTTCTACTGTGCCAGGTACTCTTGAGAGTTAAGCAAACAACAACAAAACCCACGAAGAACACTGAGCTCAGAGGACAGAGTTTTCAAATGACAGAAGCCTCAAGGGAAAGGAAAAGCTTGCTCAGAGGAGGAGGAATTTGGCCAAGATCCTAAGGACTAGGAGGACTTGAAGATGTAGAGAGGCTGGTGAAGTACACAGCAGGCAGAATACACACACACACACACACACACACACGCGAGACAAGGCAAATATGAATGCCTTTTTCTATTCAGAAATAGATATGGAATGCTTTTAGGCTGCCTTTACAAAACAAAGATCATTCCCCAGTCAAAGCTCCTCCCCCAATGCAAATGAACCTGGGCTGGGCTGTTTTCCTTTGCTCAGATTTTTCTGAAGGTCAGTGAGGAAAGAAGTCCTCAAACTTTCTATAATGTCAATTCCCCCAAGCGTCTAACAATAATAGGTTTAAAACCCAGGTGCACATGTTTCTCTATGTGGATTCCATAACCCCTGTGCCTACAGGGAGCTTGTGGTCTCTTTGTACCTCTAAGTCCACAGCCATAAAAGCATCCTCAAATGTAAACCTAGGGCCCTTGGGTTTGTTTGTTTGTTTGTTTTTTGTTTGTTGGTTTTCAGAATTCTGCCTGGTAAGTTCGCCTATCTTTCTATCTCCCTGAAAGAGAGAAGGCTGCCAGGGACATGTACAAAGGTGAGCTGCAACAGTAAGAACTAGCCATGAAAACACAGGAACTGTAAGTATAAACACAGGACTGGGCAGGCATCCTCCAGGACAGACTTTATCGATGGGTACACATCAGCTGAAGGGCTTACTGAATGTCAGCTGATCCACTAGGTCTAGGTGGGACCTGAGAGTACAATTACTAACAAGTTTGTAGGTAACACCAAATGCTGATCTGTGGGCCATAAGGATAGAAAAATGTAAGTAGTGTGTCTCAACCTTTTGACTGAATCCAACAGCAAGAGAAATACTGAACCTAATAACAGCACATGTGTTCTCTTGCACTGTCTGTCTGTATGAGGGGGTTAGTCGTTGCAGTGAACACATGGGTTATTTTTGTCATTATTGTTTCGGGGTTGGGGCGCCTGCGTCATACACAGCACATATTCTACCTCTGAGCTATTATCACAGCCCAGTTTCAGTACAGGTTAAGCCAGGATAATCCAAAATTCAAAATGCTCAAAATTCCATGACTTCTTGAATGCTGACAAGAGACCACAAAGAAAATTCCACACCATAAAACTACTTCCATGCACAAAACCACTGAAGGATTGTCTAAGAGTATCTTTAGGCTATAAGTCGAAGATGCATAAAATACAAAAGAGCATCAGTGTTTAGCCTTAGGATCCATTCCCAGAAACCTCCATCTCCAGCACTGTAAAACACTTGATGTCGTCTATGTGCCCTACTTCACTGTACAAGTTGAGCAAGGTCCACAAATTTGACTTCCCCACCTCTATGTGGTGTGCCACTAAGGGGTAGGGATAGCATCTTTGTTTATCCAGGAATATGCTGAAAAGGTCAATTTTTTTTTAAGTTCAAATTATTTTCAGAATCCTTTGAGATAAACAGACATATTAAACACATTGTGGAAATGTTGTCACTAAGAAACATTTAGGTAAGGCAGGTGTAGTGGTGCATGCCTTTAATGGCAGTACTTGGGAGGCAGAGGCAGGAGGATCTCTGTGAGTAAGAGGCCAGGCTGGTCATTTAGTGAGCTCCAGGACAGACAGAGCTACATAGTGAGACCCTATCTTGGGAAAAAAAAAAAAAAAACTGAAGAAGAAAAAGAAGAAGAGAAGGAAGAGGAGTACTTGGAGAAGGAAGAGGAGGGGGAAGAAGAGGACGAATAAGAAGAGAGAGGGAAAGACAAACAGCCAGATAAAGAAGCTTTCAGGTGTTAACTCATTATTTGTATTTCTGCTTTATCGTCTATGAGAGGAGAGCAAGTGGTCCTAAGCAAAGGACCAATGTGATTATTTCCCTCTCAAAAGAACAAGGGCTTCCTGATGAAAAGGGTGATTTTTGGTCTGAGACAAGAAATACAAAAGAAAAGCCTGGAACATTTGGTCACACAGAAAGCAAGAAAATCATGGGAACTCTCAAGGTCTTGTCAAAGGTTTCAGGAACCAACTTGAACTTGCTCACTGATATCAATAACTCTATGACAATGACATATAGTTATTAACAACATCAATAACGACAGTGGCACCCAACTATAATCCAAGAACTCAGGAGGCTGAGGCAGGAGGATTATCAAGTTGAGGCTGACCTGGGCTTCACAGGGTGGGGGATGGGGGAGAGGAGGAGGAGGAGGAACAGGAAGAAAAGTAACCATATGAAGAAAAGCATACAAAGTATGCTTAAATCTGTGAGCTCACGGGGTCTTTCAAAGAATACCATACGCAGGTATGTCCAACAGTGGCTCCACCGTCCAATATTTTGAAATGGATAATGCTGTGACACCCAAAGGGCACAAAATAGATTTGGCAAAAATAAATGAATAAAAATAAAAATGAATCAAGACATTGACTGAGCTTCCACATCTAATTACCAAAATATGATCTACTGTAGGTCACTAAGTTAACAATCACAGTTCTATGCATTGAATACCAGCAACATTCCCTCCCCCAGCACCTGCATAGGAGGGCACCCAAGGCTGCAGGCTTTTAAGGTTTGCATTGTGTGCCTACATAAAGAATTCAAATCCTAAGGATTCACGCTAGAATACAGATGCACTCATGTGTCTAAGATGTGTTTGAAAATAATCAAATAGTGTTTGCGATGCAGATGGAACAAGATTAGCAGTGAGTTACCAATAGCTGAACACAGAGCACAATGAACAAAGTGGGTTCCCTGCGTTGAGAATCTACTGTTGAGGCTGGAGAGACAGCTCAGTGGCTAAGTGCACTTGCTGCTCTTATAGAAGACCCAAGTTCGGTTCCCAGCACTTACACTGTACAGCTCACAACTGCTTATAGCTCCAGTTCCATTAAATCCTGAAGCCTTTCCCCGCCCTTGCAGGCACCACAACACATACTGCTGGCTTATGTTTGAAATGTTCTATGCTAATAGTTTTCCTTACAAGTAAACAGGGCTGGGGAGATAGCTCAAAATACTAGCTTTGCAAGCATGGGGTCCTTAGTTCAATCTCTAGAACACACATATTTAAAAAACAAACACACAAACAAACAAACAAACAGAAGAGAGTACCTCAACACACAGAAGAGCATATCTACTTCACGGATTAGGTTATTCTGAACAACTGAGAGAGTTTACAAGTGAACTAACTACACTTCAACTGTCATTTCCTTTTCTCCAAAGGACAAAATACACCAATTTGGATTGTGCAATAATGACGAACTCTGGAGGATGCAGTATTTTTGGACTCTACTCATTCCATGCATGTCATAACTTAAAGAAATTCCCTTCACGGGGGCTGGAGGGATGGCTCAGCAGTCAAGAGCACTCGCTCCTTTTCCAGGGGACTGGGGTTCTGTTCTCACCACCTGTATGATGGCAGATACCATCTGGAACTCCAGTTCAGGGGAACAAGTGTCTGTTCTGGCTTCTGAGGGCACCAGGCATGTATGCAGTGCACTTCTATAAATGCAGGCAAAACTCAAAAAATTAAAACAAACATTTTTTTTAGTGAATTAAATACCATCAGAGGGACAGACTTTTGGAGGAAAAAAATACAGGTATCAGGTATCTTCTGGCTAGCAAGGAAGGAGACTCAACTTCGAACAAAAGGAAAGAGCAAATGAGAGGGACTGTGATTGTGAGACTCAAAACACACATCTAATTTTTAAAATATGTATTTATTTATTTACCTTTACTTTATGTGCACTGGTGTTTTGCCTGTGTGTATGTCTATGTGACAGTGTCAGATCTTGGTGTTACAGGCAGTTGTGAGCTGCCATGTAGGTGCTGGGATTTGAACCTGGACCTTCTGGAAGAGCAGTCAGTGCCCTTAACTGCTGAACCATCTCTCCAGCCCTAACTTTTTCACATGGTGAAAAGCCTGGGAACTGAGTCTCAGATGGCTGAGACAGATTTATTGTTTTGCTATGTGGCTTGTCCGTTGCTTCCTTGTGTTTGACAATGAACATGTAATCTTTGTAGTGATACAGCAAGGGGTTTGAGTTCTGCCCAGTGAAGGTATCTCTTTCCAGTTTCAAGAAGAATCACTACTGTAGAACTTCTCACACCCAAGGATAATAAGAACATGGTGCTCACTGTCAGGACATCCGCAAATGAAATCTGGTGGACAGCAGGGTAGCCACAGGGCAAGAACCTCAGGACCAGCAGATGGTTCTTAGGACATACTGAGCAAAGCAAAAAGGCAGGCTCTATTCTTCAGCAGAGGAGGCTCCTTTCCTACTTAAGTGGACTTCAATGCCAGGAAATGTCACATGACAAACCAGTCTGAAAATCTAGGGCTCCCTCATGCCCCCTATATCAAGTTTCCAGCTGGTATGTGGTCTTGCCAGCCTGGCCAGTCTCTTTAGAGAGCACAGTGGAGTCCAGAAATGCTGAAAGCCACACTGAGGACCCTGTCAGGGTTCAGAAATCCTCAGAACTGCTGACCTGCAAAATCTGGCCTTTGCCACTGGACCTTGACTACCCTCCCGCCTCAGGCCTTACCCCCCACCCCCAGCAGCCTCTCCAGCCTTCTAGCCCTGCCTCTAACATGCCCCACCTCCTTCCACCTCAGGGCCTTTGCACTTTCTACTCTGGATTCCTGGAACATCTAGATGGTTATCTGGCTCGCTTCCTTCAGAGCTCTCCTCAAATGTCACCACAGTCAAGAACGCTGCCTTAACTCCCAGCCCCTAATACACATTAACACCCTTCAAACTTTTGGGTTTCATTTTTTATTTGGATAATACATATCAATTTCCAGACATTTTTAATGTTTACAAACAGAAAGCCTGTGTCCATTAATCCAACTTCCCCTTCTTTTGGCCCCTGAGACTTTATCAGCCCACATTCTGGCCCTATCAATCCGATTACTCATATGGGACACTTCACACTATTAGAATCGTACATGTATCTGCTGATGGCTGGCTTCTTTCAGTTACATAATGCTTTCATGGTTCAAACACACAGTGAAACATGTTTCTTCCTTTTCTGGGCTGAATAATAGTTCACTGAACACATCAACAGCACTCTGGGTTTTGTTCATATATTCATAGATACTTTGGAGTTTCATTTTGGTCTTTAGGCTGCTAGTGAGGCAACTTTTAACACAAAACAACTGCTTAAGTTCTTGCCTTGAATCCCTCAGATAACTACAAATGGAAATATCAAATCATAGAATAATTCTGTTTCGTATCTTCAGGACTTACCATACTGCTGTATCTAAGAGCTACCTCTTGCATTCCCACCAACAATACACAAGGGTTCCGATTGCTCCACATCTTGCCCACCTGTTATTCTCTGCTCATCCCCTCCTTGTTTGACTTTTTCTCCACAACACTCTGCACCTGCCACACTACCATACCTGTTTGGTTACATTGATCGATTCTTACTAGCTACAATGTAAACCCCTGAGGAACCAACTTGATTGCTCATTGCCATACCCCAAGCACCTAGAACACAGTTGACACATAGCAGGTATGCAAGAAATCTGTTGGATACATAACACAAAACACTTGAATTGTAACAATTTTAACAAGGTGAAAGTCTGTGAGGTCCAAGGGTCCCACCAACGCTTTCAACTATGACCAGCCTAGGGGAATCTCATGGTTTAGCAGGTGGTGGCTTCAGGAGTTTTATTCAGCTCATTCCTCACTAGCAATTCTCTCAGAACTAGACACTCTGACAGGTAGAATGACCCATAAAGTACTATAATTCATACCGTTGACTTCAAGCCTAACCACATGCATCAAACTTCAACAACAAAAGAGCCAACACAACTGCATGCAATTCTAGTTATCAGAGATCTACAAATGCAACGCATTTTATTTTAAAACATCAAACCAATACAAGACAGACACTGTCCTTGTGTAGATTCCTTAATTAGAAGTCTCCAAGGACAGCTTGACCTAGAAACCTAACTCCAGGCCTGCTTTTATTTTGGTGGATTTTTTTTTTTTTTTTTTTTTTGGTCTGTTGTTCATATTTGATATCTGTTGTCTCATTTGGTTTGCTTTCAAAGAGCTGCTTGTATTTAAAAAAAGTCAGACAGAAACTCCACATGAATTTTCCTCAAGTCCGTTCCTTGCACACAAGTGAATTAGTTCCCGAGTGTCCCACTCCCACCCCCACCTCCACAGTCTAGTGTTTTTGCAGCTGAAAACACTTTGAGGGCAAAGTCAACAGATCATCCCTGTGGCATTAACCTATTTCTCTTCTAAGCAACCACTGCACCTCACATTCTTCAAGGAAGGCTGGCAAAACGAGCCAGCTTGTTTGAATGGGTAATAATGTCCCAGTGACTTTCATGGGCCTCACTGGAGAGGCCAGAGTGATTCATTCAGAACATAAAGAACTTCCCCTGCCTGGTTAGAAGGAAATCTTGATGGGATTTTCTGTTCCGAATTGATTTTGTCAAAGAGCAGATTGTACTTTCAATGTATACTCACGACACGCACACATCTACACAACTGATAAGAATGAAGAAGAAAGAAAGAAATGAAGAAAAACACTGCGTCCAACAACTACCAGGCAAACCACAGGCCACAGGACAAGCTACCAACATTCCACAGACTGAACTAAAGCAGTTTAAACTCTCCAAGGATTCAGGCAGAGACACACCTGACTCTTTCGACCTGCTCAGGTGCCATAATGTGAATGACCACGATATGCTTCAAATATGAGCCAGGCCTACCTCTGGCTTTCCTCTGGTTTCCCTTCTTAACTGTCCTGATTCAAGCTTTCAACACAGAACTTTCCAAAATGAATTCAGCCCAACATTAAATCCTCCTACAAATATCTATCTACAGTCTTTTATCCCCGCCAATGGCTGTATCATTTCCTTCATACGTCAAACTAAGTATAGCTAGTACACTATTGGTCAGACGTAAGTAAGAGTAATTGCCTTAAGAGCAATGTGTTTACTATTTTTTCTAGCATCTCTCTCTCCCCACTACTCCACAAGCAGTACACATTACTGCCTGGGCTGCCCAGTGACTTCACTCTGTATCTCGGTTTCTTTACCCATATCTAAGGTCTTCTGTGATATACAGCTCTGCACCAGGCTTGCTACAACCTAATGGGACAGTTTCATTATTTTTAGGCAAAAGATAGAGTCTATGGACCAGTTAGCCTTGTCTGTAACATACTTCAAAGAGAAGACTGACCCCAATCTTTGATTAACACAGATGTTAGTCCATAGAAGAACTAGCCTTCCCATCCAAAGGCTCCCTGCTCCTCCAGTACTCCTGAGGATCTTATCAACAGGAAACAAAGCATTATACTACCATAATCAAGTATCTGGCTTTTATTCACTAATTAGAAAAGCCCAAAGATTGTAGCCCAGGGAACAGCTAAATATTTAGGACATTAAAGAAGTTACCAAGGACCAGCTGCCCACAGTTCCCCACCCCTATTAACCTGTTGTTTACTCAATTCCCAGACATTTTAAAAGAAAAAAAACTTGATGGACAAACCTGGAACCATAGGGGCCTCTGTACACCTACAGAGGCTTTATTTTCTAGAAATGGTCTGTGATGATTTTATATATGCCGTTATATTGACAGAGATGCTGCCCTCAGCTCCTCATCCAGAAACTGGTACCAAAGCACGAGAAGCACACGGGGTTCCTTGACATACAGGTGGCTCCAGTGAAATCCTGGAAGTTCCTGTGGTATTCTTTAAGCTCTTACTTCCCTTTATGAAGTTCTCATTCTTTCAATTTGCCACTTTCATTTCTTGTAACCCAGCCCACTCTGGTTAAGGGCCACAACAGAACAGAATGAAGTGACAGTTTGTGAAAGAGAAGGGTATTTTACTTTTGTTTAGGGATCTTGGCAGATGAAAAGTTCTACATTTTTCGGAATTTAAATAATGAGGGTTCCTCTCAGGCTGGTAAGGGACCACCCAAAAATCTGTCTTACTTCATGTTGTTGTTGCTTACCTGCTTACCGACATCCCCCCTCCCCCAGTCCCCCCATGCTTCAATTCTGAGCAACCCTCAAAAGTGGCTGTCACTGGATCTTTACTCACCCAAGACCATGACCAATTTTGACCACAGTTTCTTTCTCTTCCCTACTCTACCTCTATGGCTACTACAGGAGGACTTAGAAAATGCTTAGGACAAAAACCCATTCTTGACTACAGCACTCTGCTCCCCTACTCACCTGACCCAGGTCAGGCACTCTGTGTAGTCAATGGTCGCCCAGCCAAGGATGCAAATCCCGCTCCCTTGCAGTCAGCTCCTAAATATTTAGAAAGAAAGAAGACTGAGTGGAGGGATCTCGCGAGGGTCTATCAGAATGTTCCCAAATCCAAGTTTCGTCTTTTTTAGCCTCTGCTTTTCCTGCAGACCCCACTCCCCACCTCCAAATTTAGCAGCCAAGTCGGAGGCATCTCTTGCTCCTAGATAAAAGCAAACCCAGCATGCTTATTTCCCGTCCGTAGCTGACCAGAAAGATCAGGCACGCAGAAACTTCGAACGCGGGGGAGGGGGGTGTTAAGGGAAGTGTTGAGATCCCAAAGCACTTGTTTCCCCGCATGGAGGCCAAGTATGTGAAACCCGCGTCCTCATTGGGCACGAGCTCCGTCCACACTTCTTCCCTCATCGCTCCCCCCTTCCTCCGGTTTTCTTCCTTTTTTTTTAAACCCACGGGGGCCCCCACGCATGCATTATCCTACCAGCTGAGCAGCGCAACAGGGCTAGCTACATTTTTAGAAAGATTATTTCCTTGAGCAAACTCATATGACACCCCCCTCAAATACCCCCCAGGGGGGGAAAAACTATTTCCTGCAGACACTCCAACCGTTTCCAACTTGGGGGAATGCCATTTCAGTACGGGGAAGGAGGTTGAAGCCGGTCACTAGAGTCGAGGACATTTGGGGTTACTTAAGCCTGAAAAAAAAAAAAAAATCAGACCTCCTCCCAAAACTGCTCGCAGGTAAAGAAGCCCAAAATACACGCCAAATGCATGCAAAGCCACCAAGAACTCCCAGTGATCAGGGCAAAAACTTCTGCGCACGGGAGCCAGTGCCAACTCCCCGAGCCCTCTGCCCGGCCCCAGCAGCTACCTTGGTGACCGGGGAGCCACGCCGGTTTGGGGGATCAGGACCAGGAGAGGGGTTAGCAGCCGCTGGGCAATCTCATGTCCGCGAAGAGGGAGCTCGTTCCGTTAGGATGGGAGCGGAACACCCACACCTCTTCTCGGCGTGCGCTTTCTCTCTCTCCACCCCCTGCCTCCACCTCCTCCACCACCACCACCTCCTCCTCTCCTCCCACCCCGGCAGGCTTGAGGAAACGCTTCAGCAGAAGATCCACATGGTTACTGCACTTTGAAGCGGCGCCCAGCTCCTTATATAGGCCGGGAAGCTCCCTGGGCAATGTAGTCCGAGTCCCAGGTCGTGCCGGCGCCTGGGGCACTGCAGAGAGACTACAAGTCCCAGAATCCCCTGGGCTCCGGGGCTGGGTTCTAAATAGACTCCCGCGCGCTGACCAGGAGTGGGTGGGGGGAGGGGCGCCCAGGGGAAAGGCTCGGGTGGCGAACCTGTGTCTGAACACCGGACTCCCCAAGTTTGGCAAGGCCGACCTACAAGGTATCACTTACCCATGTGAACCCTTCTCTTTTGGCTGTGGTATCATCCCTTTCCTAAAGTCAAGTGTCGCTAGGGGCCGGAGAGAGAGGAAGAGCTCGGATTACTGCTTTGGGAAGTTTTTACAAGCTATTTACCCACCCCCGCGCGCCCTGTGTGCTGGAGCCAAGAATTTCAGAAATCCGAGGCACAAAAACGCCAGTGTTTGCGGTCAAGGATTAAAAAAGCAAGTTTGTCTTTATAAAATCCGTTCTAGTTCTTTATTGGATCCTGCTAGTGTCTGCATGAAAAACTAAGTCGGGAAATGGGGTGGTCCCTGCTATCGAAGACGCGGGGTAATCGTGTGAGAGCCCTTTTCTGTATCCGAGCTGTGTCTGTCTTTCGTCGCACGGTGGGAGGTAAAAGAAACGCAACCCTCTCGAGTGAGCAAATAAAGGAACCATGTTGTGACTTGCTGATGTTGTGATCGCGAAGCAGGAAAGAAATACAAACCGCGACTTCGGTCCTGACCCCGCTTCCAGGACCTCTTTGCTCCTGGAATCTGTAAACGCTAAAGTAAATAAACCGCAAACCAGAAAAATAAGGGCTTCGGAGAAAACTGCGCATATTAAGATGTGTGCGGCCAGACGAGGCATGCTGCAAGTCTTCAACCCAAGCATCTCGGGCGAAATGGGTTTCAACACACCACAAAATAATCTAGGCTCCAGGCTGCAAAGTGCTTAGAACTTTGGCTTTGGGAAGAAAAGCTTGCATCTCAAGCAAAGTTATCCTACTGTCTCCTTCTCCATCCCATCCCCCAAACCAGACTGCATGTATTCATTCCACAACCGTTTCCCGGGTGTCATCTGGGTGCCAGGCCAGGCACCGTGCCAGGATATGAGAGCGCGCCAAAATATATCATAACATCCTAAATGGGGTCTGTCTGCTACCGCTAAAGACCTAGTAACAGTAATCCTTGTAATGAAAACAAATGGTTCTACAGAGCTCAGCCTACGTGCTCTTTCTGTACATCGAGCTATTTGAGTTTTACTAACTCTGGGTTCGTTATCTCTGCGCAGCAGGTATAAGGCCAAGGACCAAGAGAAACCAGGTTAACTTCCGTCTCCGTTGCAACTCCAACCTGTACCTATACTAAACACTTGCCCTTTGGGACCGTCATCACTACTTCCTTAGAGGACCCCCTCCTTCCATTTTAGGAGCAGCCTCTAAGCCCTTACCCAGATCACTGTCATCGCTTTACCCCAGTTTTGCCATCTAGAAAGGGGTTCGATACTCATTAGTATTTGCCTCTTCTCTTTTCCTATTATGTGGTTCAACAGCCTTGCCTAAAGCCTTGTGAAACTTTAAGAACAACAGAGGGCAAAATAGCTAAGAATTATTGCATATTTAGTGCTCAAACTAACAATTATGAACATCACATGGGTGCGTGTTGTGTCCCAGGCATTGTTTCTAAGCTCTTTAAGTAGATTGTTTCATTAGTAGCCCATGGGAAGCTAAAGGCATGCAGGGTTAAGTTATTGCTAAAAGGCACCATTGGCAATCTTGGAAGTCTAGTGTCTGATGCTTCAAGCTGCCCTTTGTCCTCAGGAAAAACCCCAACTTGCCACAACAGAAGAATCCACACCTTTCATATCTGTTTTTTTTTCCTGTCTCCAATAAAAACAACCTGTTCTCTTTCCAAGGCCCTTTGACTCTAACTCTCAAGCAATTTCAACAAATCAGCCCACGATAATATAACTAGTGAAGGAGGAGGGGGGATTGCTTCATGATCTTCTAATGTGGGTTTCCAAAAGAATACTTGGCCATAGTTGAGAGGTACAGGTAGCTCATTTTCATCCTTACCACACCATAGACAGGAGCCCTTTGTCTCGTTCATCCATGGTCTTCCTTCCCCAACTGCAAGTTTCAGTGACAGATCATGTCTTACTTCCATTTGTATACTCTAGTCCTCTTGACTCAAAAAGACTTACTCTTCTGTCTGCACACTTCTATAGATCTGGAAAAAAGGTTTCCTGCAACCTTTTAATGGAAGGTATGTTGAGCATACAGAAGGCAACAGAAGCATATCTTTCTAAGCATCTGAGCCTTTTAGCTGCTCAGATTAGGTTTCTTTGTCAGTGTGTGCACATAATGCTGTTCAACATTTGGCAAGTTCTGGAAGCTGCCAGGTCGCAGGAAAGTACTTTTGCTAATTCTACTACGGCCCAAAGAGATTCCTTGTGATGGACAGTTGATGTGTGGTGATGCTAACGGTGAAAGATGCAAGAGTGAGTGGCTTCTGAGCTGGGGAGAGGCTGGGGGGGAGCTGCTGCTTCTCTGTTATAATTTTTCTTGGGAAGAATTTTTCTAGACCTGCATCTGCAATCCAGGAGCTACCAGCCATATAGGCACCTAGAATGCAGCTAGTTGTAAAGAAGATGTGAAATACTTATAAAACACACAGTGAGTTTCAAACACCTAAACTTCAAAAACAAGGCTTCGGATATGTTGGATCACACACTTGAAATGACGTTTCCTGCTTTTTTTTTTTTTTTTTTACTTTTTAAATCGACTAAAAATTTAATCTGCAGCTCATGTTATATTCTTTTGGAGGGTGCTTGTCCAGAAAACTGAGAATCAGATTCCTAAGATAACAATGCCAAGTGATGAGGATGAGCACTGGGCAGATAGCTCAGTGGTTAAAAACCTTAGTATAAAAGCATGAAGACCAGAGTTCTGATGCGCAAAACGAAGATAAAAGCCTGTCAAGTGTGGTGACCTGTAATTCCATCCCTCCAGAGGCAGGGAACAGACCCCAGGACATGCTAGCTAGCTATACTAGCTGGAATTGGTGAGTTTTGGGTACAGTGAGAGACCCTGCCTAGTAAATGTAAAGGAACATGACAAAAGACCCACAATATGACCTTTGGGCCTTGACATGCTTGTACATACACATGTACCATGAACAAATATCCCTATACATATGCAAACATGTATATATAAACACATACCATACACATGCCCAATAGAAGAAATGATAACCTGCCATAAAAGTACCCATGTGTAACTTTACCCTTGAAATGCCCACGCAGGGAAGACTTTGCAGTCAGGACAGTATTATAGAGTCTGAAGAAAGTCCAAAACTAGCACAGCAGCTTACTCCAGGGAAGCCCCACAAATAGAAACAGTTTTTGTCAGCAGTACACGGCTGCAGACTTGGACTAAATTCTAAATTCATCTGCTGAGAAGCCCACCTTCAGGTCCCCTCCTACTAAAGAAAGCAAGATGTGCCAAGGAAAGCAGGATTCAGAAAAAGCAAGGTTGACAATCAGCTGCACCATGAATATCCAAGGTGTGTGTCTGTGGAGAGAATAATGCGGCTAATCGTCACCTTGTCAGCCAGTGGGTCATTGTGTTACAGGACATGAAAGAGCTTTCAAACCCCACCTGAGCCTTACCAAAACAAAAACAAGAGCACCAAGGCCAGGAAAATATAGCAGTTCACCCTGAAACCATGCTTGGCCGCAAACCAAATGTCAGCTTGTTGGAACACAATTCCTAATTTCCTCTAGGCACAAAGTCCAGTCATACATGACTGTCACAGTGAGCCTTAAATGCTTCAGTTAGCAGCTTCTCCAAGTCCCCCTTAAGTGACAAGACAGCAAACTAATACTCAAATCATAGAACGTATTCTATCTTGGAGAGAACTTTCTTACCTGGTGTGATGGATTACCACTGAGCATGAGAAATATCAGTAAAGAGAAATTGATATTTCTTTGTAGTTACTAGATCATCATTCCTGGTCATTTTTTAACCTTCTGTGGTAGAAGAAAGAAGACATAGTTCTTTTTGATAATATTATAAATTTAGGCATGCATGTCTAAATACCAACAGATGTTCTGAATGGTAGTAGCATCAGTCCTTGGAGTTTTTGCTCTGAGTGGTCCAAAACCCAGTCATGGGCACACCCACAAGACTGTATTGTGTTTGAGATTTCTGTGTGGTTTTTGTTCTTACAGGCAAGATAAGATCTTTGCAGATGAGTATTTGTGTACCTTTTGTAGCTCTAACTTGGGCACTTGGTAAAGAAGGGGTGTTCAGCACTTATGGAATCATGAAGTATTAGAATTCTAAGAATGGCCAGGAGAAATGATAACCTGCAGACACTGAAGAGCCTACACGAGATGAGAGAGAGGTAGAATTTAAAAAACAAGCAAACAAAAAACAGGAAAGAGAGTAAGTTGGTCTGAAGCTTAGAAAGGGAAGGCATTTCCTGTATCCAGACCCAGGACATCCTGTTCTGCCAAGAGAAAACATCACAAATTGGAGGCTCTTCAGTTGTTGTCTAATCTCTAGAAAAGAGCCTGCTAGTTACTCACCTGGGGACTAAAGGGAACTTGGATGAAGTGTCAGTGACCATATCAGGCAGGCAACATAGAAGTTACAAAAGTCAGCCAAAAACTGGGCTGGGGTTGTAGCTCAGTGGTAGAAGATTCACTTAGCATGCATTTAAAAGATATAGGCAAAAACTAGTTACTACTGCTTTTTTCCATATGGAAAAGGCAGCTGTGCCACCCCTGATGGTATGGTCAATATTGTCTGGAATCCCAAAAACATAAGGACTGTTAATTTCTTACATATTATTTTCTTATGAAACATGCAAAGTCAGGGGGTTACCACAAAGTAGGACATCCAGCCCCACTTCCTGCCTCTCATCTATAAGACTGTTATCCTAACATGCTAGGGCAGACAAACTGGACCCGGATCCTTTGCTGACTTATTACACTATTATTATTACAGCAGAAATGAAATTCAGGTATCAAAGGAGACTCAGGAAGCTACTTTGTTACTGTTTTGAGATGGGGTTTCACTATATAACCCAACTCACCTGAACCCAGGATCCTTTGACCCCTTCCCTGTGATTACCGGCTTATACCACTATGCCTACCTGAACTTCTACTTTATGCAAGAATTCAGGAATCCATATTTTTAAAAAATCATATATATATGTATAGCTAAAAATCAAGTATTTTGCAGCTTCTAGAGTAATGATTTATTTAGATTAGAATTTTACAAAGTTTCGTCTCATGGTATTTGAAACTCAATCTCAAAACTTACACTATTATGTAACCTAAAAATATTACAAATTTCCTTATTTATATAAATGAGTAACAATCTCATTAAAAAGCCATGAGGAGAACCCTCTGTGAAATGTTTATTGATAGTGGATTTCTTTTTAAATACTTTTGCAGTTATGTTGGAGAAAGTTAAATTTCAAAAAATTGTTGAAAAAAATTTACATTTAGCTTACAAACTAGCAATCACCTAGCAACTTTCATGACAATAGTCTCCAGGCTATGAGTATTCTATGTATTTCAATAAAACCTTCTTAAGGCTATATATGATTTCCAAATCAACCAGAAGAGCAAAAGGTATTGTGCATGAGAAAAGGATAGTAGAAAACTTGAGAATTTTTGCAGACTTCAGTAAATATAGTCACTACCCCAGCATTAAATTTGACTTAACTCAGTCACCAATCAAGTGAAGCTGGTAGCTTTTCTCCTTTCCAATCTTATGGTAATGTATTTGAATTTAAGCAAATCAACTATTTGCTTTCCTTTCCAATTTATTACCTTCCCAGGTAACCTATATGATGAGTTCAGCCCAGATGGAGCACCTGAGGTTCGTGTTTCACAATAAGGATCATCTAGGTAGGAATAGCCCAGAGAAGCAGGACTGGGGAATATAGACCTTGCTTAGTTAACGTTGGGCTATCACTATCAGACTGCTCCTGGATGAGTAGCCTCCTGTTTTACCCAGAGCTCTGTGGGGCACTGGGGATGAAGGAAGACTTTGGGATGCAAAGAGCTTTGGCTGTTTGCCTTTTTCTTCATCGCAGCCTTCTTTTCAGAGGAATCTCTTCATGAGGCTTAGAGGATGACAAGGGGGAAGGCTGGCTGCTTAGAACTCACAAACCACAGTCACCAGCTGATCTTTCACACAGTGCTCTGGGGTTCCTTCCAGGTGTAGAGCACAGAGTATGCAGCTGTGGCCTAGCAAACAGCCCAGATGCTTTCAAGTCCTCTGCCTTCCTCAGTTACAATCATCCACGAGGTACGTGTCTGTTCACACAACAGTGTTTCTCCATTAATATATTACATGTTATATGTAATTAATTTACTACATACAACATGGCTCTAAGTCACTGAACCGTTTATATTAACTTTAATACAGAGAATGAGGGAGCAGTTTGCGGTATTTTCAGTCAACTTTTCCTTCAAAATTAGCTCTTGTTTTTGTTGTGTTGTGTTGTGCTGCATTGTGTGTGTGTATGTACTTGTGGTACCTCTTAGGAGGAGGAAGAGCAAAGGGTGCCAAGAGAGGAGGAAGATGAGGAGGGGGAGAAGGCAGATGTGAGGAGGAGGAAAAGGGAATCTCTTTAAAGACAGACTAAGCCTTACTCAACATCTGGTAAACTTTAAAAAAAAAGAATACATCATCTTTCCATAATCAAATGAGCCATTCTGTAAAGAAAGAGAAGTTTTAATCAAGCATATGATACTTTATCATGAAAAGAGTATTTAAGAGAAAATAACGATTGTTTTCCAAAGACTTCTGTACCTAGAAAAAGCAAGGCCCTTTCAACCCCAAGGTTCTGAATACCGTCTTCTGTCTAAAAGGGAGAAAATATTGCATAGCCGAATGAGAATACTCCATTTAGTGGTAAGTAAATTTATTTGGTCTTTGAAAAGAAAAAGTGTGGGAAGACTTTTTTTTGGTTTTTCGAGACAAGGTTTCTCTGAGTAGCCCTGGCTGTCCTGGAACTCACTCTGTAGACCAGGCTGGCCTCGAACTCAGAGATCCACCTGCCTCTGCCTCCCAAGTGTTGGGATTAAAGACATGCGACACCACTGCCCAGCCTATTTCTAACTTTTAACTTGTGCATTATTGAGTAGTAGTTTGACCTTCAGAAAAGGCAAAATCTTTAAGTGCACCTAGTTTAGCCTTGAGACTTGGGAGGAACACATTATTAGAATAGAAAATCTTGCTGTTTAATTAGCTGTCTGTCCTTGCTTCTGATTTTTTTTTTTAATTTTTTTTTAGAATGATATGTTCAGCCTGACCCCAAATCAGTATTAGAAAGTAGGTTCTCAGATTAAATTAGCCTTTAATTCTCCTCTGCTTCACTTATTTTCAGAGCATCTCACAAGGGAAGAGGCACCAATATTGAAAGGAAAGGGGGGTACCCTGCTAACCTATTTATGAACTATGTTTTGAACCAATAATGTCTGATGACATGTTAATCCATGCTATGAAGTGAAGGAAAATAAACACTTCCCATATACGTATGGGAAAATGCCCAGTCCACAAGTAAATTTGATTAACAACAGTCATTAAATTACAAGTTTCATCTTCTGCTTTCTATTATAAATGAAGTAAAAGCAGAAAAATCTTGAGACAAGGGAAAAGTAGAGTGTATTTTAAAGGCTCACTGGTGGTGGGGCTTGTGGTCTAGAATCCTTTAGAAAAGCTGAAGCTAGTTTTTGGGGTTCTGAAAACTATGTTCTCTCTCTCTCTCTCTCTCTCTCTCTCTCTCTCTCTCTCTTTCTCTCTCTCCCCTCTATTTTTTATTTGTTTGTGTATGTGTGTGTGTATGATTTTATGTGCACTACATATGTGCAGGACCTAGAAGAGGGCATTGAATCCCCTGGACCTGGAGTTGCAGGCCTTGCAAGTCATCCTCTGTGTGCTGGGATCTGAACCCAGGTCCTTTGCAGGAGCAGTAAGCACTGTTATCCTCTGCCATCCTCCCCAGCCCCAGACCCCTTTGCTGTGAGGGAAATGAAGACATAAGAGAGGGCACAGAGACAGAACGCTGGGATTGGATGGTCTGTGCTCTCAGCTAGAGAAGCCCCAGCACCCAGGAAAGTTAGCAGGTTTGTTATACAGGGTTCAACTGACTGGGGACGGGGTTATTGCATACAGCTGAGCAACGAGATGGTGTTATTACATATAGATAAACAAAGAAGAAGGTTTATGGTATACAGCTGGATCAAAAGGACGGGTTTTAGCTAATCTCAGTAGAAGTGGTCTCTGTAAGGGCACAGTCTTCAGGCCATAACACCCAGAAGGAGGAAGCTATGGTAGACATTTTCTGCACACATTGTCAGTATCCACCCTTGGACCAGAGGCAGGCTTTGCCATGCCTCTGAGCCTTATCCCAGGGACAAGGCATTGCCATCCCTCCATGGGTCTCAGGCTGGGTCCTTGACATGGCCAGCTCACACTCCTTAACTAACCTACTCCCTGCCTTTTCTTCCCAGTCTCCGCCTATTGCCCACCACCCACCACTGCTTCTGTCTGGTCACCTTCCATAAGTAGGACATGTGAGTGAGATCATACACTCTGTGTCTCTGTGTCTAGATTGTTTTACCCCTCAGAATGTCCTCCTGGTCTATTCTTGCTGCGGCAGGCAGACAGCAGGATTGTATCTTTTTTAATGGCTGTGTAATATCCCATTGCAAATAGGTATCATTTTCTCTATCCACTCATCTGTTGTTGGGTATTGAATTCTGGCTATTGTGCCTAACACTACAATTCACATGGGGGTGCAAATACCTTCTTTTTGTCTTCTTTCATTTGTGTGTGTCTCTCTCTCTCTCTCTCTCTCTCTCTCTCTCTCTCTCTGTGTGTGTGTGTGTGTGTGTGTGTGTGTGTGTGTGTGTGTGTGTGTGTGTGTGTTTTATATATTCCAGACACAGCAGGCATGTAGAGATCAAAGGAGATCAGATTTGGGAGTTTGTTCTCTCCATTCCTGGGGCTCAAACTCAGGTTGTTAGGCGTGTCAGCAGCAGGCATACTTATTGCCTCAGCCAGCTCCCTAGCCCATGCATCTATTCAGTAAACTGATTTTATTTCCCTTTGGGTATATTATTGGCTCTTAGATTGCTCAATATGATCTGATATTGCTCATTATATGATAATGGTAGTTTGGAGGTTTTTCAAAAATATTTTGTAAACTTTCTTTTTGTTTAATTTGTATGGATGTTCTGCTTACATGTATGTCTGTACATCATGCATATGTAGTGTCCACAAAGACCAGAGGAAGGTGTTGGGTTCTCTAGAGCTAGAGTTTCAGACAGTTGTGAGCTGTCATGTGGTTGCTGGGAATTTAACCCAGGCCTTTAGAAAAGCAACCAGCACTCTTAAACACTGACCCATATTCTAGCCCCCTGCTTTTATATATATATATATATATATATATATATATATATATATATATATATATATATACACACACACACACACACACACACACACATATATATGTATATATATGTATATATATACACATATATATGTGTGTGTATATATATATATAATATTTTTGTTAATACTTCGAGAACTGTTTTTGAAGAATTACCTTATGGTTTCCATATAGCTGTAATAATTTGCATTTCCAGAAGCAGTGGCTAAGAGTTCCTCTCTCTTCCCAGCCTGGCCAGCAATTGTTACCT
Source organism: Uromys caudimaculatus (assembly GCA_028551405.1). NCBI lineage: Eukaryota > Metazoa > Chordata > Mammalia > Rodentia > Muridae > Uromys > Uromys caudimaculatus. Next base: position 36,815,727 of record CM052700.1, read on the forward strand.
CCAGCTGTTTGTTCTGCCTGCTAGGAATGACATCTCACTCACTCCAGTTGTTAGACTCAGATTACCGTGATGATCAGTGATTGAAAAGTAATTTTCTTTTTCAAGGCAGAGTATGACTGTGTAGCAATGGCTGGAGTGGAACTCATTATGTAGACCAGGCTGGCCTCAAAGCCACAGAGAACCACCTGTCTCTGCATCCCAGGAGCTAGAACTACATGTGTGCTACAGCATTTCTGGCTGAACAGTAATTTTCATGAAAGGATATTCAAGTCAGGTAGGGTCGAAATGTGGCTATTATCCATCCCTCACTCAGGGAGGATGAGAGGACAAGCAGGGGTCTCAAGAGTGTGTGTATGTATGTGTGTGTATATATATATACACACACACACACACATACACACACACATATATACTCATTCAATATATATGCATATATATACATATGTGTATATATATTCATTCAATAATAAAAATGTTAGAAATTTCAGTGAATCTTCTATACCTTATTTTTTCTCAGTGAGATATAAAAAACTACCTGGGGAGATAGTGCATTTGGAAAAGTGCAGACCTATCAAGCTCAGAGATTTGAGGTTTATTCCAGAATGCATATAAAAAAGCCAGCTGAGATAGCCTGTACTCAGAACAGCGGTGCTAAGGAGGTAAGGACAGGAGGATCCCTGGGGTCAGGTGGCCAGACAGCTTAGTATATCATGTAACTTTTCAAGACAGACCCTGTTTCGAAAAACAAACAAAAAAAATAGACAGAGCCTGAGAAAAGACACCCAAGGTTGTTCTCTGCCCTCCTCCACCATATTTACACAGGAACTACCCACATAAGAACTTCGCACTTGAACATGCAGACACACACACACACACACACACACACACACGCTATATTGAGATGAGAAGTCAGGCTTGAGGTCCCTTCATCAGCCTGCATATCCCTGGAAATACAAACTGCTAAACCGACTCCACATCCCTTCCTGTTTGTCAATCAGCTCTTGCTTATTTTCCCCTGAAATAGAAGATGTAATTAACGTTCCCTGGCTGCTTGCATCACCACGTCAGTATTATCACGTTGCAATATCTATTTCTTAGTGTAGCAGCAGTTTATCCTGCTGAGCTTGTCCGCCAGTACAGTCCTCACCATGAAAACTTTCCATGAAGAATCACAGGAACAGCCTACTTTCCCAGTGACCCAACTTACTCTATTGCTGTGAGCCAGACAAAGAATTGCTCATGGTGACAAGAAAATGGAGTTATCCCAGGGGCAAGTTCTTTTTTGTTCACATGATGGTGATATCAATTATTTATTCTAGACCAGGAAGGAAAAAGCAGAACCCAAACCTTGACATTCTTGTGAAATTTCCCAAAAGAGAGAGTGTGCCACCGTTCCTTTTTCTTCTCTAAAATTATGTCCGTATTAATTTGCTCCTGGCCCCACGGACTTCTCTTCATCTCCGTAGTCACTGTGTTACACTCCAAATGACTTACCTCTTTCTGTCGTTGGATAGATTTTCACAAAAGAATTGAAAACTTTCAGCTTCCTCTTCGTTCAGTTGTGGGCGAAGCTGTTTCTTCAGACTCTTCCTCTGGGAGTCTGAGGACAATTAAATGGCAATCCATGGCTGGCAGAACATTGTGACTGGTGGGGAAGGAGAGGACTACGGACGGCGCACTGTCCGTCTGCCTTTGGCTGGCCTGACTGCAGTGCATTAGAGGCCTTTTAGGGGTCTTCCACTTGTCATTTTCCATTGATCCTATCAACACATGACATTAGAGACCATTTATTTTAAAGTGTGTGTGTGTGTGCATGTATCTGTTTGTCTGTCTGCATATGCCATGCAGCTGTGTGAAAGGCCAGAGGACAATTTTGGGGAGTTGGTCCTCTCCTTCCACTATTATGTGGGTTCCAGGGATCTAACTCAGGCCATCCGCTCTCATGGTGTTTTTACCTGCTGAGTCAGCTTGCCAGCTACAGAAACCATTTATTAAGTAAGGTCTTCCAGTATCCTCAGTATAGATCACCCTGATGAATCTCATCAACATCCTAAGAGAGGGGTTTTAATACCATTTTTGGTAGATGAAGAATTTAAATTCTAAAATTCAGGGAAATTGGTTAAGATCATTCGATTGCATGGAGGGAGGACTACTTGACTTTTGAGGAATACCCAGGTTCTCACAGTGCTGCCCCTCGAAGCAGCAGCAGCAGCAGCACTACCTGCTCCCCAGGGAGCTGCTAGAAAAGCAAGTTCTCAACCTATACTTCAGATGGATGGAATCAGAAGTCCCAGCCCCAGGGTCTTGGCAGGTGGGAAGCAATCTGTGTTTTAGCCAGCCTTTCAGGTGCCTCTGATGGAAGCTAACATTGAAAACTCAACTGTGCTTTGCCTTCTATGTACAAAGGAATCGCACTTGTAATTAGGAAACTGTGAAGACCACCAGGAAATGACTACATATGTCTGAGTAGCTTGGCCAGAACTAGAGAGAGCCTATGGCTTTCTGTTTCTTAACAAGATGACTGAAATATCCTATGGTTTATGAACCTTCCCCTGAAGTTTCAGGTATATTCATCTGAATTTTCCTAAATAGCTGGAATCTGAGTGAGGCCAGACTCTATCTGGTCCCTAGATGGTTGTTACCACTACTTCCTTATTCTAGATGACTCTCACACTTTCCTAGGGGGAAAAAGGAGAGTGAGAAGAGAGGTTGGAGGTCAGAGTTCCTCCAAGTTGTCTCTTCTCCCAAGGATGCTGTGAAAATGGCAAACTCTGCACCTTCTGGCCTCTTTGCCTGTGAGTTCAATCTTCACCTAGTAAGATGCTAGAACTGAAATGTATATTTGATCTAATATCCTCTTGTTGTACAAAGGACCACAGACCTAGGAACACTCACAATATAAATGTGCTATTTTACAGTTCTGTGGAACACAAGTCCTTACATGGGTTTCATTCAGATAAATTAAAAGCTTTAGCAAGGTTGTGCTGTTCTGTGAGCAGAATATTTTTTTGTTTGTTTTTCTTGTTGTTTAGTTTTGTTTGCTGTTTCCAGCTTAGAAAAGCCACATTTGTTGGCTCTTGGCCCTCTTTAAAACCAACAATGTTATATGCCTCTAACAATTCTTTCATTTATCTCTTTGGACATTTGTTATAATATTGAGGAATCCAACTTAATTCCTTTGTCTACATCCTGATCTGCAGAGGAAAGAGAGAGAGGGAGAGAGAGAGAGAGACAGACAGACAGACAGACAGACAGACTCTAGGCTTGTCATAGGCTTTTGAAACCTCAAAGCCCATCCCCTGTGACACACTTCCTCAAACAAAGCCATACCTCCTAATTCTTATAATCCTTTCAAATAATGCTATTCCATGGTGACTAAGTATTTAAGTATATGAGCCTATGGGGGCCAGTTTTATTCAAACTGCCATAATATCTATATTTAAAATAAAAAATTTTTGAGGAAAAGTGTGTGCTAGAAAAGCATAGGTATCCATAACTTGGAAGATTACAGAAATCATAAGATAGCTCAGAAACAAAATGGTACTCCAGGAATGTGAATGTGAATGCAGGATCTGATGGGACCAGAAGAGGGCACTGAACTGCAGGGAACTGTGAGCCACTCTAGGAACTGAACTCAGTTCCTTTGGAAGAGTAGTATTTGCTTTTAACTGATGAACCATTAAGCCAGCCACCCCAACCCCTTGACTTTTTGGTATAGGATATTAACTTGGTTAGTTGTTTATTTTTGTTTTTGTTTTGTTTTGTCAACTTGACACAAGCTAGAGTCATCTGGGAAGAGGAACCTCCATTGAGAAAATGCCTCCATCAAATTAGGCTGAGTACACCATGGAAGCAAGCCAGTAAACCATAACCTTTACTTCAGTTCCTGCCTCCAGGTTCCTGTCTTGAATTTATGCCCTGACTTCCATTCATGATGGACAGTTCCATTCATGATGGACAGTGATTGTGATGGGTAAGCCACATAAACCATTTTCTCCCAGGCTACATTTGTTGGGATGTTATTTATTTATTTATTTATTTATTTATTTATTTATTTATTTTGGTTTTTTCGAGACAGGGTTTCTCTGTGTAGCCCTGGCTGTCCTGGAACTCACTCTGTAGACCAGGCTGGCCTCGAACTCAGAAATCCACCTGCTTCTGCCTCCCAAGTGCTGGGATTAAAGGCATGCGCCACCACTGCCTGGCTGTTCGGGTGTAGTTTTACAGCAATTTAAAACCTAACTAGGACAGGTCTCATGTATCCCAGGCTGGCTTTAAGCCAATTATATAACTGAGGATGATTTTGAACTCCCGATTCTTCTTCTGCTTTGACCTTCCAAGTGCTGGAATTACAGCCTCCATTTTCACAATCCCTGGGGTTTCAGATTTGCACTGCTAAGACTGGCTCATCTTGTGCTTATTTTTCATCTTATACTTGCATACCTGACCTCAATAAAGCAGTACAATGAAGCAGGCAAAGGTAGGAAACAGGCTTACACAAAGTTAACAAATAAACTGAGATCTAAATCTGATCTTTGCCTCTCTCTCTTTTTTTTTTCTAAGAGACTAGGCAGCTCCAAGAAAAGTTGTGAACCTACAAGCTGTTGTTATACATTCTAATAAATCAAAGAACGGTTGTAAGAAGTGGGAGTTCACTGGATATTTGGCATTGGCTGAAGGTTGGGAAGTTGATGTGCAATAGTAATTCTCAAAAATGTGCAGGGTGCTTGTGTGGTATAATTTGAAAATTTCTTGGCTGATGCATGGCTTTCATGACAATATCTTGACATTTCATTTTCTAGATAAATGGGTACCAAAAGTCAAACTGTAACTGTGGAAACATCTGGTATAGCTATCTGTCACATCTTTATTGAGCTCTCATTCTTGAAAATGTCACTCCTATTCTTATGATATTACTTGACTTCAAACATCAGGAAAGCTAGGGTCTTAAAGAGACTTATGATTATTTCTTATGCTATTCTCTCTCTCTCTCTCTCTCTCTCTCTCTCTCTCTCTCTCTCTCCCCTCCCAAAGGCACATAAAACAACTTTTTTGGGGGCCATCCTGGTTCTTCTCATTTTTTCTTCAATAACTACTGTCCAGAAACACCAGGAAGATGGAGAGATGGGAAGATCAGGAAGGATAATTCTAGGTTGTACTGGGGTTGTCAGTTATGTGCTTGTCATGCCTCCAGCAATGAAAAGAGAAAAATGCCTCCCCCAGCAGAGGTGCTGGGGACTAGCACTAAGGACCAATTCTATAAAAGGGGTTTATAAAACATCTGGATCAGCAGAATCAGTAACACAGGACAATATGGGACAAATGTGACTTCTTGAGACCCATTTCTGATTTACAGACATGCTTTCAGACAATCACTAAGATAATTTCTAATGCAAGCAAGGTATCCTCTTGACCTAGTAACAGCCGTCTGGACCAGAGATGGGGTTCCCATTCAAGTGCAGCCAAACCACAAGTTCCCATTTGGGCTTATGGTGTTTTGTACTGTGAGAAAGAGAAGCAAACCAGGCTTCCCCTTCACAGCAGCTAAATAGGGAAAGTGATACCTTGACTGTCACGTAGCAAAAGGAGTAGAGGCAGAGTGAGGCCACAGAAGGTCAGGAGGACGTTTGAAACAGGAACTGTAAGTAGAAGCAATGAAGCTAAATACATTTTTAATGCAAAAGAAGGGGAAGTAGAAGAAGGCAAGCAAACAGGTAAAGACACAAGTGTACAGGAAGATGCAGAGACTGGTGACCCAGGGAGTGACCCAGGGAAGCCACCATGTGGATCTGAAGAACACCTGCTTAAGGGTCTATGGAGCTGGTGCATACCCCAAAGTAGCCTTGATTCACAGTTCTGTTCTTCACAGTGTGCTAGCTCCTTAAGCAAAGCATTTCTTTGAAATTTGTGGTGTTGAGGATTGAACCCAGAACCTTGAATTAAGCACTCTAGCACCTAACCATACCCTCTGCCCTAAAATCTCATCATCCTTAGTAACAGAATCTGTCTCCTTATCTAGGCTTATTATTTCGTTCTCATTGCCCAGCATTTGGGAGTCTGAGGCAGAAGAGTTAAGGAGTTCCAGGCCAGACTGGGCTACATAGTGAGATCTAAGAAAGCTAGGGCTATATAATGAGACAAAGTTTCAAAAATGAAAAAAAGGAATCCTGTAGACTATAGAATTATAAAGGCAGGAGGAGGTAGTAATGAAACAGAAAGGATGGAATGGAACAGGGCTGGGGGACATGGTAGGGAAAAGACCGTGGAAAGCCTAACACCGAAGGTCTTTTGAAAACCCCACGTGGAAACCCACTGTTATAAGATGCTTTCTAAAAGACACATATATAAAAAAGTTTAAGTGAAGTTACCACATAGTAGGAAGACAAGACCCTAATTAGATATCACATACTATCAAATAAAGTACTCAGTTCCAGGCCCAGGTTACACTCTCTCTGAGTTGATGGCTAATGGGATTGCATAGATCTTCAAAGACTGCCAGCTGCTGCCATTGATCTTGGTTACTCTCCAGATGCTAAGACCATATTGCTGAAAACATCTCTTATTAACGGAGTTATAAACAGAGATATTATCCGGAAGGATAATCTTTCCCAGATAGTTTAAAGTTTTGGAAAGTACTGTACATACTACTGGAAAAGAAAAGTCTCAATCAATTCTAAGCTATCCTAACAGTTGACCTAGCAAGATATACCCACTGATGTAATAGTGGCATAAATGTTTGGGAGTAACCAACAATTTTCTGTTTGGATTTAAGTCCTGCTCCATTAAATGGAACCCACACCTGGTACTGTTAACAAGGCCAAGGAACAGATAGGTCATAAGCGTTAGAGAAAACCCACTATGATTATTCTGCCAAATGAATACAATATTAAAACAATCCCTAATGACTTATTGTTATACCTGTAGATCATTATATCTCCCAACCCTCACCAGAGAAGCTTCTTGTAGTAGATGCTAATTAACATGGTAACTCACAGCTGATCAATATGTAGAGAGTAAAAGACTTCAAAGTTCTTATCTCCAAATGGGAGATAAAAACTCTCCCATCTCTATCAAACCCCTCCCCTAATTACCCAGGGATCTTTATGGAAGAAGGAGTGCAAAGGGTTTAAGAGGGGATGACTTAAATTAAACAGTGCTGTCTGGGTGCAACAGGGTAGTTGCACATATAAATTCATAGCAACTGTGACAATATGCAGAAGACACATGCAAGCTCTAGTCAGACAAAGTACTAGCATAAGGCAGAAGTTGAGCATGAAGTCGTTCCTGCTGAGGTACTATTGACATAAGATAGTTGCTGGGAGAGAGTCCATTTTCTTTGCTGGTGTGGTACTCAGTATATGAACATACATCAGGATGGATCCCAAGGGTTATTGGGCAATATGAACTGGATTTGATATATTAAACAAAAGAATAAACAACCAGAGGAGAGAACATTGGACAGGTAGAGAGTTGGGATAGGTCTAGGAGGAGTGGAGGGAGAGTGAATATGATCAAAATATGTCACATGGAATTATCAAAGAATTAATAAAGTATCAGAAAATAGAAAGCAAAACAAAGAAACCGAATGTGGTGTCCTGCACTTTTAATCCCAGCACTTGGATGAGAAAGACAGGAGAATCTCTGTGAGTTCAAGAGCAGCCTGGTATATATGTGGAGTTCTAGTCCATCCACTGCTACATGGTGAGAATTTGTCTGAAAAGGAGGAAGGGGCTAAGGAGAAGGCTCAGCCGTTAAGAGCACTTCCTTTGCTCACGGATGACCTGGGTTCACTTCCTTACACCCACATCTGCTATATCTATACTCCAATTCCAGGGGATGTGATGCCATCTTGTAGCTTTTGAGAGCATGAGGCACACACCTGGCACACATACATACATGCAGGCAGAACACTCATACACATAAAATAAAAATAAAGTAAATCTTAAAAATAAATGAAGTTAATCCTTTCTTTACTAATCCTTTCTAAAGAAGCTTTTCTCTCCCTCCCCTCCACCCACTGCATATGTCCACTTTCAAGGAAAAAAGAAAAGACCTTAAGCATTTGACTAAGAGGAGATTAAACACAAAGGAGAGTCTCCACCTATAACTTTCTTACATTATCTATAGCACAAAGTTAGCAAAACTAGAAAGCTTAGTGCTAGGCATGATGCTGGACTTGTTATTCAAGCTACTTGGGGAGGCTGAGTCAGAGGTTTGCTTGAGCCCAGGAATCTGAGACAACATAGTAAGACCTTGTTCCAAATAGAAAAAAAACCATAAACTGCCAAAGTTAATAAATTTTCTAACCACATAAGATTTTAAGGAGAACCTGGTCAGAGAATTCCATAGCAGGATTTTCTTTCTTCCTTCCTTCCTTCCTTCCTTCCTTCCTTCCTTCCTTCCTTCCTTCCTTCCTTCCTTCCTTCCTTCCCTCCCTCCCTCCCTCCCTCCCTCCCTCCCTCCCTTCTTTCTTTCTTTCTTTCTTTCTTTCTTTTTTTTGATACTTTATTTACATTTCAAATGTTTCCCCCTTTCCAGGTCAACACTTTGGAAACCCCCTATCACCTCCCCCCTCCCCCTGCCTCTATGAGGGTGCTCCCCCACCCACCCACCTGCCCACCCACTCCTGTCTTCCCACTTTGGCATTCCACTATACTGGGGCCTCTAACATCCTCAGTCTCAAGGGCCTCTCCTCCCCCTGATGGCCAACAAGGCTCTCCTCTGCCACATATGTGGTCCAAGCCATGGATCCCTCCATGTGTATTCTTTGGTTGGTGGTCCAGTCTCCAGGAGCACTGGGGGGTCAGGCCAGTTGACACTGTTGCTCCCTCCATGGGGCTGCAAACTCCCTTATCTCCTTCAGTCCCTTCTCCAGCTCCTCCATCTGGGACCTCAGACTCAGTCCAACAGTTACTGTGAAGTGAAACTTGGGTATTCCGAACTTTTGGGCTAATATCCACTTATCAGTGAGTACATACCATGTTCATTCTTTTGTGACTGAGTTACCTCACTCAGGATGATATTTTGAAGTTCCGTCCATTTGCCTGTGAATTTCATGAAGTCATTGTTTTTAATAGCTGAGTAGTACTCCATTGTGTAAATGTACCACATTTTCTGTATTCATTCCTCTGATGAGGGATATCTGGGTTGTTTCCAGATTCTGGCTATTATAAATATGGCTGCTATGAACATAGTGGAGCATGTGTCTTTATTACATGTTGGAGCATCTTCTGGGTGTATGCCCAGGAGTGGTATGGCTGGGTCCTCAGGTAGTAGTATGTCCATTTTTCTGAGGGTCCGCCAAACTGATTTCCAGAGTGGTTGTACCAGTTTGCAATCCCACCAGCAATGGAGGAGTGTTCCTCTTTCTCCATATCCTCGCCAGCATCTGCTGTCACCTGAATTTTTGATCTTAGCCATTCTGATTAGTGTGAGGTGGAATTTCAGGGTTGTTTTGATTTGCATTTCCCTGATCACTAAGGATGTTGAACATTTCTTTAGGTGCTTCTCAGCCACCATTCAAGATTCCTCAGTTGAGATCTCTGTTCCCTATTTTTTGATAGAGTTATTTGGTTCTCTGGAGTCTAACTTCTTGAATTCTTTGTATGTATTGGATATTAGCCCTCTATCAGACTTAGGATTGGTAAAGATCTTTTCCCACTCTGTTGGTTGCTGTTTTGTCCTATTGACAGTGTCCTTTGCCTTTCAGAAGCTTTGCAATTTCATGAGGTCCCATTTGTCGATTCTTGATCTTAGAGCATAAGCCATTGGTGTTCTGTTTAGGAACTTTCCCCCTGTTCCCATGTGTTCCAGGCTTTTCCCCACTTTCTCTTCTATTAGATTCAGTGTATCTGGTTTTATGTGGAGGTCCTTGATCCA
>CM052700.1:36825705-36840735 GCA_028551405.1 Uromys caudimaculatus
ACTGTACCAATACCATGCAGTTTTTATCACTACTGCTCTGTAGTACAGCTTGAGGTCAGGGATGCTGTTTCCCCCAGAAGTTCTTTTGTTGTTGAGAATAGTTTTTGCTATCCTGGGTTTTTTGTTGTTCCAAATGAATTTGTGAATTGCTCTTTCTAAGTCTTTGAAGAATTGAGTTGGAGTTTTGATGGGGATTGCATTGAATCTGTAGATTGCTTTTGGCAGGATGGCCATTTTTACTATATTAATCCTTCCAATCCATGAGCATGGGCCATCTTTCCATCTTCTGTGATCTTCTTCGATTTCTTTCTTCAGAGACTTGAAGTTCTTGTTATACAGATCTTTCACTTGTTTGGTTAGAGTCACACCAAGATACTTTATATTGTTTGTGACAATTGTGAAGGGTGTGATTGCCCTAATTTCTTTCTCAGCCTGTTTGAGTATGGAGCCCTGTGTCACAGGATTACCTCCCCAGCCGCCGAAAGAAACCAGAAGACCACTCTTTAGTCACTGTGTACTGGGATTCCAGGTGGGTCCCTCTGAGCAGACAGGCTTGTCCACACTCCTGGGAGTCTAGCTTTCTTTGGCTATGGAGCCCTGTGGCACAGGCTGGGGTCCCCAGCCACAGATGGAAACCGGAAGACTCCGGTCCCAGGCTTTTCCTCAGTCTCTGTGTCCCAGGATTCCTTGCGGGTCCCACTGAGCAGTGGTGCTCATCTTAACCTCACTCACGGCTTTTTCAAACTCCTGGGAGGGTAGCTTTCTCCTGGCGCTGTTTTGCTATGGAGCCCTGGAGCAGGATTTTCTTACCCTTAATTATTCACACACAATAATTTTTCTTTTATTCAAAATATTAAGAAAAAATGTCCTGTTTAATTAAATTGAAATTCTTGGTTTTTTCATATAAAATAAGTTTGTCTTATATGAAATAAGAATGTCTTCCTATTGCATTTTTTATACCTCTCCTGTGCCTGGAATAGTCATGAAGGTTTACAATAGTGACTATACATTTATTCATTTATTCACCAAATGTTTACTTAATACTTATAAATACTGTGTTGGTTAATTTTTGTTGTTGTCAACTTGACACAATCTAGAGTCACCTAGAAAGAGAGGACTTTACCTGAAATTTTTCCTTATTCAGATTGGCCCATGGCCATGTCTGTAAGGCATGGTCTTGATTGATGATTGATAAAAGAAGGCCCAGCCCACTGTGGGTGGCACTATCTTTAGGCAGGTGGACCTAGGCTATATGAGAAAGCTAGCTGAGCACACTAAAGAATGAGTCAGCAAGCATCCTTATTCCATGATTTCTGCTTCAGTTCCTCGAGTTTCTGCCCTGACTTCCCTCAGTAATGAACTGTGACCTTGATGTGTAATCCCCAAGTTTGTTTTAGTTGTGGTATTTATTGCAGCAACTGACAAGCAAACTAGAACAGATATCAAGTGTTTTAGGCATTAAGACTACAGCACTGAATGCTAAGGAATTCTGTCTTCATAGCAAATGGAAAAAAGAAACACCATCCTTGCAGGGAGTGGCAAGCGGAGTGCAGACAGCACGAGAGGGGTCGTGATGGAGCAGAAAATGAAGGGATTATATTTGGGGATCAAGGACAACCTCTCTAAACCTGTTACTTCAATGCTGAGGCATGATGGTCCAAAAAGGACCAATCACGGAAAGGTAAAGACCCAGAGATTGCATTGTACTTGGTGTACCATGTGAGCACCAAGAAGACAGTGGCTGAGACATGATGAGCAAAGAAGAACTTGCAGGAAGATAAACCAGAGTGTTGTTGGTTGTGTGTGGCAGTCAGTAGGTGTGTGCAGACATGGATCTTTAGGAGAGAATGCACTACAGAATGGACAGTCATTTTTTAGTGTCCAAATTAAAAGCAGTGACCAATGCTCTTCATGGGCAGCCCCAGCCAATGACTGACCGTGAAGGGAAATATGGGGTCTAGATGTTTGAGCTCAGCGCTTTCCCCCTCTGATATGGTGTTGGACCGGGCCTGCTCAGCACTCACAGCCTGTGCTGAGTCGGCCCGGGGCTAAACCCGAGAGAGGCTGGCTAGCCTACGGAGTGTGGGAGACTTCTGGCGGTTCCTGGGAGACCCACAAGCCCCTGTCAGTGCATGCCCCACCGCTAGGCCTGGAGAGCAGGTCTCTTCTCAGGCCAAAAGTGTTACAGCCCTTAGAACAAAAGGCTCTTGGACACTGGAGCAGTTTGCACCTTTATTCCTTTTGGGTGGCGGGCGGCGGGCACAGGGTGGAAGCAGGGACGGAGCAGGCTAGCGGGCAGGGCCGGGTGGAGAGCATTGTAGAGAGCAGCGCAGAGAGCAGGCGTGGAGAGAGAGAGAGAGAGAGAGAGAGAGAGAGAGAGAGAGAGAGAGAGAGAGAGAGAGAGAGAGCTATGCAGGTTGGACAGTCTGATATACTGGTTGGGAGGAGTCAGGGGATTGGCAACTGGTACTTTCTATTGGCTAGGTCTGGGGGCTCTCTAGTGCCACATTTGCTTATGGGAGGGGTCAGGGCTGCTTTCTACATAACAAATCTCACATGGCAGGCCTCTCTATATACAGGGATTGTGAGAGCTGTGGCTGATTTTACAGGAGTCTTTTGGGAGCGTTGGCCAGAAGCATGAATTCTGGTCCCTCGTGGAGGTTCCACTGTTTGTGGATTTTCCACTGTGGCTCCCAGCGCTTCCAGCCTATGCTCAACCAGGTGTCATATTGTCTATCACAGACCACTACCCCACAATATGGCCTTTGTTCTGGAGCTCCTGACTACACTGACCTTGGTATTCTCCACACAGAACCAGACTCAGAAGCTTTTCCTACTCAGTGTCTTTTCTGTTTCCCCTTCACCCCAGATTTCAGGCTTCTATTTTTCTACTGGCTCTTTCTTGTTCCCTCTCCCTTTGTTAGTTCAACAATGTTTTTGAAGAACTGAGTGATTTTGAATCAAAACCACACCATTCACTTGACTCTTTCTGCACAGGGCTATTTTCTTTTCCTCTTTGCCATGTTGTAGTTTGGCCAAGAGCAGTGGCTGACAGATGGGGCTTTGGTTAAATTTTAATTTTATTATTATTGTATTGAATGGAGCAGATGTACCGCAATAAAAAGCAATGAGCAGAGTGGGGGTATTGACCCATGCAGTACCTAAAAAAAATGGTTCTCTGTACTCCCTTGGGACCATGGAGGAAGCTGGTGGAAACACCCTCTCTTCTGAAAGCTGGCAGTTCCTTCTTGTGGTAAAATACTGAACACTGCAAAGCCTTTTCGTTCAAAACATTAATGGCTTTGCTCCTAACTCCCTTCCCAAAATAATTGCCTCTACATCCTCTCTGAGATGCTAGATTAATTCAAGATCCAATCTCTGTATAAAATGACTAGGAATGTGCTGGAACTAATGATGAAAAATAGGATTTTACTCTAGAGGAGGTGCAATAGGTAACTACATCGTGGAGAAGGCGAATGCACACACATTGCTGGTGGAATAGTGCAGACACATCGGAAAACAGTTTGACAGCTCTCCAGAAGTGTAAACAGATTTACCCTAAGATGCAGCAGGCTCCCACCTAGTATATACCCAAGAGAAATCAAAGAAGAAAAGTGAACAGGAAGAAAAAACATTATTCATGAAAGGCAAAATTCTAACCAAATGTGTATCATCAGATGAGTAATTTATTGTAAGATTTATTTTTAATTGGGTAGATGTATGTGTCATGTGAGTGCAGGTGCCTATGCATGCCAGAAAAGGGTATTAGGTTCCCTGGAGTTTGAGTTACAGGTGCCTGTGCAGGTCACTTGATGTATCAAACTTGTAAGAGCAGTACACACTCTTAACCCCTGAGCTATTTCTACAGTCACCGTGCAAAGTTTTGAGATTTTTAAAAAGATTTATTTATTGTATGTGAGTACACTGTCGCTCTCTTCAGACACACCAGAAGAGGGCATCAGATCCCATTACAGATGGTTATGAGCCACCATATTGTTGCTAGAATTTGAACTCAGGACCTCTGGAAGAGCAGTCAGTGATCTTAACCGCTGAGCCATCTCTCCAGCCCCAAGATTCCACCTTTCCTCCCCCCTCCCCCGCTCCTAACAGGTTCATCCAGCATAACTCCTTGGGAGCTTGAAGAATGCCTGCTCTATAGGCTATTCACACATATATCTCTCACCAGCAGACCCAATTCTCAGCGAAGGAGATGAAGGGTTAAGCAAGGGTAAGTTTATGACAAACCAGGAGAGAGCAACTGATCTCATAAAGGGTAAGGGTGGCTTTCTGCAAGTGGGTAAGAAATGCTGTCTTAGTTTTCTGTTGCTAAAACAAAGTACCAAGACTGGATAATTTATAAACAAAGGGATTTATTTAGCTCAGTGTTTTCAAGGCTAAATTGTAAACATAGATTTACCCTAAGATGGAGCAGTCTCCATCTTAGTATATACCCAAGGCAGGTTGTTAGGACAACTTAGAGGTGAAGGTGCTTGCCACACAAGCCTGACAATCTGAGTTTGATCCTCCAATTTCATGGTAGAAGAAGTGAACCGACTCACTCAAGTTTTCCTCTGCCCACCGCCACCACACACACATGGTACACATTCATCCTTCACCACAATACTAATAAAATTGAAATTTAACCAAAGCACCATCTGTCAGCTGCTGCTGAGGGCCCTTCTTGACCACACTACATCATGGCAAAGAGGGAAAGAAAATAGCCGTGTACAGAAAGAGTCAAGTGAATGGGGTGGTTTTAATTTATAACCACTCAGTCCATCACAAACATTATTTCCTTGCAAGAGCAAAACCTATTGACTTCTATCAGATCCCACATGTAATGGGTTCCACTGACTCAATCCTGCCACACTGGTAACCAAGCATTCATCAAATGAATCTTTGGGAGACAGATTATATCTAAAGTGTGACTGAGGTGGGTCTCTGTAAAGATGGAACCACCTATTAGGATGTGGCATATGCAATCAACAGAGACCCTGCATGGTTCTCCACTCTCAAATGGGAAGAACACATGGCTTAAGGAAGCAGTATAAACAGGCCCATTTATTTTCATTGCCATTAACGCACTGGGGATTCTGTTCACTCTGTCTGCAGAGGTGAAGTTCCTGGTACCCACATAGTGTTCTGTATCTGTGGACCCAGCAAGTATCTTTTTGAACTGCAACCCATGCTGACATTAGGGCATGTGGTGGTTGGAATGAAAAAAATGTCCCCCATAGGCTCATGTATGTGAATACTTGGTCCCCAGTTGATAGAGCTATTTAGGGAGGTTATGCAACTTCTAGGCCTTTCTGGAGGAAGTAAATCACTGGGGAAAGGCTTTGAGAGCTTTATCTTTGCTTCATGTCTGGGTCACTCTCTTTGTTTCCCGTGTCTGGATGAAAATGTGGTCAACTACCTTCTTGCTTCTGCCATTATGGACTTGGTCCTCTAGAGCCATAATCCAAAATAAATGTTATTCCTTAAGCTGCTTCTTGTCATTGTATTTTTATCATAGCAACAGAAAAGTCACTAATACAGGGCACTGTAGTTTTTCTTTGTTCGGGGACTAACAAAGAAGAGGAGATTCTAACTTGTCAGGGACATGAGCCCTGCTCAGTGGGGAGCATCGTCAGGGGCATTTACAAACAGAGCAGGGCACCAATATTGCTTATGGTAAAGCTGACAGGAGCCTGAATTTGCCCTCTCCTTACTGTTCTGAACACTCTGTCTTTTGTTCTTCCCCTAAATCATTGAGCACACAGCCCTTTCAGGACCTAGGTCTTGTCAAATAGAACAAGCTAGGGTCATCTGAGGAGAAGGAATGCCTCCATAGGATTGGCATGTAGGCACTTCTGTAGGGTATTGTCTTGATTGATGATTGACGGGGGAGAGCCCAGCTCACTTTAAGCAGTGCCCTCTGTGGGCAGGTGGTCCTGGGTGGTCTGAGAAAACAGGCTGAGCAGACCAGGAGCAAGCCAGTCAGTGAGCAGCACTCTATTGTGGCTTCTTCATCAGTTCCTGCCTCCTGGTTCCAGCCCTGTTTGAGTTCCTGCCCTATGTTCCTTCAGAAATCCCTTCAGTGATGTAGAAGTATAAGCTGAAATAAAGATTCTCCCCAAGATGCTTTTGGTCATGGTGCTTTATCACAGCAATAGAAGCCCGAACCCTGAGTCAAAGGACTTGAGGTCTTTGAGTCACAAACATCCCACTACTGACGTTTTGGAAGGGAACAGACAAAGAGTATTCTTGACCTGGATTCTGTACTATGTAGAGCATCCGCAAACAGCTTTGGCTTGTGCAGTGACATTTTAAGCTCACCAGTTCAAAACAATGGGACTAGCAATGCGTTTCTTGCCAACTGTTACATAAAGGAGGGAATGTATGAAATCTTTTGGCCAACTTCTGCAAAACCAACAACATGGAGAAAAGAGCTTTATATTCAAGACAAACACTATGTTAGAATAATTCATTAAGGACTCATACGCATCAACCAGTTACCACAGTTATCAGGTCATGGCTCATCTCCTCCTCCATATCCCTTCTTTTTGGGTTAAGGAGTCAAATCCTCAGCAATGAGCACACACAGAATTTTTCTATATGCGTGAATCAGGAAAGAAATTTTAATATTTTAGTAATAAATTTAAATTTAAAAATTAAAATTTTAATATTTCCAAATTTTTATATCATATGTGTGAGAGTTTTGTCTGCATCAGTGTAAAGTGCGTTGCATTGCATGCCTGGTCCTCTTGAAGGCACTGGGTCCTTTGAAACTGGAGTTTCAAAGTGTCATAAGCCTCCATGTGGATGCAAGAAACTGAACCTGAATCCACTGGACAGTGATCTTAATGACTGAGCCATCTCTCTATCCTTCAAATGAATTAATTCTTAAAAAAAGAAAGCAGTGGCTGGAGCAATGGCTCAGTGGTAAGGAACACTTGTTACTCTTCTAGAGTATCCAAGTTCAATTCCTAGAACTCAGATAGTGGCTTACAATCATCTGTAATTCCGGTTTCAGGGGTTATGATTCCTTCTTTTGGACTCTATAGGCCTTACCCATACATGGTGAACAGACATACATGCAGGGAAAACACCCATACACATAAAAATAAATAAATAAACATAAGTAAAAGTCTTGTTGTTTATGTCAGGTTCATATATTAGATTTGATTATATCTTCTTTTTCTTTTGACGTAACATTGAGATTGGTCTCAGACTCCTGGATTTCATGGACTCTCTGGCATTAACCTGCAGAATATTTAGTATTAAGAGCAGTTACCACCTATACTAGCTGGTTTTGTGCCAACTTGGCACAAGATAGGGTCATAAGAGAGGAAGGAGCCTCAGTTAAGGAATTGCCTTACAGAGATCCAATTTTAAGGTATTTTCTCAGTTAGTGATCATTGGGGGAGGGCCCAATCCATTGTGTGTGGTGCCATGCCTGGGCCAGTAGTCCTGGGCTCTATGAGAAAATAGACAGAGCAAGCCATGAGGACCAATTCAGAAAGCAACACCCCTCTATGGCTTCTACATCAGCACCTCTGTCTAGGATCCCATCCATTTTGAGTTCCTGTCTTGACTTCCTTAGAGATGAACAACAATTTGGAAGTGTATGCTAGATAAACCCTGTCCTCCACAACTTGCTTTTTGGTCAGGGTGTTTCGTCTCAACAATAGAAACCCCAACTAAGACACCACTATATAAGACCATTGTTGTGTGTGTGTTCTAATCTGTAGAATCCCCCTTTCATCTTACTTTTTTTTTTTTTTTTTTTTGGTCTTACAATCTATTTGCTGATGGATCTGTAGAACATCACTACTAAACTTTAACATGAGTCAGGTATGGTTGCATAGGCATGTAGCACCAGCTCTCTGTAGGCTGAGGCAGTAGGCTCAGGAGTTCAAAGACAGCCTGAACTGTGTAGCACAACTCTATCAAAACAAAACAAACAAACAACAAAACCCCATAGAATCTTCAAAATGGAATATTAGGAGAACTTGGGTTTCCTGGCTTCCAGTTTAGTTCCAAGTTCAGTGAAACACAATATCTCAAGAACAAAGTCATAGATCAGGATACCTAATGTCTTCTGACCTTGGTACCCACCTGCACCAGTCCCCTTCTATGCTGTGTCCCGTTTTCAGATTTTGAAAAAGTATTACATTTTGAAAATTATTTATTTATTTTTATTTTATGTGCATTGGTGTTTTGCCTGCATGTATATCAGTGTGAAGGTATCAGATCTTGGAGTTATAATTGTGAGCTGCCTTGTGGGTAGTAGGAATTGAACTTGGGTCTTCTGGAAGACCAGTCAGTCTTCTTCCGCTGCTGAACCATCTCTCTTAGCCTAGTGTTGTCTTTCTAGTAAGTTACCAGGTGATGCTCTTACTATTGTTATGGTCCATGTTTGGTTTTGTACCTATGACAAGGGACTGAGTTGCATATTTTACATATCAAAGGAGACCTGGCCTCCAGATTCTCCCAGCATACTTAGGTCCCTACCTGGCATACCCTGTCCCCAGATAGACCTCTGGCTGCCCTTCCTTTGTGTTCCCTCTCTTTCTCCCTTTATTTCTTTCTCCATCCCCTCCCATCCCCTTCACTCTCCCCCTCTTCCTCCTCTTCCTCTTCCTCCTCCTCCTCTTCCTCCTCCTCCTCTTCCTCCTCCTCCTCTTCCTCCTCCTCCTCTTCCTCCTCCTCTTCTTCTTCTTCCTCTTCCTCTTTTTCTCCCTGTGTGCCCTTTCTCTCTTTCTCCCTCCCCCAACCTTGTTGACATCGCTGGCCTTGGTTCTTGGGGCCAGTAAGGTCACCCAAGAGCAGCTTCCCAATAAACCCATCTTCACTACATTCTAATCTGGCATTTATTGTTCTATTTCACCAGTGGAGAAATAACCTATCAGTCCAAACTTTGAGAAGTGTTATGTTACACAGTCCCATAGCCTGTATTTCCCTAACGCCACTCACTGGTGTACTGTCTTTCACTATTCTCATTTTCCTGTTTGAGTCCATTGATTGAATTGCTTATAGGGCTTAAAATTCAGGGTTTCTGGGTAGATTCCGTGAATTTAGATTTTGGTTTTGACATATTTGATACGTGACTTGTGCAGGCCACTTAATTGTCCTGTAAACCCAATATAGCAGCATCACTGTGAGGATTAAATACTTTTTTAGAAAAATGAAGTGTTTATGCAGTACAGTACTGGTGCTTAGCAAATGCAATAAATAGGACTAGCTTTCCACCACGAAAATAGAGAGGGGCGCATTGTCTGCAGAGACCTTGAATACCGTAGAGTTTTGTTGTGTTTTGAATGCTTTTAACATTAGCAGGCAAACTCCAGATAACTACCTGGAAGTAGTGAGTTGACCATTACCAAAGACAGCCAGTCACTACTGCTTTAAACACAGCAGGTCACGTGACCCCGTGGATCACATGACTGGGGGAACAACATGGCTGCGCCCGCGCGAGAACCGGCTCTCCGCTGCTGCACACAGCTGGCTCAGGTCTTCTTGCTGCTGGTGCTGGCGTGCGGGGCGGCGGGGAGCAATGAGGCGGAGGCCGAGGAAGGTGCAGCGTCCCTCGCGGGCTCCTGCGGCTGCGGAACGCCCCAGAGGGCCGGGCCCCATGGCAGCTCGGCGGCTGCGCGGCGCTACTCCCGGGAGGCGAACGCCCCGGGCCTGACCTCGGGCCCGCGACAGCTTGTGCTCACCAAGGTGCGCCTTCCTTTCCTGGGGCGTGTGGGTGTCCTATGGCTGTGGCATGAGGCCTGACTGGGCCAGAATAGGGAGGATTAGGAACTCCTGGGATGGGTCTAACCACACCCCAAGTCTCTCAGCTACTGATCTCATTTGACAGGAGTCCTCCCTGCTCCTCCCCACGGGGAGGTGGGCAGGGGTTTGTGGCTGTGTTTATCACTGAGACTTAGAAAGCTTAGCTTGACGAGTGATGTCCATTCTTTCTTACTTCATTTTGTCCACTTTCCCCTTCCTCCACTCTGCCCTCCTGCTGAAGAGCTCCGAATTTAAAGTCTGAGGAATTCAGGCTTAAATTCTCAGTTCTTGTTTTAGTACTTGTGGAGACCGAGTCTCCAACACTGCCTTAAACTCACTCTGCTCTCCGACTTATATTTATTCTGTTGTGCTTAGCACTTCGAGTGCAAAGAAGTATAAAGTCAAGTGTACTTTATTGCTTTTATTTATGTCTTTGTGTAGTGCCTAGGTGTGTTAGATGTTAGTATGTACGGATGAAAACAGTGAATAAAGAAATGGTTCTTCATTCTATTTGCTAGCTTTAGGGAATTCACCTCAGGGCCTCTGAATAACACTAACACTCTTGTTTTGTATTCCTATCCAGTCTATCCCTGTTTCCCAGTTCACTTTTCGTTCCTCTGTGTTAATTGGCACTAACGTTCAGAGCTTGGTGAGGGGGTAACATCTGTGAGTCTTATCTGACACTTCCTTCCCTCCCTTTTAATATTTCTATAGATCGACCCAGTGGTAGTTAGCACTGCAACAACTAAAGATGCTGTCTATAAATCTCCATAGCATTTTTGGGGGATGGAGCAGTTGCCCAGTGGCAACTTGTCTATTTTGCTTACTGCACTGTTAGTTTCCTGTTATGCACTTGATGTTGGAAAGAGTTTTAGACCTGTTTTATTCTCTATGCATTTGCCCCCCTCCTTCCACCCCAGTGCCTAACCTATTTTAGGCATTCTATAGTATCCCTTGAGCGATGTTTTTTTTGTTTTGTTTTGTTTTTTTGCTTTTTTTTTGGTAGCTACAATATTGGGAGGCTATTTAGTGGGTAAAGGCTATCAGGTACTTTCAAAGAAACCCTTTGTAAAAATATACTTCTACTGTATTCGCCCAAAGACTCCTGTGCAGTGCATCATCTTCTAGTTCATAGGTGAGGCAACTGAAGCTTCAGGAATCAAATCTTAGTGATGGAACTTTGGATGTTATCCCACCTCTGAGGAATGCCTGCGTAGTGTGTGTGGCAGGATAAAGTCTTGTGTAGCTGATGTTGCTGTTGGTATATAGGTTTTTTTTTTTTTTTTTTTTTTTTTGGCCTGAGCCTTTTTTGCTAAGTTCAAGGAGCAGAAGGTAGGAAAAAGAGCCTTACAAAATAATTCTATATGAGTTTATTTTATTTTTATGCACAAAACAAAAAAATCATACGGTAGCAAATTGAATGAGGAGAGCTTAAAGTGAGGGTGGGAGAGTTTTATGGATTCTGTATCCTTGGGAAGTTTGAGACAGAACATGACTGTAGGCACAGCTGGATCCAGGGCATCAGGCAGCATTCCTGGGCCCATTGTTGGCCGTCCCTTTGCTGTCTTATGTTAGTTTAGATCTGTTTTATAGAGAACATCCTATCTCCTAAACCAGTTGGAAGAGGAAGAGTTCCTTCTCAGTGGCTCCAGGCCAAGTTTCTAGGTAAACTTTGAGCCATCGTCCTGTTCCTAGTTGAATCTTGTGGTCAGAAGAATGCCACGATTGGCCAAGCTGGAATATATACACCAAACTAATAAGTTGTCCTATGCTATTTAAACTCACTGAGAAGTTTGCTCTGGGGTGATGTTGGCTCCCCCCAAGTTAGACCCAAGCATGTTTGTCTTCAGAGTGTTCCTTAAGACCCCTTATCCCAGGATGGATGAAACAGTATATCCTTGAATACTGGTGGGAGATACTTTCCCTGAAGGAGGAGATGCCTTAGTCAGAGTTTCTATTCCTGCACAAACACCATGACCAAGATGCAAGCTGGGGAGGAAAAGGTTTATTCGGCTTACACTTCCATGCTGCTGTTCTTCACTAAAGGAAGTCAGGACTGGAACTCAAGCAGGTCAGGAAGCAGGAGCTGATGCAGAGGCCATGGAGGGATGTTTCTTACTGGCTTGCTTGCTTCTCCTGGCTTGCTCAGCCTGCTTTCTTATAGAGTCCAAGACTACCAGCCCATAGGTGTTACCACTCACAAGGGGCCCTCCCCCCTTGATCACTAATTGAGAAAATGCCTTAGCGCTGGATCTCATGGAGGCATTTTCTCAATTGAAACTCCTTTCTGTGAGATAACTTTGGCTTGTGTCAAGTTGACACACAAAACTAGCCAGTACAGGAGATTCAGCCACTATTTATTTCTTGATACAAAAGGATAAACAAAGCCTATCTTGGGAATGGCTAGTGGGAAGTCTCCCCCAAGAGAAGACTTTCTGCCTTGGACAGGTTTTTGTTTATCAAAGGCTTCAGCTGACTCTGTGATTCTTTGGGCTTCCATAGACAGTCTGCTGGATACAGTATCTGATCTGATACTCTACAAGCCTGCTGCTCACCTAGTAAACTCACTCACTGGAGACAGGAAACATGGCTTTCCTGGGTCACTGTGCATGCTGAACTCAGGTCTTTGTCACAGGACATGTAGTTGAGTCAACCATCTTGGGTCACACATGTTTTAGTGAGCTTTAGAGAAGTGATTTTTTTTTTCAAAGGAGATGTCAGATACTGGGTAGCTAAAACTAGTAGTTGCTCACAGTGTGGTTCTGTGATAACAGAATGATTCTTGGCTACTTTATGCTTCAGTCTTTTAAAGGTACGTGTTTGGGGTGTGTGTGTGTGTGTGTGTGTGTGTGTGTGTGTGTATGTTTGTGTGTTTATGTATGTACTTCCATGAAGGTCAAAGGACAACTTTAAGGAGTTAGATCTTTTTATCTACTTTACATGGGTTCTGGGGATTGTGTTCAGGTTTCCTGACTTGGCATTAGTGGCCTGATATTCTGAGCCATCTCACCAGCCCCATGAGTCTGTCTCTAGTGGTGGCAGTGGAAGCAGGAGAGGGTTTGAACTTTCCTTTAGACACAAGGGAGAGTGGATTATTGGACACTGGTCTTCCAATGAAGACACAATTAAAAAGGTGTTTGAATTTGATCCAGGGTCCAGAAGTGTGAAACACCTGGATGTATGGAATGTCACTAGAATGGACATTTTCCATTTGTAGCACAGATAACTTGATTGGATAAGTTAGTTATTATGATCTACTTAGATCATTCTAGAGTTGTTTTTAATCTATATTCTCCAGAATGGAAACTTGGCCTGTTCAGTGCTTGCTATCTCTGTTGGTTGATCAAAGAGGAAAAGGAACTAGGCCAGGAATTTACAGGGCATGTACGCTGCAATGGTGTTAGTATTGTTGGTATTCACCTTGAGGGAGAAGGGTGTAAACATCACTAGTAATCACCGAGAGGTCCTATGGCTGCAGTGTGAGGGCACAGCTTCCTTTGGACTGCGGGTTGAAGGACATGAACCTTATTCTCACAGCAAGACCTTGTCATCTGTAGACTTGATTATTTTCTTTTTCCCACTCTTTTTAATTCCTTTATGACATTTTTTCTTGGTTTTTTTTTTGGGGGGGGGGGCTACTTACAGTGTAGCCCTGGCTGGCTTAAATTCACGATACTCATGCCTTTCCAAGTGCTTTGATATCAACACCAAATACATCTTTTTAAAAAAAATTGATGGGATCTAAAGACTCATTTTAAGACTATTTTAATATTTATTATTTTAAATTATTTGTATGTGTGGGTATGTGCACATGAGTGCAAGTGCCCAAAACAGTGTTGTGTGACATTATTTCTAGGGAGACATAAACATCTACTTATCCCCAATAGAGGACTGATGATAGACCAAAGTAAGGATACCACCAAAATGCAGCTTGGAGTTACTTTGGCTCAAAGACAGCTGCATCACCAAAACACAGCACGGGAGGCAGCTCACAAAACCTGGCAACCTGGAGCACACTACATACCCTGTATGCAGATTCAACAGGTTGGAGGGTGTTGGCTAGTGCCTGCTTCTTCCAGGCTAGTCCAACTAGTCTGACAGTGTCTCTGAGCAGTTCTCACTGCTTAAATATGCTAGGGAGAGAGGGACCTTGTGAATCTGGTCAGTTTCAGGAACTTGCATCAACGTTTTTATTTCTTTCTGTGCTTAGTGAGCATCCCTGAAAGAAGAAATGCTTTATCTCCCTTACGACACCTTGTTGTTTCACCTCTTTGTAAGTGTTCTGTATTTTAGGAAGCTTCTTTCCAAGGTGGAAGGTTTTAACCTAGCCAGAAAGTGCTATTCAACAGGAGGCCAGAAGAGGCTATTGGATCCCCTGAAGTTGGTATTATGGGTTGTGAGCCACTGGATGTGGGTGCTGGGAACAGAACTTGGGTCCTCTAAAAGTATGTGCTCTTATCCACAGAGTGACTTTTCTAGCTCCTGTTTTGAAGCTATTATTGAAACTTCTGTTTGAAATCTTAAGTTTTTCTACTTCTTTTCAGAGCTGTTTTTTAAAAAAATTACACTCTTTTCCTTTTATTTTTTTTTTAAATTTATTTTATTTTTGATACTTTATTTACATTTCCAATGTCTCCTCTTTGGAAACCCCCTATCCCTTCCCCCTCCCCGCCTCTTTGAGGGAATGCCACCTCCCACCTACCTGCCCACCCATTCCCACATTCCCACCTTGACATTCCCCTTTACTAGGGCCTCTGACACCCTCAGGCTCAAGGGCCTCTCCTCTCTCCCTGATGGTCAACGAGGCCATTCTCTGCAACATATGTGGTCCGAACCATGGGTCCATAGATGTGTATTCTTTGGTTGGTGGTCCTAATTCCAGGATGACGGGAGGGGGTCATAGACGCTGTTGCTCCATCCTTGGGACTGCAAACTCCCTCAGCTCCTTCAGACCTTTCTCCAACTCCTCCATCTGGGACCTCACTCTAAGTCCAGCGGTTTCTGTAAAGTGAAACTTGGCCATTCTGAACTTTTGGGCTAATATCTGCTTATCAGTGAGTACATACCATGTTCCTTCTTTTGTGACTGAATTACCTCGCTCAGGATGATATTTTCAAGTTCCATCCATTTGCCTGCAAATTTCATTAAGTCATTGTTTTTAATAGCTGAGTAGTACTCCATTGTGTAGATGTACCACATTTCCTGTATCCATTCTTCTGATGAGGGACATCTGGGTTGTTTCCAGCTTCTGGCTATTATAAATATGGC
>CM052700.1:36841235-36864498 GCA_028551405.1 Uromys caudimaculatus
TCTCTTGTGTTTCTTTAAGGGTGTTAATTTCTTTCTTAAAGTCTTCTATCATCATCATGAGAAATGATTTTAAATCTGAGTCTTGCTTTTCTGGCATATTGGGGAATCCAGGGCTTGCTGTGGTGGGAGAGCTGGGTTCTGATGATGCCAAGTAGCCTTGGTTTCTGTTCCTTAGGTTCTTGCCCTTGCCTTTTGCCATCTTGTTAACTCTAATGTTAGCTGAGCTTACTCTGTCTGGCTATGGCTTTTCCCACCTGCAGGCCTCTGTATCAATACTCCTTGAAGATCAGCTCTCTCTGAGAGGTGTTTTTTCCACGCTTCTTGGAGAGTAACTTTCTTCCGGTGTTGCTTAGCTATGGAACCCTGGTGGCCCAGGCGGAGGTCTCCTGCTGCCGATGGGATCCAGGGGGTTTCTATGCCCGCCTACCTCAGTCCCTGTGTCTCGCAGGTTCGGAGCGGTTCCTGGTGGGCTGTGGAGCTTGTTTTGGCCCCACTCCTGGCTTTTCTAAGCTCCTAGAAGGGTAGCTTTCTCTCGGCGCTAATTGGCTATGGAGCCCTATGGCCCAAGCTGAGGTCCCTAGCCGCTGATGAAGCTCCACTCTTTTCTTAAGGAACTAGGATCTGTGTCTGAGGTGTCATACAGTATCAAGGTTAATGAACATCCAGTTCAGTTCCTGAGCCAAGGCTATTACAGGGTTCACTATGACACAGCCATGTAGTTCATGGCTGAGACTGTCTTACAAATGAAGTGGACTTTTGATTGCTTTACTTATGAATAATTCTAATAGTAACTTAGCCTTCATATTCATGGTCTTACACATTCATTCAGACCATTTGCACTTTGACTGTGGCTCTTGTGCCATGTGGTATGCTGGAGGTTTTGAAATGAAAGTTTGTTTTGGGTTTATCAGGTGCCTAAGATACAGGTAAGGAGAACATACATATTTAAAGAGGCTGTGAAGATAGCTCAGTTGGTAAGGGGCTTGCCCTGCATGCATGAGCAAGGACCACAATGTGATCCCCATTGCTCATATATAAAGCTGGGTGTGGTGACATGTGTTTAATTCCAGTACTGGGGGAGAAAGACGTAGGAAGATACCTGAAGCCAGGCTAGTCTAACTGGTGAGCTCCAGACTAAAGAGAGATCCTATCTAATGGACTGCATCGGGCTCCTGAAGATGACACCTGAGGTGTTTTCTTTCTTTTTCTTTTTTTTCTTTTTTGGCTTCCAGAAGTACATCTACATGTGTGTGCCTACATGTACACACACACACACACACACACACATACACACACACATACACACACACAAATGTATACACAAACATGCAAATATATAAATAAATAAAGCATTAAGAAACTGTAACTAAGATACTTTGGGGGAAAGAGAGAGGGGGGAGGGAGAGGGGAGGGACAGGCAGAAAGGAAAGAGAAGAGACGAGATATCAGAGGAAGCAAAGTGAGATACCCTAAACAGATAGGAAGGATTTATGGCAGGAGAGACCCCAGAAGGGACGATCCCTAAACTAGGACATAATTTCCAAAGAGACAAAAGAGCCTGGGGGACTGACACAGCCGAGCGCAGGTAAGAGGCGGTGGTAGATTCTGCTGTCTTGACATTGAATGCAAAAATATGATAGAATTTCCTGTATGATTTTAAATAGGAAAGTAGATTTGATCAGGTTCACCTTCGATTTGTTGATTAGTTATTATATTTATGTATTCACTTTGAGACAAGATCTCACTGTGTAGCTCTGGCCATCCTGAAGCATGCTATGTAGACCTGGCTGGTCTTGAATTTATAGAGATCTGCTTCTCCTCTGCCTCCCTGGTGCTGGGATTAAAAGCATGAACCATCATGCTTAGGGTAAAGTAGATGCTACATTTACACGGTTGGTTCTAAAATTCAAAAACAGGTGTAGAGTGGGAAAAATGATTACTCACTTACACTGTCCACCCCCGAGCACAGGCAAGGGAACCCTAAACTCTGTGGTCCCGCAGTCACCTTTACTTAACCTCCTCTCCTCTCGCACACTGGGTAACATCAGAGTCTCTGTGTGCATCCTGCCTTCCTTCCGTCATTCTGTCTTGGTGGGACTGCCCCATGCCATCTTATTTAAAAGTTTCCTCTTTTCCTCTTGGGTCTGCTTTGTTTTCTGTTTCTGTATGACCTACTAGTTGCTTCAACAATCCATTACTGATGCTTTATTCTGTTTCCTATCTTTCTCTGCGACAGATCTGTGGTGCTGTGTTGGATACAGAATATGGACATTTTCAGTATTCTGGGACCTAAATACTTGAGAAGTGAATGGCTGGGAGGAATAAATGGGTGTCAGGAATGGGGAGAGGTGAATGGGTAAAACCGGAGCCAGGGAGACCACGAGTAAGGGTACCTGAGAGTGGAGAAGGGGGAAAACCAAGGAAGAGATGGATATAGGGGAGCCAGTGAGGCTAGGAGACCTATGGATGCTGGGATTTGGGGGTGGAGGGAGTCAAGGTCTGTTCCTGGAACAGAACTGATACACTGGACAAATATATTTGATACAAAGCAGCTGAAAATAATATCATTGAGAAGGCTCAGTGGTTAAGACCACTTGGTGCTGTTGCAGAGGACCCAGGTTCAATTCCAGGCAATCACATGGCCGCTAACGATCTAGTTCCAGAGGATCTGATATCCTCTTCTGGCCTTGGCACTGCATGCTTGTGCTGAGGTGCACAGACATACATGCAAGCAAAACACTACTTAAAAAACAGCACCATTGTGACTGGAAAATATATTCACATGATTAAAGTAACTAACCTCTGGCAAAGTTGAAGATAGGGCAAGTAGTCCTGGAATTCCCAACTCTGTTTCTGTCTGTTCTAACTCTTCTATGCTTACTGCAAACCCCCTCCCCTAGCTAATCACTTCTTTGATTTTATTTTCTCTTTCTTTGGTTGGAACTCTTGTTTCTAGGTCAGAGACTTGACAGTTCACAGAATCTGAGAGACCTGTAAAATGACTTTTTCCCCATGATTTTAAAGCTATACTTTGTGTCTATGATGTTCTGACAGATAGTGTGGCTGAAAGCCTATTTTTAATAAAGACATAATCCATATATCATAAAATTCACCCTTTTGAAGTATATAACTCAGTGATTTTATTTTTTAGTGAAATCAAAACCATTATTGCTATCTTATTCTAGAATATATTTCAGTGTCTCTGGAAGATACACTGTATCTATTAAGCAGTGATTTCCCATTCCTGATACCTTATAGCCTCTGGCTGCTACAGACCTACTTTTTTTTTTTTTCATTAATTTTTTAGTTATTCACTTTACATCCCGATGGAAGCCCCTTCCCCTCCAGGTCCTCTCCTCACACACCTCCTCCCCCAGCTCCCCTCACCTTCTCCTCTGAGAAGGGGGAGGCCCCTCTGGATACCAACCCTGGCACATCAAGTTACTGCAGAAGTAGGTATATAATCTCCCACTGAGGCCAGACAAGACAACCCAGTTAGAAGAACAGGATCTACAGGCAGGTAGCAGTCAGGGATAGCCTGTTCCAGTTGTTGGAGGACCTGCATGAAGACCAAGCTGCACATGTGCTACATATGTGTGTGGGGCCTAGGTCCAGCCTGTGCTCACTCTTTAGTTGGTGATTCAGTCTCTGGGAGCCCCCAAGAGTCCAGGTTAGTTGACCCTGTTGCAGACCTACTTTCTGGGTTCTTGCATTGTCCTGTTTTGAATATTTTATTATTTAAAAAATTTCGTGTATATGTGTATTGTGCATGCTTATGTATTCATGCTTGTATCTGTGTGAGTGCATGTTCACATTGTATGTAGGCCAGAGGTCGATGTTGAGCGCCACCCTCAGTTTCTCTTCTACCTTATTCATTGGTGCCGAGGACCTTAGCCAAAGCCGGGGTCTCTGGTATGTCTAGTCTTAGTAGCAGGCATTCTCTGAGGATGCCCCCCCCCTCCACCTTCTGAGCCTGTAATAGCAGGTGGGCTGCCTTGCTTACCACTGCCTGTAACTCCAGCTCCAGGGCATCCAACACCCTTGGTCCCCACAGGTGTCCCAAGCATGAGCATACATGCACAGGAACCATGACACAGACACCCACACACACATACAAAATATACAAATCTTTAAAAAGGAAAGAGTACATTTTCCCCTTACTCCACAGTTCACTATTGCAGTTTTTTCCAGAACTGTGTCCTTTGTATGCTCAAATCTGTCCTAAGGTTCAACTAGAAAGATAATTTCCCAAAAGGATTTTTCCTTCTTTCTCTGACTTGTGATTCACTGTCATTGATGTGAGGAGTGATTTTGTGTGTGTGTGTGTGTGTGTGTGTGTGTGTGTTGTGTTGTTTGTGTGTGTGGGTGCACTTATCAATACATGCATATGTGGAGGCCAGAGGTTGGTATTAGGTGTCTTCCTCAGTTGCTTCTCCATTTTATTTTATTATTTTATCTTTGAGGACATCTATCACTGAACCTTGAGATCATTGATTTAGTCAGACTTGCTGGCTGTTGAGCCCTTGGCTCCTCCTGTCTCTGATCCTGCATCCCCACCACTACTTGGATTACAGATCTGAGCCACCATACCTCGCTTGTACGTGGAAGCTAAGGATCCCTGTTTGTGCAGCAGGCACTTTACGGTTGAACCGTCTCCCACGACCTTGATTTTATTAGTTTTGCAGAGATTTCTGTGGTGGGGGCTTTAAGCAGTGGGCGCCTGATATGTGCTAAGAGCTCCGCGGCCTCCGCAGATACGCTTTGCTTCTGATGCATGGCACCCCATGCTTCTCCTTTCACTGCAGATGGTCCCTATCCCTGCTGGAGTATTTACAATGGGCACTGATGATCCTCAGATCAAGCAGGATGGAGAAGCCCCTGCCAGGAGAGTCACCGTTGATGCCTTTTACATGGATGCCTATGAAGTCAGCAATGCTGATTTTGAGAAGTTCGTGAACTCAACTGGCTATTTGACAGAGGTAATGGTTTGGGGGATGGGAGGGAGAACTGGCTGTTCTCCAGAACGCTCAGGAGGGGTTTAGCAGCTACCAGCACTGAACACTTACATTGTGGCCAGCCCTGTGTGAGCACTTCCTTCCTTTCTTTCTTTCTTTCTTTCATCTAACTTCTCCCAGCAGCTCCATGATGTACCAAGCTGAGAGTCAACACTGATCAGTGGTTGAAAGCATTGTGGACCACAGCCGTGTTCCAAATCCTACACGGTACTGTGGCAGTGTTTTAATCCACCTGAGAGGGCTGCTGCTCACTGGGCTTTCTGAGAACACAGGTGGAGGGTCATTCTTCTCAGCGCACCTCAGACTGCCTGTCCCTCAAGCATTGCACTTTCCTAACTGGTCAGGTGCCTCGGTGCAGCGTCCCGTTGCTGTGGCTTTATTCCAGTGTTGGTGGCTGACTCAGCAGCCTTTCCCAGGGTCACTGAATCAGCGCAAGGGACTTGATTTTCTAGTTTATGACTGTTTCTGTGAGAATCTCAAATGTACTTGGTTCCTAAATTCTGTCCCTTTATACCTTTAAAACCTTTACCCTTTTATTCAGTTTGTGGAGACCCTACTTAAAAAAAAGAATTGGCTTCTAACACCCCCATTTTATATTTAAAATTTTCATTTGAGAGTGAATGCCAAAGGCAAACCAACATTTGGGTTCAGTTCTGCACTGCCTCATTTCTTTGGAATTTCCTAAAATATACCAAGTGGTTGTAAATCTTGTTTGTGGATATTTGTAGGAAGCTAAAGTCTCTTTTTATTTCATATTCTTAGCTCAATTCATAATCTAAGTTAAGGGGGAGAGAGAGAGAGAGAGAGAGAGAGAGAGAGAGAGAGAGAGAGAGAGAGAGAGAGAGAGAGAAAGAGAATGAATAGGTGACCATAGAGGCCAGGCGAGGGCGTTGGCTCTTCTAGAGTTGGAGGTCCTGGTGGCTCTGGCTGCTGGATTCCACTTTATTTTGTGAAAGGTCCCTGTTTGAACCTGGAGAATGCACTCTTGTGGCTAGACTGACAGACTAGGGAGCTGGAATCTACCTAGCTCTACCTCCCAAGCTTCTGGCACTGGGATCACAGATGTGTGTGTAGCCACACTTAGCTTTTACTTGGTCAACAAAGATCCGGATAGTTTGTGCTTTAACCGCTAGCCATGTCTCCCGCCCTGGAGGAGCTCTAAGGAAGGAGGGTTTTACAGTGCAGTGCTCCTCTGGAGGGTTAGCTAGCCAGTGGGAATGGAAGGCCATACCCATGAAATACTGACAACAGAGTCTCTGGTTTAGCCTTAGACCAGGCATGCGGTCGGTGTTGTATATGTGTTCTTTGAATGACTAAGTGGCTTGGGTTGCTAGGTATCATGGTATTACTGTGAGCACATGAATACTATCAGGGGTGAAGGAAACTTATCTCTAGTCAGTAAAAACAGTCTGGTGGCTCTCGTGAGGCCTGGTGTATAGGGATCAGGACTCAGTTAACTTTATCTTGTGAGGATAGGTTAGAAGGGAACACTGGGGACATTCCAAGTACTGGTCTCAGTTGAAGTGAAGAGACTGGAGGAGCTCTGTGCATTTCTCTCGAGCTTGCTGTGTTAGAACCATTACATTTAACAGAGGCAGTTTGCTCTGGCCTCCTTCCAGCTCCATAATCAGAGACTCTGGGGTTGGTGGTGAGCAGTAGTCTGAGTCTTAACAAGCTGCTGTGTGAACTCAACTGGACTATGTAGTCGGAAAACTAGAACAGTAGAGTCACAGGAACTAAAGGACAAGGGATCCCACTTTTAGAGCAGATATCAATGAAGATTTGTGATACCACTGTCAAAAAATGATTAGGATATAGATTTCCACCTGATGCTTAGATTGGCCCCTTTGACAACTGTAAACACATAGAACGTATCAGAGAATCAGCAAGCAGTGCCGTTTAATTCTTTTAGGTAGATCCCAGGAGCAGGGCAGAGGACAAACAGCTTGCTTGTGTAATATCACATATACTAAATAATATAATTTCTCAGAGTTATTTACAATATTGGGAGAAATATGTTTCCTTCCATGGGACGTTCGTCTCCTTAGAATCTAATCTAGTGCAGCCTGCAGTCTTATGAGCTAATCAGGTCGCACGTAAAAACAGACTCATGAGAGACACGAACCTATTTTAAGAGGAGCTTAGATACTTTAAAGTCATTTTGGGAAGGCATAGGGAAAACCCGTTCACTTGGATAGGAAGAATCACCATAGTAGCATTGTGAAGAAAATGGCACCCTGGATGCCTGTGACTCTAACCTTTTCTGGCTTTTTCTTTTTTAACTCTCCGTATAGGCTGAGAAGTTTGGAGACTCTTTCGTCTTTGAAGGCATGTTGAGTGAGCAAGTAAAAACGCATATCCACCAGGCAGTAAGTAGTGTTTAAACAGGCTCTCCTTTCTCTGGGGCTCATCAGAAACATAAGTACTACCTTCCATTCCCTACTGGTGCCTAGCCATTCTCCCTGAAGATTTTTCTCTGGGTCACAGGTCCATGGGCCAGGGTACCTTCTTTGGCTGAAAAGGTACAGGCCCAGGAAGATGTCTAGTTTCTGCTTGTGCCTTAGAGTGATGCTGTACTTCAAAGTAGAATTCAGCCCTCTACTTTGTGTTTTACTTGCAGCCATTTCTAGAATGGAGGTTAAATGAGAGCTGTTTTCAAAGTCTTGATCTTGGCAGGGACTGGTGTGGAGCTAGAGTTTCATAAGTATTCATGAATCTCTCTGTACAAACTCAGGTCACTGGGAGGAATACCTCTGCTGTGAATGTCCATAACAAATGGGGCCTGGGAACTAGTACTTAGAGGAAGGGGCGTGCCATCTTGTACAGAGAGAATACCAGGGTGTGAATTAAGTCTGTTTGTCTCAGACATGGAGGCTATTGACTAGACTCTGTAAGTGTGTCAGAAAGAACTCAGGACTCTTGGGTCAGGCAATTTAGCAGGTCTGTAAATAATATTTGTTTGTATATATGTCTCCTGGATATGTAAAAACAAGAGAAAGTGAGGTTAGCTGGGAAATTGAGAGTTCTCACAGCATAATGGGTAGAGACTGAAGAGCAGGAGAGAGAGAGAGAGAGAGAGAGAGAGAGAGAGAGAGAGAGAGAGAGAGAGAGAGAGAGGAGAGGGGATCTTGGGGGCCTGACGACTCAAAGAAGACAGATAAGGAGGGTGAAGATAAAGAAATCTCACCTTAATTTTCCTCTTTTATACAAGTTACCTTTAAATAATTCATTCCTGGGGACTGGAGAGATAGCTCAGTGGTTAAGAGCACTGGTTGCTATTGCAGAGGACTTGCGTTCTGTTCACATACTGACACGGAGGCTCACAATCATCTATTAACTTTAGTTCTGGGGGATCTGAAGCCCTCTTCTGGGTCCCACAGGCACTGCATGCTTATGTTGCACAGAGATACAGGCAGGCAAACACGCCTCCCGCATAAAGTAATAAAATAACAAAAGTCCTTCCTGAGCTTCATCCTAAAGTGTTGGTTTCACTGTGTCC
The DNA here is from genome assembly GCA_028551405.1 of Uromys caudimaculatus. Lineage (NCBI taxonomy): Eukaryota > Metazoa > Chordata > Mammalia > Rodentia > Muridae > Uromys > Uromys caudimaculatus. Next base: position 36,849,750 of record CM052700.1, read on the forward strand.
CTTTCCTGGGAGTAGCAGCATCAGGAAATGAACCCCTTTTGGCTCATGCTTTCTCTTTGTGTCCCAACTATTGTAGCCCAACTTGGGGTAGGGGGAGTCAGAGCAATTAAGACTTGGTCTCAAATGGTATTCTGGTGAGTCATGCCAATTTTCTTGCTTTTTTTAGTAAATGTTTAAAAGATATGATTGAACTCCTTTTGGATTCCAGTTTTCTCATTGCCAGTTAATATTGTCTCTTACATAATCTGATACCCCTACCTCCAGTGTTTTGGTTTTTGGTTTTTTTTTTTGCATCTGAGTTCAGCTTAGGGTAGTGGTGATGACCCAGCGAGTATGGGGGGGGGGGTGGCTCCTGTTTTAAGATATGGGGGTTCAGATGAGGGAGCCCATCTGCGCCTGTTTCTGTAATTTGGCTTTCCAATGGAAGATGTCACGTCTCTTAGGAACCACTAACATATCAGGCATGAAGGCGGATGTGGAACATTGCTAGGTTCCAAAGGTGCCCTGAGCCATAGTGAAGTGCATGTAGCGAGGATGAGGACAAGCGCCTCTTACCTGGCCGCAGGGTTGGTCTCATGCTTAAATGCTTATAATGGAAAAGCAAACCGTTTAAGGTTGTTTTGAAAAGGTTGAATAAGTCAAGAAGTCTGTGGACAGTCTGGAGGGCTTTATGGCATTTCCCTGTTGGCCTGACTTACCTCTCCTCACTAGAACCTTTGTAACTTCACATTTCTCTAAGCTTGGATGTGAAGTGTCCACAGGATAAAGTTAGGTCACCTTTCAGAAGTGGCTGAGATAGTGGGCAATCACCAGGAGTTACAGTCCCCTCCCCTTTCATGGATCATCAGGCCTTAAGTCAAAAGAAAGGCCCGTTTGAGTTCTGCCATGTCCCTAACTTTTCACAGTAGTTTGTTTTGAACATAAAAACAGAGGCGTAGAAACCTTGCTGAAGCTGTAGTACTGATAAAAAGAATGTAGTAATTGTATTTGTTTTTATGCGGTTATTTTCAGTGTTGTATTCTGTTTATGCTGGTTTACACTAGTATGAATTGTCCTTTTTTTTTTTTTTTTTTTGGTGTTTAATGAAATACAAATACAGAAAGTCACCTGATCTAAATGTGTTACTTAGGACATTATCCTGAGGTGGAGCTCTCTTGTCCCCATAGCCTCGATTAGGAACTTGATTTGCTTCCTGCCCCAGCAACCCTCTGTGTGCCACACTCATCCCACCCAAGTGGGTTCTTCCTTACATTCCATTATAGTATTGTCACTTAGGGCTATGCCTTAAGTATAATCGTGCCCTTTAAAGAGATTTTTGTTGAAGGCATTGCTAATATGCTTCCTATCTTATCCCCCACTTATCTCATTAATTTTACCCTCTGAAGAACACAGAGCTAGTGTGCAGATTTTCTCAGTCTGGATTTTGCTGATTGACAGCTTCAGTACAGCTCACCTGTTATCTCCGGTCTGTTTCCTGCAGATGGTAGCTGTGCTCTAAAGTGTGATCAAATTCTTGGTGTACCTGTGTCATGAATACCACAGTGGTGGCCTCCTTTAGCACTGTGATCCTCAACCTGTGGGTCTCGATCCCACAGGGCAGCATATCAGATATACTGCATATCAGATATTTACACCACGACTCAAAGCAGCAACATTACAGTTATAAAGTAGCAACTGAACAATTTTATGGTTGGGCGTCACCACGACACGAGGAAGTATGTTAAAGCATAGCAGCTTTAGGAAGGCTGAGAGCCTCTCTAGCAGGAAGCAGATATGCTTATCTCTTCATCTCCTTTGTCCTATCAGATGATGCTATGCTTAGTGGCTATGCCCATGAATTTACTGGGATTGTAGATGATGGGAGCCTAGATGTTTTTAGTTTATTGATGGGGATACTTTCATAAAGTGATAGTTCTTCCCACGTACTGTTTCCTTAACTATTGGTACAGGTTACACAAGAATGATAGGTAAATGCTTGATTGTTTACTAGCTTTAAGAAAATGAATTAGTGGGCTAGAGAAATGGCTAAGTGGTTAAGAACTCTGGCTGCTCTTCCAGAGGACCCAGGTTCAATTCTCAGCTCCCACACATGTGCTAACAACCATCTGAAGTCCAGTCCAAGGGCATCTGATACTCTCTTCTGGCCTCTGTTGAGCACTGCATACACACAGTGCAAAGACATACATGGAGGCGACATACCCATACATATAAAATAAAACATAAAAAGAAGAGAATTGATTGTTTATTATTTTTCAAAGGTGGCTAGCTAGATTTACTTATCACATACCACCAGGTAGGCGTGTGATTGAATGGAAGCTCGTGTGTGTGTGTGTGTGTGTGTGTGTGTGTGAGAGAGAGAGAGAGAGAGAGACAGAGAGACAGAGAGACAGAGAGACAGAGAGAGAGGCAGAGAGAGAGGCAGAGAGAGAGAGAGAGAGAGAGAGAGAGAGAGAGAGAGAGAGAGAGAGAGAGAGAGACTAGGATGGAACTGAGGATCTCATCAATGCTAGGTAAGCATTCTACTACTGATCTATATTACCAAGTCATGAAGTTGAAAAGGCTTCTTGTGTTCAAAAATAGCAAAGTGTGGCCTTCAGAAAAGATCATGCCTCCAAGAAATCCATGACATGTTTAAATCCATGAATTTCTTTGTTTCATTTTATTAAAACAAAATATTCTATTTTATTTATTTATTTTTATTTTATTTTACTGATTTTTTTTCCGTTCAAGGTGTGTGTTTTCATGCCTATCCTGTGCATGTGTCTTTATCTTTCTTACACTTTACAAGGTTCAACTACACATGGCGTTCACACTTCCCATATTCAGGGTTGTCATTTTCTAGTTCCTGTTGCCCTGGTGCAGGAATAAAACGAAAGAGAAAGTATTTTCTTTTACTTAGAAATTTAATTTTTTATTTGGACATATCAGCACGCATTTGTGGTCTTTGTAATTAAGAAGTTGAGGCAGGAACATTAGATCAGTGTTAATTTTGGCTACATAGTAAATTTAAGACTATCCTCAGTTACATAAAACCCGACCTTAAACAAACAAATAAACAAACAGAAAGCAACCCAAAACAAAATCTCCTTTAAAGACTGTAATATATTCTAGGGAGTTGTAAGAAAGGGTGTGTCCTCACTGAATTTCCTGTGGTAATACTGTCTTAAGTTGTTCAGTTCACAGCTAGAAACATCAGGTGATACAACCTCCTCCTCTTCATCTGATTCCACAGTTTTATGTGTATTCATTTCTGCATGTATGTATTTAGTTCTATATAACTTTGATGCAACCATAGATATATGTAACTTGTATTTTCAAAAACTCTTTAAGAGTTCATGGATTTAAACACGCTGTGGATTTCATTCACTTGGAGTCACGATCTTTTTTGAACGCCACAGACATTGCTATTTTTGAGCACAGGATGATGCCTTTTCAAGTTCATGTAGGTCCTGTTATGTTCCCTCCTCCTGCTTTAAACAGTTGCATTGAGATGTAGTTTATGTATTGTACAATTCACCTTTTTAAGTGTATGGTTCAGTGTTGGTTTGGTATATTTTTAGAGTTGTGTAACCATCCCTACAGGCTAATTTTAAATTGTTTTCATGGGTCCATAAAGGAACTTTGTTCTTATTTGTAAGTCATTCCTCACCCTTGTTCTGGGTCCTTTTTAACTGAGCCTAGGAGTCCTTTGTGGCTTCTTTGCTTTTTCTGATGATAGTATCTGCCCTGTCCGCAGACTAGTGTTATCTTTTGCTGTAAGCAGCCTTGGCTTCTGCATTAGTTTCTTTTTGTGGCTGTGATAGAATGTCCAAACAAAAAGGAAGTTGGGGGGAGAGACTTTATTTTGGCCTAAAGTTTCAGAGGGAAGAGTCCATTATGACATGGCAACAGGAGCAGGAAACTGGCTTAACACACTGCATCCGCACTCAGGAAGCAGAGAGAAAATAAGTTGGACCAGGCTAAAAACCTCCAAGTCTGCCCTCTGATGCATTTCCTCTAGCAAGCCTCCACCTTCTAAAGATTCAGTAACTTCCCAAACAGCACTTCCAGCTGGAGACCATGTGTTCAGACACATGGGGCTGGAAGAATGCTCTCTGTTCAAATCACAGCTGCATCTTGACGCAGGAGGGTTTCCGGGTCTCTCTGCAGGGCATGTTAGGTGCCTCTTCAGTGGGCACAGCTTAGGGAGGACATGCCACAGTTTCAAGTTGTTACTTCCGTTTCTGGACTTGTAACTTAGCCTGTGCTGTGTTCCATCCCTTCCTTCATTTATACTCCAAGAATCCTATTTCTTAGGACGGGCGGAGTTGAACAGCCTGCAGCTACTCAGGACGTCCTCCAAGATCACACACGTCAGTGCCAACAACAGCTCTGATAATTACTGAGAGAGAACAGGTTAAAGAACTCACATTCTCACTTGTGGTTTCTTCTCCCCAAGCTCTAAAACAGTCAGACTACAACAACAACAACAACAACAACAACCTCTTCTTCTTCTTCTTCTTCTTCTTCTTCTTCTTCTTCTTCTTCTTCTTCTTCTTCTTCTTCTTATTATTATTATTATTATTATTATTATTATTATTATTATTATTATTATCGAAGCCCAGGTCCACTGCATAGAGTGAGTTCTGCTTTTTAACTTCTTAGATTTAACTTCTAAGTTTGTGTTCGGTGTCTTCCTGTTGATGAGGCTCAGTCTCTGCTAGGTTCTCTAGGAAGTGGCCATGTGAACATGACTCCTTCATTTCTGCTTGTTGGTAGCAGAACTCACTTTTTGCCTTTCAGGTCAGTTTTGCTGGAGAGGAAATATTTGGCTCACACTTGTTATTCTTGAGTGTTATATACTTTATTTGGTTTTCTTTTGGAATAAAATGGTCCTGTTGAAAAGTCATAACTTTTTATTTCCTTGAAAGTTGCTTATTGTTTTTGCCTGAGTGCTCAAGTGTGGTGTTTGCACTTTTAAGTATGTCTTGGTTGGGGGGGGCAATATTCTCAGACACAGGTTCGCCTTTTCAATCTGTATTTTCAGCATTGTGGTTCAAATATAAGAACATTTTTGTTGTTGCTTTTTCCATCAGTGTATTCATTTATTTACTTTACATCCCGATTGCAGACACCCTCTGACCCCTTCATACAACCCTTCTCTCATCCCTTCATCTCTGAGAAGGATGAGGTCTCTGGTTACCAACCCACACTGACACCTCAAGTCACTGCCAGACTAGGTGTATCCTCTCCCACTGAGGCCAGACAAGACAGCTGAGTTAGGGGGACAGGATCCATAGGTAAGCCACAGAGTCAGGGATAGCCCTTGCTGTCCTTCTTGGGGGACCCACATGAAGACTAAGCTGCATGCCTGCTGTGTAAATGCGGGGGCCTAGGTACAGCCCTTGTATGTTGTTTAGTTGGTGGTTCAGTCTTTGGGAACCCCCACTGGTCCAGGTTAGTTGACTCTGTTGATCTTCTTGTAGAGTTCCTATCCCTCTGGGTCCCCCAATCCTTTCCCCAACTTTTCCACAAGACTTCCGAGCTCTGTCTGATGTTGGGCTGTGGGTCTCTGCATCTGATTCAGTCAGCTGCTGGGTGGAGCTTCTCAGGGGACAGTTATGCTAAGCTCCTGTCTGCAAGCATAGCAGAGTATCACTAGTAGTGTTAGGGATTGGTTCTTGCCCATGGGATGGATTTCAAGTTGGACCAATCTATCAGTCTTTACAACATCTTTGTCTCTGCACTTCTTGAAGGAAGGACAAATTTTGGTTCAAAGTTTTAGGGCAAATTTGTACAACCACTCTGAAAATCAATTTTGTGGTTTCTCAGAAAATTGGGAATAGTTCTACCTCAAGACCCAGCAATACTACTCCTAGGTATATATCCAAAAGATGCTCCACCATACCCTGAGGACACTGGCTCCACTATGTTCATAGCATCTTTATTCATAATAGCCAGAAACTGAAGACAACCCAGATGTCCCTCAACCAAAGAGGTTGAGAAGAAAAGGTGGTTCATTTACACAGTGGAATACTATTCAGCTGTTAAAACAAAGACATCATGAAGTTTTCAGGCAAATGGATGGAACTAGAAAATATCATCCTGAGTGAGGTAATCTAGACCTAAAAAGACATGCATGGTATGTACTCACTAATAAGTGGATATTAGCCATAAAGTACAGAATACCTAGGATGCATTTCACAGACCCAAAGAAGCTAAATAACAAGGAGGGCCCAAGGGAGCATGCTTGAATTTCACTCAGAATGGGGAATAAAATTGTCATTGGAGTTGGATGGAGGGAGGGAAGGGGAGGGGAACTGGTGGGGGTGAGATATAGGGAGAGCAGGGTGGTGTGGGAGAGTTGGGGACTTTGAATAGAAATTGGCCTGGGGGAGCGGCATCTTGAGGAACACTCTTGGGATGGGGATAGCTCCAGGAGTCTATGAGAGTGACTCTAGCTGAGGCTCCTAGCAGTGGGGGACTTGGAGCCTTAAGTGGTCACCTTCTGTAGCCAGGCAGGGCTCCCAGTGAAGGGATAAGGATATCAACTCGCCCACAAGACACTCCACCCAAAATTTTTCGTTGTTTTTACTGTGGTATTTGTGCCCTTGCTGCCCTCTTGGAACCTTTAATTTGTAAGCTTTAGTGGGTGGAGGTCAAACCTAGAGTCTTATACATGATAAGCAAACACTGTACTACACAGGTCTATGTTCTGACTATGTGTATTACTTATTCCTTGAATTACCTCTGTCTTTGTTTTCCCTTAAGTTAAAAATTGTATTCATTTTGTCTTTTGGGTTTCTGAAGTAATATTGGTAAAACGATTTTTTCTTTAATTTCCACTTCTTTATTGACTTTGACACATATGTGTGTTTATGAATTATAACTTACACTTTTGCCTATAATTTTATGACTATTTGCCTCATTTTGCAACTCCATGTTGTGGGTATGTGGGTACGTGTGCATGTATGTGTGTGGCACACTATTATTCTCTGTTATTATCCCATGTTTAGATGTGGTTGTACTAGAAGGTTCGTTTCAACATGGTAATGTGGAGAAGTGGTAGACTTTAAGTAGACTATTAAGATAGACTTTAACTTTTAATATTAGGAGATAATTAGGTCACTGGGGACACAGCCTACAGAAGGGATTGCTGCTCTTACAAGCCTTGTCATAAAAAGGCAAGCCTGGGCTGGAGAGATGGCCCACTCAGTAAGATGCTTGCCTGAGAACATGAAGATGTAAATTTGATCCACAGACCCCATGTGCAGAAGCTGGCTTCAGCAGTACATGACTGTAACCCCAGAACTGGGGAAACAGGCAAAACGATTCTTGGTCTTGCTGGCCAGCCTGTCTAGCTGTTGGTAATCCCCAGGCCACTTATCTGAAAAAAGATGTTAAGCAAATGGGGAAGACACCTGTCCTCTGACCTCTATATACATTCATGAATGGAATCATTAGCTATGTCAGCATCCTTTTTTTTTTTTCATTTGTGATGACAGAGAATGAGCTTTCTATATGGTAGACACTGAACTGCACTCCCAATCCAAACTGGTTTTCTTTAAACATTACCCAGCATCCTGTATTTTGTTTTAACACTGGGAAAAGGCTGCATACATCTTGCATTGATTTCTGCCGTTTCTTCATCTGTTTTTCCTCAGAGTAACTGTGTTGGACTTGAACCCGAATCATTTCTGTTGCTCATTATCAACGTTGTTCTTTAAGTTTTAGACGGAGGTATGTGTAGAGTATCTTTGTAACTTTGCTCAAGTCCTTCTTGCCCTTTCTCCCTCGTGTTACTCGGCTGTGGTGAGGTGGTTTCTGCTTGGTTTGAGATTCTGTGCTGGAAGGGAACCATGGAGGGTCAGTGTCAAGACTTTGTGGGATAGTCCAGTGCTATCACACTCTGCCCGTGGACTCCTCACACTCACGGGTGCCTAGGTTCCTTCCAGTTTTAGTTGATTTTCTCAAATGGTTTCTCTGTGCCTTCCAGAAATGCTTGTCAGTTGTTTAAGGAATTTCCTGCAGTTTTTGATCCTGGAAAGTCTGGGTGCGAAGGAGTATTGCAGTGGACCCTTGCTGGTGAGGAGAAACTGACCTTAGGAGCAACTGAGGTGGAATGCTTGGCGGAGGGGCTGCTGTGGCCACCTGCTCTGACTACTCACCGTCATCTCTGTGGTCAGTTATTAGTGGAGCTTCCTCTGGGAGGTCTGTGGACACCATCCTTCTCCCACATTCCAGCATAATGTGCTCCCTGTGTGTTAGGTGTTCTGTGGCTTCTGGTACCTTCTGTGCTGCTCATCTCACTTGTTGTCATACAGCTCCTGAAGATATTTCATGAATGTTTGCCTTACTAGGGTTCATTCCAGAAGGTGGGGCGAATGCACTGCAGGGTTATTTATTTGTTTGTTTTGTTTTGTTTGAGATGGGGTTTCTCTGTGTAGCCCTGGCTGTCCTAGAACTCACTCTGTAGGCCAGGCTAGCTTCAGACTTAGAGATGCACCTGGCTCTGCCTTCTAAGTGCTGGGATTAAAGGTGTGCACCATCATGCCTGACTTTGCATTGTGTTATTTACTACTGTGTCCCTAGTACAGTGACTGCCACTTAATAAGTAGTTATTGTGTATCTGACAGGATGAAAGCCTATCATTCAAGTGTTGTGTTAGAGCATTTAGTTCTTGGAAGGGCAGGGTTCAGACCTGGTATGACCTGTTTATCTCTCAGGCTGCAAAGTCAGCTCTTCTTTGGTTTGGGATGCTGGTTTGGTGATCAGGGTTGACGTGGGTTCAGAGCTCCAGAGTTATTTGGAAAGAGCAGTCTAGGGCTAGATGATTGGATAAGATAAAGGGCTTCTGTCATTTGTGCTGTATTGAAAAGAGTAGTTGTTTGCTTGACTCAGTAGTCAGTGTGTGGCATGGGCTCAGGAAGAAACCTGTGATAACCCTGGAAGGGGAGAACACAATGTAATAGGATAATAAGGCACAGTTGCTTTCCTCAGGCGTGCTTAAGGAACCTGATAGGATAAGGGTGCACGAGGTAAGTGGAAGGGGGGCACAGTGCCTGTTTAAAGTGCACTTACATTTATTTTCAAGGCATAGGTCTTTTAAGTCTCAACTTGGATCAAGGAAAAGAATGAGTGTAACCTTGGTCCCCCAACTGTATGTTGGTCTTTATATCATCAACTCTCTTATAGAAACAAGGTAGATTACAGAATAAAAACTCATGCCCAGGGATACCCGGCTTTAAGAAGTTCATATATGCCGGGTGAATGCCTTTAATCCCAGCACTTGGGAGGCCGAGGTAGGTGGATCTCTGAGTTTGAAGCTAGCTTGGGCTACAGTATGAGTTCCAGGAGAGCCAGGGTTACACAGAGAAACCCTGTCTCAAGAAACAACCCCTCAAAAAAAAAAAAAAAAAAAAAAAAAAAAGAAAAGAAAAGAAAGAAATGCATATATGCAAATAAGAATTTACAATGGGCTGCTCCACATCTGTAACCCTAGCATTGAGGAGGCAGAGGCAGGATCACAAGTTCAAAGCCAACCTGAGCTATATAGCAATGCCCTATTTTAAAAAAAATAATGGGTAGATGATATAGCTCAGTGGTAGTGCACATCTATCCCTGGATTTGATCTCAGGACTGTGAAAGAGCAAACTCAAGAACAAGAGTGAGAGAGATGATACTTCAGTGGATGGAATTTTCAAACTATCCTGCAAGCAGTCTTTCTGTAAATGCTTATTTTTCAGGGATGATGTTTGAAGGCAGAGCTGTACACACACCGTACACATACTCTACCACGGAGCTGCACACTCAGCCCTCTGTAGCTGGTCTTTGCTACTTTGTGGGGTCTTCTTTTTCCCACCCTTTATCATTCCGGGTTTACCCTCTATCACTAGATAGGAGAGAAAGCAGGGTGTGGGGGTGGGAGTGGGGGAGAGAGATCTGAATCTAATTTCTTGTTTCTTCTTTGACGTCACTACTAACAAAACACAACCAACTTCCCTGAACGATCAACAACTACCGACCCCACCTATTGGGGCCCTAGCATTTTCGTATCCCCTGAAAAGTTCCCAGAATTTTAAACGCCACAATCACAGAAACTATCAGCAGCTGGCTGAAGTTTTTAAAGAAACCAAAATTCCAGAATTCTCACTACAGCTCTCCATGTGGAGGTAACTTCTGTGTTGTCGCAGTTAGTTTTCTGCTGCTGTGGTAAGACACCGTGACTGATGCTACTTATAAAAGAGTTTATTGGGGCATATAGTTTCAGAAGGTGATTCCTGATCATAGTTTCAGAAGGTGATTCCTGATCATCACGGTGGGGTGTAGGATGGCAGGGTGGGCAGGAGGAGGCAGAGAGGTGTGAATGGAGTGGCTTTCTAAAGCCCTCTCCCTTCTCCAAGCTCCTCCCACCAGGTCACGCCTCCTCATCTTTTCTAAACAGTTCCACAAACAGGAACCTAACCTTCAAGTATCTGCGCCCAGGAGGCCGTTCTCATTCAAAGCACGACATGCTGGCATGTATAAGCGGTTCAGTCTACTTGCTGGCTATGCATGTGATACAGACTTGTGCTGAGTACTATCACATTGTTTAAAGATGGGGTATGCTCTCACCTGTTTGCACCCCCTGTAAAAGTTAAAGGTTTTTTTTAAGGACTTTTTTTTCTTACTCCTTTTAAGCAATCACCCAAATCAGTACCATTTCCTGTGTTTCAACCGAAAATGAGTGAAATCAGTCAAGTGTCAGCTACCGTTGGATACATGTATTCCTTGAGCTGTTCTCACAGATTGCCTGTAATGCTCTGCCCTGCCAGGGTTTCTATTCTTCCTGTGAAGACCTGGAATATGTTGTGTGATACTTGTGAGTATAATGTTCTAGTATGTCGAACTTCAGTAAGAACTGAAGCAAACATTTTTTGTTTCACCCACTATTTTATAAATATAAGACAAGTATTGTTCTCTTGCATGCAGTCTATAAAGTCATCAAGGTACCTGACTTAGGGATCGATCAGAAGTCATGCACCTTGCTATTGTGATGATGGTTTTGTTTCCACCCTTTATTAGAGCCTCGTTCTGGTGTTTAGCATGTGCACAGGTTGCTGAAGCCAGAGACATTTCAGTCACTATAATCTCCTTTCCATTTGGATTCTTCCAGTTGTTAGGTTCTCCTTCAGTTTTATTTATACTTTGTGAATTTGAGTACATCTGCAATTGCTCATTGTTCACTGTTGCTATTTGAAAAATTCTCCTTGTGTGTTTTTGTAAGGATAGCTGTCATGTTTATACTGCATTTCAAGAAACCTCTGTCTTTTTAATCTGCTCATCTAATTGCATTTAGTTTTTAAGAAAGCAGTTGTAAAATTGTGAACTTGACATCTTTAGACTTGAATATGCATAATTAGACAGTATTGTGTCTTCCATGTGGATTTTATTCTGGGCTGTGTGTGCATAAGAAGCATCACTCACCACCCTTGGCAAGAATAAAAGTACTTTTGCTGTCTCTCCCTTTCCCCTTTTTTCAAGTTCTTACTACAATTCTGGCTATGTCTTATGAGAAAGGTGGAAACCATGTCTTTGCTCTCTGAAGTCAATTTCTCAAGAGGGCATGAGACTCACATGAGTTCTGTTTACATTGCCATTGGTCACTGGCAGGCTGGTACAGCTGTTTCGACTTAAACCCAAGGCAGTTGCTATGGAAATGGCTGAGAAGAAATAGGTCATGTTTAAAGTCTTTCCCCTCAACTGTAAAGGAGTGCTATAACTTCAGGTTGTCTTGGTTGAGCAGCAAATGTGTAGGTGGGCAACTATATCCAACACCTTCTTGTTTTAGGATGATATGGTTTTTGTGTTTTTATGCCAGGCTGTCCAACATTGAAGCTTCTCCTCAGTAAGCAAAACACCCAGTAAAGACCAGTGTTAGGGATAGGGTCATCTGCAGTATGATTCTGGATAACTCTCTAAGTGTTTTTGTTCATAAAAGTTGTTTTATTTCATAAAGGTTCTGACGTATGGTAGAATAGCTTCATTTTCAAGACAGAGCTAGAAGTTTAAGGAAGAGTTTTTAAAAACATTAAATTAATAACCAGACATGGGACTGGAGACTGGGACTACTGGTTAAGAGCACTGGTTTGTCTTCCAGAGGACCCAGGTTCAATTTCCAGCACCCACATGTAAGCTTACAACTATCTGTAACACCAGTCTTAGGGATCTGATGCCCTCTTCTGGTCTCCACAGACACACATGTGGTACACAGGCTATATACACGTTTTTAAAAATCTTAAAGAACAAAACAACTGACATTTGCAAGAAGAGGTATCTGGGAATATGTGATAGAGTACACCATGAATTTAGTCAGAAAATATTCTGACTAGTACAGAGCAAGTTAGCCAGGATGAACAAGGTCATGCCTGATCTCATCACAGTTATTATGGGGTGACTTTAATTTCTTGTGTCATTTGGGAACTTTGTGCATCTGACCATTACAGTGGTGACCACAGTCAGCCTCACACACTGCATGTCACTGCTGTCCTGGTGTGTGCTGTGGTGCTGATTAGTTGGGAGGGCATCTTCCTGCTCACCTCTTCCATCGTGCGTCTTGCTGTAGAGGAACAGGCTGCCTTATGTGTAGATGGTTCTTGATGCAAGACTGTGATGAAAGACTGCCATTATGTACTCTTCTTGAGAATATTCTGATGTGACACATGCTGTTCCTTGACTTTATACTCCTTGGGCACTTCCCACAGTCTGTCCATATTCTGAAAGGGTAATCTGATGGGTGGATGAGGCACAGACTCACTGAATCATATAGTAGGTGTTTACTAACTGGGACATGTGCTCTATGAAAGCTTTACAACAATTTTGTAACATGCAGTATCATGAATAAATGATAGGAAGACTGGTAACTAACACGTGTTGTTCTGACTCCTTATCCAAATGCTTTGTATGTATTTTGTTCTATAATCCTTAGGACAACCCTAGGAAACACAGCGATTTTGAAAAAAAACTTTTTACTGATTTTTTTTGTGAGTTTCACATCATGCATTCCCATTCCTCTCATCTCCCAGTCCCTCTGTCTTTGCAACCTCCCCCTTAAAAGAAAATAAAAATTAAAAATTAAAAAAAAAATACCCCCCTAAAAAAATCTCGCCGTGGAAGCTACGGTATGTCATGGCATGTTACACAGTATACCCCTTTGCCCAAACAGCTTTACTACAAATGTCCATTGCGGTGAGTCATTGGTCTGGTTCGGGTCTCTGACTTCTGCTACACCATCAACACTGGGTCCTCACCTACGCTGATTGTGGATATCCTGTTGCCCTGTGTGATGGAGACCCTGTACCTTTGGTTCTGTCGGACTGGCCCCTTCACACACTCTAGAGGCTCATAGATGGGATAGATGTTGTGGTGGACAACTCAAAGCCCTGGATTTGGGCGTAGGTAGTAGCTAAGTTAGTCAGCCTGACAGCTCTCCAGCACCTAGGCCACTGAGACCAGCTCTCTCTGGCTGTGTAGGTGAGTGGCTAGGCAGCTGGTGAGGAGTGAACACGGGATTTTTATGTCCACTTCACAGATAAGTAAACTGGGGCCTGGAGAGCAGAGAGAGCCTGAGCTCTTATGTCTTATAACATGTCATGTTCTTCTATTGCTGTGCCAATGTGAAGTATGTGTTAACATTTAAAATGACTAATGGTTTTCCTGGATGTCACTAGAGCAGACGATTTGCTCTTTGGAGGAACATGTGACCATGCCTGGATTTGTTTGTCGTATGCCACAGTTGAGATACAGCTGGGGTCTTGTGGGTAGAGGCAATAAGTGCTGCTTCACATTCTACTCTACGTCACACAGGAGGCCCTAACCAAGACAGAATTATATGGCCTAGAGAATGTCCAGAGTGCTGAGGCTGATGATAAAACCTGTTTTGTGATGCACGCTCATTCGACACTCGATCCTTCACCCTTGTTAAGTGTGTGTATATTCTTAGGGAATTTTTTTTTATTACTTCTAGGTATACTAACATACATTATTAGGCAAACATTTTATGGAAACAAAGTTAGACCTGCACTCTATAGGTTACCTTTGTAACAGTACATGATACATTTCCATGTTAAAGTAAGTTTTGATAACTACCTGTAGGACAGCTGGGTAATTTTATAATTTTTATTTGAAAGTTCTTGATGTCTGCACGTATCCTTGCAATTCTTGCTTGTGTTCTGTATAGTCTACATATGCCTTTGCATTCGGATCTTGCTGTTTTGAACTAAAGAGGAGTCTCTGGTCTTTGGTCCCTGTGCCCCCGCTTTATACCCTGTATGACGAGTTCCTTTGTTTCTCAGTAGACATCAGTGAAACTGATCACTGTATAGCTCTGTTACTTAAAACTTGTCAACCAGTGGTTTGTTTTGCGTGACGTGCTAGAGTTAATGCGACATTGCAGAAAGGAAAAAAGTGAAAAGCAGAGAAAGAGTGGGAAGGGAAGGCGGGAACCTTGGCCTGATGTGTGTGTGAGGCAGTGTCTGGGTACATGGGTAAATTTTTCAGACAAAAACCTGTCGATATAGTATTTTTTTTTTTTTTGGTAGAAAAAACTTTTTAATTAAAACAATTTACACATTGACACTTATGGCTTAACTAGAATAATTTTTGTCCAATTTAAAAATGTACTAAGGACAAAACAGAAGACTGGTGTATATATAATGTACAGCGTTTGCTCAAAACAGTAGTTAAATTGTAAGAGCTATCAAAGCAAAAGTCCAATTATTGAAGTCATTAA